>JAECWN010000450.1:1200000-1800000 GCA_018150725.1 Drosophila quadrilineata
AATCCGGAACCGACCCCCTACGAAATGCTACGTCTCAATGTTTGTCTGCATCTCGATAAAGGCTTGTCATATGGAGTTGGTGGAGGATTTGTCAACAGCTTCGCTTCTGGCAGCGCTCACTAGGTTCATCAGCACTATGTAAAAACCAGACACGATATGGTCCGACAACGTTACTAATTTCGTGGGAGCAAGGAATGAGTTAAACGAACTGCGGAGGTTATTCTTAACTGATCCTCCAAACACTGAGCTATGGAATAAGTGTCACTCAACATCAAGTGGAGTTTCATCCCTTCGCGCTCCCCTCACCCTGGTGGTCTCTGGGAGGCAGCGCTAAAATCGGCCAAGTTATACTTTCGGCGTGTAGTTACAAATTCTACTCCCACCTTTGGCGAGCTAAGGACATTGGTCAGCGAAATCGCTATATGCTTAACTCTAGACCACTTTGTCCACTTTCAGAAATCCCTAGCGACTTAGACGTGCTTACACCTGGTCATTTCCTGATTGGTGGTCCCATGTCAGTCATTGACGAGCCTGACTTAGCGCTTCTTAATACCAACCGACTCAGTCAATTGCAGCGCATCAACCGCATGCAGCAAGTGTTTTGGCGTGAATGGAGCTTGGACTACCTCTCCTTTCTGCAAGAGCGCAGCAAATGGCGATCCCCTCGAACCAATTTGAAGGTGAACAGCATCGTGCTCCTCAAGGACGACAACACTCCTCCCCTTTAGTGGCGTCTCGGCAGAGTGAAAAGCACCATTGCAGGAAAGGATGGTACAGTTCGTGTAGCCATAGTCAGGACTGCAGCAGGACACGTAAGAAGAGCTGTCGGGAAATTGGCGCTTCTACCCCTCGATGTTCATCCTCCAACTATGTCGGGAGCAGAAGCAGCTAATTCAAGGGCACAATGTTAACAAAAATCATATGTGAAGCCATCAGCTGAGGTCAGCCGTCCGCAGATTGGAAGTCCCGCCTGTGGTTACCATATACTGCGATCGGTTATCAGTTGGTGGCCCTTCTCCTCTTCTCTTTTTCGTCTCTTTGCGTTGTTACTTTTTCTTTACTTCTCACTTCTAATAAAGTGATTTGATAAAGTTATTTGATAAAGTGTATGTACGTGATTACTAATAAATATATACATACATATGTTGGCGCATTGAAACTGCGTAGTTGTGAAAGTATGTGTGTGTGTGTACGATTACACATTTTTGGGTATTTCACCAGGAATACTAATTTCACAAGATTAGTAATATTGCATCTGCTTCTAATTGTGCTATGATTGGTTGTCTGCATAATCTCGCTTTAAGAAGTACCGTTTTAGCGGGGCGACAGCGTTGTGTCGTTGTCGCCGAGTGTGAGTACCGTTTTTGCGGGGCGACAGCGTTGTGTCGTTGTGATTCGAAGGCTTAGGCATAGAGGCGATTGGATCGACAAGTCAGTTGAGTTGAGCTGTGTGTGGTGTGCTGTCGTCGTCGCTTGTAAAACTTCGAAACGCGCTTCGCTTAAGTGGACGACGAGCACAATTCGACATCAGAAGTGGGATCTGACCATCTGACTTCAGCACTAGATGGACCATGGCGTACCCTGATGGAATTCCAAAAAAAATCTTAGTTGAACTAGTGAGAGCCATAAAAACAACTGTACCTGATGAAGGGCAGAACAAAATTGTGCAACTACCCAAATCCAACCAGGAAAAGCGAGTGGAACAGTGCAGCGTTGCAGTACCAAAGGGATGCCTGAACCATATATGCCAAATTTTTGAAATCACCTTCGATTCGGGATCGGAATGCTCGTTGATAAAAGAAAAGCTAAGTATCAAATTTTCTGGTAAAAGATTCAATAATATTGTTATGTTAAAAGGTATCGGCAGTAATGGAATATGTGGTACTGTTCAAATATTAAGCAATGTTAAAATTAACGATTACTGTATTGAAATTTTGTTTCATGTAATAGGCGATGATGATATGCAAAACGACATTGTAATTGGCCGTGAGATACAAAATCAGGGTCTTGATATTGTCATTTCAATAAACTAATTTAAAATTTCAAAGACGAAAGTAGTTAATTTCTGTACCGGCAATGAGCAAGCCGATATTAATACTGAGCTTGAGGGACAAGATAAAATAAAACTACTTCATCGGCAGAATGAAGATATCACTCGTACGAGTTAGAAACCTTAGCTGTTCTGAACTTCATTAAACATTTTCGACATTATTTGTTGGGCAGGAACTTTGAGGTTTATACTGCAACTGCAACTCGCTTAAGGCGTCGAGATTTAACCTCCAGAGCACAGCGAGTGTGGGCTTAATTGCAGTCATTCACATTCGATATTCAGTATAGAGAAGGGAAAAGAATGGCACACGTTGACTTTTTATCGAGAAATCCTCTTTCACAAAAGTCAACTACAACCGCAAAAATAATCGAAGAGAAAAGAGTAAATTTAGCTGAAATTTCAAGCAACTGGCTTATCGCTGAACAACGTCGAGACTTGGACATATTCGAAATTGTTAAACATTTTAGAAACTTTTCTCTGCCTGAAGATATTGCGAAAACCTATGAACTAAGGGCAGAAGTTCTTCATCGAAAAATACAAAGAAATGGGAGAACATGTTGCTTACCAGTGGTGCCACGAGCTTTCAGATGGTCTGACATAAATCAAGTTCATGAGTCCATAATGCATTTAGGTTTCGAAAAGACATTGGATAAAACTTACGATTTCTACTGGATTGACAATATGTGAAAATACGTAAAAAAATTTGTTGACAATTGCATCACTTGCAAAATGCCACTTCAGGAAAAATACATGCTGAGTTTCATCCAATACCAAAAGTCACTATTCCTTGGCACACTATCCACATCGATATCACAGGAAAGTTAAGTGGCAAGAGTGACCAGAAGGAGTATGTTATTGTTTAGATAGACGCGTTTACCAAATATGTCTATCTTAGTCATAGTCTTAAATTAGACAGTGAGAGTTGTATAAGGGCCGTTAAATCTGCTGTTTCATTATTTGGAGTACCATACCGAATAATAGCTGACCAGGGAGGGTGTATTACAGGCGCAAAGTTCAGTCAATTTTGTTCAGATCAAAAAATAAACTTGCATTTGATAGCCACTGGTTCAAGTCGAGCTGATGGTCAAGCGGAGCGAACGATGAGCACGTTCATGAATATGTTAACGGCGATTGAAACTGGAACACAGTCTTGGCAGGATGTGTTGGGAGAGGTGCAGTTGGCAATTAATTGTACAACCAACCGCACTACGAAAGCAAGTCCTTTAGAAATGTTATTGGAAAAAATAGCACGCCCATTAGGATAACTTCCACCTAGTGATATAGAAAATGTTATTGATCTGCCAAACGTAAGAGCGCAGGCTGCAAAGAATGTATTACCCAGTGCAGCTTATGATAAAGAACGATTTGATAGAAATAAGGCAAAAGTAACAAAGCACAATTTTGGAGATTTTATGTTACTTAAAAGCGAAGAAAGACACCAGACCAAGCTAAGTCCAAAATTAAAGGGGCCTTTTAAATAGCAGAAGTTCTAGAAGGTGACAGGTACATTTTAAAGTCTTTAACTAATAAAAGAAATTATAAATATGCAGATGAGGATTTAAGAAATTTACCAGAGGGGCAAGTGCCCGACGAGCTAAATGTGTATCATAATTCAGATGATAGTAATGTAACCGTGACAGAAGAGAGTGAAAATGAAAATATTAAGAGTATAGAAGAAAAGAGTGAAAATGAAATTATTTGGAGTATTGAAGAAGAGTGAAAATGAAAATACTGAGAGGATTGTTGCATTCTCGTTGGGCCGTCTGTAGGGTTATCGATGATCTCAGGGCTTAGTCAACGATATGACCGGCGTTGGCACAAGTCTAGGACATCGATAACCCCTGATTGGAAATGTCACAAACAGCCGATTGACCACGAGAGTGTGGCATAAAAAAATCTGCAAGTGACTGCACGTGCCGGTGGGCGCCTGGTCAAAATGAAGTTAAATAAAATAAAGACCGGGCGCTTACTACGGGGCCACAGCTGGGGATGGATGCATAAGATGCGCAAACAATAAGCGGGTGCTTTGAAATAAGCCAGATAAGCGGAATGAATTTACCAACAACAAATTAAAAGTGGTGAATTTTATTGTAGCAGCAGGCCGGCGACCGGATCAGCTGAGTTTGTAATCCGGCGTCGGCCAATGTATTTGTGTATTGTGGAAAACCCGGAGCTGCCACGCATTCTGTGAGCCTGCGGTGGAGGAGTCTTCATTGCGAACTGGGCACATTTCAACGCGGACCCCAACACCGTCGACATCGCCACGTCTACGTCACCCTGAGGGGCAAGGTTAAGGGTGAGCCCGGCCCAATGGGCACCGTCTAGGGGCAACATCGGCTCATTGCCCGACGAAGAAAAGGTACGACCTCTCCTCCAGCCCCGCAAGTCCAGTGAATGCCCCGAAGTGGGTGCAGTGAGCCCGCCACAGTCCCGAGGGACGCGACGCACCATATCAGTGCAACTATCGGTGCGGTTTACCACTCCGCCGACCCCCCCCCACATCGTCCCCGTCATATTATTTTTTTTTTATTATTTATTTTATTATTTATTTATTTATTTGATTCGTCATTTATTTGTATATAAAGTCCGTTATATTAAGTTTTTGTTAGTTGTATTTGGATTTTTGTGAAGGTAGGCGCGTTGCCGAGAAGCAATCTTGCTGCTTGCGGGCAAGCCAGCGCACATTGCAGCCGGACAATAGTCCTGTTACAGATAGGTATCCACCGAAACCCAGGGGAGCTCCACTAGGCAGGTTAGGATCCTTTAAATGCTGTAGTTAGTTTATGTGCGAGGCTATTTACAGCTTTTATTTTTGCCACACATAGCGCGTTAGGATTAGCCCTGGCAGACAGCAGTATTGCTGCCACGGCTATCCGTCAACTAGGGCCCTACACTATATTTTTAATGAATTCCAATAAAATTTGTCGATTGCGTAGTTGAATCAAAATGAATTGTTAGCTATCAATAGGAAGGGGGAAGAGAAGGCTGTGAAAGCCAGGAATGGTCAGCTGTGACTTTCCTCAAAGGGCGATGGACCACAACATTCACGCTCTGGTCCATCGTATGGAAGGGTGGGCGCGTCTCTGGTCATCAACACCAGACCAGCAGTAGTTCCACTCAGCTGTAGATTGTTGTTATTGTATGCATGCACGCAGAGGGTCACCACAAGCCCCGGAGTGGGTGCAGTGAGCCCTCCACATCCCCGAAGGGCACGTCGCACCACAACCGTGCAAATTTCGGCGCGGTCTACCCCTCACCGACCACCCCTATCAACCATGTAATTTATTTATTTAATATGTTAATTATTTTGTGTATGTCCCATAGATTAGGTTCGTTATTACACTTAGGTTTTTATAATCAGTTATTTTTAATTTTGTGAAGGCAGACGCATTGTCGCGTAGCAATTTTGCTCCTTGCGGGCAAGCCTGCGTGCCTTGCAGACGGTGGCTAGTCCGGTTACAGATAGGTGTCCATCGAAACGCAGGGAAGCTTCACTAGGCAGGTTAGGATCCTATGAATGCTGTAGTTAGTTTATGTGCGAGGCTATTTGCAGCTTTTGTTTAGCCGCACGTAGCGCGTTAGGATTCGCCCTGGCAGACGGCAATATTGCTGCCACTGTCATCCGTCACCATAGGGCCCTACACTATATAATTTAAATTATTTTAATAAAAAATTGTCGATTGCGCAGTTGAAGTAAGATGAATTGTTAGTTTTCCACAGGAGAAGGGGAAGAGAAGGCTGTGAAAGCCAGGGATACTCAGCTGTGACTTTCCTCTAAGGGCGATGGACCCACAACATTCACGCTTTGGTCCATCGTATGGGAGGGTGGGCGCGTCTCTGGTCATAAATACCAGACCAGCAGTAGTTCCACTCAACTGTAGATTGTTGTTATTGTATGCATGCTTGTGTTTGTTGTGATTCGTATTGTGCTGTTATCGATGTTGTTATCGATGTGTAGCGAACGAAACTGAACTTGTTCGGAATCTGGCTACGAACTGAGGGCTTTCGGACCCAGCAACCCATCTCTGGGTACACTGAGCTAGCTGAGGTTGCCCACCGGGAATAATCGGTTCGTAACAGTATTGAAGAAGAAAGTGATGTAAACCAAGAAGGGTGACAAAGTTGTACTGCTGGCCATCGAAAATGGCAGAGTACTGAGTCCATAAAATATAATGCAAGCACAAGTGCAAAACATATTGTTTGTTTTGATCATGGCGTGTGGGGTGTTTGATTATGCGATTATAAGAGTGAATAATGAAGAAGAATGGATAATATAAAAGAAGAAGAAAACAAAGAAAAGAAAAAAAAGAAAGAAAAATTGAATTGAATAAAACAAAAAAAAATTTAAAATGATGGTTATGGAACTCAATACTGTTTTGTGAAACTGTTAATATGATAATTTGTTATGAATTAAGATAAGAAAATTGTATTTTGTTATGAAACTATTTAATGTTCAGTCTAATAATTAAAAGAAAGAAAGAAAATTATAATGTTGCTATTTTCTACACGAGGTCGTGTTAAGGTCAAAATGGCCGTGTCGGCGCATTGAAACTGCGCAGTTGTGAATGAATGTGTGTATGTGTACGATTACACATTTTTGGGTATTTCACCAGGAATACTAATTTCCCAAGTTTAGTAATATTGCATCAGCTTCTAATTGTGCTGTGATTGGTTGTCTGCATAATCTCGCTTTAAAAAGTACCGTTTTAGCGGGGCGACAGCGTTGTGTCGCTGTCGCCGAGTGTGATTCGAAGGCTTAGGCATAGAGGCGATTGGATCGACAAGTCAGTTGAGTTAAGCTGTGTGTGGTGTGCTGTCGTCGTCGCTTGTACAACACTCGAAACACGCTTCGCTTAAATGGAAGACGAGCACAATTCGACTCATATTTAAACATATTTGAATATCACGTATCTCAACAATTCGCGATCGCTATTATTTCGTGTTGGTGTTACTATAAGAAATTGAAAAGATCAGCTTACGTTCATAGCAAGTGAATTTAAGTTTCCTACGCTGCTTAATCCGTTAAACACCTGATCTAGCAACAATTCTCTTCATATAACCGTCTACGCTGTGTTGTGCACCTTCGCCACACACACACACGCACGTACATAAACCTCGCATACATACTTATGCACTTACGAACAGTTCGAACAATGTGCGTTTGAAATTGCGGTACATTTCAAACAGAACTATTTAGCGAGCAGCTGTTGTGCCAAGTTCACGGTCTTGAGTTCATCGACCTATTTCGTGCTTTTTTTACGCAGTTTCGCAAAAGAAGAGGTGAAGATGGCAACAAGTGACGATTCTGTCACAATCAGCTGTGTCGAGCCCACTAACGACATGGCATTTTTCAAAGCCAAAGCTGAGTCAATCCATCGTCAGTTAAGGGCAATAAATAAATTTTGCGACTCTGAGGAGTTTTCCCGCTTCGATAAAACCGAGCTGTCCGTTCGTATTGGAACTGTTGAGCTTTTAATGTCTCAATTTGATAGCGCTCAGACCACTCTGGAGCGAATCAATTTGCTGACACAAACTTCAGATACCAGAACGGACTTCTTACAAACTTTCGTGCAAACCGGCAAAGGCCATTAGGACCTAATTCGACGATGATAGCCAAGGAGATCGACTCTCGAGGATTCTACCGAGCTTCGCCACGCTTAAGTCGTTTGCCAGAGCTGAGACTTCCAACATTCTCAGATTCTTATGTCAATTAGCCGGATTTTATAGCTATGTACAATACCATCGTCGGAAGAAACGACGACTTTTCCAGCATTGAGAAGTTCCAGCACCTTCGCTCTTGCTTATCTGGAGCAGCATTGAATACCATTAGCTCCTTGGATCCTTCTGAGGCCAGTTATGACACCGCCATTGACGTAATAATGAAGCGCTTCGATAACAAATTACTTCACTTCCAGTCACATGTGCGGTTAATATTTGGAGCTGGATGTGTGGAAAAATCTTCAGCAAGCAGTTTGCGCGAGCTCAGTGACGAGCTCAATTCGCATTTGCGTGCGCTGCGCAAATGGATTGTTAGTGCATCTCGTCGCATCAAAGTTGGACCCTCAAGCACAGGAAAAATGGGAAAAAGTACTACTGAGCGAATCATTGCCAAGTTGGAAAGATATGGCTTCATTCCTTGAGAAGAGATGTCGCATGTTGGAGAACATGGAAATATCCAAGAGCACCAAAGCACACAACTTGCACTTCGGAACTCCATTTAACAGAAAGGGAACGTACCCATCGGCGATTACCACCTCAGGTAGTTCGTCCACTCTGTGTGGATTCTGCAATGCTCCAGATCAGGCTTTGTCAAGGCACACCGGCACAAGCACCTCTGCAGACACGAGCGCTCATGTAGCTGCATCGACCTCAACGCCAGCTGCCCTTCCTGCATCTGCTTGTCAAGCCCGAGTATCGACACGCGACGAATATGTGCTGTTAGCTACTGCTATCATCTTTGTGAAGTCCAGTTCTGGGCAACTCGTACCGTGTCGTGCGTTGTTGGATTCCGCCTCGCAGTCAAATTTCATAACCTTTGGGCTAATAGGACAGTTGCAGCTAAAGGGACGCAATTCAAACACCGTCGTCTCAGGCATTGGGGATACCTCGCTGTCTACTCGGTAGATTGTCGACATAATAGCCCAGTCGCAAAGCTCTGGATACTGCATTTCTCTCCAAGCGTTGGTCACTGCAACAATCACTGACTACCAGCCGCAGCTTAACATCGATTTGACGGAATGGAAAATCCCCAGCAACATAACTCTAGCCGACCGACTTTTCTTCAAGAGTCAGCGAATCGACATGCTCATTGGTGCGGGCATATTCTATGATCTTCTCTGCGTGGGTCAAATGAAAGTATCAATTTATTTGCCAGTGCTGCAGAAAACCAAACTAGGATGGATTGTTTCCGGAAGGATCTCGTCTCAACCTCAAGAAGCCAATCTCTGTCCGCAACAACAGCAGGTCCCTCCCCGCAACCCGAACACGAGGCGCAGAGCTACTCTTTGCCAGGAGAATTGCTTCTGGTTTCAACCAGAGCAGATATATCCGAAGGATGCAAATTCATCAATTCCTTTAGCAAGCTGCAACGAGTCATTGGATATGTACATCGCTTTGTCATCGAAAGAGATCGCATCAACCGAATCAGATGCTATTAACTTTTTCTTATAAGGAGCATACAGCGCGTCCATTTTTCTCCTGAGTTTGACGCTTTGAATTCCGGACAGGAGATCTCAAATAGAAGCAGCCTTTGATCCCTGCACCCGGTTATGGTCGATTAAGGTCTGCTGCGCGTTGGCGGACGTCTTCAGAACTCAAATTTGGATTTCAAAGCCATGCATCCTTTATTGCTGCCCAAGAACCATCCAGTAACAACGGCCTTAGTGATGCATTTTCATCACAAATTTCTGCACGCAGGTCCTCAGGGTCTCTTGGCGGCATTGAGTCAGAGATTTTGGGTCATAGGAGGACCTAGGTCAGTCGGATCAATAATTGGAAAATGCATCCGCTGCTATCGATTGAAGCCAAAGGTGTTGGAACATGTCATGGCCCCGCTACCTGCAGATGGCGTTCAAAGAAGCCGACCGTTCCATGTCACCGGAATTGACTTTTGTGGGCCTTTTTACGTCAAGGCGTCAATCCGGAACCGACCCCCTACGAAATGCTACGTCTCAATGTTTGTCTGCATCTCGATAAAGGCTTGTCATATGGAGTTGGTGGAGGATTTGTCAACAGCTTCGCTTCTGGCAGCGCTCACTAGGTTTATCAGCACTAGGGAAAAACCAGACACGATATGGTCCGACAACGTTACTAATTTCGTGGGAGCAAGGAATGAGTTAAACGAACTGCGGAGGTTATTCTTAACTGATCCTCCAAACACTGAGCTATGGAATAAGTGTCACTCAACATCAAGTGGAGTTTCATCCCTTCGCGCTCCCCTCACCCTGGTGGTCTGTGGGAGGCAGCGCTAAAATCGGCCAAGTTATACTTTCGGCGTGTAGTTACAAATTCTACTCCCACCTTTGGCGAGCTAAGGACATTGGTCAGCGAAATCGCTATATGCTTAACTCTAGACCACTTTGTCCACTTTCAGAAATCCCTAGCGACTTAGACGTGCTTACACCTGGTCATTTCCTGATTGGAGGTCCCATGTCAGTCATTGACGAGCCTGACTTAGCGCTTCTTAATACCAACCGACTCAGTCAATTGCAGCGCATCAACCGCATGCAGCAAGTGTTTTGGCGTGAATGGAGCTTGGACTACCTCTCCTTTCTGCAAGAGCGCAGCAAATGGCGTTCCCCTCGAACCAATTTGAAGGTGTACAGCATCGTGCTCCTCAAGGACGACAACACTCCTCATCTTTAGTGGCCCTTCTCTTTTTTTTTTTCGTCTCTTTGCGTTGTTACTTTTCCTTTACTACTCACTTCTAATAAAAGCTGCAATCCAAACTGAATTTTCGCGACTGTTCTAATTATTATTGAAATAAAGTGTAATTATTATTTGATAAAGTGTAGGTATGAAATGTGCATTTATATTAAAAGGCCTCCTCAAAACACACACAATGCACTCGAATGCACCAAATCAACACGTGCCTCGAGTCAGCATATGACACCGTGGGAGCAATGACAAAAGTTAAGGCCACTCATAACCAATGCACTCGAATGCACCAAAACAACATGCGCCTCGAGTCAGCATAAGACACCGTTGGAGCAACGACCAAAATATCGGACGCACCTGCACAAAACCATCTGCATGTGCGCTGCGTCATCATAGCCATTCCCTACGGTCAGCACTTGCGTAACTCCCAACCGTGACCCGGAAATCCAACACCCAACCCGGCGACCGCGTCAGCAGCGACAGCAACAGCGGCAGATACATCAGCAGCAGAGGTGTTCTTATTAATTACTCTAGATTGTTTAAGTTAGTCTTATTTTGACATCAAAATAAATAAATAAATCAATCGTAAGAGGATTTATTAATTTAACATATATGTTATTTGGTCAGTGGTACTATGCAAACATAACTCCGGCAAAGGTCCTTACTATTGTTCCTATTGTTGTAAGACAATCTCTTGTAAATCTCCTTGCTCAACAGAAGGGCGATTAGAAAGCCTATCGATAGGGTGAGGGCTGGCAAGAAGAGAGACTACATGCAGATTTGTGAAATATTGAGGTGGCCGAGGTTGTTCACCCGAATATCTATCAGCTCGTAACAATTGCTTTTCCGTGCAAGCACTAGAAGTTGCGATGCTGTACTCATTTTCCTTTCCTCAGTATAGACATTATTTGTCTGCTGGCGGCATACACACATTTTGTCTTTATCTTAAGCGTTTGCTTATTATGACAAATCTGAAGAATAAATTTGTAAATCTAATCGACTTGAGTTTTTAATTTCTACTCGAAGGCACGTGACATCCTAAAGTATAGATAATATCTGCACTATGATTATTTCCGAATATATTTACCAAATAAATTTAAAAAGTTAAGAATCTGTAAAGCTTAAAGTACCTTAGATTAGATTACAGGGTGGAAATAATGCCAAATGTCAATTTACTCAAGTTAATGAATTTTCCACAAACTAACATTTTTTAGTCTCGTATTAAAGAAATAGATTTTTTATTGTGCACAAACGGGACATAAAACGAAAAAAAAGGATGTTTAGCATTTGCATTCATGTAGGCGTCGGTGTTAAGGAGCACAGGAACATATAATTACTCCAGATAACTTTATTTACGAATTCTGGTTGTCCGGTGGCGCTAGGTGGCTCTCCGATAAATGCATATAAGACAATAGCAAAAAAATACCATTTCCCTCGAAATGTCATCAATCATGATGCACCTCATGACACTGCCGGTATGTCCTAGAGGTCACCAACTACGGCCGTTGAAATATACAATGTGATGATGAGAACAAAATGCATAGTCTGCCGACCGAAAACATTGCTGAAGCAAATTACGCAAATGAACAGACGTAGAAGTGAGCGTAAGCGAATGTGAAACATTTCGTAGTGATCGAATACATACCTACGAATGTATTAAAAATTTGAGAGAACCATGCGGCCAATTACAATTCATTCATTTTACATTTTCACAAGATGATTTTTTTTGTTGGATTAAAAATAGAAAACGAACATCTTTGTTTTCAATTATATTTCCATCTTACTTATTTTACTTATGTTTACTGAGCACTAGTAATAGCGACAGCATCTATTGTTCAAATTTATGTTTTCTTACAGGTAAACATGTGACTAAATGTCGAACAATACAGGGTCCATAAATGACAGTAGTCTGAAATTATATTTTATTTTTTAATCTTAAGATGGACAAAACTTTCAAAATCGTTGACGAGTATAATAAATATGTCTTTGAAGAAGTTTATTAAGAATCTTTTTATGATAATTTACTTCTAAATTAGTAAAGTTTAGATTACAATCAGTTATCAGCGGCAAAAAGGGAACATTTCGACTTTGGTTTTATTTTTTAAGAATTAAAAGTATTTAAAAACTTTATTTTTTCTTTGAGGAAAATTATTTTTTATATTACCCTGATTGTAGAATGTATTATCAAATGTAAAACATAAAATATATGATCTGTTCAAAAAATTAAATTACAATTTTTTTAAGTGATCAGAAACACTATTATTGATAAAAAACAATTTAAAAGCTTTAGCGCGATGCACTCACCTGGTTTCGCGACTTTCCAGTTTTTGTTCACAATATTTGATATTACGTGGTTAATGAGTAACTTGTTAAATTGAAAATTTATTAATATATTTTAGATTAATTTCTTCCGTTACGAAAACATAGCGAAAAGTAATCAACAGAAAATATTTTCTATGACAGCACTAGTGTCCCAAACATATCTATTTTTAAACGTGGCTCAAATTTTCAATAAACACAATTACTATACTTATAGTGAGTTTATAATCTATTTATGCATAACCGAAACTTTTCGGTGGGAATGCTTAGAGAAAGCAAAACCGTAAATGATTATAACTTCCTAAAATGTACATAACACAGGTAATCTTTTAATGTCCCTATCGTATGGGAAATACATAACATTGTTCAAAAGTAAAAGATTGATAACTCATTAATTGTGCGATGAATGCACCTGTTTTTTTTACTTAAAATACGCAATATACATTTTCCAATCTTATAAATTAAATTAAATTATGTCAAAGGATTTATGACATAACTCAGAGAGAGACTTAAGATCATGTTCAGCGATCTTACTACTTTGTTAAGTAAATATAACGGTATGTTTTAAATGTTTTCAATAGATAGTGTAAATCTTACAGATACAGGCCCTTATATATAATCGCTTAAGGAAAACATAAATCTATAGGCATACAAAAATTCTAAGTCCATTCGTTTATCAGTCGATCCACTCATACTTTATCATAACATTTTCTTTATGCCATTCTGAATTTATATTTTAAATACAATATATGCGTGGGGTGTGCTTTGGATGTGTAACATCAATTAATCATCAACAATAGAGCAAACGAATTGAGATATATAATCATAATCAGCTTCCCTACCACTTGCTCTAGTTTGTCCCTGTAGTGTTTGACTTTGAGTTTGCCGCCATGTGGTATTATTACTAGATGTATTAGTTGAGACGTTAGGCTGTGCACCTGTAATATTTATGTTGCTGCCCGGTGAACCGCTTTTGGATACATTGGTACTGTTTATAATACCACTACTGGAACCTGAGTTAGCAGTAATGCCACCACCGTTGTTGCTTATGTTTCCTAGATTGCTTCCAACTGTAACAACTGATCCAGTTCCAGAGGAATTACCACTGCTGCTGGACATAACATTGACTGCTCCGCAGTTTAGACCAGCACTAATGGATCCATTGTTGGCGTTTCCACTGATGTTGCTTCCAGATATGCTGTTACTCGCATTGTTTGTGCCAATACCGCTACCAGGGACTAAGCTGCTACTATTTCCAGAATTACCACTACTAGTATTTGATGAAATTGCAGAATTAGGGAGGGACGGAGCCTGTGGAAAGTGTTGCAATAAATTCTGCACTTCATTTTCGCTTGGCGATTCAGCAAATATAGTCGTGTTTCCCAGGACACAGTTATTTAAAGCCATTTGAGCTTTGTTAGCCTCCTCCCGTGTTGCATATTTACACAGGGCAATCCCTTGACTTAAGTATAAATGAAAACTGACAAGGGGACCATGTTGCATACACAAAGTACGTAGAGTAGTTCCATCGATCTAAAAGAGTTTACATAATATTAAATTTTAATAAATGACGGTACTTTTAAGTTCAAAATATCAAAAACTGTAAAAATGTGTCACTGAATATATCTCAGTAAATATTGTTATTGACTGTACAGCTTTTGTAACTCTCTTATATTTCTTCTTATATTTTTTATCCTTTTTTTCGATACGGTTTGCTAAATTTTACCATATATTCATTTCTTATATGATTTTCATATATAGATAATATATATTTGTGCAATATTAATTATTTTGGGTTTAAGTGTGACACTCGTATGATTTATCTGCAAAACCTCATTTCTATAACAACAGTTTGTGGAAAACACCCTTTTCTGCCGAAGAAGGGTTAGATTAATTCTGAATGTGATGTAAATGTTGGTCAAACAGCTAGAAAACTCTATCATCACTGACATACAATTAGTAATTATATGAATAACTTCTATAAATGCTGTTAAAATATTGAATGGATGCGGTTCCAAAAGTTAATACCCGCACCAAACCATATATCCGTGCCTTTCTTAGGACTAAACTTTTCATCTGCTACCATTAAAAGGAAAGATTAAAACGGATAACTCAGCAGAGAGTCCAACAATTTTTCCGAATGGAGTTACACTCCATCAATGACCAAATAACACATAGATCGGACATTTCATACAAGCGTCGGAGAGGTTTCAGCAGAGGCTGAGCGTCGTCCTCAGGAGCTAAGCGTCATTAAGAAGCAGCCCAGCAGAGACCGCTGGCTGCCGAATTCATTTCAATTGTATTTGGACTGCTGACGAGAGATCACGAATCACGCATGAATGTAAGTCTTTTTTAATTTTTCACGCATTTTTCACGTAATTTTTCACGCACCTTTGTCATTGAAGATGACCCTTCTTATTATTTTGATATCGTGTGTATGCGTCCAGAAAGGCAATAGACAAATACAAGCGTTATTACTTCTGCGTATACATATGTTTATGCGTACGCGAGATTTTCGTTTGGAATTCTTTCTGAAGTCTGAAATTTTATTACTGGTTTGCGAGAGTTTTTTTTTCAGGCGGCGACTGATTGAAAAGTTCCTAATTCGCAGCTAAATCACAATGCCCTTGAGGCATTCTTTCTTCAGAATCTGATCAATGTTCACATTTTAGCTTAAATAAATTAAAAGAAGCCAATGTCTGGAAATGGGAAGACATCGACAAAAGCTTTCTGGAAAATTACGCTTTAAAATGTGTTACTAATCTAGCTAACAACTAAAATTTTGAATGCAAAAATTTATTAAATTCATTAACTTTGTTACCAATTCATTGGTTGCACAAATATTAACTTTCGCTAACGTAAATTATTAAATTATTAGTACATTATCAAAGTAATGGAAATTACTATTAATATTTATGTCACTAAATATCATTACCCATTAGCTATTCAAAATAATGAAAAATCGAAGATAAAGTTCGCAAAAAAAGCAAACAAAATATCAATTTTACTGAGGTATCAAAGCATCACGATAAAATAATTTTGTGGGAATAAAATTATTTTTTCCTTTCTTTTATGTTGTTATTTTAATGACTGAAATTGCTCTGCCGATTAATTATTTTATACTAGCTATAATTAAAGATTTCACTTATAAAAAATGCATCCCAAGAACGATATCATTTCTTGCAGGGATTCTTAATTAATTGGTATGCGACAAAATTTGTAATGTTCAATTTGAAGAGCGCACCAAGTTGTACGAGAACATTAAGCCTCAATAATTAATTAGCTATATACCATTTGACAGGCAGCAAATAAATACCAGCCTATTTTACATCATCTTTATAGTAGCACGGTGATAGTAGCATACCTGAGCATTAAGATTCTTGAGCATCAACCAGCTAGAATTCCATGAAACATTGGCTCCAGTCCACGTTGAGCTACTGGAAGGAACATTTCGATTAGCCAACCAACCATTAGAACTGCCGGATACTGTGGATGGTGTTGTTGTAGTTGCTATGGAACTTGATTTGTGAGTACTTAAGCCAGGCGGAGGACCTCGCGATGGTGCTTTATGTAAAGAACTTGACCAAAGTTCTGTGGTAACACATTGTTGACTATTGTCTGACCAACTTTTTAAAAATGAACAAAGTAGAAATAATATAACAATTATATATATTCATACTATTCGCAAAAATTAACTGTACTTAATTTCAGTGTATGCCTCATAAGACTTCTAAACGAACTAAAACTAAAACATTTATTATTTATTTTCATGAATTTAATCTTAAATTGATTACTGTCAACACATTTGAATTGTAGAGTTCTGATACTTATTACTATAATCTACAATTTCCACGGCGAAATGAAAAAAAAATTTATTAGAGATCATTCATAAGCTTATGAGGTTTTACACTGAACTACTACAGGTGGACTTATTATTTTCGTCAGAAAAGTATGTAGAAATGAAAAGTTACCTTGGAAAATTCTGAGCCGGATTAAAGCTCCACGTGGATGATGACAGACTTAACGGAGGTAATTCATTTGGAGAATTTTTACCAGTATTTGAAAATATATCAGCATCTTTTGGTGTAGAATTAATGGACAAGGGAGATCTCGCTACACTGCCAGGAGTTATACTAGGATCATCTTCAATGGTTTTGATCTGAGAACCCTTAAAAACAAAATTCTGCTTGGGTATTGAATATTATGAAAAAATTCTACAGTTACCTTCCAAGGTTTTCCCGGTTCGAACTCCTGCACCAAGTCGGTATAAGCAGCTGCTGTCGAAACAACTGTCCAGTCTTTGTTCTCGGTTTCATTTGGATCAGGCCAACCATCACCTATATTACGACCAGTTGACCAAGTTCTATACATATCAATAAAACATTAACTGATTAATTAATTAAAAGTATTTTACTCTTACCCATCATTTTGTAAACCTAATGAGCCGATATTGTTTGAATTGCTTGATAAGTTTTGTTTTGTTGCACCTGGTGCACGCGAAAAATCTGCATTATCTGTTGCAACACTATCCTTATCTAATACTGGAAGCTTCCACTGATTTAATCGGGATTGCTGATTTGATGCTCCCTGATATCCACTTGACTGGAAATAAGGAAAAGGAAAATTTGTTAAAACATTGATAGATTTGTGATAATTTATAATAAATTAATAAAACTACTTCTAATAAGGATTTTTTAGTTTTATATCTAGACGGGAGCAATTAGATATTTACTAATATTTCCCAATATCGCAGTCTCAGTGCCTGCTTGTTTTTCATTTTGTGTTCGAATTATCTAAACGTGTTTTGACCAAAAGTTCTTTTAACATAGTGTACTAAACTCTTTTTCCCCCTTAAACGTGACTTCTTTGGACGCCTAAATATAACCATTAACATCGTTAGATGTATTGACACTACATTATTATAATACATGGACTGTAGTACACGGAACCTGCGGATCGACCGAGAGACAGAGGTCAGCTTTCTAACGCTTAGTTTACTCCACCATTGTGACTTTCTTCAATTGAGATTCAATCGTTTCGAATCGATCGTTTACACATATTCTTATTAAGACAGATTTTTCGCACACCTTTTTAATAATATCAGACAGACATTATGAAGAACAAGAAAGATCGATATTATTGCACGGCCTCGACTATGATGAACACCGTACCCATGTCCCCAAATAACAGAGCGTCTATATTCGCGCTTGCGTGCGTATGAAGGTTTAAATTAAGGCCACATATTACAAAAGCCCATAGCCATCCATCTCCAATCAGTACCTTGCTTAACGCCCAACCGTGGAAACGGGTCCCGGCTGCACGCTGCGGCAGCAGACACATCAGCAGCAGAAGCATTATTATTAATAATGTAGATTGTTTAAGTTAGTTTCTAATCAGACCTTAATAAACTTTCTTATTTTTAAAACATTTCTAAAAGGATATGATAATTCTAAAAAATATCGAGTTAAAATTGCAACCAGAAATTATATTTAAAATGCAGAAATTTAATTTAAGTAATACAAAGCTAAGTTTTTTTTTAAGAACAAACGATCAACAAAAGTAAAACAATAACAGAATATAAAACTTTATATCAAATTAAAATTTTGTGATTTCTACGGGACCCTTGAAAATGATTTAAAATTCAAAAATAAATATTGCCCAATCAGAGTCACAAAAACCCAATTATAAGTCACACTTCACTTTAACCGATATCTTCAATCGGGCTATTCGAATTGAATTGTGCACAAGACCCTCGAGATAAAATGCAGAAAGATTTGTCCGAAGCAATGACAGGGTTAGGTGTAGCAGGCACTAGCCAATAGAAAGCTGTTCGAACCAGAGCTTGCACACCAATAGGCACCCCAGAGTTAGGAACTCTAATTACAAACAGCCTTCAGGGAGGTCAAATGAGTAGAAACAGAAGATTCGTAATTCGACTTATTAACTTCCAGCTCAATCAGTTAATAATATTAAGATCAGTACTGATCTTGTGTCCGAAAAGCAAAGGACAACAATTGGAAATCAATAAGTTCTTCACAATTCCTTTTGCTCTAAAAAAATCACCACCCATCTTATAATGAGCTCTGGATGGAGAATGGAATTTATACATCCGGGAAAATCATGGGGAAGATCCCAATTCATATAAAATCCGATTTGCACAGCATATAGTAGAAGACGTTGACTCAGAAGGTAGACAAAATAATTTAATAGTACTGGAGCATAAGAAAGCGCATCACAGCGCAAAAGAAAATAAAGGACAACTTCTTACAAAACTTTTTTTCCTTAAAATGAATAAAAAATTAAACCCAATAGCCACGTCCTGCACAACATGTAACGAATCAAAACTCGGTAGACATCGCCCAAAAGGAGCTATACAACAACAACTGTCAATGGTCGCTTGAAATGTAACCCATCGACTGTCATGTAAACTACGCCAAAAGTTGTGCTGTAGCTGCCGACACTTGCTAAATACGAGAGTGGAATTTTGTTGTCGATCGGCAGTCGCCTCAACATTACAGCAGTTAAACAGTCAGTCGACAGAAAATTTATTCGGGCAGTTGATAGAAAATTCATTCGGGCGACAGTCGTTTAAAATTACGAACAGCGCAATGACCCAACTTTCGTTCTATGCTTTGTGCTGTTGCTACTGCTGAGCATTATTTGAAACACCAAGGCAGAACGAACTGCGCAGCGATTTTTCGTAAAAATAACTTTAAAAATTAATCCGTATAATCAGTATAACCATCTCCAATGGACCGCTCATAACAACGTCGAGCCTTTGCTGGGACGACTAGCAAGAAATTTTTCTGTCAAAATTGGTTGTATGTCCGGTCTGTGTTATTTTGTGGTTGTTTTATTAAAAAATCTAAAACTATTTAATAGAGCATATAAATAGTATCGATATAAAATAATAATAATATAAAATTTTCAAAATTAAATTTGAAAGTAGAATAACAGTTTTTTGAATTGTAATGGTACCCACATATAGAAATGCTTATAACTTTTCATTTTTCATTTATATTTTCTCTACTACTATTATTATTTAGTATTTAAGAATATTTTTAAAAGATTAAAGTTTTTTTTTTTGGTTTCGAACCAAGAAACCATGCAAAATCGTTTTATCGATTGTGTATCATCTCACTATGATAAACGATGCTGGCCTAATACGATTTTACTCAAAAGATGGGGAACATAAGTAATTTCAGGGAAATAATACTAATATTCCGTATTCTAAGTATATTTAATTATCAACAGACAGAGGACATGGCTACATCGAGAAGTCTATGTTTATTGTTTTCTATGTTTCCAAGTTCATAATTAAATTAAAACGGTTAAAAATATATATTAAGTTATGAATTTGTGTTGTACTAATAAATTGTTAATAAAGCATATTAAAATACCTTTGCAAGATTTAGTTCAGTAAAATTTCCTTGCAGGTTTGCTATTGAATCGTGAGTCCTCAAATATTCGGTTCCACTATTATTCAAATGTCCAGATGGGTGCTGCGAATTTTGCTGCAAATTTTGTTGTTTTAGGTAGACCGCCTGTTGAGCGTTGATTTGAGTTTGTAAAGTCTGAATTTGCTGCTTATATTTCGCAATAGCAACATTAACAGCCATGGGATTTGAATTATTTCCACGCGTAAGAGATTGCTGAGCTGCTTGAAGGTGCTTTTATAATAAATGCGAATTTGAATTAATTGAACTATTAATAAAGTCATTTGAATACAAACCTTTATATTACTAAGCAATTGATTTAGTAGATTCAACGTAGTTTGCGTTAATGGTTGAGTTAATATTTGACTGGATATAAAGCCGCTGTGTATAGCTAATTGTATTTGCTGACCAAGCATTCTTATATGCTGACCGGATGGTTGATTAGCAGTATTTGAAGCGATATTAACTCCTGAAGTTGCATTGGATGAGCTTTGACCAAATGCAATTGATGTGCTCGCTGCCACTGACTGAGGTCCTCCAGAAACTGTACTTGTATGTGGTCCTTGTGCCAAATATTTTTGGACTTGCATAGCAGCCAAATTCGAAGTATTGCTGTTAGTCACTGCTGTACCGCTACCTAAATTGTTTATTAAATTGTTCTGTCGGAATATTGTTAAGATATATTATTTAATTTACATTAAAATAAATGCATATGACATACCGGAGGGAATGAAATTGAAGATTGTGTACCGCCAAGCGGATAACGAGGAGGAAATCCACTGTTTGCTGAATTTGACAGTTCGCTATATGGTCCAATCGACTCTTCGTGTCGTCGCCAGCCTTCCAATGCCATTGATGAATTCACATTAGCCCTTAGAATTTCAGCTGCCTCTTCAATATTCATGTTTGCACTTAATAAAGCTCTTTCGACATCTTCTTTTTTGAATCCAGTATCAACGAGTATTCTGTATTGTTTACTTTGTTTCACCATCTCGCTATTAATGCCACCAACATTAATGTTTGCGAGTTTCTGTTGTTGTTGTTGGTTTTTAGATACGATTCCACCATGAGGCCATTCAGACGCTAAATCGCCAGACTCCACATTGCTTGCAGAAGTACTTACATTGCTCCATCCAGACGACACTACATTTGTTGAAGACAATTTATTTTGTTTACCCCAACCAGTAACTCCAGCAGAAGAAGAGTCGTTCCATGAACTTGTGTTTGCTCCAATTTGTTGAATTCCAATGTTTGGTTTATCATCGCCCCAATTGCTGCCGGATACTGTACCTCCAGTAACATTGTGTGTATCATCACCCCAAGAATTAACTGTTGAGTTTCGTCCGCCAACACTATTATTTGGATGTCCCCACATAGCAGATGAGTCTGTTTTAGAGTGTTGGCTAACAACTCCACTTGGCGCTATAGAATTAGCTAGACGATTTTGAGCGACACCAGAGATAGGGATGTTGTTGGGATTGCCACCAACTGAAATATTACTATTGCCTGACATTCCAGTTCCAACAGCACCACCAGATTGATTTTGAGCACGCATTAGGTGATTACGACTGATAGAGTCAGTCATATCTTTCCAGTGAGCATTTCCTCCACGTGTTTGTTGACTCCAAAGTGATGTTCCGTCGTCATAGTTTGGTATATTTCGACGCTGTGGCGGAGGAGACGGTTCCTCCCACCCAGTCAATTGCTTCGACAAATCTTTTGTGCAACCTCCTGCTGATTGTGCCGTTCCCCATTGTGCTCCTATAGCATTGGAAACAACACTACCTGGCCCAATAGATGAATTTACAACACTTGTTCCGCCCGTGCTGACTCCAGACACAATCATTTTATTTATATTCTGGATTTGATTGTGGGCAATCGGTGGGTGATGGCCCCACATTTCCGAATTGCCGTTTAATCGACCTGATATGCCACGAGGGTCTCCACGAATTGGATCCCTTGGATCAATCATTCGCAAATCTCGTGGATCTGTTGATGATTGACTCGCCCCACGCATTGACATTGAATCACGAGGATCTACACTTCGAATGTCCATAGGTCCTCCACCTGCCAATGGGCGTATCTCCCGTGGATCTCCCCACCCATTTCCAGCCCCGGCATTAGCTCCAATAACATTGCCCGACGTAGATACATTATTGCCACTACTTCCAGCTGTATGTGTAAATAGAAAAAGGAATATAAAATTAAGTATTGCTTCGAATTAAAATGTAACGAGGAAATTTATATTTACACAACTACATGATCTATTTCCGACCTACGTCTTCTAAATTATGTTCATTTAACCGTGAATAAACCTAGATAACGGAAGTTAGGCCAACTTTGAGCAATAACTTCTTATTGAAAGCGCTTGGGATTGGGTTGGAAAACAATATAAACGAGCACATGCTTTGTCGAAATTTATCGAAAATAAGGATCTATATAAAAATGCACTTGTGATACTCACAATAAACATTAAGCAGCCCGACAAGACAGAAAGCGAGCAACTGCAGAGAAATGCGCAGAAAGAATCTTACTTAAATCAACAAATCACTAAGTCCTTTATTTGAAGGACTTATAAAACTGACTTAAACGGATAAGTTACGTGTGAAACCAACATATAGAAATGACATTTTCTTACATTTTAAGTCAGACTATTTGTTAGGGGCCAAAAAAATCGTTATAATCTTGAATACGCTAAACGGACTCTTATGCATGAGGGGTGTGTGACTACAATATATGGTGGTGGCTTGGACTCCAGTGTTTGGTCTGTTGCATTAGATACATGGCAATGTCTAACTTTGTTAATGTCCTGATGCTTATGGACATACACATACACATAGGCATATTCCGAGAAAGAAAAAAGTTAGGCAGTATAACGGCCTCACGCATTAGCCGAAAGAGAATTGGTTCATTTAGAAAAAGTAAACGTTAGGAACCAAACTGTCCAGTTGCTGACCCAAAATCTGTTTGGGACTTATGAAGAATACTGAAAGAGAAGGGATTACTAAATAAAAGTGATAAAAAGTAAGACTCATGGATGAGAGCACCGAAACCCAGGTACTAAAGTAAGCTAAAAACTGTTCCTTAATATAATTTCTCCCGTTGTAAAAATCATAGCCGCGCATTCAATAAATAAAATTATCAACGTTTCTTTACCAATTTTTAAAAATTTAGTCAATTATATTTAAGTTTTGGAATTATTTCAATATATTAATTTTTGTTCATAACATGATAAATAATGATATTAGTTATCAAAAAATAAAATAATATTTCTCTCAGTATGACATTCAGTTTAATATTTTAATATATGAACTAAACAAAAATAAGCCCTCGCGTTTCTGATTTTTTTCCTACACTGCACATAGCAGGAGAAAACGAAAACGATATGAAAACGAAAAAAAAAACACAATTAAAATATATTTAAATGCCTATTCAAAAAATAATATAAAAATTAAAAAAAATATATATAAATTAAATTTTGTCACCAAATTAGCAACACTGATCTTGCTACACTCCCATTTCAAAGTACCATTTACCTTAACGTTAATATAAAACATTAATATCATTTCATTTTCACTCCCATAACATGCATCATTCAACCTTGGATTTAGGCATATATTTTTATTTGGCTCAAGGCAATGTCGAATCGGGTGCTGTATTGAATAATTAATTATCTACTTACATCCTGGAGTTGCAACAGGCAATGGTCCTGCTGTTGTTGTGGTGTTATTAGTAGTAGACCCCAATGCAGCTCCAACTACGCTCTGGCCCCATTGCTGCCCGGCTGATGCTCCAACTGCCACGCTTACATTGGATGAATTAATTCCGATATTTGCACCAGAGGCTGTAATATTGCCGGATTGACCTGACCAAACACTCGTGCTGTCTACTCCATCGTCATCTTCTCCCCATGTACCACCTAAATTCGACGACGGTGTATGTCCCCAAGAAGGTTTTGGTACTTGTTGTGCTGTTGGCTGACCTCCGTTCCTTAAATTTGATTCCCATAAATCAGTCCCATTGTTAATATTGGGCTTCCATATAGGAGGACCAGATTGGTCCTTATTAGCTGGCTCTGGAGAACTGGGAACCTCCCAGTTTGTGTCTTGGTTAACGTGCTGGCATCCCCAACCATCTTGAGAAAAAAGGGCTTCGCGCATTTTGTTGTACTGTTCCAAATGAAATTTTCTTGTAGTCGCAGTTGGCACAGTCCCATTACCAAATCGAACTAATTTTCCACTAGGATTATCGTCCACATAGCCTTTGTCAACTACTGAACTCCGATGGCTTTCGGTTTAAATTTTCTTTTCGATGATATATCTGATCTGATTTGTGTTGATGTGTTTGATGTTTCAACTTGATATAATCTTGAAAACACAAGTTTATTTACCTACATAAGAATTAAAAATATTGTCCAGAATATAAACAAAAATATTTCAAATACATTATTATTCGACAAGCTTTAAATTAATTTTGTTATTCACTAAATACATACATTTCTTTATGTGTGCAAAATGTGTTAATAAAATTTTGATATAAGAAAAATTCTGTCTTTTAGTTATGGCTCTGTACAATACGTCTGCTTTCTAAGCAACTCTGGTCATATCCCGTAGTTATTGTCGCAAGCACCCTATTTTACTTTAATACACACTTAAATTATTTTACACATACACAAGCAATCCATTCCGTTTTATACTCTTATTCCAACACACGGAAGAAACAAATGTAACGCGATGATTAATAATACTTATATGCAACCGTAAATCTGTTCATAAATACATACATATGTACGTACATATAGGTAGTGATGAAACCAGCATCAAACCCTGACGTATATACATACATATGTACATATGTATTTTAATATGTGCATAAATATGAACGATTTTTTTTTTAATTGTATATATTATATTAATAGATATATTGACATATACAAGAACATCTACATATATTTAAGTACTAAAATATATTTTACTCATTACACTTAAGTGAAATTATATTTATACATATATACATACTTTAAATGTATGTGGT
The DNA here is from genome assembly GCA_018150725.1 of Drosophila quadrilineata. NCBI lineage: Eukaryota > Metazoa > Arthropoda > Insecta > Diptera > Drosophilidae > Drosophila > Drosophila quadrilineata. The sequence continues at coordinate 1,225,216 of JAECWN010000450.1, forward strand.
TCTAGAAACATACATACTTGGTGTGAATAGTGGATGCATAGATACACACATAATGTATTGATATATATGTACATATGCATGTATGTATTCACGGTTCGTAATCATTGAAGCTACTCTGAACTGTGTGAATATGTACATATATAGATATATAATAAAAGGTTACATTAAATCTGAAGCATCGTAAAGAAAATATTTAATCAATAATAAAAAATGCTAAATGTTACTAACCAAATTTCTTCAATTTCGAATTACACGAAATAGAACGTCCAGGAAAATTGTACCCGCACTAATGGCTTATTTATTAATGATGCCACCTGGAGAAATTTAAATTACTTTTATTATAAAATTTATTAATAAATTAAAAAGCACAAGCAATATTAAACTTCATATTTTATCAAAACGTCAGACAATTCTCAGATATAAACAGAAAATAAAATAAGTTGACAAAATTAACTTATGTAAAATTATGAAAACGTGGCAACCCTTAGCGTGTACTTTACATTCTAACTTGCTGGACACGGTCATCCATACATACATTTGCTTATAATATGTACGAATACATAACTTAATACTTTGGACTTAATTTTGTAAGCAACTTACAAAAACATTCACATCAACAAACACAAAATTAACTATGCCGAACATATATTTTGCTATTTTAAGCATTCGCTAGCAGATATATTAACGCACATCAACGGTCTCACTTGCACTACAATGTTGTGTGACCGGTTCTACCAAACACAAAATACTAAAAAACGGCAATAATCGCATATTATAAATATGTATGTATGTATGTGTATTATATGAATCCATTAATCTAGTCGACTTTAGTCGAAAATGTAAATAAATGGTATAATTGTAAATGTGGAATATATTTCAGAAAGAGTTATGGTTTGTAGACATATTCGAGCATTAAACTCTTGTACACATAGTTTCTTATACATATATACATATAGTAGAGACAAATTAAGCTAATGGGTGAGCAGATTAACATCGATATTATTTTTTAGTTCATTTTCTTTAATTTTAATTTATTCGATATATTGCTGACATTATCTACAGACAAGGGTTTCTTCAGAGCTAAGCTGCCAGTTCCGAAAAATATTAAATTTGTGAATTCAACCATTTTGTAATGGCGTGTTATAGCATCCTTATGTTAAACTTTTCAAGATGCCCGCGCCTGAAGAAAAGTCTCTGGCAAGCAAGAAATAAAATTTGGAATTGTAGAAACAACGATTACCGTTGGATTTTTTGATGTAGATATTTTTAATATAATGTTAGCAAGTAGTATTGCACATTTGAAACATAAATATAGTATCATATTTAGTAGAACCGCAATATGGGAGGAAATGGCAAGGAAATCTTTGTTTTTCATCAAATTTTATTTTAAAGTTATCCTTTCCGGCACAATTTTGCAATAAAAATGCGGTCCTAGTTGGTGGAGCCCACTCCTCTATCCAAAAAGTAATAACCAATAGCATTTCATTTGGCTGGATCTTCTCAAAGGCCCGATCTTGATTGGTACCAGATTCAACATTAATACTTTCTTTGTAGTGTGTTATTGGTGGTGCTAGTGTCAAACCACTTGTGTATTAAAAAAAAAAACATTTCTTTGAAATTACATTTACAAGCGCGTCGCTAACAGCTGTGTTTATTCTATTTCGTTTATTCTTTACCTCAGCTTTCGTTGCTCTCTTAACTAATGCTCTCTCATTGCATGCTTATTTATATAGCTTGTGCTCTTAACGCGAGCACTTAACTTTAACGGGTTTTTATTGTCTCTCTCTCTTACTTTGTTGCATTGTGTTATTGCAGTCTGTCATTCCACAGCTCTCGACACAAGTTTAGTTACATTAAAAATATATAACTAACTTCTTATTATTTCTTCATTTCTAATGTCTGATCCTAAGGTAGATTATATTAGCTGCTGGTTGTATGACAATCTAGCGCATGTTAAATGTGCAGGTTTTATCGAGCGTGTTAAAGATTACATCTTTCCGGGACACGAAAATGCACTCTCGCAATAATTTCTGTGCTTAAAAAAAACCTTTGATCTTCTTCAAAAGGAATTCCTAGCTATGGAATATAAGTTTTAAAATCTTTGTCGATATGGCTGTTCGTTCTGTGCCATCTAGCAGTAGCTAGACCGGAGGTATATATTACTCAGGCTCTGACTACTGAAAAAAGTTCTGAACCAACAATTTCTGCAACTATTTTAAACCCGCTTAGTTCTCAACACAATAGGCCAAAAAAGCTAGGCCTAACAATGATATGCCTCTTGTGTCATCCGCGGTTAATAATCTTCTGGTGTTTAATTCTCCCGAAAATTCTAATTCTTCTTAGCGTGGTGGATATTACCACACCTCTGAAATCTGTGCCTAATAGACTTTTATTTTTTTTTCTCGCCTGGCATTTGACACTTCAACCGAAGATGTCAAGGCTTATGTTTTAAAGAAGCAAAATTATAATTACCACAACTTGACTGTTGAGAAATGTTAATTTAAACAAGATATCTGTTTCCACAAGTGCATTTACTATTTGTTTCAATGCTTTTTGACCTGATGATATGTTAGTGAAGGAGTATCAGCGCCGCATTCTCTACCTACTAATAAGTTCTTTCCTTCTGTTTGCTTATCAGATTGTTAGAGGCCTTAAGTCAAAACTTTTTAACCTTAATATTTTGGCATTTACTGAGACCTGGCTTAAGCCTGGTATTCTTCATGCATCTATACTTTTACAACTTTGTGTTACTTATAGATGTGATAGAATGGATAGAAAGTGTGGTGGTGTCCTTATTGCGATAAAATCTAATTTTATATCGCAATTAGTAAATAACTCCCCCTAATATAAAAATTGTATGTGCGAATTCATAACATAATCTAATATATTTCGTGATCATATATACCTCCCCAGTCTGATTTATCAGTATACCTAGCCCACTGTAATTCAATCTTTGGTAGTTGTTGGTGACTTAAACTTGCCCGATATTATTTGGTCGGATAACAACGATTTAATATCTTGTATCGAGATTCTGTCGGGACTTCTTGAACTTAATCTATCTCACGTCAACTCAATTCGATAAAGTAGGTACCAAATACCATGATCTAGTCTTTATATCAGATCAGGTATGCGATATTGTTGTAAGAATTGATCATTAGTTTCTTCTGAGGATGCACTCCATCACACTCTAGAGATCGCTCTTTAGCTGTCACCATCTGGGCAGCAAGACAAAGCATTTCTATCTTCTAAACACTTCTGTTTTCGTAAAGTGAACTTTAGTGACCTCAATATTTTAATTAATGGTTATGATTGGTCGGAATTTTACTCATATAATAACTTAGATGGAGCGATTGATATTTTTTATGGAGCTATTAACTATATTTTTGAATTCAGTATTCCTCAAAACTACATTGGTTCTCTAGGCAACTTTAAAGACTTAAAAATTAAAAATCGAAGCTTTAGAAAAATTTCTAATTATCCGGCAGGCTTGCTGATTTTTCAAGGTATTTTAGCGCTAAGTCTGGCTTTGATACTCTGAACCACCGATGATATAGTGCTTACTTAACTCGCTGTAGATTACAATTTTCGAAAGACCCAAAGCAGTTCTACAATTTCGTAAATCTGAAACTTCAGGAGTGTCCCAGGTAGCCATCTCGGACCATTGCTTTTCAATTTATTTATTAATGAGCTTTCGTCTATTATTAAGAATAGTGTTCTTTTGATGTATGCAGATGACGTTAAATTATTCCTCTTTTATAAGGATCCAAGTTTGGCGTCTTTGTTGCTCGCTGATCTTAACATCTTCAATTCATGGTGTCAACCCAGTCTTCATGCCCTTAATTGTTCGAAGTGCAAAGTCATGACTTTTGCAGAACACAATATGTGTATGTTGAATACTTGTTTTGAGAAAATATCTTAAATCAATCACCTAGGCATCTTACTTGATCGTCAACTCTCCTTCAATGATTACATCGAGTTTATGGTATATGAAGCCATGAAGGTCTTAGGTTTCATTAAGCGTTGGCCTAAGGATTTAAATGACCCTTAACAGCTTTTAGTCTCTCTGGTACATCCCATGCTCGAGTGTGGGTATTGCTTTTGGTCGTCTCAGTATCAAACTTATAAACACAAACTCGAGTCGGTGCAAAAGAAGTTTCTAATCTTCACTAAGAAAACTTAAACTAATCTTCCCTCTCTTTCTCTCCGTCGACTATGGTGGGTAAAACTTTCATTTTAAAACTTATCAATGGTGATATTAACTTTCCTTTCTTGCTTAACAAATTAGTCTTTTCAATTCTTCTTAGATCTTACCGTTACTTTTCCTTATTAATAATGAGCACTTGTCCTACTAATTACCTTATGCATAAGCCTTTCAGAATACTTTGTTTTGAGTTTAACAGTCTTTACGGTAAATACGGTGGGTGGGGAAGCAATTCGAAGCCCAATTCATGAATTTTTGCCGTGGAACAACACATTTTTCTTCCGTTTTCCCTCGATTTCGACCTTCAAACGCTCCAATAACGCAATATAATAGTCACTGTTGATGGGTTTTCCCTTCTCAAGATAATCGATAAAAATTATTCCACGCGCATCCCATAAAACAGAGGCCTTTACTTTGCCAGCAGACTATTGAGTCCTTCCACGCTTCGGAGTCGGTTCAACGGTCGCTGACCACTCAGCCGACTGTCGATTGGACTCAGGAGTGTAGTGATGGAGAAATGTTTCATCCATTGTCACATATCGAAGCAAAAACTCGGGTGTATTACGAGTTAACAGCTGCAAACACCGCTCAGAGTCATCAACACGTTGTCGTTTTTGGTCAAATGTGAGCTCGCGCGGCACCCATTTTGCACAGAGCTTCCGCATATCCAAATGTTGATGAATGATATGACCAACACGTTCCTTTGATATCTTTAAGGCCTCTGCTATCTCGATCAACTTTATTTTATGGTCATTCAAAATTATTTTGTGGACTTTTTTGATGTTTTCGACGGTAACCACCTGTTTCGGGCGTCCACTGCGTTCACCGTCCTCCGTGCTCATTTCACCACGCTTGAATTTGGCATACCAATCAATTATTGTTGATTTCCCTGGGGCAAACTCCGGAATCTCATTATCAAGCCAAGATTAGTTTTTTTCCATTTTTTTCACAATAACAAAAGTTGCTTCACAGAAGACACTCTATCTCACAAACTAATTAACTGAAAGACGTCAAATTTTGACACGAATCGTTTGAAGGTTAGTACTATATAAAACTAATATTCATTCAATACTAGCGACGCCATCTGTGTGTCAGACCGGGGACTTATCAGCCAATCAATAAATAATAATTATTTATCTTTAAATTTTAGAAATTCAGTTTCATAATGTTTGTTATATATTTAATTATTCGTTAAATATCCAATATTATATAGTGTTTGCGTCAGATGGCAACCCCAGGCAACTACTCGATACAATGCTCACGACGATAGATCGATATCCGGACGATCGGCTATCGGGTAGTTGGCACTCCTCTAATTTTTTCACTAATGGCAAACTTTTTCTCGCAAGTCATTTTATTCTTTTTTTGAACCTTGTAAAAAGCAGTCCATATTTCGCACATACTCTTGTGCCCCTTTTTAATAAATAGTGAATCTAATTTACAAAGTGCAACCCAGCGTTTTCTTAATTGATTCTGTGCTGAGCTCAAGACCTTCTTCACGTTCACCCAGTGTATGTACATACGTACATACAAGAGCGCCTTGGACATCCAACAGCAGCTGCAACGACCGATCGACAAGCCAATAGGATTCTTCGCCGCCCAATACAACATTTGGTCCTTAGAGCCGGATGATGCCCTGTTGGTCCAAGAAAGGAAGCAAGTTCTTCAGAGAACTCGAGGGAGGAATTGGCTTGTGTCCTCTCAGGCAGTAGTACTTCTTGGAATACTCCCTCCTTTGGGTGAGATGGTGAGACTGAAGTGTTCCACGGGGATTACACCAAGTGGCCCACATTCCGGAATCTCTTTACGGCCATCTATGTCACCAATCCGCGGTTAACACCGGTCGAGAAGTTATTCCACCTCAACTCCAAGACCAGCGGAGAGGCAAAGGCCATCGTGTCTAAGTCCCCTTTCACCCATGAAGGGTTCAGTTCGGCATGGGCAGTTCTATGTGACCGCTTCGAGAATAAGCGGCTGTTGGTAAACAGCCAGTTGAAGATTCTCTTCAACTTATCTCCTGTTACTTCCGAAACAGGAGCCGCCCTAAAAGGATTGCAGAGTACAATCCAGGGCTGTCTGACTTCTTTAGACCACTCGGACGTTTCGACGGACAACGACATTCCAGCATGGCGAGATATGAACAAATTCCTCAGTGAAGGTATCTCACTCTGGAAGCCATTGAGGATGTCATATCGGCCGGCCCCAACAGACCACATCGGCCAATTGGTCAATCCAAGACCACCCAAAGGAATTCAGGGCCTGAGCGGATTCACTCTTTTGAATCCAGCGTGAAGGTGAAGGCTCAACGGTGCGATCTCTGTTCCAAAGAGAATCACCCCGTTCGGGTATGTCCCAAGTTCCTGCACATGTCTGTGCCACAACGGTTCGCCTACATTACCCAACGCCTGAATTGCTTCGCTTACAGTCACCAATACCGTGACTGTCCCAGCCAGCACAATTGTTTCGTGTGCAAGCGGCGGCATAACACATTGCTCCATCGTGACGGGTCACCAACCACTGCAGCGGTCCTCCACCCAACCTCCACAGATACAGTCCACTCCCACCAGCAACGTGCAAACGTACTTTGCTGTCAACGTACGAGGAGTCCTCCTATTCACGGCGTTGGTACAAATCTGTCATGCAGGTGTTACATATGCCGCTCGCGCGTTGCTCGATTCTGGGTCCGAGGCCAGCAACCTCATTCGGTTGCTTTTCCAGCCAGTCCAGGCTCAAGTGTCCGGCTTAAGTCAAAAGCCAGCGGCAACATCGACTAGGTTGTGCTCCATCCGGATCGGCTCCCCTTCAAATCCAAATGTGCAGATTGACACATTGCCCTATGTGCTTCCGCACCTGACCAACAACTTGCCATCCACGTTGGTACCAAAAGAAGTTCTCCAGGCGCTTCCACAGTTACAATGGGCATACTACTAGGTGGACTCCGGGGCAACATTTGTGGTTCTTTACTGGGTCAAGAGACCGTTTTCGGGTGGATTGTGACAGGTCCAATCCCAAACTCCTGCAGGACCACCATCTCAGCGTTTTCCACACGCATCGTCCGACACGAGAAACCTTCATTGGAGGCCTTACTGACCAAATTTTGGGAGGGAGAGGAACTTCCGACTACGCATGCTCCAAAATCTGATGCGTGGGTGGAGGATCTTTTCGTTCGCACCACAAGCTGTCAGAAGGACGGAAGGTATATGGTCTCACTGCCGTTCCGGGACCCTGAGAACATCGACTTAGGTCATTCACGAAGCACAGCGGTTGCTCAATTCTTGAGGAGCGATGCTCGTCTGTCTAAAGACCCACCTTTAAAGGAGCGGTATGATGAGGTGATTAGGGAGTACTTGGACATGGGCCACATGCACCAAGTAGAGTCAGTTGGTAACTCCACAAACTACTATCTCCCCCATAAGCCTGATAGCACCACCACCAAGGTTCGCGTGGTATTTAATGCTTCGTGTCCCAGCTCCAACGGGAAAAGCCTGAATGATATCCTTCATTCGGGTCCCGCTCTCCAGTCCGATTTGACCCTGCAAATTCTCAAGCGGTGGTTTTCCAAGGTGGTATTCAATGCGGATATCACTAAGATGTACAGACAAATCCTTCTCTGCCCGAGCCACACCTCCTTCCAGAGGATTCTTTTCCGAGACGCCAAGGGTCATATTCGAGATTATGAGCTCACCACAGTTACCTTCGGTGTAACCTGTGCGCCTTTTCTCGCCATCCGGGTCATACAGCAGTTGGCTGAGGATGTGAAGGTCCAATATCCTTTGGCCAGCCACCTCCACACCAACTATATGTATGTGGATGACGTACTGGCGGGCGCTCATGACCGTCGAACCGCCGTCTCATCAATTCGAGAGCTTAGTCAAGCCCTTGACAGCGCTGGATTCCCACTTTGGAAATGGACTTCCAACTCCAAGGGCATCCTGCGGGACATTCTGAGAAATCACCTACTCCACGAGGATTTTCTCGACTTCGAGGACGTCAGCACTGCCAAACCGCTCGGTGTCCGCTGGCGCGCAACAACGGACGACTTCTATTTTATCCCCTCTTCGGTCTCCTTCCAACCACCACTCACCAAACGAGGAGTTCTTGCTCAAATTGCAAGAATATTCGATCCCGCAGGATGGCTGGCGCCCGTCGTAGTGAGCGCCAAGATTTTCATGCAGGATATCTGGCTCCGTCAGCTGGATTGGGATGAGCCCCTTCTAGCAACACTTGTTGACAATCTGGGAGACCTTCGCGGGCAGCTATCCTGCAGTACGCGACGTTCGGGTACCTCGATGGATCCGGTTCTGCCCCGAGGTACGGTTTCAGTTCCATGGGTTTCGCGACGCATCCCAGAAGGCATATGGAGCGTGCATCTATGTCCGCACTGAAGGCGAAGACGGCATCACCACCAATCTCCTTGCAGCCAAGACGCGGGTAGCTCCCGTGAAGACGGTTTCCCTACCTCGCCTTGAGCTTTGTGGGGCCTTGCTCCTAGCGGAGCTGTTCACGGCAATCATTCCGCATTGCCCTGCTACAGAATGGACAGTTCACTTTTGGACGGACTCCACCATAGTTCTTGCGTGGCTCAACAAGCCACCTTGCCACTGGACGAGTTTTGTGGCCAACCGGGTAGCGAAAATCACTCAGATTGCCGCTCCACACCTATGGGCCCACGTGCGCTACGAGCACAATCCCGCTGACCTGGCTAATCGAGGGATTTCCGCCGCTGATCTGGTAGACAGGCAACTTTGGTAGTACGGGCCTACCTGACTGCAAGAGGCCCAAGGCCAGTGGCCGATCCAAGCGGGAGTGGTCCATGACACAGATGTGGAGCAGCGCCCGGTCAAGTGTCATGTGACTGTTGGCCCTCATGAGGACATCCTTAGCAGGTTCTCGAGCTTTGACAGAGCTATTCGAGTCATGGCCAATGCACGACGTTACGTGACGAGGACCCAGAGATTGAGTCGGAACCTTTCGGCTGATCTCCCCCCCGAGGAACTCGCCTCTACTCGACAGTGGCTCATACATCTCACCCAAAGGAGGGAGTATTCCAAGGAGTACGACTGCCTGAGAGGACACTAGCCAATTCCTCCCTCGAGTTCTCTGAAGAACTTGCTTCCTTTCTTGGACCAACAGGGCATCATCCGAGCCTCCGGACGACTTGGGGCTTCTGGGTCGTTGACCCACGACGAGAAATTCCCCATTCTCCTCCCGTACAATTGCGTGTTAACGCGCTTGTTAGTTCGCCAGAATCATCGCATATCCTTGCATGGCGGCAACGCGCTAATGATCAGACTCAACCGAAATAAGTTCTGGATCCCGAAACTGAGAGTCCTGCATCCTTCGTCGGAGACGAGTTCAAACTCAACTCATGGACCAACTGCCAACACAGTGGTCATCGTTCTCACGCCCGTTCACCCATACTGGAGTCGACTTTGCCGCCCCATTCGACCTCAAGAGTTTCACAGGACGGGCTTGACGCATAACGAAAGGGTATGTCTGCGTCTTCGTCTGCTTCAGCACGAAGGCGATCCATCTGGAAGCCACGGCGGATCTCACGACGGAGACTTTCCTAGCGGCTTTTTTCCGTTATGCTGCGCGTCGTGGGTGCCCCCAACTCATGTACTCGGACAACGGGAAAACCTTTGTTGGAGTCTCAAGGCCACTCAAGACATGGCACGGTACAGCCATCAAGGGATCAAGTGGTCATTTAACCCTCCAGGGCACCCCACATGGGAGGCGGGGGTGAAGAGCTTCAAGTCACTCTTCCACAAGTCAGCCTCCGCCTTCAAATACACATTCGAGGAGCTTTCCACGCTCCTGGCCCGGATTGAAGCATGACTCAACTCCCGGCCTATCTCACCAAAATAGCCCTCTATCCCGACGGCTGCCTCTTCCATCATCAACCGCTGGCAGCGACTCAAGGGCCAACATCAGCAATTCTGCCATCGGTGGAAGGAGAAATACCTCAAGGAGCTCTACAAGCTAGAGAAGGGGGACATGGTGGTTCTGAAGGAGGACAATTTTCCACCTACTGATTGGCGACTCGGGCGGATCCAATCGGTGTACCCCGGCCCGGACCATCTGGTTTGATTGGTCGACGTGCAGACTGCCAAAGGAGTCGTCAAACGTCCCATCTCCAAGCTCGTGCTTCTCCCTATAGAAGCTGACCTTGCGCCCACATCCAGCCAGTAATCTGAGTCCGTCCATCCGTGTGTTCAATGTGCCAATACCGATGTCTAATTTTTCCTCCTTGGTCTGATCCAAGACTTTTTTTTTCTAGGAGAATGGCACCTCACCACCACGACCGACGAGTCTCTTCCGATGTCTACCGGTGCCGGGTTTGCAGGGGCACCCACCCGCTCCGTGAGTGCCGACGGTTTCTCCGGCTGACTACCGTGAAGCGTCTGTACGCAGTCCGGGCGAACCAATATTGCGCTCGGTGTCTCGCTCATGAACATTCACGGGGGTCATGCCAGAGTTACCGGGGGTGCCGACAGTGTGGAGGCGCCCACCACACTCTACTCCACAGGAACACGCAGCACTCCCAGAGGCGGCGGCCGAGGCAACAAACTCCGCCAAGGCGCCCTTCACCCGCAGGACGGAGACGGCGGGATCCTACCCCACCGGAGACTTCCAAAGACAGATCCCTTGGCCCTCTATGTGACACACCTTCGCCGTACGTGACGACATTAGCCACGATCCTGGACCATGGCCGAGTCACCGTCACCCCTACAGCACTGGTGGCCATCGACACGGGGAGCACAGTTTACGAAACGCTCGCGCTCATTGATGCGTGTTCGGCGGCCAGCCGCATTAGAACGTCGTTGGCGACAACCTTCGGACTGTCGTTGGCGCGTGTTGGTGCGGACTCGGTTTGCCGGGCTCGCCTCCTATCACTGAAGGCCGGGTTGGACCTAGAGCTCATCCTGGAGGTGTCGGTGGTCTGCCAGCGCAAAACGCCCGGCCGAAGCATCCACCTCGGCGAATTGCAGGAAATGCAGAACCTCAGCCTGGCTGACGAACGGTGGCATACTCCTGCAAACGTCTCCCTAGTGCTGGGGTCAGACGTATACTCCCGCGACATGCGTCCCGGGACCATGTCCTTGCAAGGAGGCGCTCTTTTAGCACAGGATTCGCTGTTTGGGTAGATACTGTCGGGTATCATCCGACAATAAGGCGATCCGGGACCGCCACCCCCCATTACCACCATATTTTTTGCAACGATGTTGCAAGGGGGGCGAAATGTTTGCGTCAGATGGCAACCACAGGCAACTACTCGGTACGATGCTCACAACGATAGATCGATATCCGGTCGATCGGCTATCGGGTAGTTGGCACACCTCTAATTTTTTCACTAATGGCAAACTTTTTCTCGCAAGTCATTTTATTCTTTTTTTGAACCTTGTAAAAAGCAGTCCATATTTCGCACATACTCTTGTGCCCCTTTTTAATAAATAGTGAATCTAATTTACAAAGTGCAACCCAGCGTTTTTTTAATTGATTCTCTGCTGAACTCAAACCATCTTCACGTTCACCCAGTGTATGTACATACATACATACAAGAGCACCTTGGACATCCAACAGCAGCTGCAACGACCGATCGACAAGCCAATAGGATTCATCGCCGCCCACTACAACATATTGCTTTCTATGCATCAATCGCCAAATAAAATAAATACTAATTCAATTGAAATTGCGTATGATTTTCTAGCGAATGGAAAACATTTCAATCTCTAGCAATCAGGAAATACGATTTCAGACTTCAAAAAGAGTTCCAAAGAAATAAAACCAGAGGTCGCATGTTGTGGTTAGGGTTTTCATTCAGTCCGCAAAAGATTGTTTAGATCGAGAACACTTTTTGACTGTTAAAGCATAAGCATTAAAATATTTTACTTTCTTTCTCCCATATGTTTATTGTTGTTTAGGATACACACAAGTAAACAATCTATTTCTATCCCGTTTCCTTCTGAACACTTAAGTATGTGCACGATTTCTATATTGCTTCCTTTTCCACGCTGGCCTGCGATATCTCAGCATGCAAAGCAAAAACTATCCATCCCCTTCCACTTTGTATTGCCATTGACCAAATAACCGGCTCGGGTATGGCGCATCGAACTGGGATATCTCGCTAAGAAATTTAGTGGATTTGATGCTAAGCTTCTTCTATCGACTTTTAGGCATGTCTCGTTAGCATACTTCCGGATTAAGGTGGATTACTCAACAACATCAATTACAGATGTGCGTGAAGGATGGCGCTATGCGATCTCTCTCATGTTTTCTCGCTCATTAGTTGTTATTGTTTAGGCTCCTAAAAGACACAAATTCATGCGCAGTTCATGCTCTCTAGTCAGCAGTCTAAGTACGAAGGAAGTAAAACGTTTGACAGCCTGCGGACTCATTAGTTTTTGTTGTAGACGCTTCTAAATGACGTACATTCATTCATTCTCTCTAGTCAGCAGTGCAAGTACGAATTAAGAGAAACGTTCGACATCCTTCGGCCTTTGCTGTGGCATGTCGAAACGACGCTTGGCCTCTGTTTGCAGCTCTAACATACGATGCCCAGTCTCTGCTGGGACCTCTCACAAGAAATCTACTACAAGAAATTTAAAAAATGTCCGATCTATGAGTTATTTGGTCAGTGCCTATTTATATGAACGATTCACCCAATTGTGGCAGCAGACTGATGATACATCAAATCCCTTTTAACCTACTTTAACCTGCTCCTTCCTCAGCAGCAGTTGACACATCCACTTGAACTCCATAAAAGAGGCGGGAGCAATGCAAGTGTGGCTAAATCTCATCGTATTCTTTTGTCCAGCGTATCCGCTCTATCTTACTGCTCTTTCGTATTGCCCCTCTGGTTGAAGTGCGCAGCTAATGCACCTCTTGAACACTTTTCCACAGGCCTGATATGGCCAGAGCAGCTTGAAAATTCTCACTAGAAAATATTATTGCATTTATTCCACTACTGTGGCCAATTCGGCGACGTGGATTTGTAAGAGGGAATGGCGGAGACTTTACCCTACCTACTGCTATCTTTTAGTGATAATTTGAACTACCTCATTTCTTCGAACTTTTTTTTAAAGTGCGCTGACTGTAAAAATTAGAAAACAGCAGGCAGCGTGATTTCTCTCTCTTTTTAGGAAACAGCATGTTTTAAAATGCATGTGAGAGAAATGGTTGAATTGTGGACCGTTTTTTGCGGCGGCGTATTACTATTGTCGTGAATCTTAATTATTTTATTTATTATTTATTATTTATTTTTGCTTTTTTGCTCAGAAAAAATTACACCACTGATGCCAGGCCTCAAAACCAAATTCGTTGGGTTAGAAGTGATTTCGGCTCAAAAATCGTCTTCTTGGTGAAATACGCACACACACACACGCGGAGAGAGCACGAGAGTCGCAAAGAAACGAAAATAACTTGCCATAGTGCGACCCCGATCGGCTCACACGAAGAGCTTCCGACAAGTGCAATGACATTTTAAGTTAATAGCGTTTGGTATTCTTATGAATAAGAACAACAAATTAGCAAGAATGAGTCCCTCACAATCAATGCTGTTTGATGCTTAGAAAGCTCGCTTCCCATTCCTTTATTGCTTTTGCCTGTTCTTTTATAAACGAGCATTAATGACAAATCATCGAGAGAGATAGAGAAAGAAAGTGTTAAAGAAAGAAAGACAGTGTCTTAGATATACTTAGTATAGGTCTCGGCAATCCGCTGTGTCAGCATTTCTTCGCCTGCTCAGTTCTTTGAGCGACAGAAAATGTGTCTGCAGCTGTAGGTTGCCCCTGGTCGTGGTCAACGTGGTTCAAGATCTTAAGTTAACTACTTCCTTACCTAATACGTAATATAAATTATAAATTATAAATTAATAAATTACCTAATACCTAATACGTACTGGCCTGTTATTTTGGAAATTTTGAATACTAGAGACCCTAAATAGATCTGTCAAAATAACGTCAGTGAGTTGTTCTTCAACAATCCACTTAACATGGATCTCATTAAGGCTATGGCCATGATCAGGCTATGCAAATCCGAAATTACCGCTTACATTACATTAGCATTACATGATATGGAATTTCTTTATTTATTTCATAAGAAGGAAAAAGTTCTTTAAGAGAGTTTATGAGTTCCTTTATTCTATCTCGAAATTTAAAGTATATTAGTATTTGCCTTTGTTCGGCTTCAATTATTTCTCCTTGCGTAAGCCTAGCCTGTTTCCCGTCGTTGGTCCTCATTTACTGCTTGCTTGAGATGAACTGATTCGACTAACGGCAATCATTCCGCATTGCCCTGCTACAGAATGGACAGTTCACTTTTGGACGGACTCCACCATAGTTCTTGCGTGGCTCAACAAGCCACCTTGCCACTGGACGAGTTTTGTGGCCAACCGGGTAGCGAAAATCACTCAGATTGCCGCTCCACACCTATGGGCCCACGTGCGCTACGAGCACAATCCCGCTGACCTGGCTAATCGAGGGATTTCCGCCGCTGATCTGGTAGACAGGCAACTTTGGTAGTACGGGCCTACCTGACTGCAAGAGGCCCAAGGCCAGTGGCCGATCCAAGCGGGAGTGGTCCATGACACAGATGTGGAGCAGCGCCCGGTCAAGTGTCATGTGACTGTTGGCCCTCATGAGGACATCCTTAGCAGGTTCTCGAGCTTTGACAGAGCTATTCGAGTCATGGCCAATGCACGACGTTACGTGACGAGGACCCAGAGATTGAGTCGGAACCTTTCGGCTGATCTCCCCCCCGAGGAACTCGCCTCTACTCGACAGTGGCTCATACATCTCACCCAAAGGAGGGAGTATTCCAAGGAGTACGACTGCCTGAGAGGACACTAGCCAATTCCTCCCTCGAGTTCTCTGAAGAACTTGCTTCCTTTCTTGGACCAACAGGGCATCATCCGAGCCTCCGGACGACTTGGGGCTTCTGGGTCGTTGACCCACGACGAGAAATTCCCCATTCTCCTCCCGTACAATTGCGTGTTAACGCGCTTGTTAGTTCGCCAGAATCATCGCATATCCTTGCATGGCGGCAACGCGCTAATGATCAGACTCAACCGAAATAAGTTCTGGATCCCGAAACTGAGAGTCCTGCATCCTTCGTCGGAGACGAGTTCAAACTCAACTCATGGACCAACTGCCAACACAGTGGTCATCGTTCTCACGCCCGTTCACCCATACTGGAGTCGACTTTGCCGCCCCATTCGACCTCAAGAGTTTCACAGGACGGGCTTGACGCATAACGAAAGGGTATGTCTGCGTCTTCGTCTGCTTCAGCACGAAGGCGATCCATCTGGAAGCCACGGCGGATCTCACGACGGAGACTTTCCTAGCGGCTTTTTTCCGTTATGCTGCGCGTCGTGGGTGCCCCCAACTCATGTACTCGGACAACGGGAAAACCTTTGTTGGAGTCTCAAGGCCACTCAAGACATGGCACGGTACAGCCATCAAGGGATCAAGTGGTCATTTAACCCTCCAGGGCACCCCACATGGGAGGCGGGGGTGAAGAGCTTCAAGTCACTCTTCCACAAGTCAGCCTCCGCCTTCAAATACACATTCGAGGAGCTTTCCACGCTCCTGGCCCGGATTGAAGCATGACTCAACTCCCGGCCTATCTCACCAAAATAGCCCTCTATCCCGACGGCTGCCTCTTCCATCATCAACCGCTGGCAGCGACTCAAGGGCCAACATCAGCAATTCTGCCATCGGTGGAAGGAGAAATACCTCAAGGAGCTCTACAAGCTAGAGAAGGGGGACATGGTGGTTCTGAAGGAGGACAATTTTCCACCTACTGATTGGCGACTCGGGCGGATCCAATCGGTGTACCCCGGCCCGGACCATCTGGTTTGATTGGTCGACGTGCAGACTGCCAAAGGAGTCGTCAAACGTCCCATCTCCAAGCTCGTGCTTCTCCCTATAGAAGCTGACCTTGCGCCCACATCCAGCCAGTAATCTGAGTCCGCCGTCCGTCCATCCGTGTGTTCAATGTGCCAATACCGATGTCTAATTTTTCCTCCTTGGTCTGATCCAAGACTTTTTTTTTCTAGGAGAATGGCTACCGTGAAGCGTCTGCACGCAGTCCGGGCGAACCAATATTGCGCTCGGTGTCTCGCTCATGAACATTCACGGGGGTCATGCCAGAGTTACCGGGGTGCCGACAGTGTGGAGGCGCCCACCACACTCTACTCCACAGGAACACGCAGCACTCCCAGAGGCGGCGGCCGAGGCAACAAACTCCGCCAAGGCGCCCTTCACCCGCAGGACGGAGACGGCGGGATCCTACCCCACCGGAGACTTCCAAAGACAGATCCCTTGGCCCTCTATGTGACACACCTTCGCCGTACGTGACGACATTAGCCACGATCCTGGACCATGGCCGAGTCACCGTCACCCCTACAGCACTGGTGGCCATCGACACGGGGAGCACAGTTTACGAAACGCTCGCGCTCATTGATGCGTGTTCGGCGGCCAGCCGCATTAGAACGTCGTTGGCGACAACCTTCGGACTGTCGTTGGCGCGTGTTGGTGCGGACTCGGTTTGCCGGGCTCGCCTCCTATCACTGAAGGCCGGGTTGGACCTAGAGCTCATCCTGGAGGTGTCGGTGGTCTGCCAGCGCAAAACGCCCGGCCGAAGCATCCACCTCGGCGAATTGCAGGAAATGCAGAACCTCAGCCTGGCTGACGAACGGTGGCATACTCCTGCAAACGTCTCCCTAGTGCTGGGGTCAGACGTATACTCCCGCGTCATGCGTCCCGGGACCATGTCCTTGCAAGGAGGCGCTCTTTTAGCACAGGATTCGCTGTTTGGGTAGATACTGTCGGGTATCATCCGACAATAAGGCGATCCGGGACCGCCACCCCCCATTACCACCATATTTTTGCAACGATGTTGCAAGGGGGGCGAAATGTTTGCGTCAGATGGCAACCACAGGCAACTACTCGGTACGATGCTCACAACGATAGATCGATATCCGGTCGATCGGCTATCGGGTAGTTGGCACACCTCTAATTTTTTCACTAATGGCAAACTTTTTCTCGCAAGTCATTTTATTCTTTTTTGAACCTTGTAAAAAGCAGTCCATATTTCGCACATACTCTTGTGCCCCTTTTTAATAAATAGTGAATCTAATTTACAAAGTGCAACCCAGCGTTTTTTTAATTGATTCTCTGCTGAACTCAAACCATCTTCACGTTCACCCAGTGTATGTACATACATACATACAAGAGCACCTTGGACATCCAACAGCAGCTGCAACGACCGATCGACAAGCCAATAGGATTCATCGCCGCCCACTACAACATATTGCTTTCTATGCATCAATCGCCAAATAAAATAAATACTAATTCAATTGAAATTGCGTATGATTTTCTAGCGAATGGAAAACATTTCAATCTCTAGCAATCAGGAAATACGATTTCAGACTTCAAAAAGAGTTCCAAAGAAATAAAACCAGAGGTCGCATGTTGTGGTTAGGGTTTTCATTCAGTCCGCAAAAGATTGTTTAGATCGAGAACACTTTTTGACTGTTAAAGCATAAGCATTAAAATATTTTACTTTCTTTCTCCCATATGTTTATTGTTGTTTAGGATACACACAAGTAAACAATCTATTTCTATCCCGTTTCCTTCTGAACACTTAAGTATGTGCACGATTTCTATATTGCTTCCTTTTCCACGCTGGCCTGCGATATCTCAGCATGCAAAGCAAAAACTATCCATCCCCTTCCACTTTGTATTGCCATTGACCAAATAACCGGCTCGGGTATGGCGCATCGAACTGGGATATCTCGCTAAGAAATTTAGTGGATTTGATGCTAAGCTTCTTCTATCGACTTTTAGGCATGTCTCGTTAGCATACTTCCGGATTAAGGTGGATTACTCAACAACATCAATTACAGATGTGCGTGAAGGATGGCGCTATGCGATCTCTCTCATGTTTTCTCGCTCATTAGTTGTTATTGTTTAGGCTCCTAAAAGACACAAATTCATGCGCAGTTCATGCTCTCTAGTCAGCAGTCTAAGTACGAAGGAAGTAAAACGTTTGACAGCCTGCGGACTCATTAGTTTTTGTTGTAGACGCTTCTAAATGACGTACATTCATTCATTCTCTCTAGTCAGCAGTCCAAGTACGAATTAAGAGAAACGTTCGAAATCCTTCGGCCTTTGCTGTGGCATCTCGAAACGACGCTTGGCCTCTGTTTGCAGCTCTAACATACGATGCCCAGTCTCTGCTGGGACCTCTCACAAGAAATCTACTACAAGAAATTTAAAAAATGTCCGATCTATGAGTTATTTGGTCAGTGCCTATTTATATGAACGATTCACCCAATTGTGGCAGCAGACTGATGATACATCAAATCCCTTTTAACCTACTTTAACCTGCTCCTTCCTCAGCAGCAGTTGACACATCCACTTGAACTCCATAAAAGAGGCGGGAGCAATGCAAGTGTGGCTAAATCTCATCGTATTCTTTTGTCCAGCGTATCCGCTCTATCTTACTGCTCTTTCGTATTGCCCCTCTGGTTGAAGTGCGCAGCTAATGCACCTCTTGAACACTTTTCCACAGGCCTGATATGGCCAGAGCAGCTTGAAAATTCTCACTAGAAAATATTATTGCATTTATTCCACTACTGTGGCCAATTCGGCGACGTGGATTTGTAAGAGGGAATGGCGGAGACTTTACCCTACCTACTGCTATCTTTTAGTGATAATTTGAACTACCTCATTTCTTCGAACTTTTTTTTAAAGTGCGCTGACTGTAAAAATTAGAAAACAGCAGGCAGCGTGATTTCTCTCTCTTTTTAGGAAACAGCATGTTTTAAAATGCATGTGAGAGAAATGGTTGAATTGTGGACCGTTTTTTGCGGCGGCGTATTACTATTGTCGTGAATCTTAATTATTTTATTTATTATTTATTATTTATTTTTGCTTTTTTGCTCAGAAAAAATTACACCACAGATGCCAGGCCTCAAAACCAAATTCGTTGGGTTAGAAGTGATTTCGGCTCAAAAATCGTCTTCTTGGTGAAATACGCACACACACACACGCGGAGAGAGCACGAGAGTCGCAAAGAAACGAAAATAACTTGCCATAGTGCGACCCCGATCGGCTCACACGAAGAGCTTCCGACAAGTGCAATGACATTCAAGATCTTAAGTTAACTACTTCCTTACCTAATACGTAATATAAATTATAAATTATAAATTAATAAATTACCTAATACCTAATACGTACTGGCCTGTTATTTTGGAAATTTTGAATACTAGAGACCCTAAATAGATCTGTCAAAATAACGTCAGTGAGTTGTTTTTCAACAATCCACTTAACATGGATCTCATTAAGGCTATGGCCATGATCAGGCTATGCAAATCCGAAATTACCGCTTACATTACATTAGCATTACATGATATGGAATTTCTTTATTTATTTCATAAGAAGGAAAAAGTTCTTTAAGAGAGTTTATGAGTTCCTTTATTCTATCTCGAAATTTAAAGTATATTAGTATTTGCCTTTGTTCGGCTTCAATTATTTCTCCTTGCGTAAGCCTAGCCTGTTTCCCGTCGTTGGTCCTCATTTACTGCTTGCTTGAGATGAACTGATTCGACTAACGCCAGTTGATTTTCTGACTCTTCTGCAAACTTTTTCCATAGTAAAAGTATTCGTATCCTTTAAGTAAATTCTCCTTTTGATTCCGAATATTCTCTTTATGTAGTCCAGAGGTCGGCTTCGTCCGATTCCTCATTACACAAATGCGTGAGCTCTTTCTTAGTCTTCTGTTGTTCTTAACTAAAACCTTGTCATCTGTTTTCTCTATTCGCATTCTTGCGTTCGAGAAGAGAAGAAGAAATATGAGACTATGCACGAAGAGTTCGATATCTTCGAAAAGCTAAAACTGAGTGAGAACAAGAACGATCAACAGAGAGCAGGTTTTAATAGTAATCAAATGACTTCAGCAAACAAAATGGATCATTGCTATAATTGTGGTTCGACAGAGCATAAAAGAAGATGGTTATATTTCGTGTAACTGTCCTACTAAATGGAAAAAGTTATGAAAGTTGTATACGAGATCAGCCGCGTCAAGAGGATTAAAATCAACAATATTGAAGTTGATTTTTTAGTAGATGCAGGATCTGATGTGACGTTGATAAAAGCAAACATCATAGATCAAATCAACAAAGTGGAGCTTACCAGGACCGCCTCAATATTGCGTTGATTTGGCAATGCTCAACCGACTGAATGTTTCACTGCTCAAGTAGGGGTCGATCAGCTGTCAACTGACCAGAACTTCATTGTTCTGTTAGCATTAAGATGGATTACGATTTACTGCTAGGATATGATTTTGTCAATAAATTTTGCATGGTTGCTGACAAGCGAGGATATTCTTTTAAAAATATGTAAGCAAGCTCGATACCTGCTGAGAATGAAGTATATAATATTAGCGAAGAGTATCCTTTTACAGTTGCGTCGAGGTACCAAAAGCCTATCGAGCAGTTGATAAGATGTATCTACGAAAAGTCGCCACAAGTTGTTAAGCAGTGTCCTATCGCACTGAAGATAATACCAGATGGAGTGGTTAAGCTGTTTCGCCAATCACGTGTTCGGTTAGAACCAGATGAAGCTGACGCAGCTAAACAGCTAGTAGAAGAATGGATTAATCAAGGAGTAGTGCGCAAATCGTTGTCAAGTGCTGTGTGCGAGTATACGTAGACTGCAGATAACTTAACAATATGGTTTTGATGTATTGTTTTCCGGTTCCACTAATGGAGGAAGTTCTGGAGAGCTTACAGAGTGCGCGATGGTACACAATAATGGATTTGGAAAATGGATACTTCCCGTGCCAATTCAAAACGACAGCAAATGGAAAACAGCTTTTGTCACGCGTGAAGGGCTTTGTGAATTTAATAAATCGATGTTTTGTTTTAAAAATTCGTCAGCTGCATTCATATGATGCAGTTGTACATAGAGAATATAATCACATTTGCCGAGTTGCTAGAGGTGTGCTTGCAGAAGACCAGACGTATTACGAAGAACCAGTTTTACATATTTACTCCAGAAACGGGCCAACTGAGCTCCACACTGATGCATATTAAGTCGGATTTGGAGCTGTATTACTGCAGTTATTCGGGGAAGATGAACCCATTCTATTATTGGAGTAAAAAAAAGTACAGATGCCGAATCAAAAGACACAACTATTACTTAAAAGTCAAAGCAGCATATTTAGGAATCAAATAAGTTCACTTTAAGTTGCTAATGGATTGTGCTGCATTCAAAGCTTCAGCAAACAAGCAGGACGAGAAGTTAGTCAATGGATTCTATACTTGCAGGATTTCGATTTCGAAACAGAGCACCGAGCTTGCAATAGAATAAAGTACGTAGACTGTCTTAGTCTCTAATTCCTGAATAATGGTGAAATAACAGGATGCTCAACGGCAAGATGATTTTGTGAAGGCTATCATAGAAATCATTCAACAACGTGCGTATCAAGAATTTAAGCTGAAAGCTTGCGTTTTATTTAAAAATGGCGATTGAAACGAATTGCTAGTTATCCCAAAACCACTAGAGCGAAATGTTATTCAGGCAGCACATGAAGATGGTTATTTTTCGATACAAAAGACGATGCTATTCAGTAGCAATTTTATATTCCACATCTCGAGAGTAAGACAATGAAGTTGATTCCAAATTGCATAAACTGTATCATCTACAGCAAAAAATTTGGAAAACAAGATGGTTTTCTAAACATGATCGACAAAGGCGATACATCTTTACACACGTTGCATCTGGATCATTTAGGCTCGATGGATACATGTGAAAAACAATATAAGTATATTCTTGCTGCAGAACATGGATTTAGCAAGTTCGTATGGCTGTTTTCAATCAAGCCAATTGGACACGAAGAAGTAGTCAAGAGGTTGACCGAGTGGTCCAATATGTTCGGGATGCACCAGCGCATCGTTACAGAGATAGGAGCAGCGTTTACATCTGATGGATTTCAACAATTCCTTGACGAGATGAAGGTGAAACATGTCAAGACAACAACGGGCGTGACAAGAGGCAATGTACAGGTTGAACGAGTCAACCGTACAATTTTGTCGATCATATCGAAGTTGTTATCAATTGGTTCAAGAATGTTTTTTCTGTTCAGAAAGCAATCAAGTCACATGTACAGATGTTATAGGAGGTATTAGTCTGTCAATTTACCATCGAGCGTCTAAAACAACGTGAGGAGGCGAGACGAAATATAGAGCAGACGCAGCAAGTCTACAAACGCAATTTCGACAAGAAGCGACGACAAGAACAAACATATAGAGCTGGAGATCTTGTCGCTTGGACCATACGAAGTAACAAAGATGAAAAAAATGTGCGCTATGATGTTTGGATGGCTGCTTGCAGGCAATCCTGCGCGCCTTGCAGCCGGATTCTAGTCCGGTTACAGATAGGTGTCCCTTGAAACCCAGGGAAGCTCCACTAGGCATGAATAAAAATGTATATTGCGGTATTTGTGTGCTTCCAAGGATGTTCATTTGGAATTAGTCAAGATTGATAGGGTAGTTAGGATTTTAGAAAATAAGAAATATTTGGTGGCAGGAGGTTGAGCCACCTACCTCTCGAAAACGGATCTTCTCGGGACACCAGTTATCTGGGATCCGACAGGTATCCGTGAGGATCAGGAAGGCCAGGGGAAATAAATAATAATAAGCCGATGAGGAGAGCCACTGGTCATGATCCTAGAGCCCCCTTTTCCCAAGACACTTCCTGTGTCCAAGAAATCGTCAAATATCTGGCCGTGTATCTCAACCGTTCGCGGAGGTTGGACACAGGAGCATGGTTAAGTGTCTTGGGAAAAGGGGTCGTGAGGTTCTCAAATACTTTGGGATACCTCTCCAGTGATACGTCTCTAGGATCACCATGGTGTCTGGAGAGGACAGGTCCACGTGAGGGAAAGCGAGTGTGCCTGTTCGGTACAAAGGCCAATGTAAAGACATCATCTCGAAGTCGATGTATTGAGGTATCGATTTCGGCGGCCCTTCGATCTTGCTCCGGATGTCCTCGGTAGGGTAGCAGGGGCTAGCGAGTCCTTCGAAGAGGAGCTTTGCGTTAAGCAAAGGGAGCATTATGTTCCCGAGAAGCTTGCACAGGTGGACTACTGGGAGTTGAATTCTGAGCAGCAATCCGCTTTGGAGAGAATGAAAGCCAGCTATTTGACATTCGAGGATGTCGGACTGGGAAAGACAGAGATGAAAAGCAATAGTTCGAGTTAGTTGAGGGATTTGCAACGGTGAAGAATAGACACTATCCACTCTAACCAGGAAAGCAAAAGATAGTATGTGCAGAGGTAGACAACATGTTGCAGCTTGGGGTCATTGAGGAGAGACAGAGTCCGCGGAGCAACCGCACTGCCACAGAGCGAAGGCCGAACAAAAATCGGTTCTGTCTTCATGCTCGCGTTTTGGCAATAGGATGTGCAACGCATCCCAAGGGCTTTGCCGACTGATTGATAAAGTGATAAAGTTTGTCTATATCGATGATTTGTTAATTATATCTGTCGTTTTTGAGACACGCCTCAAAATTTGGTGTCTCAATGAGTTCTACGGAAGTCATTTTGTAGTAAAAACAGACCAAAGAATAATAACATTTTTGTTTGCAATGACAAACCCAAGAATTAGAAGAGTATAATTTTACAGTAGAGTATCTAAGAGGCAAAGATAATTTTGTAGTCGATGCATTGTCACGGATAACTATATATATATCGAAGAACTATTATTATTTAAAACTGAGCCCGATGTTTGCGGATTTATATTTTGGTCCATACTTACTGTGGAGACCTGTACGTTCAGCGGAGAGCGGAGACGAGATCGAGAGCGAGACGCTCTCTCACGACGCGTAGGCGTGTATGCAGAGAGAGACGGCTGGCAGTTGATTGATGTACGCTGACCAAGCAAGACCAATAAAGGGTGGTACCCGAGTACTCACATTACTAACATTGTTAGCATTGTTCTTTTATTTTATAGTTTGGATTTATGCGTTATTACACTGGCGACGAGTAAAAAAAAACACAAACAGTAATAATTTTTTTTTTTTTTTAAAAGTGCGTTTTATATTGCAAGAAGTGGCCACACAAGTTTTAAAATCACGCGTTAGAAGTGAACGAAAAGTGCCGTTTCGAGCTCTAGGAATTTGAGAGCAAAAGAGAAAAAGGAAAAAGAACCGTAACATTTGCGAGACATACGCGAAACTCAAATTGTGCCTGTACACACGTATGTATGTACATATGTATATATAGAGCATACGTATATACATATATATATATATATATGTGTATGAAGTTTGGTGTGCCCAATAATAAAATGTGAGTATATAAGTTGGGTACAGTGTCAGCCGATTAAATTGCGGCTACCGTACAACCAAAATCTATTTCAAAGGAAATAGAAGAGCGAAATAAAAGAGTTAATTTCGCAGGAGTCTTATTTTCCAAATAAGGTAATTAGAGACCGATGGCCGTGGCAGTCGATTGAATTGCGGTTACGGCATAATCAGAATCTATTTTAAAGAAAATAGAAAAGCGAAATAAAACAGTTATTTTGCAGTAGTACTATTTTCCCCAAAGGAGGAAACCAGAGACAATGGCAGTGTCAGCCGATTAAATTGCGGCTACTGCACAACCAAAATCTATTTCAAAGGAAATAGAAGAGCGAAATAAAATAGTTAATTTCGCAGGAGCCTGAATTTTTCAACAATAAGGAAATTAGAGGCAAGGGCGTGTCAGCCGATTAAATTGAACCTATTTTAAAGGAAATAGTAAAACGAATTAACACAATCGTTTTCAAAGAATAAAAGTTCGTTGAATACCAGATAGCATTGACACCGATCATTTGCTTATGAATTTCATTTCAGTTGAAGATACTCATGACGGATCTGAAACCACATCTGTGCCAGTCAATAGACAAGGCGTTATGGCGTACAGAGTGGGAGGCGTGGTTGCGCGCATTCAATATATATATAGACACGGAAGAGATCACCTCCGTCTATAAGAAGAGGAACAAGCTCCTGCATCTCGGCGGACCCCAGCTTCAAGCTGTGGTATACAACATTCCAGGGGCCTTAATTCCGTTTGACGAGCAGACGAAGAATGATGTATTCACACCTTTGGTTACCAAGCTGAACGAATATTTTTCGCCGCAGAGGAACTCCGCTTTTGAATGCCACTTGTTTAGAAGCATGATGCCGTTAGAGGGAGATGGGTTCACCGAGTTTCTAACGAGACTGCGTAGCCAGATAGTTAAATGTTCTTTCGGGGAAACTAAAGAACAGATCGAGGAGATTTGTTTAAGGGACAAGATAATTGATGTGTGGGCTTCATTAGAATTGAAGAAGAAATTATTGGAACAGGAATTCACACTGGAGGAGGTAATAGCGGCCTGCAATATAGACGAACAGGTGAACAAACAGACACAGTCTATGACCCCCCAGGACAAGTCGACAGGCGTTAACAGGAGAGAACAGCGGAGTGTGGGCTCCGAACGCAGTAGATGTGGGAAAAGAGGACACAAAGAAAGCAGTTGGGATTGCCCGGCCAGGAAAATGAAATGCAGGAGATGTGATAAAGTTGGACACTTTGCTAAGAAATGCCGCACACGCACATGGAAGTCTGACGGCAATCAGAATGAGCCAGACCGGAAACGGAGATGAAAGGAATATTCGACAATAAAGGCCATATACGATGGTATGGACACGGAGACTGATACCTCTACAGATGTTGGCCCATTTCGCGTAGTGGATCAGTCATTGCCGGAGGTCGAAATCCCCTGCAAAATTGGTGGCGATACAGTCGATATGATCATTGACTCGGGCTCAAAATATAATCTGATAAGTCAGTCAGTTTGGCAGAAACTTTGTGAAGCAAGAGCGATAATGTTTAATTCTCGGGTAGCCTCGGCAAACCAGTTTCGCGCTTATGCATCCGACCGACTACTCAAAGTACTGCAAGTTTTTGAAGCCCCGATTTCAGTGAACAATAATCCAGAACTGATTGCTACCTTTTATGTAATCGAAAAGGGTAAACAATCACTCTTGGGACGCGACACGTCCATTGAACTCAACGTTCTAAAGCTGGGTTTAGACGTAAATCGAGTTGAGAGGGCTGTTCCATTTCCCAAGTGGCACAACGTCGTAGTTAAACTCTTCGTTGACGAGTCAGTAACCCCAGTACAACAACCCCTGAGACGAGTACCAACGGCGTTAGAGGAAAAAATTACTAATAAGCTGGACGAGGCGTTAAGTCTAGATATCATTGAACCTGTGTTGGGCCCAAGCCTTTGGATCTCCCCGGTCGTTATTGCTTTCAAGGACAATGGTGACATTCGGGTATGTCTGGATATGCGACGGGCAAACAAAGCCATACAGCGCGAAAACTATCCACTACCAACTTTTGACACATTTATGACGAAACTGAGGGGAGCCAAATACTTCTCACTGCTGGACTTAAAGAACGCATATCACCAGTTGGAGTTGGACGAGGGTAGTCGCGAAGTCATCACATTTATAACACTCCGGGACCTATTCCGTTACAAACGATTAATGTTTGGAGTAAACTCAGCTCCAGAGATTTTTCAAAGGTTAATGGAAGAGTTGTTGTCGCCCTGTCCAATCGCATTAAATTACATCGATGATGTTATCATATTTGGGAATAATTTGGAGGAACATGATAACTCGCTAGAGGCTGTTAAGAGCATATTTCGAGCCAAAAATGTGCTACTAAATCACGAGAAATGCACAGTGAGAACTCAGAGATTAAATTTTTTGGGTCACATCTTGTCGGACAAGGGTATTGAAGTCGACCCGGAAAAGTTAAAGTCATCATGAGGTTTAGAGCTCCAAAGAATAAAGAAGAGACACGTAGTTTCCTGGGTTTAGTCACATACATCGAAAAGTTCGTAGCGGATCTTGCTGATAATACTGAACCTTTGAGGAAATTGTTAAAGGGTCGCTAAGAATTCGTTTGGGGCGACGAGCAAGAAGAGGCATTCCAAAGACTGAAGTCTAAAATTGCCAAGGTGCCAATGTTGTCATACTTTAATCTACAGGATAGAACGTGCCTGATTGCGGACGCTAGCCCGGTGGCATTAGGGGCAGTGTTATTGCAGTTTGACGAGGCGGGAGTCCCACGTATAATATCGTTCGCAAGTAAAAGTTTGTCCCCGGTGGAAAAGAGGTACTCACAGACTGAAAAGGAGAGCCTTGCATTAGTGTGGAGCGTGAAGAAATTCTACTATTATTTAGCTGGTCTAAAGTTTGATCTCATAACGGACCACAAGCCCCTTGAAGCCATATTTAAGCCAACCTCACGACCCCCAGCCAGAATCGAAAGGTGGCTACTGCGGTTACAATCATACCAGATCCGGGTAATATATAAGTCTGGTAAAGAGAACATTGCTGACTCACTATCGAGACTGTGCAAATACACTGACACCGAACCTTTTGACTGGGGTGGTAAGGAGAATATATTTCGTGTGGTATCGTCCTGCATACCTAAGTCACTCACCATATCACAAGTCTCTGAGATGAGTACTAGTGATAAGGAAATACTCGATGCAATGACGTGCCTTAATAAAAACTCATGGAGCCGGAACATGTCGAGTCCGTATTATCCTTTTCGATTGGAGTTTTCAATTGTCGGAGATATCCTATTACGGGGAACTAAATTTGTAATACCCCAAAGGCTTCGGGAAACGGTCCTAAAGCTCGCACACGAAGGACACCCAGGCATAACGGCAATGAAACGACGACTGCGTTCGAAAGTCTGGTGGCCATGCCTTGATAAAGATGCAGAGCAACATGTGAAAGAATGCAGAGATTGCATTTTGGTTTCGGTCCCACCAAATCCAGTCCCAATGAAAAGCCGCCCGTTTCCAACGGGCCCGTGGAAATGTGTTGCCACCGACCTTCTGGGTCCCCTGACAAATGGCGATAATATACTTGTATTGATTGACTACTACTCAAGATATATGGAATTTAAGATAATCAAATCGATCTCGTCCAAAACCATTATCGAACAAATGGAAGAATGGAAGACTGGGTTTTCCGGAAACATTAACGGCTGATAATGGAAGACAGTTCATAAGCGTTGAGTTTAGAGATTTTTGTGGGGACAATGGCATCCAACTTCTATCAACACCACCGTACTGGCCCCAAGCCAATGGAGAGGTGGCAAATATGAATAAATCTCTAGTAAAACGGTTGAAAATTGCCCATGCTAACAACGTGAACTACAAACAAGAGATCCAGAGATTCGTATTGATGTACAATGTTACCCCACATGGCACCACGGGGGCACCGCCCACGGAGCTGATGTTCAACAGGGTTATTAGAGACAAAATTCCTAGCATACAGGATTTGATTGGTGAAACGGTG
The DNA here is from genome assembly GCA_018150725.1 of Drosophila quadrilineata. Classification (NCBI taxonomy): domain Eukaryota; kingdom Metazoa; phylum Arthropoda; class Insecta; order Diptera; family Drosophilidae; genus Drosophila; species Drosophila quadrilineata. The sequence continues at coordinate 1,253,836 of JAECWN010000450.1, forward strand.
GACTCAGAAGAGAAAGACAGGGATCTTTTGAAGAAACACAAAGGGAAAGAGGCAGCAGATAGTACCAGGAGGGCAAAAGAGATTGACATACAAATCGGAGACAGAGTCCTTTTAAAGAACGTAGTATTTCCACATAAGTTAACGCCTACGTTCAACACTACCACTTACGAGGTCACAAGTCGAAAATGGAATATAGTCCAGATCTCGGGTGGTGGTAAATGTTTCACTAGGAACGTTAGCCACCTAAAAAAGATTGTCGACAAATGCCCTCAGACCCCGACCATGGATGACAGTCTACCTTTTCCAGTCATTTCTTTACAGCCAACCCAGGAGATACAGAAGCAACAAGAACCCCCAACATCCCGGGAGACACAGGGTGGCGAAACCGTGAAGCTTCATCTAAAAAGAAAAGAAGGAGTGTGGAGACCTGTACGTCCAGTGGAGAGCGGAGACGAGATCGAGAGCGAGACGCTCTCTCACGACGCGTAGGCGTGTATGCAGAGAGAGACGGCTGGCAGTTGATTGATGTACGCTGACCAAGCAAGACCAATAAAGGGTGGTACCCGAGTACTCACATTACTAACATTGTTAGCATTGTTCTTTTATTTTATAGTTTGGATTTATGCGTTATTACACTTACATTTAATTGAGTAGAGCGAGTCCCAATGTATGTATTGAACCGAAAGAGTGGAAAACAAAAGTGACGCACGTCTATTTCACAACCCAACACGCGTTTTCGTGTTGTCTTTTTCACTCAACTTAACATTGGGCTACACTGACGACTCTAAAGTGTCGTCCCACTCTTTTACATAGTGCTATATAACGTCAAAAAGGACATCTCCTTTTCCATACTAACTGACTTGTCTAGAAAGTTGAGCGCGCAGTTCAAATAATCAAATTATCTCTATCGTTTCCATTATAAAATATATACGCAAGAAGTTCTGTTCGTTTCGGTGGCTCAACATCAACTGACTCATTACGCACATTTTAACCATTTCACAATTGTTGACAGACCATAATGCCAACTCTTTTCTAAGCCCCTACTAACAGACCTTACTCAGCAGCAAAGGATGTCTCTTTCCCACAGCCGCTGTGTGTTCTCAGAACCGTTAGCGACATCGTGTCGCCACTCACAAATGTTTTCGCCTTGTACAATGATCTATACCGTTAGCGACACAGTGTCGCCTCTCAAAACTGTATTCGTATGCACAATGGTCAAACAACCCATTCTATGCTACACATATACAGTGGGCTAATTTACCATTCTGCGACACGGCATTCCTGACAAATCACACGACCTCGTGTGTTAGATCTAGGACAAGATTCTCTCAGTTATCTCCAACTTTTTTTTATTATCCATTTACATCATTAACTTTTATTCTTATAAAGTTTAAACTTATATATAATCAATCAAATTGGTTTTACAATACCATCACATAAACTTTTTCGTAACATTTTCCTCTTTAAACAAATTTAACAATTCTTTTCTGTATTTTCATTATGATGTGTAGTTATTCTTTCCGATCCCCGCCATAATAAATCCTTCTGTCATGGTACGATCATCACTGACCCCCGCCACAGCAAGTCCATCTGCTATGGTGCGGTCTCTACTGACTTCCACCATAACAAGTCCTTCTGTTATGGCGCAGTTTTCACTGACCTATCACACGTCCTCGTGTGCTATGTCCACCACCCACTTCCAGGTCACATACCAGACTCTTTTAATTATGATATCTCTTGTTTTTAATAACATTGTTTTCTCGTACAATTCACCAATTTACAGAGCCGCTTACACAAACATTAACTGACAATTTTCCTATCTAGGAAACACAATTCCCTTTAGTTTGCAATCATTATACATTTTCAACATCATGATCTTAGAAAACTTAAATTACTCTCTCAGTTTCTTTACTTAAGTCGGTGTACACACTTAATCCCAATCACTTTGAACCCCGCCATAACAAGTCTCGTCTGTTATGGTGCAGTCTCTGTGCTAACACTTCTCATCCCGCCATAACACTTCTCATCCCTGTGAGACAGCTGTTATAGTGCGGTCCTCAATTCCCCTCTTGGGACGCAGACGCACGCTAACTAACGCCGTCTATTGGTTCGTTCCCCTCTTGGGACACGCCATCACTTAGGCCAACGAATTCTTCATTTAGTTCGTTAATTATTTGTCTGCTTGGTAGCGCTCTTAGCCACTCATGTGAATATTTATACGTTCTCTTATTAACTAATGACTTTAGTTCATATCGATCGCCGTCTAAGACTTTAATCACCTCAAAAGGACCTTTAAATTTAGGGTCGAGCTTTGTCTGATGCCGCTCTTCGTATTTCAGTAAATCGTGGTCACCTACGTTATGCTTAATAATCTTTGCCTTATTTTGTCAAATTGTTGTTTGTCATGTTTTGCATTATTTTCCATGTTTTCCTTGGCTTGTATTCTAATCTGTTCTCTATCTACACCGTTGTCTTCTACGTTTATCGCTAACAAACCAAAAGGCCTAACTTCTTTTCCAATTAATAACTCTAAAGCGCAAAACTTGGTGACTCGACTTACAGTACAATTCATGGCTAGTTGCACCTCAGCTAATGCATCTTGCCATGATCTCTGACTCGTTTCAACAGCTGTCAGCATTGTCTTAATTGAGCTCATCACACGTTCAACCTATCCATTTGCCCTACTAGCACCGGTAGCGATCAAATGCAGTTGAACCTTTTGAGCGGTACAAAAATTGCGAAAGCCTGAACTAGCAAAACAACGACCTTGGTCCGCTATTATTCTAGTTGGTAATCCAAATAATGCCACAACCGATTTCACAGCTTTAATACAGCTTTCAGTGTCTATATTCAGCGTGTGGTAAAAAGTAAACAAACTTGGTGAAGGCATCTGATAGAACAATGACGTATTCCTTCATGTCGTTTTTGGCACTCATTTTACCCGTTGTATCTATGTGTATGCAATTCTGCCTGGACCTTACCATTTGGTGGTTTTACTAGTTTGCACGTGATACAGTTTCCACAAATCTACGTACATACTTGGACATATTTTGGAATGAATTAACGAAAATAAAAAGCTAAACCAATAACTGACGTAATTGAGTTACAGTTTCTGTAGGCAACCCTATGCCAGGATCTTTCGTGCATTTGGCCGAATTTCACCATTTGTTATTTCAAATACTTGTCTAAAATTACATGCAACAAAATCTCAAAGTAGTGTTCTGCAATATTTATGTTACAAAAAACTTGTTGAGTGCTATAAATTAAATCGTTACTTATACCATTGAGTTTTACAACATTATTAATTATTTTTCCTTTAAATTTGTGAGCAAAACTTTCTTTGACCAAATAGCATTCAAATCACCATCATTATTCAAAACTTCGTTTACGTTGGGCTGAGAAGCTGTCTCGGTATATATATATATATATACCGAGACAGCTTCTCAGCCCAACGTAAACGAAGTTTTGAATAATGATGAAGTACGTTAAGTAGTGACCTTTCATATAAAATATAAGCTATGTTTCTTTATGCATGGTAAGAAAGTAATTGCAAGAATTGATATTGGCGATTAATATACAAATGGAAATATTGACTTTGTTGCATTCTCGTTGGGCCGTCTGTAGGGTTATCGATGATCTCAGGGCTGGGTCAACGATATGACCGGCGTTGCCATAAATCTGGGACATCGATAGCCCGATATTAAAAGTCATGAACAGCCGATTGACCACGAGAGTGTGGCAAAGAAAATCTGCAAGTGAATGCACGTGCTGGGGGCGCCCGGTCAATATAATTTTAATAAAATGAAGACCGGGAGCTGAAGACAACGCCGAGGAGCTGACGGCGAGACCATGGCTGGTAGAAGGCATGAATATGCTAAGCGATAAGCGAGAGCTTTAAAAAGAGCCAGGTGAGCGGAGTTCGGCCAATCAAGTTTCAAATTTCTAAAGAGTGAAATTTTTTTGGTATTGCAGCAGGCCGACGACCGGATCAGCTAAGTCTGGAGTCCGGCGTCGGCCAAATTATTGGGTATTTGTGTATGGTGGAAAATCCGGAGCTGCCATAAACTCCTTAAGCCTGCGCTGGAGGAGTCGCCATTGCCAACATTAAGGAAGCTATGATGCCGCCACGTCAACGTGGAGACCGACGACACCGCCGCCGCGTTCCGTCACCGCCGCCCTGAGGGGCAAAATTATTATATATATTCGGGTGAGTCCGGCCAATCTGGCGACCTCTCTTCCAGCTCCGCGAAGTCCAGTACATGCCCCGAAGTGGGGTATTAATTCGTCCTTCAACCAGGCGGAGGCACAGCAGAAGCCCAGGTTGGGGCGTACAGAGCCCTACATAGCCCTGAGGGGCACGTCGCATAAGGACGACGCGATTTTCGACGCAGTCTGCCCCTTTGCAGACCCCCTACCGTCCCCGTCTTATTATTAATTTACTTTATTAATTATTTATTCAATTGTTTATTTATTCGTTTGAATCATATGTATGTGAATGTCCCACTAGATTAAGTTTGTTGATAGAAGTAGGTTTTAAATTAAGTCATTTTGAGATTTTTGAAGGTAGGTGCATTGCCAAGTAGCAATCCTGCTGCTGGCGGGCAAGCCGGCGCGCATTGCAGCCGGACAACAGACCGGTTACAGATAGGTATCCACCGAAACCCAGGGGAGCTCCACTAGGCAGGTTGGGATCCTATGAATGCTGTAGTTAGTTTATGTGCGAGGCTATTTACAGCTCACCTTTTGCCGCACATAGCGTGTTAGGATTAGCCCTGCCAGACAGCAGTATTGCTGCCATTTCAATAAAATTTTGTAAGTTGCGCAGCTAAACTTAGAATGATTTGTTAGATTTCCACAGGAGGGGGGGAAGAGAAGGCTGTGAAAGCCAGGAATGGTCAGCTGTGACTGAACTTGTTCGGGATCTGGCTACGAACTGAGGGCTTTGGGACCCAGCAACCCATCCCTTCCAGTGGGCTCCTGGTCAAAATGAAGTTAAATAAAATAAAGACCGGGCGCTTACTACGGGGCCACAGCTGGGGATGGATGCATAAGATGCGCAAACAATAAGCGGGTGCTTTGAAATAAGCCAGATAAGCGGAATGAATTTACCAACAACAAATTAAAAGTGGTGAATTTTATTGTAGCAGCAGGCCGGCGACCGGATCAGCTGAGTTTGTAATCCGGCGTCGGCCAATGTATTTGTGTATTGTGGAAAACCCGGAGCTGCCACGCATTCTGTGAGCCTGCGGTGGAGGAGTCTTCATTGCGAACTGGGCACATTTCAACGCGGACCCCAACACCGTCGACATCGCCACGTCTACGTCACCCTGAGGGGCAAGGTTAAGGGTGAGCCCGGCCCAATGGGCACCGTCTAGGGGCAACATCGGCTCATTGCCCGACGAAGAAAAGGTACGACCTCTCCTCCAGCCCCGAAAGTCCAGTGAATGCCCCGAAGTGGGTGCAGTGAGCCCGCCACAGTCCCGAGGGACGCGACGCACCATATCAGTGCAACTATCGGTGCGGTTTACCACTCCGCCGACCCCCCCCACCACATCGTCCCCGTCATATTATTTTTTTTTATTATTTATTTTATTATTTATTTATTTATTTGATTCGTCATTTATTTGTATATAAAGTCCGTTATATTAAGTCTTTGTTAGTTGTATTTGGATGTTTGTGAAGGTAGGCGCGTTGCCGAGAAGCAATCTTGCTGCTTGCGGGCAAGCCAGCGCGCATTGCAGCCGGACAATAGTCCGGTTACAGATAGGTATCCACCGAAACCCAGGGGAGCTCCACTAGGCAGGTTAGGATCCTTTAAATGCTGTAGTTAGTTTATGTGCGAGGCTATTTACAGCTTTTATTTTTGCCACACATAGCGCGTTAGGATTAGCCCTGGCAGACAGCAGTATTGCTGCCACGGCAATCCGTCAACTAGGGCCCTACACTATATTTTTAATGAATTCCAATAAAATTTGTCGATTGCGTAGTTGAATCAAAATGAATTGTTAGCTATCAATAGGAAGGGGGAAGAGAAGGCTGTGAAAGCCAGGAATGGTCAGCTGTGACTTTCCTCAAAGGGCGATGGACCACAACATTCACGCTCTGGTCCATCGTATGGAAGGGTGGGCGCGTCTCTGGTCATCAACACCAGACCAGCAGTAGTTCCACTCAGCTGTAGATTGTTGTTATTGTATGCATGCACGCAGAGGGTCACCACAAGCCCCGGAGTGGGTGCAGTGAGCCCTCCACATCCCCGAGGGGCACGTCGCACCACAATCGTGCAAATTTCGGCGCGGTCTACCCCTCACCGACCACCCCTATCAACCATGTAATTTATTTATTTAATATGTTAATTATTTTGTGTATGTCCCATAGATTAGGTTCGTTATTACACTTAGGTTTTTATAATCAGTTATTTTTAATTTTGTGAAGGCAGACGCATTGTCGCGTAGCAATTTTGCTCCTTGCGGGCAAGCCTGCGTGCCTTGCAGACGGTGGCTAGTCCGGTTACAGATAGGTGTCCATCGAAACGCAGGGAAGCTTCACTAGGCAGGTTAAGACCCAATTATTGCTGTAGTTAGTGTATGTGCTAGGCAATTTGCAAGTTTATATTTTGCCGCACAGAGCGCGTCAGGATTGCCCTGCCAGACAGTAGTTTTGCTACCATGGTATCCGTCTCCTTAGGGCCCTGTATTTGAATTAATTAATTTAGGAAGGAAGACTGTGAAGCCAGGAATAGTAAGCTGTGACTTTCCTCTAAGGGCGATGGACCACAACATTCACGCTTCGGTCCATCGTATGGAAGGGTGGGCGCGTCTCTGGTCATCAACACCGGACCAGCAGCAATTCCACTCAGCTGTAGTTTGTTGTTTGTGTGCATGCTTGTGTTTGTATGATTTGTATTGTGTTGTTATCGATGTTGTTACGATGTTGTAGCGAACGAAACTGAACTTGTTCGGGATCTGGCTACCAACTGAGGGCATTGGGACCCAGCAACCCATCCCTGGGTACACTGAGCTAACTGAGGTTGCCCACCGGGAATAATCGGGTCGTAACAACTTAGGACAAGGCTTAAAATAGAATTCGGTATTTTAAAAATAAGCTAATTAAAAATGACCGAGGAAAAGTATCTTTGGCAAAGTTTCAATAGATAATTTCCAAGTTACGATAAATAAAATTGTTGCGGGTCGGATTATTCGAATAATCGATAGTTATCTAAGTAGTGTAATTTCCGGTAATTAATGAGTTATAGGCACACTCAGATAAGCCTGTCGCAGCATGCAACGATTGAAAAGATCACTATGTATTTTGTAGAGGCGGGAGAAACAACTGCGGTAAGCTAACTATATGATTGATGAAGTAGTTTCTCATTGTAACCTCTAACAGAATAAAACAAGTTGCATTGAATTTGTTTGGACTTTGTGTATTGGACGACTCCCACATCGATCGTGGTTACCGATGCAAGCCAGCGCAACACCCTTGCATAGTTGAAAATCGCCCCTGTCTAGTAGGGAAACTACATTTTCGCTTTTATTCGCAGTTCTATTAAGGACTGCAAGGGATACTTGCGTTGGGACGCAAGTGGTGCAATGAGGAATTGTAACCCACCCAGCTATAGAGTTTCCATTCGGAGTGTTACGACGAGTAAAGTAACACGATAACCGCGGAGGAGCCCACGAATTATGCTGGATACGGCTGGCAGGCAGGGCGTCAGAAACACAGAGCGGTACAGAAACTGCTCAGCTGAGGCCTCCCGGGCAGAAGCCGGCACTAGCCGGAGGCCCCAGCAAGGAAACTGCGGGCACAAGTGCACAAGTTGCGAGAACAGTATCCGCAGGCCCTGCCACATCACTATTGACGGCACCAGTAGCTGCCAGCATCCAGGTGGAAGACCTCCTGTTGAAGATCGCCACGCTGCAGAAGGAGTTGCAAAGGTTAAGGCCGATGGATCCCGTTATCCAAAGAAGTATAGGAATGAGTGAGAAAGCAAGCGGCAAACCGTTCGTCTTAGCAGAAACCGTTATTTCGACGAACCGTTTGAGTGGACACTTGAGTGAGTCGCCATATTTCACTGGAAACCTACACGTGACGCCATATTTGAGTGCAAACTCAGATGCGACGCTATGTTTGAGTGGAAACTCAAACGTGGTGCCACACTTGAGTGGAAATATGAGTGCTATGTCATCAGTGAGAGAAGTGTTAGCCCCGCCAGGTTTGAGTGGAATTCATCCGAGCGGTACTTCAGCATTGGAGATTCCATCCGCCCAATTGAGGACAGTTCCAGGGGTCTGTCATCCAACGTCGAGTCACTTATCGTTATTCTGAACGGGCACTGCGCTACCGGCGCAATGTTGTGCCACATCCCAGCCACATTTTCTGCAATCCCAGGTGACCCCATCACCCATGAGCACGTGGAATGCGTCTGGTAATATCGGTACAGCCCCCGAAAGCTGCCGGATTTGCAGGAGTTTGGAGGACAACTCGAAGACTGGCCGATATTTTCCTGTGCGTTGGAAAGCAACCAACGATTGTTGAAAGCATTGAAAGGAGACGCCCTCGAGGCTGTCAAGTCGCTGCTAATCCATCCGCGGAACATTAATGATGTCATGGAACAGCTACGGTTCAGATATGGTCGTCGTGAACAGTTGATACTTAGCCAGCTCAACAGCGTGCGAGGACTGCAGACTTTACCAGAGCACAACTTTGCAAAGATTATTCCGTTTGCCACCCGTGTGAGTGACTTTACTGCCTTCTTGCGCACCGCTAGTGGAGAACACCATCTAGCAAACCCAACCCTGTTGGAGGAACTGGTCGGAAAGCTGCCATCGAGTGCACGATTGGATAGTTCCATACCCGACTGTCGAGCACTTCAACATTTGGTTGATGAACTTTGCTCTGGTCGTGTCGACAATACCTGACGTCGACACAAAAGACCCGAAGCGGAGGGTGCTACATACCAGCACCAAGCCAACAGAGGAGCGACATCGGAGTCACTGCAGCGATTGTCCTATATGCGGTGGACAGCAAACAGTCCGGGACTGCAAGGAGTTCCAGAGCGTTTCCCCACAAGTCAGATGGAAGTATTTAAAGGAGCATCGGTTGTGCTACTCGTGTTTAAGGAGTGGTCACATGGCACGAGCATGTAGAGCAGCAATCGAATGCAGAGTCAACGGATGCAAGAAGAAGCATCACTACTTGGTCCACGACTCACCACAGAGTCCCTACAGGGCATCGCCGTCAGCGAACCACCGAGGGAGCAAGCCAGAACCAGCGAGCCAGCGCAAGGGGATCGGCAGCCAGCGGGTGCTGACTGACCACTGAAGATGAACTTAAGTTGCGTCGACGCCGAGGGAGAGCGATTATTGTTTCGCATATTGCGAGTGACGTTATACGGAGCAACGAAGCGGATAAATACGTTTGCGCTTCTGGATGAAGGCTCATCTGTGACTATTATCGACGACGACATAGTAGAGGCACTGGAATTGAAGAGTGAGTGCCGAAAACTTAATGTTCAATGGTTTGGAGGGCCAGAGAGCCCATCAATGTAATGAGCCTGAAAATAAGTGGCGTGGACATGGATAAGCGGCACGCTTTGCGAAATGTGTATGCCATTTCGAACTTGAGCCAAAGGAACTCATCAGATTGGATCACGCGCACCTTGGGATACCGATGCGAACAAGACGATTCGAACCAGACGGTGGTGTTTGGGTCCATAAGAGATTAAGAGTTGAGGAACTCACCGAAGTCATGTCTACTTGCAGCATCTCAGGGAGATGCTATATAAAAGATGGTGAATGACTACTTCAAGACGGAGAACTTTGGTGTGAAGCCCTCGCGTCCGGTGGCAGCTAGTGATGACGAACGAGCCCAGAGAATGCTCGAAGAAGCCACGGTGAAGCTGACCAAAAGATACCAGACCGGATTACTGTGGAGAATGGGCGATGTTGTACTGCCAAGGAGCTACGACATGGCCCTCCGCCGGTTGGTAAATATTGAAGGGAAAATGAAGCGCGATGCGTGGATCGCGCAGGCATACAAATGAATAATACAGGACTACGTCAGCAAGGGGTATGGTCGGCGTTTAGAGCATGACGAGGTTACGTCTGCGAACAGTAGCAGGCTTTGGTACTTGCCACATTTTGGAGTGGAGAATCCGAATAAGCCAGGAAAGATTCGGTTAGTTTTCGACGCAGCCGCGAAAGTTGGGAATGTGTCACTGAATTCAGTGTTGTTGAAAGGACCACAAAACTACAGATCATTGCCAGCAGTGCTTTTCCATTTTCGAGAGGGAGCTGTAGCCGTTTGTGGAGACATCAAGGAGATGTTTCATCAGGTGTTGATCCAGCCACAGGGTAGATGCGGCCAACGATTTCTTTGGCGTGACGGCAAAGACTTTCGTGATCCGGACGTGTATGAGATGACTGTAATGACATTTGGAGCCGCCTGCTAATCATGTGCAGCACATTACGTAAAAAGTGTCAATGCAGCACAATACCAGCACTCGGATCCGCGAGCAGTCAGAGCCATCACCGAGTATCACTATGTGGACAGTTTTGCTAATGAGGGCGAAGCCATTGACGTTTCAGCACGAGTTGGGGAGTTCACCAGCGGTCGTCGCAGCACTAGGACAACATGATCTAGTGTAAAATGTTGTATGGGGCGAAGCTGAGGAAAAAGTTTAGGGCATGTACTGGCAGCCAGCCACAGATGACTTCATATTTAATGTGAAGTACCACAGGGTGCCCAGGAGCGTACTAAATGTAGAGAGAGTTCCAACAAAGAGAGAATTCTTAAGTCTAATGATGTCTACCTTTGATCCCCTAGGGTTTCTCTGCTATTTCACCATAACTGCCAAGCTTTTATTGCTTGAGATTTGGAGAAGGTGTGTGCCCTGGGATGAACCACTACCAATCGAGATCGGAGACGCCTTTAGGAGATGGAGTCAGCAAATGTGCTCCATGGAAATGTTCCGGAGTCCGCGCCGCTACTTTGGTGCGAGATCAGCGTGGGACTTACAGATGCACGTCTTCGTCGATGCAAGCAAAGACGCGTTTGCAGCCGGACAACAGACCGGTTACAGATAGGTATCCACCGAAACCCAGGGGAGCTCCACTAGGCAGGTTGGGATCCTATGAATGCTGTAGTTAGTTTATGTGCGAGGCTATTTACAGCTCACCTTTTGCCGCACATAGCGTGTTAGGATTAGCCCTGCCAGACAGCAGTATTGCTGCCATTTCAATAAAATTTTGTAAGTTGCGCAGCTAAACTTAGAATGATTTGTTAGATTTCCACAGGAGGGGGGGAAGAGAAGGCTGTGAAAGCCAGGAATGGTCAGCTGTGACTGAACTTGTTCGGGATCTGGCTACGAACTGAGGGCTTTGGGACCCAGCAACCCATCCCTTCCAGTGGGCTCCTGGTCAAAATGAAGTTAAATAAAATAAAGACCGGGCGCTTACTACGGGGCCACAGCTGGGGATGGATGCATAAGATGCGCAAACAATAAGCGGGTGCTTTGAAATAAGCCAGATAAGCGGAATGAATTTACCAACAACAAATTAAAAGTGGTGAATTTTATTGTAGCAGCAGGCCGGCGACCGGATCAGCTGAGTTTGTAATCCGGCGTCGGCCAATGTATTTGTGTATTGTGGAAAACCCGGAGCTGCCACGCATTCTGTGAGCCTGCGGTGGAGGAGTCTTCATTGCGAACTGGGCACATTTCAACGCGGACCCCAACACCGTCGACATCGCCACGTCTACGTCACCCTGAGGGGCAAGGTTAAGGGTGAGCCCGGCCCAATGGGCACCGTCTAGGGGCAACATCGGCTCATTGCCCGACGAAGAAAAGGTACGACCTCTCCTCCAGCCCCGCAAGTCCAGTGAATGCCCCGAAGTGGGTGCAGTGAGCCCGCCACAGTCCCGAGGGACGCGACGCACCATATCAGTGCAACTATCGGTGCGGTTTACCACTCCGCCGACCCCCCCCCACATCGTCCCCGTCATATTATTTTTTTTATTATTTATTTTATTATTTATTTATTTATTTGATTCGTCATTTATTTGTATATAAAGTCCGTTATATTAAGTTTTTGTTAGTTGTATTTGGATGTTTGTGAAGGTAGGCGCGTTGCCGAGAAGCAATCTTGCTGCTTGCGGGCAAGCCAGCGCGCATTGCAGCCGGACAATAGTCCGGTTACAGATAGGTATCCACCGAAACCCAGGGGAGCTCCACTAGGCAGGTTAGGATCCTTTAAATGCTGTAGTTAGTTTATGTGCGAGGCTATTTACAGCTTTTATTTTTGCCACACATAGCGCGTTAGGATTAGCCCTGGCAGACAGCAGTATTGCTGCCACGGCTATCCGTCAACTAGGGCCCTACACTATATTTTTAATGAATTCCAATAAAATTTGTCGATTGCGTAGTTGAATCAAAATGAATTGTTAGCTATCAATAGGAAGGGGGAAGAGAAGGCTGTGAAAGCCAGGAATGGTCAGCTGTGACTTTCCTCAAAGGGCGATGGACCACAACATTCACGCTCTGGTCCATCGTATGAAAGGGTGGGCGCGTCTCTGGTCATCAACACCAGACCAGCAGTAGTTCCACTCAGCTGTAGATTGTTGTTATTGTATGCATGCACGCAGAGGGTCACCACAAGCCCCGGAGTGTGTGCAGTGAGCCCTCCACATCCCCGAGGGGCACGTCGCACCACAACCGTGCAAATTTCGGCGCGGTCTACCCCTCACCGACCACCCCTATCAACCATGTAATTTATTTATTTAATATGTTATTTATTTTGTGTATGTCCCATAGATTAGGTTCGTTATTACACTTAGGTTTTTATAATCAGTTATTTTTAATTTTGTGAAGGCAGACGCATTGTCGCGTAGCAATTTTGCTCCTTGCGGGCAAGCCTGCGTGCCTTGCAGACGGTGGCTAGTCCGGTTACAGATAGGTGTCCATCGAAACGCAGGGAAGCTTCACTAGGCAGGTTAAGACCCAATTATTGCTGTAGTTAGTGTATGTGCTAGGCAATTTGCAAGTTTATATTTTGCCGCACAGAGCGCGTCAGGATTGCCCTGCCAGACAGTAGTTTTGCTACCATGGTATCCGTCTCCTTAGGGCCCTGTATTTGAATTAATTAATTTAGGAAGGAAGACTGTGAAGCCAGGAATAGTAAGCTGTGACTTTCCTCTAAGGGCGATGGACCACAACATTCACGCTTCGGTCCATCGTATGGAAGGGTGGGCGCGTCTCTGGTCATCAACACCGGACCAGCAGCAATTCCACTCAGCTGTAGTTTGTTGTTTGTGTGCATGCTTGTGTTTGTATGATTTGTATTGTGTTGTTATCGATGTTGTTACGATGTTGTAGCGAACGAAACTGAACTTGTTCGGGATCTGGCTACGAACTGAGGGCATTGGGACCCAGCAACCCATCCCTGGGTACACTGAGCTAACTGAGGTTGCCCACCGGGAATAATCAGGTCGTAACAACTTAGGACAAGGCTTAAAATAGAATTCGGTATTTTAAAAATAAGCTAATTAAAAATGACCGAGGAAAAGTATCTTTGGCAAAGTTTCAATAGATAATTTCCAAGTTACGATAAATAAAATTGTTGCGGGTCGGATTATTCAAATAATCGATAGTTATCTAAGTAGTGTAATTTCCGGTAATTAATGACTTATAGGCACACTCAGATAAGCCTGTCGCAGCATGCAACGATTGAAAAGATCACTATGTATTTTGTAGAGGCGGGAGAAACAACTGCGGTAAGCTAACTATATGATTGATGAAGTAGTTTCTCATTGTAACCTCTAACAGAATAAAACAAGTTGTATTGAATTTGTTTGGACTTTGTGTATTGGACGACTCCCACATCGATCGTGGTTACCGATGCAAGCCAGCGCAACACCCTTGCATAGTTGAAAATCGCCCCTGTCTAGTAGGGAAACTACATTTTCGCTTTTATTCGCAGTTCTATTAAGGACTGCAAGGGATACTTGCGTTGGGACGCAAGTGGTGCAATGAGGAATTGTAACCCACCCAGCTATAGAGTTTCCATTCGGAGTGTTACGACGAGTAAAGTAACACGATAACCGCGGAGGAGCCCACGAATTATGCTGGATACGGCTGGCAGGCAGGGCGTCAGAAACACAGAGCGGTACAGAAACTGCTCAGCTGAGGCCTCCCGGGCAGAAGCCGGCACTAGCCGGAGGCCCCAGCAAGGAAACTGCGGGCACAAGTGCACAAGTTGCGAGAACAGTATCCGCAGGCCCTGCCACATCACTATTGACGGCACCAGTAGCTGCCAGCATCCAGGTGGAAGACCTCCTGTTGAAGATCGCCACGCTGCAGAAGGAGTTGCAAAGGTTAAGGCCGATGGATCCCGTTATCCAAAGAAGTATAGGAATGAGTGAGAAAGCAAGCGGCAAACCGTTCGTCTTAGCAGAAACCGTTATTTCGACGAACCGTTTGAGTGGACACTTGAGTGAGTCGCCATATTTCACTGGAAACCTACACGTGGCGCCATATTTGAGTGCAAACTCAGATGCGACGCTATGTTTGAGTGGAAACTCAAACGTGGTGCCACACTTGAGTGGAAATATGAGTGCTATGTCATCAGTGAGAGAAGTGTTAGCCCCGCCAGGTTTCAGTGGAATTCATCCGAGCGGTACTTCAGCATTGGAGATTCCATCCGCCCAATTGAGGACAGTTCCAGGGGTCTGTCATCCAACGTCGAGTCACTTATCGTTATTCTCAACGGGCACTGCGCTACCGGCGCAATGTTGTGCCACATCCCAGCCACATTTTCTGCAATCCCAGGTGACCCCATCACCCATGAGCACGTGGAATGCGTCTGGTAATATCGGTACAGCCCCCCGAAAGCTGCCGGATTTGCAGGAGTTTGGAGGACAACTCGAAGACTGGCCGATATTTTCCTGTGCGTTGGAAAGCAACCAACGATTGTTGAAAGCATTGAAAGGAGACGCCCTCGAGGCTGTCAAGTCGCTGCTAATCCATCCGCGGAACATTAATGATGTCATGGAACAGCTACGGTTCAGATATGGTCGTCGTGAACAGTTGATACTTAGCCAGCTCAACAGCGTGCGAGGACTGCAGACTTTACCAGAGCACAACTTTGCAAAGATTATTCCGTTTGCCACCCGTGTGAGTGACTTTACTGCCTTCTTGCGCACCGCTAGTGGAGAACACCATCTAGCAAACCCAACCCTGTTGGAGGAACTGGTCGGAAAGCTTCCATCGAGTGCACGATTGGATAGTTCCATACCCGACTGTCGAGCACTTCAACATTTGGTTGATGAACTTTGCTCTGGTCGTGTCGACAATACCTGACGTCGACACAAAAGACCCGAAGCGGAGGGTGCTACATACCAGCACCAAGCCAACAGAGGAGCGACATCGGAGTCACTGCAGCGATTGTCCTATATGCGGTGGACAGCATACAGTCCGGGACTGCAAGGAGTTCCAGAGCGTTTCCCCACAAGTCAGATGGAAGTATTTAAAGGAGCATCGGTTGTGCTACTCGTGTTTAAGGAGTGGTCACATGGCACGAGCATGTAGAGCAGCAATCGAATGCAGAGTCAACGGATGCAAGAAGAAGCATCACTACTTGGTCCACGACTCACCACAGAGTCCCTACAGGGCATCGCCGTCAGCGAACCACCGAGGGAGCAAGCCAGAACCAGAGAGCCAGCGCAAGGGGATCGGCAGCCAGCGGGTGCTGACTGACCACTGAAGATGAACTTAAGTTGCGTCGACGCCGAGGGAGAGCGATTATTGTTTCGCATATTGCGAGTGACGTTATACGGAGCAACGAAGCGGATAAATACGTTTGCGCTTCTGGATGAAGGCTCATCTGTGACTATTATCGACGACGACATAGTAGAGGCACTGGAATTGAAGAGTGAGTACCGAAAACTTAATGTTCAATGGTTTGGAGGGCCAGAGAGCCCATCAATGTAATGAGCCTGAAAATAAGTGGCGTGGACATGGATAAGCGGCACGCTTTGCGAAATGTGTATGCCATTTCGAACTTGAGCCAAAGGAACTAATCAGATTGGATCACGCGCACCTTGGGATACCGATGCGAACAAGACGATTCGAACCAGACGGTGGTGTTTGGGTCCATAAAAGATTAAGAGTTGAGGAACTCACCGAAGTCATGTCTACTTGCAGCATCTCAGGGAGATGCTATATAAAAGATGGTGAATGACTACTTCAAGACGGAGAACTTTGGTGTGAAGCCCTCGCGTCCGGTGGCAGCTAGTGATGACGAACGAGCCCAGAGAATGCTCGAAGAAGCCACGGCGAAGCTGACCAAAAGATACCAGACCGGGTTACTGTGGAGAATGGGCGATGTTGTACTGCCAAGGAGCTACGGCATGGCCCTCCGCCGGTTGGTAAATATTGAAGGGAAAATGAAGCGCGATGCGTGGATTGCGCAGGCATACAAATGAATAATACAGGACTACGTCAATAAGGGGTATGGTCGGCGTTTAGAGCATGACGAGGTTACGTCTGCGAACAGTAGCAGGCTTTGGTACTTGCCACATTTTGGAGTGGAGAATCCGAATAAGCCAGGAAAGATTCGGTTAGTTTTCGACGCAGCCGCGAAAGTTGGGAATGTGTCACTGAATTCAGTGTTGTTGAAAGGACCACAAAACTACAGATCATTGCCAGCAGTGCTATTCCATTTTCGAGAGGGAGCTGTAGCCGTTTGTGGAGACATCAAGGAGATGTTTCATCAGGTGTTGATCCAGCCACAGGGTAGATGCGGCCAACGATTTCTTTGGCGTGACGGCAAAGACTTTCGTGATCCGGACGTGTATGAGATGACTGTAATGACATTTGGAGCCGCCTGCTAATCATGTGCAGCACATTACGTAAAAAGTGTCAATGCAGCACAATACCAGCACTCGGATCCGCGAGCAGTCAGAGCCATCACCGAGTATCACTATGTGGACAGTTTTGCTAATGAGGGCGAAGCCATTGACGTTTCAGCACGAGTTGGGGAGTTCACCAGCGGTCGTCGCAGCACTAGGACAACATGATCTAGTGTAAAATGTTGTATGGGGCGAAGCTGAGGAAAAAGTTTAGGGCATGTACTGGCAGCCAGCCACAGATGACTTCATATTTAATGTGAAGTACCACAGGGTGCCCAGGAGCGTACTAAATGTAGAGAGAGTTCCAACAAAGAGAGAATTCTTAAGTCTAATGATGTCTACCTTTGATCCCCTAGGGTTTCTCTGCTATTTCACCATAACTGCCAAGCTTTTATTGCTTGAGATTTGGAGAAGGTGTGTGCCCTGGGATGAACCACTACCAATCGAGATCGGAGACGCCTTTTGGAGATGGAGTCAGCAAATGTGCTCCATGGAAAGGTTCCGGAGTCCGCGCCGCTACTTTGGTGCGAGATCAGCGTGGGACTTACAGATGCACGTCTTCGTCGATGCAAGCAAAGACGCGTTTGCAGCCGTGAGTTACTGGAGGATTACTTACGAGGACGTAGATATCGACTTGTGTTTTGGCAAAACGAAGTGCGCCCCAATTAGGACCATGTCGATACCACGACTGGAGCTGCAAGCTGCAGTATTGGGAACCAGGATGATGGACACTGTCAAAGCCGAGCACAGTGTGGCGACATAGTACTATGGACCGATTCCAGAACGGTGTTGCATTGGATTGGCAGCAACAACCGCCGATACAAGCAGTATGTCGGAAACCGTGTGTCGGAGATTCTGGAGTCGACAGAGGTATCCCAATGGAGATGGGTGCCAACTGCGGTCAATGCCGCAGGCGATGCAACGCGGCCGAAGCATCAAGTGGATCTCAGCCAGGTATAACGATGGATGCAAGGACCAAGGACCGTTCTTGAGGAAGCCAGTCAGGGACTGGCCCCAACCAGAGAGTTACGTGGAATCCACGCCCAATGAAGATGAAGGAGAGATAGTTAATAGGTTTGCCCTGATTGCAGCAAACAACTTCTTTATCCCATTTCAGAGGTACTCGAGCTACAACAAGCTAGTAAGGACTGTGTCTTGGGTCCTAAGGTTCACGAGATGTTGCCTAAGGTACCGCTGCCGAATGCGAGAAGGCTGAGCTCTAATGGTTAGACGGGCGCAACAAGAGATGCGGCCCGCCACCGATAAAGTGATGTTTACCCGTAGGAGCGACATAAGGGGATTGGCACCCTATGTAGACACAAAGGTAGCAGCAAACGTTCCAGATACGCCATGCGGCACGCAGCCGCCCAAGGAATGCCCTACAAGGATGCAGTGACGCAAACACGACAATGGAGGGATCGTTTCTGGAGACGTTGGGTACTGGAGTATCTACCAACGCTTGTGCGGCGCGAGAAGTGGTGCGCTCGTAGCAAGCCAATGTGCCGCGGAGACGTGGTGTTCATATGTGATCCAGCAGTGCCACGCAGGGAGTGGCGCAAAGGGATAGTGGAGGAGCTACATACCGGCCAGGATGGTACTCCTCGACGAGCGAGTGTGCGCGTTACAGATAACGATCGACCGAGAGTTGTAATGCGACCCATCTCCAAGCTAGCAGTGCTAGATGTGGTGAATCGAATAATCGATAGTTATCTAAGTAGGGTAATTTCGTATTAATGAGTTATGGGCACACTCAGATAAGCATGTCGCAGCATGCAAAAGATTAAAAAGATCACATTGTATTTTGCCGAGGAGGGAGAAACCACTGCGGTAAGCTAACTGTAAGATTGATGAAGTAGTTTCTCATTGTAACCTCTAACAGAACAAAACAAGTTGTATTGGGAATTTGGTTGGACTTCTTGTATTGGGCGACTCCCACATCTATCGTGGTTACCGATGCAAGCCAGCGCAACACCCTTGCATAGCTGAAAATCGCCCCTGCCTCGTAGGGCAACTACAAAAATATTGAATACATTGAGAGTAGCGCTACTCAATCCGATGACCACTTAAACAAAGAATCTGTAATGTCTACACTACATGATTTTCGAGTGCAAGGAGGTCACAGAGTCATTGCAAGCACCTTGGCCAAGGTCAATATACATTATTACTGGAAGGGTATGACTCGGGATATAACATTACATCCAGAAATGTCAACAAGCAAAAACAACAAAAAATATTAAGACCTCTTTAACAATTACTGAAACCCCGATACAGTCTTTTGACAGAGTGATAGTCGATACAATTGGTCCACTACACAAGTCAGAAAAAGGCTATGAATATGCAGTCAGAGAAAAGCCACATAACGACCATATGAGTTAGTATTTGGTAAGAATATGTAGTAATCTACCAAAGCACTTTAACAGCATAAGTAATGGAGAACCTATAAATAACATAGATGATTACACTAAGGAAAGTAGGAATAAATTATAAAAAGAGCACAAATTATGCTCGAATTAAATAAACAAAAATAAGGAATTATATTATTTAATAATTAGGAACATTATACTATCAATAAGAGATAGGAGATAAAGTTAAGCTAGATTTTAAAAATTCGGGGCCCTATAGAGCTGAAAAGATGGAAGATAATGATATAGTTATTCCCGAAATTAAGAGTAAGAAACAAATATTTCATAACGATAGGTGAAAAATATGCATAAGATAAATATTTTAAAATACATTAAATACATTAAAAATTCATCATAAATGTTATGTCTTCAAATTTAAAATTTCATATAACTAAATTTAAGTAAAATAACTTCACTTAGTTACGTTATTTTTCAAAGGGAGGGAGATGTCCTATGCCTTTTGTAGTATGTGCATATATCGTGGGTACAAAGTACCAATAAGTAAACAGCAACACTTTGTTGAATTATATAAATAAACTCAAGTGGACGTGAAATAGGATCACCCACTTAGGTCTCAAGCGAAGACAGCATTCACGCTAAGTCAGCATTCCCACGCTGACCGCGTGCAATGCATATATATGCACATAAGACTCTCTCTCTCCCAAATATAGTATATAAGATAGATATATGCTTTTGGCTCCTCTGCCGCTACCAACGGCAGCGCGGTAGCTAATAATTATTTTCAATAAAGAAATAGAGAACTTGACCAACCATCAAAAGAACTAGATGCTCTTTATTCTGATATTTAAATAGCGAAAAATCATAATAGACAATTATCATATGGCGACCGTGACAAAGAGCTAAGGCTCTTCGGATGTGAAAAGTTAAATAGAACTCTTAACTTAAAGGAGGATTTAAAAATAATACCAATAATAATATAAATAAAATACTGATAAACAATGAAATTATGATACACATGTGTACGTCTAGAATTTTAATGTTGTCTGCAAAACGAACAAAAGAAGTCCTAAAGTGAAGCAAACAAAACGAAATAAAAAGATATGTCCAAAGTTGTCAAAACAAAGTGCAAGTAACCAACCAATTCAACATAATGCAAACGGAAATATACATACTATTTAATACGATGGTGCATAAAAATATATACATCTCTATATAAAAAGATATATATTCGTGTGCACATACATATAAATGAAAACATATTTAAACACAAAAACAAAAGTGTTACAAAGCAAAAACAAGCGGTGGGCCTCGAGCCGCTCACTGCTGCGCCGATGGACTAATGAATGACCGCCAAGCCGACCTTCAAACACCCTGCTCCTATCGAGCAAAGGGATCTGCCAAGCCTTAGAGAGGCAATAGAGGTAGATCTAACCGCGGGACCAAAGCCCTTGACCATTGAAGAGCACAAGGCACGGACAGCAGCGAGGGAGCAGCCACCTAAAAAGAAGCGAGGTGGCTGTCGTATAAAACTACTCAGTGCAAGAAGACTTAACATCGAATTGCTGAGGACGGCAACTAACGAGGAAGACCGACAGCGTTACAAAGAACGCCTTGCAGCCCTCAACATTCAACTTCTTGGTGCGAAGTAAAGCTTTAAGAGCTGCGTTAAACGCCATAGCTCCAACCGCCCAAATATTATTAATGTTGCCAATGCGGTTCTCGCTGCAACAACAAACATTACTAACTTATTAGGACCCCATTTTCATAACTAACACATTATACTCAGTCGTAAATTTAATATAAGTAAAATATTGTAAAATTGCTAATTGCAATCTATGTAAAATGAGTATAATGAACTCAACTCATTCATTAAATAGGGAAATGGTATAGAGTTTTAATGTAGCTCAAAACAATAGCAGTTTTAATTGATAAATTATTCAAGATATATCTATGTCTTTAACTAAAACAAAAAAAAAAAAATTTATCATTATGGGTGGAACAAAGTCGAAAGCCAACGACAACACCGCAAATGTGGTAAATACAGTAGAGGTCGTGGACACAACCCCACATTTAGATTCACTCTATGTGCTACTTTTAATTTTAGTAATAATATCAGCAATCAATCTAGCACTAAAGATATATCTACTACTCAAAAGATCATTGAGAAAGACCTACATGAGTCGAGCCAATGATCTAGAAAAAATAAAAAAAAATAAAAAATAAAAAATAAAAATAAAATAATCTTATAACACATAGCATAGTACAGGAAATACCCAGTAACACCACAGGGGTACAGGTGCGATTACATCGCTAAAATGTACATACATGGAATGGCTAAACTTAGTAACAGACATAAGCAATATTAGAGATGCTTTTGACAAATCATATAAATGCATCAACAAAAACGCGCTGATAAAAACTCAGACGCTGATTTTTCACATAAAAGTACTGATAGGGCAATATAACGCGTTACAAACCCTGATTCTTAAAATCAAAGACAAACTTACTGAAGAACATTAAGCTCAATGCTTAGAAGTTCTTAATTCATTCGGTAAAAGACTATATAATACTAGTGTTAGACATAGCATTATAATAGAAGTCCCAACGGATATAACCAAAATAGCGGAATTCGACGAGAACCAGCTAATAGACCTAGACGAGTCACAACCGCAAGAGGATCTAGATGTCGAAAGCGATATAGAATCAATAGATGAAATATAGTATAATAAACCACAACCAGCTATTATAAACATGGCCAATACTGTAAAAGCTCAGAGAGCATACCTTAAACAGGTATCCGCCACAATACCTGAATTCGATGGTAAGAAACTCCATCTAAACAGGTTTGTAACAGCATTAAAGTTAACAAATCTAACTAAAGGAGATCCGGAAGCTTTAGCCGTAGAGGTCATCAAGACCAAAATTATTGGCCCACTGACATATAAAGTAGAACATGCGACGTCCATACAAGCAATTATTAACAATTTGCAGGTAAACGTAAAAGGCGAATCACCTGACGTTATAAAAGCAAAGTTAATGAATGCCCAACAGAAAGGCAAGACCGCATCCCAATACGCTACAGAAATAGACAATCATCATATGGACAGATGACAATATGCGTAAGCAGCTAGAAGCAGCTTACATAGACGGTGGATTAGACGCCGACAATGCCGACAAATTCGCGACAAAAGAGTCGATATCAGCAATGATCAAAAATTGTGCCAATGAGTCACTAAAAATGATCTGAACAGCAGGTACATTAAATACATTCAATGATGCAATGGAAAAATATATACATTGCAGTACAGAAATGACCGGCAATTCGAACACAGATTTATTTTATAATGGGAACAACAGACGAGGTAATTATTATGCCAACTATCGAAGTAGAGGCAGAAATAGTTACAACCAGAACTATAATCAAGGCTATAACAATAATAACAGAGGTCGCGGAAGCTATCGCGGCCGCGGTAATAACAGAGGTGGAGGTAACCGAAGGGGTAACCAAAACCAATATAACAATCAGACCCAAAATGACAATAACAACCGAAATGTGCGTAATGTATAAATCGGAAAACAGCCAGACCCCCATAAATTAAACCTATATCTGAGTATATTCATGAAAGCAAATAACCACAAAACGAACACACTCCTCACATTATTAATAGACACACGTGCAGACATTTCATTGCTAAAAGACAAAGCGAATGAATATAACAATTTAAATGTCAGTAATATATCCAATATTACAGGTATTGGGCAAGGGACCATACAGTCTATAGCAATCGATCTTGACTTACGCATTCAGGATTTTCTAGTACCCCATGAGATTCATGTAGTACCTGAGAATTTTCCGATACCATGCGATGGCATAATCGGTTTAGATTTCATTAAAAAATACAATTGCATATTAGAATTTCAATAACTTCAATAGACACATAAATATTCCAATTTTATATAACTTAGATTCCAACATATTATTATTGCCAGCTAGATGCGAAGTAATTAGACAAGTCAAATTACTCACCAGCGATAAAGCGGCTATAGTACCAAATCAGGAGTTACAGCCGGGTATAATAATAGCAAGCACAATCGTAGATAGCGAAAACGCATTGATTCGCATCATAAATACAAATACTAAAGACGCCATAATAGAGGGCGCGAAGATTAAATGTGAATCAATGAAAGATTACGACATATGTGCAACACCATTAGAAAATAAAAACCAAAGAAATATTTAAACAACTGAGATTTCCAAATCAGTTTAATACAGTACTAACCAATTTATGCACAGAATTTAGCGATATTTTTGGTTTAGAACAGAACCAATATCGGCTAACAACTTTTACAAACAAAAACTCAGATTGGGAGATAAAACACCGGTCTACATAAAAAACTATCGCATGGCAGATAGCCAAAAACCAGAAATCGCTAGACAAGTCAAAAAATTAATAGATGATGGAATTGTTGAACCGTCAATGTCTGAATATAATAGTCCATTACTTTTAGTTCCAAAGAAACCACTGCCGAATTCAACGGAAAAAAGATGGCGATTAGCAGTAGACTATCGTCAAATAAGTAAGAAACTATTATCAGACAAATTTCCACTTCCAAGAATAGAAGATATTCTTGATCAATTAGGAAGAGCAAAATATTTCTCATGTCTGGATTCCAACAGATAGAATTAGAGAAAAAATATAGAGATATAACATCATTTTTAACAGCCAATGGCTCATATCGCTTCACGCGACTACCATACGGACTGAAAGTAGCGCCAAACTCTTTCCAACGTATGATTACACTTGCATTTGCTGGTCTTGAACCATCGCAAGCATTTCTATACATGGATGATTTAGTAGTAATAGGTTGTTCAGAAAACATATGCTCAAAAATTTAACAAATGTATTCGAGCTAGGTAGACAACATAATCTGAAACTACATCCTGGGAAATGTTTTTTCTTTATGAAAGAAGTCACATATTTGGGTCACAAATGTACTGATAAAGGTATACTCCCAGATGACTCCAAATATGAAGTTATAGAAAAATATCCTATACCAACAGATGCAGACAGTGCTAGACGTTTCGTAGCCTTCTGTAATTATTACAGACGTTTCATTAAAAATTTTTCTAACCACTCACGCCACTTAAAGAGGCTTTGTAAAAAGAATGTCCAATTCGAATGGACTACAGAATGCAATAATGCATTCGAATATTTAAAAAGAGAATTAATAAAACCAACAATACTACAGTACCCAGATTTCAGCAGAGAATTTTGCATAACAACCGATGCTAGTAAACAGGCATGCGGAGCGGTACTTACACAGGATCACAATGGTCAACAGCTTCCAGTGGCATACGCTTCAAGTATGTACATTGGGCCATAAATCATTTTCGACCATACATATATGGAAAGCATTTCTCGGTAAAAAGCGATCATAGACCATTGTCATATCTATTCTCTATGAAAAATCCAAGTTCGAAACTCACACGTATGAGACTGGATTTAGAAGAGTATGACTTTACGGTAGAATACCTTAAGGGGAAGGATAATCGTATTACGGACGCCTTGTCACGCATGACAATTAAAGAATTAAAAACAATTAATAAAGAAGTCTTAAAAGTAACAACTAGATCAAAAACGGAATATGAAAATTCAAGCAAACATAAATCAAAAGTCGAAACAAAAAATAAAAATGAGCAAATTATAGAAAGCCCAAAGTCTATGAAGTTGTCAACAATAATGACACAAGGAAACATATTTTAATCAAAATAGATAAACACAAGTGTTTATTAAAACGAGGAAAAACAATTGTTTCACGCTTTAATGTTAATGACCTGTATTCTAATGAAATATTTGATCTAAATCAATTCTTTCAAAGGCTTATTTCAAAACCGGAGTGCATAAAATAACAAAAATGCGAATATCACCAAGTGAACAAATATTCGTATTTGCATCACTAAATTAATTTAAAAGGGCAATCGATTACTCGAAAAAGTAGAACTAGCTATTCTACAAAATGTGTTAATCATAGAAAAAAATGACGAAGCTCAAATTAAAGAAATTTTGACAAAATTCCATGATGAACCTATATGTTAAGGCATTTCAACTAATATTTTATAAATTAAGTTCTTATACTTAAGAGAATCTAATGAATGTATAATACACGCGCTGTTAACCGCTTATGTACCCGCGACTGTTAACACTCATAATGTTAAAGAGAGACAGTGCAACGTACAGCATCGAAATTAAACACTTACAAATTGAATAACGAAGTGCAAAGACGTGTTTTAATTCGAGGAAGCATCCAAGATCCCAAGATCTATAGAGTCCGCTCTTCGAACAAGTTGTCGAGTTCCAATTGCGGCACTATTTCATAAATATTTGACATTGGTCAAACATTTTTGGCGCCCCCGGGTGGACTATTTGGATTGAGGCTCTTGGAGTTTGGATCTGGAACCTTTCATTTGAAGGATTGGAACTGCACAGTGGATTCTCTTCGTACTTCATCTATACGGAATTCTATGATGCATTGCAACCATATCAAGGGATGTAACCAGGTAACGAGTGTCAAATAATTATTGCGCGCAAGTATGTATGTAACTTTCTGTGCTTGTATACGATATCGTTGGTGACATACACATTTGATAAAGTGACATACTTACACATTCAGTGTGCCGCATTTAACTTATTTGCACTCGAATATTGAATAAAGAAATTCCGATTAAGTGAAGTGGATGTGAACATAAATAATATCACAACGAGAATAGAGCTGAAATATATAAATTGTTAATAAAAATACATACATACATATGTATGTATGTACTCATATACATTTACGCTTGCACCCCGTTTATCTCGTCAACGGTGCTTGATCCGTTATCTTTTCGCTTCTCTATTTCTCTTTCGCTTGTAAATCGCGCTATCGGTTCAGCTGGAGCAGTAAATTGCATTGTATTTTTGTTGTATCTAAATCGTTGACCTCGCTGGCCAAACTTAACGCAATTCGCAATTTTTCTTTGCTGTCTTTGCATTGCGATATTCCTGTACTCTGGCTAGCGCTATTGTCGCCGCCAGTAATTAAATCAAGCAGTGCAAACTTCGTGCTGTCTTTGCACTGCCACTGGCCAAATAACATATAGATACCCCACTTCATATACACGTTTTGTTCACAAAATTTTCTTGCGAGCGGTCCCAGTAGAGGCTCAGCGTCGTACGCGAGCGGTCCCAGCAGAGGCTGAGCGTCGTTACGAAGTGTCTCAGCAGAGCCGAAGGCAGCCGAACTCTTCGTTTCATTCTTACTTGGGCTGCTGCTGAGAGAGCATCAATTGCGCATGAATGTACGCATTTTAGAAGCGTAGACAACAACAACTAATGAGCGAGAAAACATGATAGAGATCGCATATCGCCATGCTTCTCGCACTCTTGTCATTAATGTTGTTAGCAATCCACCCCCGTTTCTATTGCTTGCCACTGTCATTGATGATGTTCTTTGTTTTTGTTTTGAGCTCGTGTGTATGCGTAGTTCGCTGTCCAGACAGGCAATAGACAAATACATACATATCTTTACATGTATGCGTGATTTTCGTTTGGAAGTCTTTCTGAAGTCTGAAATCTTATTTGTGGCTTGCCAGAGAATTTTTGTTCAAGCGAGGGCTGCTTGAAAAGTTCTTCATTCGCTATGAAATAATATTTGTATATACAGTTTTTATGGAATTAATATAAATATTTTTTTTGGTGGTTTATGCATAGAGCTATAAATTATTTGGCATGTTCATTAAAAATTATAATATTTAGAAAATTATTTTCTAAAACTTAACATTAAATAATTATTATTGGTGGACATTTTCTGTAATTTAAATAAATTGATGAAACTTTCACCCATCCAATAATAATAATAAAGCTATAAAATAGTAATTCAATTCGAATGACATTTGAAATTATAGTTGCGAATGAAGAACTTTTCAAGCAGCCCTCGCTTGAACAAAAATTCTCTGGCAAGCCAGAAATAAGATTTCAGACTTCAGAAAGACTTCCAAACGAAAATCACGCATACATGTAAAGATATGTATACGCACAAGAAGCTATGCATGTATTTGTCTATTGCCTGTCTGGACAGCGAACTACGCATACACACGAGCTCAAAACAGAAACAAAGAACATCATCAATGACAGTGGCAAGCAATAGAAACGGGGGTGGATTGCTAACAACATTAATGACAAGAGTGCGAGAAGCATGGCGATATGCGATCTCTATCATGTTTTCTCGCTCATTAGTTGTTGTTGTCTACGCTTCTAAAATGCGTACATTCATGCGCAATTGATGCTCTCTCAGCAGCAGCACAAGTAAGAATGAAACGAAGAGTTCGGCTGCCTTCGGCTCTGCTGAGACACTTCGTAACGACGCTCAGCCTCTGCTGGGACCGCTCGCGTACGACGCTGAGCCTCTGCTGGGACCGCTCGCAAGAAAATTTTGTGAACAAAACGTGTATATGAAGTGGGGTATCTATATGTTATTTGGTCAGTGGCACTGCAATATTCTTGTACTCTGGTTTGCGCTATTTAAGCCGCCAGTGATTAACTCAAGCAGTGCAAACTTTGCTGTCTTTGCACTGCAATATTCTTGTACTCTGGTTTGCGCTATTGGAGCCGCCAGTGATTTAATAAGGCAGTGCAAACTTCGTGCTGTGTTCCCATTGCAATATCGTTGTTGTATAGTTATGCGCTATTGAAGCCGCTAGTTACAAGCAATTAGATTCGATCGTCGTTAAATAAATACAGAATTAATAAAAAAGATTTAATAAACATTGAATAAATCAATAGAAATTGCATTTTTCCTGAGAATCGTGGGAGCTAATAAAATAATCATGACTGAAAAGAAGACTAGGGGTCATAAATCCTTTAATGAGTCAGATGCCGAGCATGTAGAGTGCTTGCTTCAGTTACACACGAATGTAACTCGGGACATTCAAAGAATTAAAAAACCTGTCAGTGAGACGGTCGATCTAGATCCGACATATGTTGAATGCCAGTTAGAAATCCTGAACAAGTATATTGACAAAGCCTTTCAAGTCCAGTCCGATTTAGATAAAATAAATGTTGAGCTAGCATCCCGACCTGATTTGGAAGCCTTGTGCATTTCTGCAAAGGCTCTACTAATAAGTAGAAGCGATCGCGCTCCGTCACGCGAAGTCTACTATGATTACCCCTGTCAGGAAAACTAAGTTGCCTCTAATGAAGTTGCCAAGATTTAATGGTGACTTTTCTGAATATAAGAGTTTCATTAGTTTATTTGAAACTTTAGTTGACAGTGATCCAACACTTTCAAAGATTGAAAAGTTCAATCATCTTATCTCCTGTTTGGAAGGAGTTACGTCCGAAAATTATTTAAAAGCTCTAGAAACCCTAAAGCGAGTATATGACAATAAATAGCTAATTGTGTTTGACAATATTGCTAGGCTGTTTGACCTTCCAAGAATGCATGACCCGAATGCAGCGTCATTGAGAAAGGTAATTGATAATGTTAGAGCAATCTACGGATCGTTATCTTCTTTAGCGGACAGTAAACAGCTGATAGATGCCATACTAATATACCTTGTAATGAGCAAGGTAGACCCCGTCACTCGTTGTAAATGGGAGGAAGGCCTAGACTATTCTAAGATTCCAGCGTGGTCAGACTGCGAGACAGTTCTAGAAAATAGAGGTCATCACATGTCGGCTGGAGAAGCTTCCTCGGGATCCAGAAGGTCTAATAAATCTACTAGGAGGTTTTTTTTGATGACCTGCTCGCGTGTACTGATAGCATAGAAGAACTAAATATGCTTCACGCAGAGCTTATGTCTTTGTTAAAGGAGTATGGTATAACTCTAACGAAATGGTCCTCCAATTGTGCAGAATTTAGGACTGAGGAAAACATCGCTATCGCAACTCAAGACGATACCAGCGCACTTGGACTAATATGGAATACTGAAGGCGACAATTTTAAATTTTTTATAAAATGTCTTTCAACAGGAATTCGGTTAACCAAACGGTCAATGTTGTCGCTCGTGTCGCGTCTTTATGATCCCCTTGGTCTGTTATGCCCAATCGTGACTCGGGCTAAAATGCTGATCCAGAAAATTTGGCTTCATGAGTTGGAGTGGGACGAAGAATTGCCGGAATCTCTGCGCTCCGATTGTCACTCTCTAATAGCGCAGTTTGAAGGTCTCCACTCTATTCGTATTCCTCGGCATATTGGCTATATGGTTCATGCCAAATGTCAGATCCACGGCTTTGCCGATGCGTCGACGCGCGCTTATGGTTGTTGCATATACGTTAGAGTTGAGCACAAAGGATCGATACTAGTTCGACTATTGACTGCGAAGTCGAGAGTAGCACCATTAAAAACGAAATCAGTACCTCGATTGGAGCTGTGCGCAGCTCAATTATTATCTAGATGTGGGGCAAAGTTAAACCACTGCTCGACTTTCCCATTGACCAAATCATATTTTGGTCTGACTCTGAGGTCGTCCTTCATTGGCTGAAGACACATCCTTCCAGTCTGAATACTTTTGTAGCAAATCGTGTATCAGACATTCAGGAAATGACCCACGATATATCCTGGCGCCACGTTCCTACTAAAAAAAACCCTGCAGATCTGGTGTCCCGTGGATGTTCGGCATTAGAGCTAAAAGACTCAATATGGTTTTCTGGTCTAGACTTTTTGAAGGAAGTCAAAGAACATTGGCCGGCTAACCCACACTTTACGTTAACAGACGAGCAGCTGTCCTTAGAGAAACGAAAAACAGCTACTTAGCAAATCGATAATAGGATTGGATTCTACTTTCGGAGTTAACAGAATCTCCGAAAGTAGAATCCAATCCTATTATCGATTTGCTAAGTAATGTATCATCTTATACAAAAATTCTTCGCGTTGTCGCATATATATTCAGGTTTGTAAGGAGACCAAGACTTCACTATTTATCTCGGACAATTTCTGCTTCTGAAATGGAATTCGCATTTATTATTATTATACATTTCGTTCAACAGACATCCTTCAGAGACGAGTATTTGAAATTACAACGATCTTCAATATTGCAACCGTCTCTGCAGAAGCTGAACCCTTTTTTGTATTCACATAAAGATGGAGATAGATTGTGGTGGCTTATAAGAGTGGGTGGGCGTCTGTTGAATGCACTTTTGCCTCATAGCGCGAATGTTAATGCCTAAAGGATGTCAATTCGTTGCACGGTTCCTAGAACATTTGCATCGTTCAAATTGTCACGCAGGAGGTCGCATTTTGGTATCTCTATTGCGTCAACAACTTTGGGTTGTCAATGCACGCCGTGAATGCAACTTAATCGTCCGAAATTGCGTGCATTGTTTTCGATACAAACCGAAACTCGCCACACAGATAATGGGGAATTTACCAGTTGATCGGCTGACACCTAATAGACCATTTGAAATTAGTGGAGTGGACTTTTGTGGACCCGTATCTATAAGTCTTGGTATTAGGGGCAAGCCCGCGATAAAAATGTACATTGCGGTATTTGTGTGCTTCACATCCAAAGCAGTTCATTTGGAATTAGTTACAGACCTCACATCTAAAGCGTTTTTAATGTGCTTTTCCAGATTTGTTGGTCGTCGGGGACTTGCCAGAACTATGTACTGCGACAATGCCACCAATTTTGTCGGTGCTGCGCGCAGTTTAGCGGAGTTGACGGACAAGTTCCAAGCGTCCAAGGACCAAATTTTGGAGTTTGCTGCAGTGAGAGGAATCGATTTCAAATTCATCCCTCCCAGGGCGCCGCGCTTTGGAGGCCTTTGGGAGGCTGCAGTCAAGTCAGCCAAACACTTGCTGCTGAAGGCCATTGGAAACATGGTTTTGCGGCAAGAGGAAATGGGAACACTTCTCGTCGAGGTAGAGGCGATCCTCAACTCCCGGCCAATCGTCGTGGACAGCAGCAATCCAAACGATGGGGAAGCCGTAACTTCGGCTCACCTCCTAGTCGGAACAACGCTCGTTGCGCTGCCATTCGGATCCATACCGCCAACCAAAGGAGAGGATCTCTCGTTCTTAAAGCGATGGCAGTTAATTTGCGGCGTTAAGCAACGGTTTTGGGACGATTGGTCCAGGGACTACCTGCTGAGCTTGCAACAGCGCGCGAAATGGACCACCGAATCGGAGAACGTGAAGGTCGGACAAGTAGTTCTCGTCCACGAGGACAACGCACCTCCCCAGCGGTGGCTTCTAGGAGTAATCGAGGCAGTGGTCAGAGGGGCGGACGGCAAGGTTCGCGTAGCTCACGTTAAAACTAAAAATGGAATATATAAGCGAGTGATTCACAAGTTGGCACCTTTACCATTATCATAGCTTGAATTGTATCATTAGTTAAATCTTTGCTTGAAGACCTGCAGTCCTTCAACGCGGTCGGTGTTAAGGCATTTCAATTAATATTTTATAAATTAAGTTCTTATACTTGAGAGAATCTAATGAATGTATAATACACGCGCTGTTAACCGCTTATGTACCCGCGACTGTTAACACTCATAATGTTAAAGAGAGACAGTGCAACGTACAGCATCGAAATTAAACACTTACAAATTGAATAACGAAGTGCAAAGACGTGTTTTAATTCGAGGAAGCATCTAAGATCCCAAGATCTATCGAGTCCGCTCTTCGAACAAGTTGTCGAGTGCCAATTGCGGCACTATTTCATAAATATTTGACATTGGTCAAACACTATAGAAGGAGGCCACACGGGTATCGCGCTAACCCAGTTAAAAATCAAAAGATTTTATTATTGGCCCCAAATGACCAAGACGATAGCTAAGTAAGTAAAGACTTGTTTGAAATGCCAACAAGCCAAAACAACAACACATACAAAAACACCACAAACATTGACACCAACGCCAGCAACAGCATTTGATAAAGTAATAATAGATACAATTGGACCTCTTCCACCATCGGAAGAAGAGTATGCTATTACAATCATATGCGATTTGGCTAAATTTTTGGTCACCATACCAGTACCAAATCAAACTTCAAAAACAATTGCTAAGGCGATATTTCAAAATTTTATATCAAAGTACGGTCCGATGAAGACGTTCATTACAGACCAAGGCACTGAATATTAAAATCAATTAAAAATGACTTGTGCAAATATATGAATGTTAACAACATAACATCAACAGCACATCATCACCAGACCTTAGGGACTATAGAGCGCAGTCACCGAACTTTCAATGAATATGTACGTTCATACATATCGGTCGACAAAACCGACTGGGATACTTGGATTCAATATTTTACATATTGTTTCAACACTACACCATTGATAGCGCATAATTATTGTCCATACGATCTAGTATTTGGAAGATTGCCAAAACAGTTCATAGATTTTAACAAGTTAGAAAAAATAGAACCAGTTTATAATATAGATGATTACGCTAGAGAAGTAAGATTTAGATTAGAGATAGCATATAAAAGAGCTAGACTTATAATAGATACGAAGGTCCTTATGACGTATTAGATAAAGGATTAAATGATAACATAACAATTAAAGTGCAAAATAAGAAACAACAGATAGTGCATAAAGATAGACTAAAAAAGCAAAAACAGAATTAAAATATATATATATAAGACTCTTCGACATATATATATATATATATATATTTATATATATATATATATATATATATATATATATATATATATATATATATATATATATATAAATTAATTAATTTATTACTTCCTGATCGTCCTACTGTTTAGTCAGGAGATCAGGGAAGGATTTATTAGTTATTATTAATAATTTTAACGACTTATTGTCGGAGTTATTAGTGTTATTATTATCAGCACTTGGCTGTTTCTTTATTGATCTAAAACTGAAGAATACAATGAAACTTACAAGCTATTTATCTAATTATTTTCATAGCGGCCGCTCGGTACATGCAGCGTCTGCCGGCTATGCAGTAACATTCGGTCAAATGCGAATTTGGCGATTTTGACTGGTGTTGCAATTGGGTCAGTAACGACATCCGATCAAGCTCTGACACATCGATTTTGATCGGTGTGAATTGGGTCAACATTTTGGGGAACGTTGACTCCAATTACTTGCAATGTCTGCTGACTGCAACAACTTCCGGTCAAATTCTAATTCAGCGGTTCTGACCGGTGTGAATTGTGTCAATATTCTGGGGAATATTGACTCGGGTTAACTACCCCCCCTCCATCTAAAGGCCGTCCCCGGCCGTTCCAATTTCGGCAACCATCAGTTTTAATTGCTTGGCATTCCTTTTGCCAAGGTAATTCGTCGATAGGCGAGGCCAATGCGGATGAATGTGCTACAGATGGCTATTCTTAGAACATCTTGGTTGGCGGTGATGAAGAGTTGGCAAGTGCAGGAATTCTGTTCTGGACGTTACTGCGTGTATCCAGAATCAAGAACCATACACGGTTTGCAAGCGTTACGGTAAGCGTATCCTTGTGGACCACCCTCCTTTTAATGAGGACCGATCTCCCCAGGTCCACATCTATAGATTCACTGAAGGACGTGCGTTTATTACCAAGTCTCCGATTTGGATTTACTAAAATCTTTTCTCCAAACTTGAAGACTCTGTTCTGCCGCGGTGCATTTTCTCTGGTCCTCACCGTAGCCTGGGCGTCCTTAATCTTGTTTTATATTTCTGCTTGTGGTTCGTCTGAGCAAAGACATTAGGTGCGTTTGCGATTGTGCCTCCAAAGTTATATTTTTTAGGTTCTCCCGCGCAGCAGTCAACGGAATAATCCACGGGGTAATGCGGTTTACGATGTTCGCGTTCAAAACGTTATTGGGTAATTTGAAATTACCGCTAGTTGGACGCCAATTAATTAATTCCCGATCGTCCTACTGTTAAGTTAGGAGATCCGAGAAATAAGTTAATTGAAGTCCTAACTAATCAAGTAAATTAAGGTCCTAGGTTCTTCCGCGTAGCCGTCAATGGGTTAATCCGCGGTTTTCCGTTGTTCGGTCCAACAACGTTCGTGGGTAATTCGTTATTACCACTAGTTGGGCGCCAATTATTATTAATTCCCGATCGTCCTACTGTTAAGTTAGGAGATCCGGGAAAGAATTTAATTGGAGTCCTAAATAATTAAGTTAATAAAGGTCATTGGTTCTTCCCGCGCAGCAGTCGACGGCCTTAATCCGCGGTTTTACGTTGTTCGGTCCAACAACGTTCGTGGGTAATTCGTTATTACCACTAGTTGGGCGCCAATTAATTAATTTATTACTTCCTGATCGTCCTACTGTTTAGTCAGGAGATCAGGGAAGGATTTATTAGTTATTATTAATAATTTTAACGACTTATTGTCGGAGTTATTAGTGTTATTATTATCAGCACTTGGCTGTTTCTTTATTAATCTAAAACTGAAGAATACAATGAAACTTACAAGCTATTTATCTAATTATTTTCATAGCGGCCGCTCGGTACATGCAGCGTCTGCCGGCTATGCAGTAACATCCGGTCAAATGCGAATTTGGCGATTTTGACTGGTGTTGCAATTGGGTCAGTAACTACATCCGATCAAACTCTGACACATCGATTTTGATCGGTGTGAATTGGGTCAACATTTTGGGGAACGTTGACTCCAATTACTTGCAATGTCTGCTGACTGCAACTACTTCCTGTCAAATTCTAATTCAGCGGTTCTGGGGAATATTGACTCGGGTTAACTTATATATATGTGTCGAAGAGCTATTTTGAAGACATAATAAAGACATAATTATATATAAACTTTAATAATTTAAAAAAAAAAATAAAAAATAAATATCTTTATTTAAACAGAGAACAGAGAACAGAAATTAAAACCTAGTGATAATCAGAGTCTCGAAATAAAGAAACTGATGAGTTGAGTTGTTGTACTGAACTGAACTGAACTGAACTGCCGATTCAGGATCGGCTCTCCTTTTATTTCATTTTTTGGGTACTTATTGCTATGTACAAATTATGTGCTTAGAACTAGTATATAGGCTAATAGGCATATATAATGTGATCCTCGGACTTATATTTTCTCACATACAACATTTATATAATATTATCTTATATACTGATAGGCCCTCTATAGTGTCACATAACATTATTTTAGGACTAGGTCGACGAGACCCATGAACCCTATGTCAATCGTACATGTTTTTATTGATCTTTGTGTTAGTACCAGCGGTCGTAAACAGTACCCTTTGTCAACTCAAGTGGCTTAGGCCTTACATAATTTATGTGAGTTGAGCATACAAGTACTTGACTTGGCTATTGACAGTATATGCTTCTTATCTTATTTAACATGTTCCTACTGTCCTAAGATCATACATATTTATTATACAATGCATGTTCATGCTTGAACACCTAGTAAATAATAATTATGGATTTCGATATAAAAATATTTAATATAAGTATCAACACATAAAGCAGAACAAGTGATAACAAACTGTAAATTCATAAACTATTAAAACACTGCGAACTGCAGAATAACATACTCCAATTCTGCGATTCCCACGGGACCCTCCATGATAAAAGTAGAGGCGGAGAGGCCCAGCTGCTGGGTCTAGTATAATAACATTATAAAAATTAAATACATTATCGAACCTATTCATTCATTTCACACATATTGACTCTCCCAGATTCATAATCTTTATTGTGCTATAAGTGTTTAAATTAATTGTTTAAATTGTGTCAAAATTCCAATTACGAGCGCAATGCAATGAGAGTTGTCCGATGCAATGGCAAACATGGCCATAAACTCAGCAAGTATTAGGCGTACCGAAGCCACAAGAACCAATCAAGTGTTAGCCACTCCAGAGCTTATGGATGTGATCGAGTCTATGATAAATGACACCCTCCAGGGAGGTGAATTAATTCCACAGGAATTAGGCGAGGAGCAGTTACAAGACATACCTTACGTTGCACCGGAACACTACTAATGAAGAAGTTTTCAGGAGATAAGGCTTCTTTCCATAAAGCCATATTTAAGGGTCAAGAACATACGCACAGGTACTACCTGGTGACATTAGCCATACGTACGAAGGTCATAGCTGAAGCCGAGATAGTGCTAGAATCTTACAACACTCCGATGAATTGGAAAGCTATTCCCAAATGTTTAACAGAGCATTATGCTGATAAACGAGACTTAAAAACTCTCGAGTATCAATTCTTCTCGTTAACTCAAGGACGATTGGCCATTGTGGAATTCTATCAGGCAGTTTACCATCAACTATCCTTGATATTAAACCAGGTTAGCATGCAGGAAACTTCACCCGAATCTCTAAGAGCCCTTGCGAACAGCTACAGAGGCATAGCTCTTGAGTTTATAGTTTTTCCCGGATACTATAGTAGATTCATAACAGACACGTGATCAAAAGACCGACTTACACAGAAGAGGAATTAATAAAAATTATGAAAGAAAGACTCGATCCTAAATTGGTAAATGGAATATTTACTGACGAAAATATTATGGGAAAAATACAGACGATATATACGTTACATTTTAGCTTATACAAAATAAAATTCACCCAAAGTAGAGTAGAAGACATTACGTCAGAAGGCGAGCAAAATGATAGAAAATAAAGAGCAAATTCTTCAGAAATTTTTTTCCCACAAATGCAAAATAGGGTCACTGCAATAGTTAAAACATGTCTTACATGTAAAGAATCAAAATATGACAGGCAGCCACCTAAGGGTGAAATTCAAGCGTCTCCTATCCCACAATACCCTAGTCAATTGATTCATATTGACATTTATATAACAGAAAGCTTAACGTTCTAACAGGCATTGATAAATTTTCTACATATGCGCAAATCAAAATATTAAAATCTAGAGCATCCGAAGATATAATGATCCCATTGAGGGAAATGTTAATAGCTTTTGGAATACCAAGAAGTTTATGTTAGGATAAACAAAAGATTGGGCTCTAAAATTTCGGCTAGATACAAAAGGGCAATAGTAGCCGAGAATAGAAACTCAACCATTAAAACACAGTCAGAAAAAATAATACATAAGAATAATTTAAAAACTTAATTGTCATTTACAGATTATTCTTAATATCATCATGCCTAGGCACGGCAACAATACTAGATTAT
This sequence comes from Drosophila quadrilineata, assembly GCA_018150725.1. Classification (NCBI taxonomy): domain Eukaryota; kingdom Metazoa; phylum Arthropoda; class Insecta; order Diptera; family Drosophilidae; genus Drosophila; species Drosophila quadrilineata. Next base: position 1,291,195 of record JAECWN010000450.1, read on the forward strand.
TCCAACTCGCAGTTGGTAACTATAAAAATCGGTCCCGCAGCTATTCAAAATGGCACTTTCGATATTATACACGTATTCATTCAACCTAGAGAAATACGAGGAAACACTTCAATAATTCCCCCCACCGCCTTACCTAACTCATTAACTGCGAAATATCCCAAATAAAAGATGACCTAAACAGATTAAAACCAAACAAATTTAGAGTAGGAAGGGCCATAAATATGCTTGGATCAGCTTGGAAATAGTTAGGTGGAACCCCGGACCACCATGACCATGAAATAATCATAAACAAGATTAAGAAAGCATCAATAAATAGGTCATAATAAATAAACTTTTTAATAACAAGATCGAAGAAATAAAAGAAGGCGCTAACGCTATTTAAAAAATAACTAAAGAAGGCCAATCAATAAGTAATATTGAAACAGAAACATTAAAATATAAGTTGAAAATATTTAAGGAAGAATTAACAAACATGATATACGCAATCAATTGGGCAAAAACGAACACAATTAATTCTATTCTATTATCACATTCTGAAATGCAAATCATCGATAAGTTGGTGAGAAATTCCGACACGCTATTTGTTAATATAGAGGAATTACTTGAGTTCGCCAAAATAAAAGTAGCCTCAAACGGCAAAAACATTCTTTACATAATAAGCCTGCCCTCAATAGAAGATAAGCTATACCAAAAAATCCTAATAAAACCAATAAAAACGGCTAATTCAATAAATAAAACTAAATTTAACTTAGTAATACAATGTAATGAAAGTAACTTTGGCATTAATGAACTTTGTGAAACAATAAACGAGTAACCCCGATATGATAAATAAAATCCATCATATGGTGTTAGGTGACCGAAGATAGAAAGTGCGCGAATTAATTGAGGCCACAGGGGTTTCAGTGGGTACAGTGATTTCAATATTATACGAAAAATTGGGGTTGTAAAAAATAACAGCAAGATGGGTGTCGCGTTTGTCTCAACTGAAAACAAACGATCGCACTTCATCACCTCTGAGGTTGTTTTGGGACGCATAATCCGTAATCCGCTTGATTTTAGACGTCGACTTCTAACTGTAGATGAAACATGGATGCATCACTACACCTCTTAGACAAAGGAACAGTCAAAACAATGGAACACACAGGGAGAACCGGCACCAAAGAAAGCAAAGATGCTGAAGTCGGCTGGCAACGTTATGGCCACTGTTTTTGGGATGTTAATGGGGTAGTCCTCATTGACTATTTGCAAAAGGGTAAAACTATAAATGCGTCGTTGCTGGGGCAACTGAGTGAAAAATTCGAGAAAAAAATTCTTTTTCTTCAGGACAATGCGCGTGTACACACGTGCTTCTGTTCGCTATCTCAGCGTTTGCGCTTTGGGTAGGTGAGCGTTATTTGTGCAGCCGAGGTTTGGGAGGCGGTGGTGTGGATGCAATAATGTGTGCGGTAACTTGGGCACATTTAGTCCTAACGTCTCCGAAACCCAAATGTTCGCCTCAACTTTCTGCATAAGGTATTCATGTTCATTTTCCTTTCGGACACTGTGTAGCTCAAAACAAATTTGCAATTATAAAAGAGTCCTCTGGCTATAAACACATAAAACCGCTGCCCTAAGAGGGGTAATCGTAATAATTCTCGAATTTCATCGAGAGCAGACTTGTATTATAGTCCCCGTCTAAGCTTAATTTCATCAAATACAATAACTGCCTCTTTGCCTTAATTACTTATCTTGCCATCAATGTTTTGCATGTTTGCAAGTATTAATGGCAGAAATCCAGGAGACATATTTGTCAATTGTGCTCATTGCATCAATTGTTTGCTGCAGGACAACTTTACATGGAGAACATCTCGAATTCCTTACGGTGCTAGTAAACTAATAGGTTGCATAGATCAAGGCGAATTTAGTGCGTTTTTGTGGTGTTAGTCATCAGATGATGAACTGTTTTTAGAGGAAATTTAATTTTTTTTTTTATTAAAATGAAACAAAGTGAATAGAAGAATTTACCCAATTATTTTGGGGAGAAAAGCATTTGGCGAATTTCATCATTTATTGATGAGCTGCGACAAGATGAAAAATAATTTGTGGAGTATACCAGAATCAGCACATTTGATTATATTCTTTTAAAAATCGAACCGCTAATTATTAAAAATTGGACACATTTAGTGAAACTCCAGTTATTAAAAATTTTGTGTTCATTAATTTTAATCATTTTAAATTTTCAGATAACTCCACTTTACAAAACAAGTGCGTCAGGCAAGTCACATGTAGTATGCGACTATATTGAGGGTACACTGTACCCAGAATATAACTTAAATAAAACAGCAGCACATTGTTGCATTGCCTAAGCAAATAATTTCAACAGAGCGTTGAATATAATCAATCGTACATACATATACGCGCATAATACTTTTTCTTTGTGTCAGGTGGAAACGCCAAGCAGTTGATCCGGCTGCTACACACGATACTCCCCCCGATAGTATCGATACTCGACGATCGGCTATCGTAGTGTTGGCGCACCACTAGTTTTTTCACATATATGTAGAAATATCTCGCAAGTCACCCCCGACTAGCTTTTCACACACACTTTTTTTTGTAGATAATTTCAATTCATCACATACTCTTATGCCCCAACGAAACTTGCCAAATAAAGCAACAGTTTATATAAAACGAGTGCACCCCCGCGTGTTGTTTTTACTAATTTCACAATCCCCTCACTCCGCAGCTCATCAAAGTATGTACACACGTACATACAACAGCACCGGATATACATCAGCAGCAGACACACGAAGGATTCTTCGCCGCCCACTATAACAATTGGTCCTTCGAGCCGGATACCTCTATTTAGAATATCCTTTCGTCAGCAGCGGCTCGCACCGCGGGAGTTTATCCTATTCGACATTTTATCAGGTACGAGACTAATTTTGTACTCTTGCGAACGTTTCGAGTTTGTTTCTTAACTCAATAAGAACAAAACGAAAGCTACGTCGACTGAGAGCACAGATAACAACTGAGCCGTATCATCAACTGAGATTTCTCCAATCCAACATCATCACATATGTTGATGCAGTTGCTGAACGGCCATCCATAATCAGCTAATTATTGCTCGTTTTTCTCTACCTCAGACCGTACGTAGACTAAATAAAATTATAAAATAATATACAAACCTCCATTTTTGTGTGAATTTTTTCCATTATTGAATCGCTCTCCGTTTGAGTTTATTTCAACTCTCTGTCTGCACACATAAGCGGACATACAAGCAGATCACTTTAGTGAAGTGGCCATTTACGCGTGTCTAATAATTGTGCTAGCACCCAATGCCAACCGGGGACGAAAGATCACATCTCAGGAGGTTTTCAGTTGAAGCCCCGCATAGCGTATGGCGATCGTCCATATCGCCCATTCCAGCAGGACTTAGTCTGCCTGTATCCCAACCTTCATCTTCTCACATCAAAGGCGAGACCCATCCCGGCAGTGAGACTTATCTAATAGATCAGTCCTACTCCAAGTCCTATTTTACCACCGTTTCCAGCAAACTTATCCAGTTTGAAGAGCGGCTCAACAGACCCACAAGAGAGATTCCAACTCTCTAAATCTTACAAGTCCGTCGTGACCACATTAAATCATTGTGCCACAAGTTAGTACGAGCGGTGCGCCCGGGTTCTTAATCCGAACGACCCGAGTGATGACTTTTTGGTGAATACACTTATGAGCACTGCTAATCTATTTATGATCAGTATGTTGCTCAGCTGAGAAAGCAGATTGACGATGCGTCGAATCTGCTACGTCCTCTGGTCACTCCAGCTTCTCCCACTGGGGAGTGTTCCACGGGGACTACACCAAGTGGCCCACGTTCCGAGACCTCTTCACGGCCATTTACGTCAACAATCCGCGGTTGACACCGGTAGAAAATTTATTCCACTTATTCCGAGACCAGCGGAGAGGCCAAGGCCATCGTCGCCATGTCCCATTTGACCAATGAAGGTTTGACTTTGCTGCTCTTTGCGATCGCTTTGAGAAATCGCGGCTGCTGGTAAACAGCCAGTTGAAGATTCTCGTACTTTGCTGCCAACTCGCGAGGAGTCCTTCTAGGCACTGCGTTGGTACAAATATGTCATGCAGGTGTCACATCTCCCGCTCGCGCGTTGCCCGATTCTGGGTCCGAGGCCACCTTCATCTCAGGGCGACTCAGCGTCCTCATTCGGTTGATTTTCCATTCAGTCCAGGCTCAAGTGTCCGGCTGGTGTCAAAAGACAGCGGCAAGATCGACTAAGTTGTGATCCTTCCGAATTGGGTCCCCATCGAATCCACGTGTGCAGATTGACACATTGGTATATGTGCTCCCGCCCCTGACCAACAACCTACCGTCAACGTTGGTTTCACAAGTGGTTCCCCGGGCACTTCCACAGCTACAATGGGCAGACCCCACTTTCTACAAAGCTCCCAGGTTGACATCCTAATTGGGGCATATTTCTTTCCGACCATACTACTTGGGGGACCGTAGAGCATTATTTGTGGTTCTCTACTGGGTCAAGAGACAGTCTTCAGGTTGATACTAACAGGTCCAGTCCCGATCTCCAAGATGACCAATATCTCAGCGTTTTCTACACGCATCGTCCGACACGACTACCCTCCTTTAGATGCCTTGCTCACCCACTTTTTGGAGGTAGAGGAGGTTCCGACGAACCGTCAGGAGGACGGAAATTATGTGGTCGCACTGCCGTTCCGAGACCCTGAGAACCTTGACTTAGGTCATTCAAGAAACACAGCGCTAGCACAGTTCTTGAGAAACAAGGCCCGTCTGTCCAAAGAAGCCCCTTTAAGGGAACAGTATGATGAGGTTATTAGGGAGTACTTGGACATGGGTCATATTCGTGATTATGAGCTCAGCACAGTTACCTTCAGGGTAACTTGTGCACCGTTTCTTGCCATCCGGGTCTTACAGCATTTGGCTGATGATGTGAAGCTCCAATATCCTTTGGATGTGGATGACGTTCTGGCGGGCGCTCATGACCATCAAACTGCTATCTCATCCATTCAAGAGCTTAGCCAAGCCCTCGACAGTTCTGGATACCCACTCCGGAAATGGACCTCCAACTCCAAGGGGGTCCTACGAGCCATTCCGAAGGATCACCTACTCTGCGAGGACATTCTGGAAGTTAATCGCATGCGTTTTATCTTATCTTAATTATCTTAATTTGTCTTCCTCTCTGCGCGCACTATGTTATCGGGCGAGCGCATTCATACGAATTGTTCTGCACTGTTTCGTCTTCATCTTCGTCTCAGCGCGCACCATGTTTGTAATCTTATGCTTTTTGTCATAGCAATGAAAATGGGCAACTTAGAAATAGAGGGACAGCCAAGAAGAAAGCTGTCGCAACAGCGAACAGCATTGGTGTTTGGTGTATGGCACAATGCCTGACAGTCTCCCTCGATGAAGCAAGAAGGGAGAGAGAAGCAATCTTCGGTTGATAGAATTAGATTAAACATTACAATATGATGAGAGTCAAAGTGAAGTTTCATTGAGATTCGGCTTGACTCGCTCTCAGAGATCATCGAAGGTACAGACCCGTCATCATTAACATTGTGGTAGTGCACATGTTTTGGTCAGTCCCCTGTATTACTTGGTCATATAATATGTTTATTACAATATTATAGCTGTAGCATATACCTACACACGTTGTGTAGTAGATGTTAAGCGTTGGTGTAGATAGCATACGCACTTGCATCAACCGTTTTAGTAGACATGGAAATGAAAGCGGAAAAAGTTGACACAACGCTTAGTTCCTACACAAATATAGATAAAATATAAATAAAAATCATAGCTTGCAAATAACCCTCAATTCACTCATTTTACACTGTCACAACTATGGAAATACAAAAACATTGCAGCAGACACGCTCTGCTGTCTGTTGCCCTCCTTTTATTTATTTTTGTTTCTCTTTATTCCTGTTGACTAACCATCGTGTCGGTCGTCGGCGAAAAAACAGGCGACTTACAGATGACACAGGCAGATTTTACTATCACTTTTATGAACAAAGTGCAAGCGAGACAGTGCATATACTTGACCGTTGCGATACCCCTTTTTAAAGTATTCGCGTCTTAACGATTTCTTTCGGAAAACAAAACTTGCAAGCTATGATAAAAAATATGAAGTCATTCTTACAATACTTATAACTGGAGATCTGCTGAACCAATTTTCATGGTTGGATTTATCTCCGCCCGAATATGATAAAATCTGCAAGTAACTGCACGTGCTGGTAGGCGCACGATCAAATGAAATTCAAATAAAATGAAGACCGGGCGCTGACGACGAGGCCACTCTGGGAGGAAGGTATGAAATATGCTACGAGTAGTAAGCGGGAGCTTTCGAATAAGCCAGGTAAGCGGAGTGAGTTTAATAACAAAAAAATTCTAAATGGTGAATTTTGGTGGCAGCAGGCAGACGACCGGATCAGCTGAGTCTGGAATCCGGCGTCGGCCCATTTACTGGCGTACTTTGGATCATTGGAAGCTGCCACACACTCCGTGAACCTGCGCTGGAGGAACCGCAGTGGACAATTTTGACGCCGCAACACCGGCGCCCTGAGGGGCGAGGTTAAAATCAAGAAAATCTGGAGAGTTGGACCCAATGGGCGTCCCTGTTGCGGCAACGTCGGCCACGTGCCAGGCGCAGCAAAGAGGAGACCTCTCCTCCAGCCCCGCAATTCCAGTGGCGTCTCCCAAAATCGGTGCATTTGCCCTCTCCAGACCGGCAGAGTGGATGCAGTGAGCACGCCACAGCCCCGGGGGGCACCAAGGCGTGCACATTTCGGCGCAGTCTATCCCTCACAGACCCCCCTGTCATATATGCGATTTATTTATTTGATTATTTATTTAATTGTTTGAATTTTTTGTATACAAATGTCCCAAAGATTAAGCTTGTTGATAGACTTAGCTTTTTAAGTACTAACTCAGATTTTGTGAAGGCAGAGGCATTGCCGCGTAGCAATTTAGCTGTGTGCTAAATTCCACCGAAACCCAGGGGAGCTCCATTAGGCTGGTTAGGATCTTATTATTGCTGTGATTAGTATATGTGCAATAACAGCTTTCGTTTTGCTGCACAGGCAAAACAAACACAGACAAACAGATTTGCTACCACGGCTATCCGTCTCCCTATAATTTTAAAATAATTTAATAAAATTTGTTAAGATTAAAATTATTTGCTAGATTTCTACAGGTGGTGGGGGGGGAAAGAAGGCTGTGAAAGCCAGGAATACTCAGCTGTGACTTTCCTCAAAGGGCGATGGACCACAAACGTCACGCTTTGGTCCATCGTATGGAGGGGTGGGCGCGTCTCTGGTCATTCACACCAGACCAGCAGTATTTCCACTCAGCTGTAGTGTTTCTTGTATGTATGCTTGTGTTTACTATAGTTTGTAGTATGCTGTTATCGATGTGTAGCGAACGAGACTGAACTCCTCCTTGAGGCACTGCTATTATATTTTGTGGTTTTATGAGCTTGCACATTCAGTATTAATATTAATAACAATGCCGCGGCCGAGAAGATATAATATTTCCAAGCGCAGCTGTAATGCAATTAGACAACGAAATATTGCGAGTCATTTATCTGATGGCGAACTAGAAATTGCACGAGAAGAGCGCCGCGTTAGTATGGAGCAAAGGGCCTTAATTCATGCTTCTCAAGCAAAAGAGAGAAATCGCCGAACAGAACAGAGGAAAAATCTTCGAAGTGCAAGAAAATATGGTTCAAGTATTGATATCAGTCGAGCAGCGTTTCTAAATGATTGTACCTCAGACCCATTGAAGGTTGTTTGCCAGCATTGTGGAGTATGATGGTGAATCGCGTGGCTTGTGCTGCATTAGTGGTAATGTGAAATCGCCATTATTGGTCCCGCTACCAGAGCTATTGTGCTCCCCGCTTTATGACGTGAAACTGGAAACACGACATTTTCTAGCGAACACTCTTAAAACTACAATGCCGGTTTCCATATGACTTCATTTGAGGCAAAATTACCCGTGTACTGTATGTCTTTCGCTTTGTGCTCGCCTTTGTGTCTCTGACTGTGATCTTTTACATTATATTATTCTAATTATTTTTCGGCTTATTTTATAATTTTAATTTGCATTCCCAAAGTAGATTCATCAAGTAAAAATTTATAAATCAAATATATACTTGAATCTGTGTTCAACTTACTAAGAGGAACATTATAATTTTTTATTATAAATATATTATATTATTTATAATAGCTTGGGGATTGGATGAGTTTAACTTTCATTCTAAAAATTATAAATGATGGTTTTAACTCTTCTTTCTTACTTAATAAATTATTCTTTACAATTCCTATTAGATCTTCCCGCTACTTTACCCCATTAATTAGCTAATGTATTTTAAGTGTAATATGTTATTTGTTTAACAATCAATATTAGTTTAGAATCCTCAACTTCCAATAATAAAGACTAAATCTTAGCGCACTTACTCACATTAACACATAACATAAACTCATGTATGTTCTAAATCAATGGGTTTAATGGATTTCCCAAATCCTTGCAACAAATGTTGAATCAATTGCAATTACTTAATTATTAATTTCAGATTTATTTATTATTTCTAATTTTTATTTTCTTCTTATTTTAAAAAGCGTTTAAAAGGCAACGCTGCTCCCGGAGTATTTCATGTTGCTAGTGCAGAGCCATACCAGAAGAACAACAAAATTATGTGCTCTGCTCTGCTGTCAATTTCATCGAGTGGCGAACTATAGCGATACCCTGGGATCCAATCAGCAGTGCATACTCAAGTCAACCACACCGACAACGGCAAGAACGACAGAAATTCCAATCAATAAAGGGACAACCACAATCTCCTGACATGAATCCTATAAAAATCTTGTAGTCATTTGAAATCGCACATTGGGAAATATGCAGAATGGAATGAAGGAGTTGTGGAAACGGACACAGCACGTACCGAATGCATACTGCCCATAGTATGTCAAATCGCATAGAAGAGCTTCAAAAATCATAAGGGACTCGTTGTATTATAAAAATATTTGCTTGAAAAAATAACCGCGGTGCATAACTCTAACATTTGACACTATTACAGTACCAAATATGTAGTAGTAAATTTAATGACCTAAAAACATTTTTAAGATCTTCTTAATGCATTAATTAAAATATAAAATGCAGATCTTTGAAGTTAGAGTATTGAACTCTTGTTACAGTTTTGTACGTCAGTGTACATGTTTAAGAAAGATTATTACTCATTTCGCCCCATTTTTAATAATGTTAATAACAATAATATCTACAATTTTATTAGTTCATCTAATAGATACATTTTATTGCACATTATTACAAATAATCGAATCTACATTAACTGTCTTTTATACATAAGTATAATCTAACAATTATTTAAATATATTATATTAAATATATATTCTTACTACTCTTGACAAAATAAGCAAACATACGAAATATCCATAAACGAAGTAGAATTATTTTGGGAATATTCACACATTATCTCTTGCAATGCTCTCTAAAAAATGAACAAAAATAATAAATTAAAAATCAATTGAAAATGGAATAACTATTAATCGAGTTTACTTTTAATTTATTGATCTCAACACGGAGTATAAGAGTCTTTGTTTTTTCGCTATTAACAAAATTTTGTATGATTAAAATTTCATTTTTAATATCTGCAATTAGTAATTTCAATGATGTGACGGGCTTTCCAGAGATCTCTGAAAATACTCCATAACGCAAACATTTTGATTTTGTTCGGATCTATTAGTAAAAAAACAGATTAAGAGATATTTAAAATGGTCAAAGGACTATACTAACTTGATTTTTTAAATTCCAATCATGATGAACTCTTGTTTGCTTCATTAAATATCTTGAACTGCTAATGCAGTTTTGACCCAATATCCCACTATTTGCAAAGAATTCTTGAGCTTTGTCCATTTTATCGCATTCACGTAAATATATAAGCTGCCGTTCCATATTTTCGCTAGCAAATTTTTTTTTTACCAAGTGTATATTTAGATTTATTATGAAAGCATTTCATTGTATTGCACTTAAAAATATAATTTAATAACGGCCTGTATGTATAATAATCTGTAGAAACGATAAAAGAAAGAGATTGTTATTAAATTTTTGAGGAATTGCTGATTTCGTTACCTTAATTATTAGTTACGACCGGAAATATTAGGTAATATTAGCTTCTTATTTAATCCCCAGCTCGGAGTGACGCTACTATAATGAAATAAGTGATTTTATAAGATACTCCATTCAGCATATGTAAATGAAAGCATTTCCGCTGAAAGTGAAAACATTGCACACGCAACTTATATATTGTCTCGAATTCTATATATTTTTATTGCCAATTGACTGGTAAATTAGTTTGCATATTTATTATAAGTTGTACGTGAAATTAAATTATTAAATGAAATTTTAAAAAATTTGCAAAATGGAATCACTGCGAGAATAACCAAATTCATGCAAGAAACATTGTTAATATTTTATTGTAGTTACAATATTTTATGAAATTGCGGTTGGTCATTGACAAATAGCAGAGGTGGCAGGTATCGTTCATTCTTTATGTACGTTCAGCATATAATATTTCGTACGAAAACACGATTGATATGATTGATTGATTAACCAGAGAATGTTTTTATCTCTCCATTTTTTGTAAACGATCATTCAATTGAGACACCTCATTATGTAAACTCACTATTTCGTTCTCACTTCCTTGTGAACACGCAAGGAATACGAATTCAAAGAGAGAGAGAGAGAAGCGTTGAAATGTAAGTCATTGCAATATGCCTCACACTTTTGCGGTGGTGGTGGTGGAGACATCGCATAGTAAGCGGTGGCGGTCTTTAAACACCGCATAAGAAACGAATATGCAAACACAATGTCAAAAGAAAATGCGGCACCTGCGCAAAGCACAAAAATTGACACTCAAAATTTGAGCGATTCAAAGCCCGTTAGGAAATTGCTTCATCTCTTTTGTGCGGTGTTTCAATACTAAGGAGCGGATTGACACAATGAATGAAACTAAAATACTATAAAAATTAAAAAAATAAACTAAAAATTTGTATCTTGATATAATATGCCTATTTATTTCAACGTCCACGCAACCATCACATAAGCAGATCACACATGCACTTACGCACATGCGAAACAAATCACAAAACGATTTGCACAAAATGATCTACTAGCGCGTCCGCGGAGTACTAAAAACACAAGACAATTTCGGGGGTGGTTTTTCATCACACACTCTCTCTTCGTTGTTGGCTTGATCCTACCCATTCAAATTGCGTAAAATATTACAGGCACCGCATACTGATGAAGTGGAAAGAAGAAACGAGTATAAAAAGATCGCATAAATTTTTGTTGTGGTGTTTTTTTACTCTTGTATGAAAATACTTAGTATTTTTGCGGTGCACTAGTAGTATCTCTCATGCTCTTTCGCTCATTGGTTGTTGTTGTTTACGCTCAGCTCTCGCAAGAAAATTGTGCGTCAAAAACGTTTGTGTGAAATGTCCGATCTATGTCTTATTTGGTCAACCAACTATACCGAGATTATTAATTAAGAGTTCTTTATTTGTACTAATAAAGTTATGAGCCATTGTAAAGGGCATACAGGGCGTCCTATTCAAGTGGCGGAAGTGTATGTATAAAGTAACTATTTAATTTCCCGGAAAGAAATTATTATATTTACTGACTATTGTCAGAGTTATTATTTCGTTTCCCTATCATCCTTCTGTTAAGTAAGGAGATCCGCAAAGAATGAATAATATTAACGACTATTGTCGGAGTAATTAATAATCATCACTTGGCTGTTGCTTTATTAATTTTAAAACTAATACAATTATGAAAATTACAGACTATTTATATCATTATTTTCATAGCGGCCGCTCGATATATGCAGCGTCTGCGGGCTATGCAGCGACATCCGGTCAATCTCTAATTCAGCGATTCTTGATCGGTGTGAATTGGGTCAACATTTTGGCGAACGTTGACTCCAATTAACTTGCAACGTCTGCTGACTGCAAGAACTTCCGGTCAAATTCTAATTCAACGGTTTTGACCGATGTGAATTGTGTTCTGGAAAACATTCTGGAGAATGTTGACTCTGGTTAACTTATATCCGTTTCAGAGATCAGCTCATGTTTCTGTACAGGTCATTGGTGAGCGATTTGAGCGATCGGCCGAAATGCAGGCAATCAGCCTCCGAAATGTTTTGTTCATATTCGCTCAGCCTATGAAATGTTATGTTCGCATTCAGTCACTCTACGAAATATTACGCTCACATTCCTTATGAAGCCAAACATTGAATAAACTCAGACGCATATCTATTTTTGTATGATGCTAAGCGACTAAACTCTCAGTTTGTGCGTCACTATGACGCCAATTACCAAAAATCAAATATTTTTTTTTCCTTTTTTACAGCAAAAACGCACAGTTCTAGTTCTAGCACAATCAGTTTATTCATATGTGATGAGTTTAGTCATACTCGCTGAGATTATTTATGTTTCCTGAGTTTGCTCATTGGCGATGAGTTTGTTAATTCGGAGGTGATTTTGGTCATTGCTGGTCAGTTCATATGAACACGACCATGAATAAACTCAGCAAGCAAACGAATTCGCCGCATTTGAGCGAACTTCGTTCAACAGCTCTTATGTGCACGAAAGCTTTTTTAAGATGTTGGTCAAACGGACTGATTATCGTATAATTCTTGTACATGGGCCGTTCTCGGATATGTATCTGATATATGTACATACATACACTCAACCGCAGAAGTCTGCGTACATCCTGAAAAAAATACAGCATAAAACTTTTAACTTAAAATATTCAGCCATTTATTCGTATATTGAATTGTCCATTGAAGGAAGCGGAGTGGGAAATTTGACATTTATTGGGTCTATCATGGGACAGGAGGACTATATTAACATTTTGGAACACAATTTGAATCACAACTCCACTACATTGGGGCTAGGATATGCGTAATAATCCTCCGCTCGCGATTGGTGACCGAAGATGGTTGGCCAGATCGCGCTTTTGAGAGGATTCAGACACATAAATTGCTATTGTTTATTACATTTTGGATAGAGAAGTGGGCTCCACCTACTAGGTCAGCAATTTTATTGGATAATTGTGTCACAAAGGAAAACTTTAAAATAATTTTTGGTGAAAAAGATAAATTTTCTTTCATTTTGGTTCATATTGCGATTCTACTAAATATGATACTATATTTATGTTTCAAATGAGCAATACTAATTGCTGATTTAATATAAAAAATATCTACACCACAAAAAATCTAAAGGAATTCTTTGTTTCTTGCATTCCACGCAGCTTGAAACAGCTGTACGCAGATTATTGCGTGTACACTTTTAGTAGGGTTAAGTTGAAAATTAGAAATATATTATAAGTTTAATCAAAAATATTGATAAATTACGTTAATAAAGACAATTGATTATAGTTATGTTTACAAAAAAGAATTTTGAAAATATATGAATAAATGACTGAATAATTTAAGTTGAAAGTTTGATGGAACATTATTTTAGGGGGTACGCAGACTTCTGCGGCTAGGCGTACATACATATACATATGTACATACATACATATGTATATTTGCGATCACAAGGGGAAAAAATGCGCGCGATGCATCATCACAAACTCACACACATACATACATATGTACAATACATATGACCACCATGAGTATACAAAATATGCATTATTTTTATTTTAAAGTAACTATTTAAAAAAAAATCAGTTTAAAAACATATCTTGAATATTTTTGCAATTACCAAACGAAAAACTTACATATTTTTTTCATGATAACTAATATTTTCATTCAAATTTTTTTTGTATTTCCTGAACGCACACTCTTTGATTTGCATAAATACTCTAAATACTCTAAATTTATGAAATCTCTTTTGAACAACAATCTCTTCACAATCGTTTTATATCTACATTGTATATACACACATTCATATGTACATACATTTGTAAGTATTATTTCTTAAATTGACAATACATATTCAAATATGTACATATGTAGATACATACAAATGCACATATGTATGTATGTATATGTATGTAAATGAGCTGATTTGTATAGAGATGTACATACATATGTATGTAAATATGTATATAATACAAATTTAAAGCGTAACCAGATTATTCAAGTTTTCTTGTGTAATTTATTTAAGTAAATGACATTGACTTTAGTCAAACTTGTTTTATAAGTTTTCAACAAATGAAAGTACAATGTAATAAAAGTTTTCATACATACAACATACATATGTATATATTTAAATACAAAACTAGTAAGAGTTAAGGGTTTCCCATATATTTCGCGAAATGTTCACGTTTTAGTTGGCCATTTCGTTTTAATCAGAGATAGTCGTATTTTTTTTGTCATCTCTATTGTACGAATTTTCGTCACATTTCCGTGGTTGCTAAGATGGAATGTTGTAGCACTGACCATGTAATATACAGATGGGACATTTCATACAACGAAAACGGCCACGAAATTTCTTAGCGAGATACCCCAGTTCGAATCGTCATACCCCGATCGGCTCACACGAACAGCTTCCAACAAGTTCGATCTCTCAATGTGTGAACCTATACTATACTGAGTTAGGTTCTAGGACGGACGCTTCGTATAGAGCCCGCATGTTACTCTTATGATCCGATCTTCACCCTCTGTTTTGAAGCACAATAGTGAAGCTGCAATACTAGTAATTCCATGCAAAGGGAATGTATTTGTGGAAGGTCAGGGTTTCAATTTGTCTTCCCAAGCATCAAAAACTTTCTCGAGCTGGAAATATAATTTGGCACTCGAGAAGAAGTCCCAAGCAAGGTCACGCATACATGAAGCTATGCTTGTGTTTGTATATTCTGGCGGGCGATCTGGTGGGATATTCCAATTCAAAATCAGCGATATGCAAAGCTATGATAAAATAGAAAATAACCTGTGAAGAAAATAGAGGCTCTATACGAAGCGTCCGTCCTAGATGACGTACAAAACGCTATTAACTCAGTATAGGTTCGCACATTGAGAGATCGAATTTGTCGGAAGTAGCTCAGCTCACATAACTATCGCAACACGCCCTGAAAGCTGCACGGCGTTTCGATTGCTTGTACTTCAAAAGTCAAATATCTCGGAAAGTCAAATATCCGTCTGCCACTTCGTAAAATTCGTGAAATTCAACAACAGTCGGCAGTCCAGTGTCGACTATCTGCCGAGTGAATTTCCTGCCGAGTTTGTGCTTAAAAAATATGCTGTTAAAGCGACTGCGATTCAAATTTCCACTCTCGTTGTTAGCAAGCATATGCATCAATAGCTATGATGCCACTCTGTTACTAAGACGAGAGCCGTAGCAGAGCTATAGCACAGAAACGATAAATGATGCGTTCTGCTCTGAGTTTCTTCGATTGCCGAACTATAGCTATAGCAATATCAAAAAAAAATATTTTGTGCTCTGCTTATGCAAACAACAACAAAAATGTTCGAGAGCGGTAACACATGAAAAAAAATTTACTCTGCTCGTATCTCGCTCTGATTTTTTTACTACGACTAAGGCTACACAGAGCACAGAATATACTACGGGAGCAGCATAGCATTTTGAACGGTGATTGATAGTAAGGCTAATGCGAAGAATTGGCTTTCGATGGATATTCACGAAGGCGCTACCTGTCAATGCTCCGTTGAAATAATATGTAATAAGATGTAGAATATATTACAGAAATTATGAATTAAAAACACTTATATTCATTAATTGCAACAGGTGGCCGTAAGGTCTCAATTTATCGCGCAGTTCCACTCCGTTTACGTCTTCGGGTGAAAATCGCGACTCCTCGAGGCCCGAAACTCAGCTACACTACCACTGTGACAGAACAAATTACACTTGGCCCATTAGGGTGTCCCCAATGAAAGCACGTCGCTTTACGCCGGTTCATGAAGGCGTTCTCGCGGATTGCTCCAGAAACACTGGTGTTTTCGATTCAACGCCATAACTGTTATGAATCGATTATTTCCCAGCAGGCAACCTCAGCTATCTCAGTATTCCCAGGGATGGGTTGCTGGTCCAAATGGCCTCAGTTCGAAGTCAGATTCTGAACGAGCTCACCACCCACCCAGGGTTTCGGTGGAAACCTATCTACCGGACTAGCGTCTGGCTGCAAGGCGCGCAGACTTGCCCGCAATTAGTAAAATTACTACCTTACTTACTTTGTCACGGTCGCCATATGATGTAATTAGTCCATTATCATTGTTGAACCACTAAGATGTTAGAGTGGCATTAATAATACGAAATAAATAATGCACGATATGAAGTTTGATGTTTTGTAATCGGGTTTATTGGTACATTTTACAACTGTAAAGAACGTATTGACAATGCGACTGATAAGCTTAAGATGTTAAGTGATAATCCAACTTTGCTTATGAAATTATTATTCGCTACCGCTCTGCCGTTGGTAGCGGCAGAGGAGCCAAAAGCATATATCTATCTTATATACTATATTTGAGAGAGAGAGAGTCTTATGTGCATATATATGTATTGCACGCGGTCAGCGTGGGAATGCTGACTTAGCGTAAATGCTGTCTTCGCTAGTGGGTGATCGTATTTCACGTCCACTTGAGTTTATTTATATAATGCAACAGTGTTGCTGGTTAATTATTGGTACTTTGTACCCACGATATATGCACAAACTACACATGCACTAATCTTGTGCGGCTGGAGGAGAGATCGAATCCTTGATGCGCCTACCACGTGGGTAATGTTGTTACAAACGCGACGCCAAGTGGACCGGACTCACCCGAATTTTCCCCTTAACCTTGTTCCTCAGGGCGGCGGTGACGTGGCGACGGTGGCGTCGTCGGGGTCCTCGTTGACATGGCAGCAAGATCGCTGCGCCCAGACTCGCTGCACGGAGACAAGGCAAGGCACAATATTTTGTATTAAGGACTTATCTTGATTGCAGAAGAATCCGGATTTCGGCCTGGCTTATCTCAAAGCTCCCGCTTATTATCGGCATACATGCATCCATGCACACCTCGCTTCCCTGCCTTGGCCTCGTCTTCAGCGCCCCTTCTTCCTTTTATTTCAATTTTACTTGACCGCCCACCAGCACGTACAGTCACTTGCAGATTTTTCTTGTAACACTTTCGCCGGGCAATCAGCTGATCGTAACATTTAAAATCAGGGGTCATCGATGTCCCAGACTTATGGCAACGTCAGACATACCGTCGACCCAGCCCTGAGATCATCGATAACCCTACAGCCGCATCAACGAGAATTCAACATCACCAGGAAATTCCGAGCGAGCAAACCGGCAAGCGCGGTAAATTGACGGGCGCATCCATCGTGGGCCCTAGAGTCAGGGTGGCCCACAATCCGCGCCCAACGTAGGCCACACCCACGACCCTGAAAGTAAACTAAACTAACTAAACCTAACATTCACTTAGTTAATAATCCTAAAACCGGAGATCAGATTTCAGAGAAGCGACGATCCCTGCATTCCGTAAAAGCAGCTCCCTCCAATCCTGGTAGAAGAAGACCCGAACCATCGAAAACGAACTCCGGGCGCCGATACCGCGTCCTCCTTTCATCCTATCTCCGTCTCGGGTAGATGCCCTTCTCCTCAGAGCCGGAGATCCACTTTGGGAGGAACAACCCAATGGTCCGCCACCGTCTGCACAGCCACTGCTTGAAGTGATACGGAGCAATGGACGGCTCCTCGGCTCCCACGGAAGTATTCGTTCCCATCGAGGCCCATGCCACCTTTGGCCCCCCACGACAACCATATCGTGATTCCACGATCTCTTGGCTCTGCCAGCATCACCCCTATGCTTACTTAAAACTACCGCATGCACTATTTACAAACCTAATTCTACCTAATTCTATTCGCATGCTCCTTACAATATTAATAAAAAAAAAAAAAAAAATAACTTTAGCCCTGTGGCAGGCGCAGTAAAGGTGCAACCCCTCCTGGCAAAGCTATTCAACGGTGCATCAGCTGTTAATCAGAGACTCCAATGAAACTGATGAGTCGAGTGGATGTACTGAACTTCCAATCGAACTGAACTGCCGACTCTGGGCCGGCGTCCTTTTTATTCGATTTTGGTTATCTTATTTTCTATATACAGAATTAATTTATAAAACTAGTATATAAGCTAGGTATGACCTATGCTGAGTTGTACATATGCGAGTATTCTATCATAATCTATTTTAACCCATGATCTCTGTTGATCTCTTTACTTAGTGCATTGACAGAATTGAATTCTTATCGAACTTATTCTTTTCGCATGGTCGTAAGATCTATTTTTGTTCGCTCTTGAATTGCGTGTGACTTTTGTTACAATATTTTTGGTGCACTGCACTGCATTTCTTTCTTAATCGATGTTCATGCTTGAACATCAGCTCAATCCAGCCCCACTGAGACAGGCAACCACAAACAAGACCAATACTCGAGTATGGGACGTACCAGAGAGGCATAAAGCTGTTTAATTGTATAAGGGTCATTGAATTCCTAAGACCAACGTTAAATGAAACCTATGACTTTCATGGTTTTGTTGACAGCTTGTGCATTAGAAGACTATGATTTACAGAATCAAATGCTGTACTGAAGTTAGTATAGATAACATCCGTTTGCATCGTACGATGAAACTCACTAATGACAATAGAAGAGTGTTTATTGATCTCACAAAGCAACGCTGGGATGGTATGATGATTGAACTACATAAGTGTTGAAGTTGAGAAATAATGATTTTCTCGAATGACAGGAATAGCGAACAGCTTAGAAATAGATTTATAGCTCTATAGGGAATAATATAAGATTCTTTCTATAACTCAGGAAATAGATCGGTCGAAACGGACAAACAAAACAGTTTAAGAATTGTATTTGAAAGTGAAGTAGCAGAGTATCTGAGAACACAGCCAGGGACTCCATCTGGCCCAGGAGAAAATTATGGCTTGACCAAACTCAGCTCACAACCTAACGATCTTTCCGTAATCTGCGGACCGAAAACATAGTTATATGGATAAATACTATAAAGATAAAGACACTTAGAATCGTACAACTTAGACGAATAAGTGTTCAGCAAATAAGTCAGAAATAGATCGGAACAAGTTGATTTACCGTTTAGAAGTAGGGTAGAAGGATATGTAGCAGTTCTGCGTTTTAGTTTTCGAAATTGTGGAACTGCTTTGGGTCTTTAGCAAATTATAATCTACAGCGAGTAAGCACTATAGCATTGGTGGTTAAGAGTATCAAAGCCAGACTTAGCGATAACATACCTTGAAAAATCGGTAAGCCTTCCAGATAATTTGAACTTTTTGTAAATTTTGGATTTAAAATTTTTCAGTCTACAAAGTTCCTTAGAGAACCAAGGTAGTTTTGTAGACTTAGAATAATACACCCTAGGAATATTCAATTAAAAAATAGAGTTAATAGTTCTATAAAAAATATCAATCGCACCATCTAAATTATTAGATGAGTACAATTCCGACCAATCATAATCACTAATTATCACTACACTCAATTAATACCCTGCTCGACATATAGGAGGCAGGAGTAAACAATCATCGAAATTTTATATCGATAGGGTCGATTATCATAAGCTCTGTGTAAAAATTTTACAACTCTGCGACCACGTGCTTTTAAGTTATAAATATAAACTGCCTTTGAGTTTTTCTACAATATGGAAAAAGGAATTTCGTGTCCTCATTGAACACTGTTTTTTGATTAGAAACTTGGCTTGATAAGCATTACTTCTCCAGGAAAATCGACCATTAAGGATTGGTACAGTGAATTTAAACATGGTTGTGTGGACACCAAACACGCTGAGCGTAGCGGTCGCCCAAAAACAGCAGATACGCCAGAAAATATGGCAAAAATCCAATAATTGGTATTGGCCGACCGCAAATTGAAATTAAACGAAATAGCTGATGCCTCGAAGATATAAGAAGACAGTTTACGATATTACATGAATAGTTGGATATGAGGAGTCTCTGCTCAAAGTGGGTGCCGATTGGTAACACCGTGTGCGTATTTAAGCAAGTTGAAGCGCAATAGTTATGGCGTCCTAATTTTGGGATGCATATGGAATTTTGATTATAGACTTCCTGGAGAAAGATAAAACAATCAAATTCATAAATAAATTTGCTAGATCGACCAAGCTATGAAGAAAAAACGTCCACATATGGCTTTTTTATCAGGAAAATTCACCGTACAAGAAGTCTATGGCAAGAATGGTGAAATTGATCGAACTGAGCCAATTTTAAGATAGGACTGAGTGTATAGCCGTAGATAAAAACTATATTGATGAATAAAACTAAATTAAAAAAAAAGTGTTTTTACTTTTTAAGCCGGGCACTTATTGAGCGGTGTTATTAAATCTTGAGGTCACTAAGGTTCACTTTACGAAAATAATAGTGTGGGCTTATGGTGATAGCAAAATAGCGAGCTCTAGAGTAGGATGGGAAACATCTTCAGGGAAAAATAAAGAATCAATTCTTACCACAGTATCGCAAACCTGATCTGATACAATGACAATATCAAGTATTTGGTTCCTACTATTTCGAATTGACCTAAGATAGATTAAGTTCAAGAAGTCCCAACTGAAACTCGTTAGGACACCACCACCTTTTCTATCTATTCTATAAAATCTATAAGTAACATAAAGAATGAAGAACTTTTCAAGCAGCCCCCGCTTGAACAAAAATTCTCTGGCAAGCCAGAAATAAGATTTAAGACTTCAGAAAGACTTCCAAACGAAAATCACGCATACATGTAAAGATATGTATACGCACAAGAAGCTATGCGTGTATTTGGCTATTGCCTGTCTGGACAGCGAACTACGCATACACACGAGCTCAAAACAAAAACAAAGAACATCATCAATGACAGTGGCAAGCAATAGAAACGGGGGTGGGTTGCTCACAAAATCGATGACAAGAGTGGGAGTAGCATGGTGATATGCGATCTCTATCATGTTTTCTCGCTCATTAGTTGTTGTCTACGCTTCTAAAAGGCGTACATTCTTGCGCAATTGATGCTCTCTCAGCAGCAGCCCAAGTAAGAATGAAACGAAGAGTTCGGCTGCCTTCGGCTCTGCTGAGACACTTCGTAACGACGCTCAGCCTCTGCTGGGACCGCTCGCGTACGACGCTGAGCCTCTGCTGGGACCGCTCGCAAGAAATTTTGTGAACAAAACGTGTATATGAAGTGGGGTATCTATATGTTATTTGGTCAGTGCTATAAGGTAGAAGTATTCTTTCCAACTCTCTCTAAACGTTAGTCGTCGTTCGATGACCGGATTTGATTCCAAGCTGCTACCAAATGCAAATCCTTCTTGGAGCTTTTCTATCGATAAACAAATTGGATCGATTTCTTCAGAGCTGCTGCCATCTTTCGAATTGTGTAATTTCGTGTAAGATCTAGGTTTTTAGAGTGTTAAAAGTGGTATAGCATCAAATTTGTAACCGTGTAAGACCGAGTTCGTGCTAAAAGAGTCCGTGTTAAGCGTGGGCCAAGCCATACATAAATGTGTGTTATGCTCAACTATTTCATATGTATCAAGAATTGACTTTTAATGACTGCAATTAGCAGCAATTAGCACTTCGCTTTAAATTTTTAGCACAGTACCTGGAATAGCAATTTTTTGTATATCCCAGACACTTTCCATGTGCAGTTGCTGCAGGTGCAGGTATCCCTCGTTCTGTTGTGGACAGTCCAGTAGGCACAACACAGCAGCAGCCTAAATGCACAGCACTTCACTTGCGTTTATCAAACGATTGTTTTCGCTCACTCTCTTTGCCTAGCTACAGCCGTCCGTTTCTGACCCAGACCCAGGTACTCAAAATGAGGCCGATCCCGGAGTCCGGAATGAATGCTCATGACAGTTTGGTCCAGATGATCAACATAATTAGTCGTTGGTGAAAATGACTAAATATCATATAAAAGTCCGATTTCTCCACATTTACTATATATAATTTACCATATCACTGACAAAAAAGGAAAGGAAAGTCGAAGGATAATGAGATTTTTAGTATAGTTTTAGTTTTTTTTTTTTTTTTTAGTTTTTTTAGTCAATACAATCATTTTCCCATATTTTTGCTAAACTTTAATAAAAATGATATGCAATAGAAGTTCAAAAATATAGCACTATAGAATTATTATTGAGCGACATAACAAAACTACAAATCTCTGCACTCATGCGATAACAATAGTGAAGCTGCACTACTAGTAATTCCATGCAAATGGCAATTCATGTATTTGTGGAAGGTCAGGGTTTCAATTTGTCTTCCCAAGCACCAAAAGTCTTTCTCGAACTAGAGATATAATTTGGCACTCGAGAAAAAGTCCCAAGCAAACACACACGCATACACATAAACTTGTGTGTACAAGAAACAATGCTTGTATTTGTATATTCTGGCAGGCGTTGATCTGGTGGAATCAGCGACATGCAAAGCAATGACAAAATAAAAAATATCCTGTAAAAAAATAAAGGCGCCATTACTTTTTTTTTTTTTAGTTTAATATATTTAATAAGTGAAGAATCTGTACAGCTTTGAATACTTTAACATCACATGGTTAGATTTTGTAAGTGGAACCAAACGTCAATTCTTTATGACGATTACATATATTGATGTGTTTTTAGAATTGTGTTATAGTATGGAGGTGGGTAAGCGCTATGGGCGCCTCATTGTTTTGACAAATCCTTGCCTCTTAAGACGCCTCAAAGGTCGCGCCGGAATTAGATTTCGAGCAAGTAAGCTGCGGTGCCCCAGAAGTTTATCTCTGTATCTGCTTGTATGCCTACCAATGTGCTCATCCACAGTAAACAGCTTTAAGTCCCTGTGAAGAGTTGAACCGCGTACATACCAAGGGCAATCAGTTATATTTCTAAGGAACCGATTCTGCAGTACCTGAATCCGGTTATAATTTGATTTGGCAGCGATCCCCCAGATCTGAATTCCGTAAAGCCAGATTGGTAAAATACAATGCACGTATACCGCACTTTTGCATCTAAGCGGTATGGTACTCCTTCTATTGATAAGCCATCGCAATTGGTGGATCCTCATGTTAGGCGCCATTACTCTACACAAATGCTAAACTTTATGCTCACAACACATGGTGAAAATCCGTCTTGCAGTGCATGGGTCGACCCGTCGCAGGTAGTCGAAAAAACTTTGTTGACCTAGGACAGCAGCAAAAGGCAAAATTATCAAATTCGGATGGGGACCCACACACACAGTGACGGTTATGTATACGTACAAGATGATGAGAGTGTATTTGTTTTTTTGTTGTCATAGCCATGGAAATGAACAACAGAAATAGAGAGGCAGGCAAGAAGAAATCTCTCAACAGCGAACAGCATTGGTTGTGAGGGACTCTCACATGTCATTTTTCTGTTTCTACCTGCGATCATAAGAGTAACATGCGGGCTCTATACGAAGCGTCAGCTCTAGACGACGTACAAAAAGCTATTAACTCAGTATAGGTTCGCACATAGAGAGATCGAACTAGTCGGAAGCTGTTCGTGTGAGCCGATCGGGGTATGTCGCATCGAACTGGGGTATCTTACTAAGAAAATTCTTGGCCGTTTTCGTTGTATGAATAGTCCCATCTATATGTAACACTTCTGGCGTTGGGTCCAGAAAGAAACTGAGGCATGAGGCAGGTCGCATAGCACCATCCTTCACACCGGAAACGATTGAAACGAGAATTGTTTAATTATGAACACAGATTAAGAATGAAATGCACTACAATACACCAAAATATTGTACTAAAATAACTTATGAACAAACAAAAATAGATTTTACGACCTAAGTGTTCAATTCTGTCAATGCACACTGCACTTGCCACTGAAGAAAGTGACCAATGAAGATCATGTTAAAATTGGTAAGAATGCTCGCATATGTATAACTTAGCATAGGTCATACATAGCTTATATACTAGTTTAGAATAGAAGGGCAGTTACTGATAGAGCTTTGAGTAAATGGGTTGGTCACAATTCGTTCGGATAGTGGACTTCAAATTAGTTGTGTAGGTCAGTTTTTGATTTGGGTCTGCGAATAAGTTTGGGAATGAATGTAGAAAAATCTCACTTTGACTTCACGAATATTAAAAAGCTTTGCTGCTTTGTAGTGGATGATTAGGGTACTACTTCCCACTAAAACTGCTTTAAATGGTTTTCGATTCGGATGTCGGTTTTCTACATATTTAGATTGTATATAATTACGTTTCTGACGATTGTGTTTCTTTTTCACTTTCGGTTTGTAAGTTAATTTGTCATTGTCTTTTGCATAATTATTGTTGAGAACCGCTGGTCTTTTGCCGTACTGTCGATTCATGTAATTAACTTTTTCGTCTGCATACTACTTTGACCTCCATGGGTTCTGGACGAGGCATCGGTTTAGGAGCCGTAGGTCGTATATTTTAACTGAAGCGAATGTCATAGTGACAATGATATAAAAGAAAACTTATTTTCTATTTCGAATCAAAGTATAGTGTTATCTTAAGTGTCGCGGGTCGGATTAATCGAATAATCGATAGTTATCTAAGTAGGGTATTTTCATATTAATGAGTTATGGGCATACTCAGATAAGCTTGTCGCAAAACCAAAAAAGATCACTTTGTATATTGTCGAGACGGGAGAAACGACTGCGGTAAGCTAACTATAAGATTGATGAAGTAGTTTCTCATTGTAACCTCTAACAGAATAAAACAAGTGTTGTTTTGGGAATTTGGTTGGACTTCTTGTATTGGGCGACTCCCACATCGATCGTGCTTACCGATGCAAGCCAGCGCAACACCCTTACATAGTTGAAAATCGCCCCTGCCTCGTAGAGAAACTACTGTTATGTTCTTCCAAAAACATCGACTGGCTCTTTGTGTTTCTCTTTATTTGAATTGTTCTCTTAACTTAAAATTATGTTTTAGACGCAAGCTGCGCTGCCAGCTCAGTCGGCAACGGATGCCTTGCATTCTCTTCATCATATATGCTTACGTGCTTTGCTAAAGGAGAGCGAGTATGTCACATGGGCATACACGCTGAGAGAGTCTTACGTACATATGAGCTTGGCACTAGCGGTCAGCGTGGGAATGCTGACTTAGACCAATTCATAAGTGGGCGATCATATTTCGCGCTCACTTTGCAATTCTGTGTTCATACTACAACAATGTGTTGCTGCTGGCAAAGTGTTGGGTACAGTGGACCCTCGCTTCGTGCAACATATGTGCATATTACATCTCCCTCCTTTTGAAAAATAACGTAATCTATTGAAGTTATTTTTTATTTTTATTAAAATTTTTTTTTTTCTTATTTAATTAAATTTTTTTTTCTTAATTAAATTTTTTTTTTTAGTTTTGCACAATTATACTTTTGTTGCACATATTGTAACTGATTATGAATTATAAATCTTTATTCTATTCTTATGAACCTTTTGTTTTTTATTTCTATTATCTGAGATTACTATATTATCTCGTTCTTCTATACTTTCTACCTTATAGGGCCCTGTGTATTGATAGTCTAACTTATGTCCTACTTGATTTTTTAATAAAACTTTATCTCCTACTGATATATATATGCTTATTACTTTTTTATCATATAATTCTTTATTATTTTTCTTATTTTCTTCTAACATAATTCTAGCTCTTCTATATGCTATTTCTAATCTATATTCACTTTCTTTAGCATAATCATCTATATTATATAAAGGGTGTATATTGTCTTTGCTATTAAAATGTTGTGGTAAATTGTTTGTTTTACCAAAAACAAGTTCATATGGACAATAGTCATGT
This sequence comes from Drosophila quadrilineata, assembly GCA_018150725.1. Classification (NCBI taxonomy): domain Eukaryota; kingdom Metazoa; phylum Arthropoda; class Insecta; order Diptera; family Drosophilidae; genus Drosophila; species Drosophila quadrilineata. The sequence goes on from JAECWN010000450.1 coordinate 1,317,007, forward strand.
GCCATAGATGGGGTTGTGTTGAAACAGTAAACGAAATATTGGATCCATACGTCCCAATCAGTTTTATCAACCGATATATATGAACGTATGTATTCATTGAAAGTTCTGTGACTTCTTTCGACTGTTCCAACTGTCTGGTGGTGGTGTGCAGTTGATGTTATGTTATTTATGTGTAAATAATTGCACAAATCATTTATTATAGAATTTTTGTATTCTGTTCCCATGTCCGTAATGAACGTCTTCATTGGACCGTACTTTAGAATAAAATTCTCAAAAATCGCCTTTGCTACTGTGTTAGCATTTTTGTTTGGAATTGGAATTGCGACTAGATATTTAGTAAGATCACAAATTAATGTGACTACGTATTCATTTCCATTTTCAGACCAGGGCAGTGGACCAATGGTGTCTATTATAACCCTATCGAAAGCATGTATTGGCGTTTCAGTTATGGTTAAAGGAGTTTTTATTTTTCTTGTCACTTTTGATATTTGGCATTTCGGACATTTTCGTATGTATTCGGTAATATCTCGAGTCATACCTTTCCAATAATAATGTCTTTTGACCTTGGCCAAGGTTTTTGAGATGCCTGTGTGACCTCCTTGAATTGGATCGTCATGGAATGTAGACAATAGAGTTTCTTTTTCTTTTATTGTTTCTATTTTGGTCACCGGGTTGAGTAGCGCTACTCTCAATGAAATTAATATTTTATTGCGCATATTTTTGAGATTATCGATTGAAACGTGTTCAAAGATATTTTACCACGGTGCCACTTTGAGTTGGCTGATTTTATTTATACCGGCTTGCGTTTCAAGCCTTTGGAAAAATTGACCTAAATCAAGAGTTCCATTGGTATGTAAATCGCTAACATCATATCTTGCAGTATCTTTCTTACCATGTTTAAAAAAACATAGCATATTTTTTACATGCAAGGTCACTACTTTACGTACTTTGTCATTGTTAATGGCAGGAATTTTGTCTACTTTGATATCTTGTAGTGACTTTCTTTATTGATACATCTATTTGCTGTAGCTGTTGAATGGTTATTCTTGATAACGCATCCGCTACAAAATTGTCTTTACCCTTCAGATATTCGACTGTAAAATTATACTCTAATTCAAGTCTCATACGCGTTAGTTTTGAACTTGGATTTACCATTCAGAACAAGTATGTTAATGGTCTGTGATCTGTTTTGACAGTGAAATGTCTACCATAAATATATGGTCTGAAGTAAGTTATTGCCCAATGAATTGCTGCCAATTCTTGTTCTGTTGTACTTTTATTACTTTCACCCTTAGTAAACGATCTTGATGCATAAGCAACTGGAAGTTGGAGTCCATTTTTGTTTTGAGTTAAAACTGCTCCACATGCTTGTTTACTGGCATCCGTTATTATTCAAAATTCTTTGCTAAAATCTGGGTATTGTAATAAATTCGGATTTATTAGTGCCGATTTGAGATGATCGAATGCGTGCTGACAATCAGCTGTCCATTCGAATTTTACATTTTTTTACATAATCTTGTTATGTGACGAGCATAGTCGGCAAAATTTTTGATAAAACGTCTATAGTAGTTGCAGAATGCAAAGAATCGTCTAGCGCTGTCCGCATCATGTGGGACTGGGTCAGGCAAGATTCCTTTATCTGTGCATTTGTGTCCCAAAAATGTGACTTCATGCATGAAAAAGGAACATTTTTCAGGATGTAATTTAAGATTGTATTTCCTACATTTCTCTAAAACATCAGTTCAGTTTTTGATCATATGCGTTTCGGAACAACCAATGACTATTAAATCATCCATATAAAGGAAAGCTTGAGAAGGTTCTAATCCGGAAAATGCTATAGTCATCATTCTCTGGAAAGAATTTGGAGCTATTTTTAAACCGAATGGCAATCGCGTGAAGCGATACGGGCCATTGTTTGTTGAGAAAGAAAGTTCAATTTGAAGAAATCCTGACATTAAATCAAGACATGAAAAGTATTTTGCTCTTCCTAGTTGATCCAAGATGTCATCAATTCTAGGGAGCGGGAATTTATCCGACAACAGTTTTTTATTAATTTGACGATAGTCAATTACGAATCACCATTTTTTCTTGTTAGAACCTGGGAGTGATTTTTTCGGAACTAACAAAAGTGGGTTGTTATAAGGAGATACAGGCGGCTCAACTATTTTATTGTCGATTAATTTTTTTAATTGGACTTGTATCTCATATATTTGACTTTGAGGGTTTCGGTAATTTTTTATGTAGACTGGTTCATCATCCTTCAATCTTAGCTCTTGTTTGTAGAAGTTGTTGGTAGTGATCGATTCGGTTTCGAGTCCGAATACGTCACTAAACTTTGTGCATAAATTAGTCAATTCGTTTTTAAATTGTGGTGGAAAATTTTTAGCTAATTGAGATAAGACAGTTTTTTCTCTATTTTCTTGGCTGTTTTGGACTATGTCGTAGTTCGAAAGTGGTCCATATGACAAATTTTTAATATCTAATACTTGATCTGTACTGGTCGTATTTAGTAATCGGACAAATGCAATTTTGGTTGTTGTAATTGTGTTTTCGACGTAGATACCTTTTCTTATTTCCTGGTTTGGGATTAATACACCTCATCTGATGATAGGTGAATTTTTCTGTCTACTTGGGATCTTGCTGGTAGAACAATGGAATTGTTACCAGAACTGTATGTTATTGGAACATAAATTGGGAAATTTAAATTATTCGGTCTCATTATGAGCCAATCTTCATTTGGTTTGAAATCTAACTGGCAATTGAATTTCTTAATGAAGTCAATGCCTATTATTCCGTCACAAGGTATTGCGAAGTGTAAATCTACTAAGTGAAAATCGTGTGGAATTATGTATTTACCTGTCTGTATCTCTATTGAAATCAGTCCTTTGGACTGTATTATGTCTTGTCCTATGCCTTGAATATTTATTTTCTTATTTATTTGGATATCATGAAAGATATCAGAATTTTCCTTTAGCAGAGATATGTCTGCGCCGGTATCTATTAAAAATACAAGTTTTTTATTTGTCTTTAAATTAAAAAATTCAACAAAAATATTTAAAATAAGATTGATGGTATGAACCGCATAATTTCCTACTGCTGAATATCTGAGGGTTGTTGGGAGTTTCCCTGATAGTTCTGGGCTACTCTAACATTGCTTGTGTTATTGTTATTATTACTATTGTATCGACCTCGGTTGGAATTGTTGTTTCCGTTGCCTCGGCCTCTACGTTGTTTGTAGTTATTATTTCCTCTGTTTTGGTAGTTACCATTGCCTCTACCACGATAGTTGCCACGATAGTTACTACCACGGTAGTTGTTATTCCCTCTTTTAGAGTATATAACTGTATTCACACTACCAGTAAGTCTTGTACTAGTACGGATGTATGCGCTGACGGCAGCATCCATGGTAGTGAAAACACCAGACTCCAAAATGGTTTTAACACTTTCGTGACTAGTTTTACTAATCATTGTGTTAACGGCTTCTATAGTGCTGAGCATGTCAGCATTTTCAGATGGTATGCCTTGGTCTATATAAGCAGCTTCAAGAAGCTGTCGCAGATTTTCTAGTTCAGTTGTGAACTGAGTGGCTGTTTTGCCTTACTGCGTTAAAGTGTCCATTTTTGCCTTTATGTTGGCGGGTGTTTCACCGACAACTACGCCTTTTAATTTGGCAATAATCCCACTTATTGTGGTTTCATTTTATATTTTATTGATTGTTGTTCCTGTAATTTTTGATAAATCAAGAGTTCCATTGGTATGTAAATCGCTAACATCATATCTTGCAGTATCTTTCTTACCATGTTTAAAAAAACATAGCATATTTTTTACATGCAAGGTCACTACTTTACGTACTTTGTCATTGTTAATGGCAGGAATTTTGTCTACTTTGATATCTTGTAGTGACTTTCTTTATTGATACATCTATTTGCTGTAGCTGTTGAATGGTTATTCTTGATAACGCATCCGCTACAAAATTGTCTTTACCCTTCAGATATTCGACTGTAAAATTATACTCTAATTCAAGTCTCATACGCGTTAGTTTTGAACTTGGATTTACCATTCAGAACAAGTATGTTAATGGTCTGTGATCTGTTTTGACAGTGAAATGTCTACCATAAATATATGGTCTGAAGTAAGTTATTGCCCAATGAATTGCTGCCAATTCTTGTTCTGTTGTACTTTTATTACTTTCACCCTTAGTAAACGATCTTGATGCATAAGCAACTGGAAGTTGGAGTCCATTTTTGTTTTGAGTTAAAACTGCTCCACATGCTTGTTTACTGGCATCCGTTATTATTCAAAATTCTTTGCTAAAATCTGGGTATTGTAATAAATTCGGATTTATTAGTGCCGATTTGAGATGATCGAATGCGTGCTGACAATCAGCTGTCCATTCGAATTTTACATTTTTTTACATAATCTTGTTATGTGACGAGCATAGTCGGCAAAATTTTTGATAAAACGTCTATAGTAGTTGCAGAATGCAAAGAATCGTCTAGCGCTGTCCGCATCATGTGGGACTGGGTCAGGCAAGATTCCTTTATCTGTGCATTTGTGTCCCAAAAATGTGACTTCATGCATGAAAAAGGAACATTTTTCAGGATGTAATTTAAGATTGTATTTCCTACATTTCTCTAAAACATCAGTTCAGTTTTTGATCATATGCGTTTCGGAACAACCAATGACTATTAAATCATCCATATAAAGGAAAGCTTGAGAAGGTTCTAATCCGGAAAATGCTATAGTCATCATTCTCTGGAAAGAATTTGGAGCTATTTTTAAACCGAATGGCAATCGCGTGAAGCGATACGAGCCATTGTTTGTTGAGAAAGAAAGTTCAATTTGAAGAAATCCTGACATTAAATCAAGACATGAAAAGTATTTTGCTCTTCCTAGTTGATCCAAGATGTCATCAATTCTAGGGAGCGGGAATTTATCCGACAACAGTTTTTTATTAATTTGACGATAGTCAATTACGAATCACCATTTTTTCTTGTTAGAACCTGGGAGTGATTTTTTCGGAACTAACAAAAGTGGGTTGTTATAAGGAGATACAGGCGGCTCAACTATTTTATTGTCGATTAATTTTTTTAATTGGACTTGTATCTCATATATTTGACTTTGAGGGTTTCGGTAATTTTTTATGTAGACTGGTTCATCATCCTTCAATCTTAGCTCTTGTTTGTAGAAGTTGTTGGTAGTGATCGATTCGGTTTCGAGTCCGAATACGTCACTAAACTTTGTGCATAAATTAGTCAATTCGTTTTTAAATTGTGGTGGAAAATTTTTAGCTAATTGAGATAAGACAGTTTTTTCTCTATTTTCTTGGCTGTTTTGGACTATGTCGTAGTTCGAAAGTGGTCCATATGACAAATTTTTAATATCTAATACTTGATCTGTACTGGTCGTATTTAGTAATCGGACAAATGCAATTTTGGTTGTTGTAATTGTGTTTTCGACGTAGATACCTTTTCTTATTTCCTGGTTTGGGATTAATACACCTCATCTGATGATAGGTGAATTTTTCTGTCTACTTGGGATCTTGCTGGTAGAACAATGGAATTGTTACCAGAACTGTATGTTATTGGAACATAAATTGGGAAATTTAAATTATTCGGTCTCATTATGAGCCAATCTTCATTTGGTTTGAAATCTAACTGGCAATTGAATTTCTTAATGAAGTCAATGCCTATTATTCCGTCACAAGGTATTGCGAAGTGTAAATCTACTAAGTGAAAATCGTGTGGAATTATGTATTTACCTGTCTGTATCTCTATTGAAATCAGTCCTTTGGACTGTATTATGTCTTGTCCTATGCCTTGAATATTTATTTTCTTATTTATTTGGATATCATGAAAGATATCAGAATTTTCCTTTAGCAGAGATATGTCTGCGCCGGTATCTATTAAAAATACAAGTTTTTTATTTGTCTTTAAATTAAAAAAATTCAACAAAAATATTTAAAATAAGATTGATGGTATGAACCGCATAATTTCCTACTGCTGAATATCTGAGGGTTGTTGGGAGTTTCCCTGATAGTTCTGGGCTACTCTAACATTGCTTGTGTTATTGTTATTATTACTATTGTATCGACCTCGGTTGGAATTGTTGTTTCCGTTGCCTCGGCCTCTACGTTGTTTGTAGTTATTATTTCCTCTGTTTTGGTAGTTACCATTGCCTCTACCACGATAGTTGCCACGATAGTTACTACCACGGTAGTTGTTATTCCCTCTTTTAGAGTATATAACTGTATTCACACTACCAGTAAGTTTTGTACTAGTACGGATGTATGCGCTGACGGCAGCATCCATGGTAGTGAAAACACCAGACTCCAAAATGGTTTTAACACTTTCGTGACTAGTTTTACTAATCATTGTGTTAACGGCTTCTATAGTGCTGAGCATGTCAGCATTTTCAGATGGTATGCCTTGGTCTATATAAGCAGCTTCAAGAAGCTGTCGCAGATTTTCTAGTTCAGTTGTAAACTGAGTGGCTGTTTTGCCTTACTGCGTTAAAGTGTCCATTTTTGCCTTTATGTTGGCGGGTGTTTCACCGACAACTACGCCTTTTAATTTGGCAATAATCCCACTTATTGTGGTTTCATTTTATATTTTATTGATTGTTGTTCCTGTAATTTTTGATAAATCAAGAGTTCCATTGGTATGTAAATCGCTAACATCATATCTTGCAGTATCTTTCTTACCATGTTTAAAAAAACATAGCATATTTTTTTACATGCAAGGTCACTACTTTACGTACTTTGTCATTGTTAATGGCAGGAATTTTGTCTACTTTGATATCTTGTAGTGACTTTCTTTATTGATACATCTATTTGCTGTAGCTGTTGAATGGTTATTCTTGATAACGCATCCGCTACAAAATTGTCTTTACCCTTCAGATATTCGACTGTAAAATTATACTCTAATTCAAGTCTCATACGCGTTAGTTTTGAACTTGGATTTACCATTCAGAACAAGTATGTTAATGGTCTGTGATCTGTTTTGACAGTGAAATGTCTACCATAAATATATGGTCTGAAGTAAGTTATTGCCCAATGAATTGCTGCCAATTCTTGTTCTGTTGTACTTTTATTACTTTCACCCTTAGTAAACGATCTTGATGCATAAGCAACTGGAAGTTGGAGTCCATTTTTGTTTTGAGTTAAAACTGCTCCACATGCTTGTTTACTGGCATCCGTTATTATTCAAAATTCTTTGCTAAAATCTGGGTATTGTAATAAATTCGGATTTATTAGTGCCGATTTGAGATGATCGAATGCGTGCTGACAATCAGCTGTCCATTCGAATTTTACATTTTTTTACATAATCTTGTTATGTGACGAGCATAGTCGGCAAAATTTTTGATAAAACGTCTATAGTAGTTGCAGAATGCAAAGAATCGTCTAGCGCTGTCCGCATCATGTGGGACTGGGTCAGGCAAGATTCCTTTATCTGTGCATTTGTGTCCCAAAAATGTGACTTCATGCATGAAAAAGGAACATTTTTCAGGATGTAATTTAAGATTGTATTTCCTACATTTCTCTAAAACATCAGTTCAGTTTTTGATCATATGCGTTTCGGAACAACCAATGACTATTAAATCATCCATATAAAGGAAAGCTTGAGAAGGTTCTAATCCGGAAAATGCTATAGTCATCATTCTCTGGAAAGAATTTGGAGCTATTTTTAAACCGAATGGCAATCGCGTGAAGCGATACGAGCCATTGTTTGTTGAGAAAGAAAGTTCAATTTGAAGAAATCCTGACATTAAATCAAGACATGAAAAGTATTTTGCTCTTCCTAGTTGATCCAAGATGTCATCAATTCTAGGGAGCGGGAATTTATCCGACAACAGTTTTTTATTAATTTGACGATAGTCAATTACGAATCACCATTTTTTCTTGTTAGAACCTGGGAGTGATTTTTTCGGAACTAACAAAAGTGGGTTGTTATAAGGAGATACAGGCGGCTCAACTATTTTATTGTCGATTAATTTTTTTAATTGGACTTGTATCTCATATATTTGACTTTGAGGGTTTCGGTAATTTTTTATGTAGACTGGTTCATCATCCTGGTTCATCATCCAAAAATATTTAAAATAAGATTGATGGTATGAACCGCATAATTTCCTACTGCTGAATATCTGAGGGTTGTTGGGAGTTTCCCTGATAGTTCTGGGCTACTCTAACATTGCTTGTGTTATTGTTATTATTACTATTGTATCGACCTCGGTTGGAATTGTTGTTTCCGTTGCCTCGGCCTCTACGTTGTTTGTAGTTATTATTTCCTCTGTTTTGGTAGTTACCATTGCCTCTACCACGATAGTTGCCACGATAGTTACTACCACGGTAGTTGTTATTCCCTCTTTTAGAGTATATAACTGTATTCACACTACCAGTAAGTCTTGTACTAGTACGGATGTATGCGCTGACGGCAGCATCCATGGTAGTGAAAACACCAGACTCCAAAATGGTTTTAACACTTTCGTGACTAGTTTTACTAATCATTGTGTTAACGGCTTCTATAGTGCTGAGCATGTCAGCATTTTCAGATGGTATGCCTTGGTCTATATAAGCAGCTTCAAGAAGCTGTCGCAGATTTTCTAGTTCAGTTGTGAACTGAGTGGCTGTTTTGCCTTACTGCGTTAAAGTGTCCATTTTTGCCTTTATGTTGGCGGGTGTTTCACCGACAACTACGCCTTTTAATTTGGCAATAATCCCACTTATTGTGGTTTCATTTTATATTTTATTGATTGTTGTTCCTGTAATTTTTGATGTAATCACCTCTATGGCAATTTCTTCATAATTTCCCTTTGTTAGGTTGACAAGCTTTAATGCCGTTAAAAATTTTTCAAGGTGGATTTTCTTTCCATCGAATTCTGGGATTGCTTGTGCAATTTCCCTTATATATGCCCTCTGGGCGGCGGTTGTGTCAACCATTATAAGGCTGTTATCGGCACTATCTTCACTTTCATATGAAATATCTTTGGAATCCAGTGTGATAACAGCAGGAATTGTTAGATTTTCTAAGTCTTCTTCATCTAATTGAATATCCTCAGCCTGAACTTCAAGATTAACATCTAGTTCTAACTTTACAGGTGTATTTAAGATAGAAGGTATATTTATATTTAAACTATGCTTGTCTTTGGCTGTCTGTATATTATTTCTTAGTCTTATTAGGAGCCTTGGCGTTTCTGACCAATGTTCACTGGTTAATACGTCTTTATGTTGGTATATTAATAATCGAGCTTCGTTAAAGCTGTCGACTAATGTTATGGCGTGCCTATTGACTGTGTCTATATGAGTTTGCCGATTTTGTGTTAAACACTTATAGGCTCTATCAAATCTCGTTTTAATATTTTGGATTTGTTCAGAAATTTCTGATCATTCCATAATATTGACAAGCTACTCTTCTTTTAAGCATATATTCTATTTATTATTTCTATTCGCTAGTATTTGTATACCTCGTAGTCTATGGTTTTTCCTAATATTGTGTTGTCTTTCACTACTTTTCTTACTACAATATTTGGAATATAGGCCAAGATTTTCGCTTTCTGTTTTTGAGTATATCCCATCAGTGGGGATGTTTCTAGAATGTATGTACTCATGTTTAAATATCCTAATTCATAGATACTAATGGGTTGCGTTGCAACACTGACCATATAACACATAGATCGGACATTTCATACAAGCGTTTTTGACACAAAATTTTCTTGCGAGGCGTCCCAGCAGAGGCTCGGCGTCGTTGCGAGACGTCCCAGCAGAGGCTGAGCGTCGTTACGAAGCGTCTCAGCAGAGCCGAAGGCTGCCGAACGTTTTCGCTTAGCAGCAATCATTCTCATTCGGTCTGCTGCCGAGAGCACATGAAATACGCAGGAATGTATGTCTTTTACGATCGTTAACAACAACAACATATGAGCGAGAAAGCATTATAGAGACCGCATATCGCCATGCTTCTAGCACTCTTGTCATTAATGTAGTTAGCAATCCACCCCCGTTTCGTTTGCTTGCCACTGTCATTGATGATGTCCCTTGATCTTTGTTTTCAGCTCGTGTGTATGCGTAGTTCGCTGTCCAGACAGGCAATAGACAATATCTTTAGATGTATGCGTGATTTTCGTTTGGAAGTCTTTCTGAAGTCTGAAATCTTATTTCTGGCTTGCCAGAGACTTTTTGTTCGAGCGATGGCTGCTTGAAAAGTTCTTCATTCGCAACTATAATTTCAAATGTCATTCAAATTAAATTACTATTTTATAGCTTCAATATTATTATTGGATGGGTGATAGTTTTATCAATTTATTTAAACTACAGAAAATGTCCACCAATAATAATTATTTAATGCTAAATTTTAGAAATTAATTTCCTAAATATTTATTATAATTTTTAATGAACATGCAAAAGAATTTTTAGCTCTTTCTATGCATAAACCACAAAAAATAAATATTTATAATAATTCCATAAAACTGTATATACACATATTATTTCATAGCGAATGAAGAACTTTTCAAGCTACCCCCGCTTGAACGAAAATTCTCTGGCAAGCCAGAAATAAGATTTCAGACTTCAGAAAGACTTCCAAACGAAAATCACGCATACATGTAAAGATATGTATACGCACAAGAAGCTATGCATGTATTTGTCTATTGCCTGTCTGGACAGCGAACTACGCATACACACGAGCTGAAAACAAAGATCAAGGGACATCATCAATGACAGTGGCAAGCAAACGAAACGGGGGTGGATTGCTAACTACATTAATGACAAGAGTGCGAGAAGCATGGCGATATGCGGTCTCTATAATGCTTTCTCGCTCATATGTTGTTGTTGTTAACGATCCTAAAAGACATACATTCCTGCGCATTTCATGTGCTCTCGGCAGCAGACCGAATGAGAATGATTGCTGCTCAGCGAAAACGTTCGGACGCCTTCGGCTCTGCTGAGACGCTTCGTAACTACGCTCAGCCTCTGCTGGGACGTCTCGCAACGACGCCGAGCCTCTGCTGGGACGCCTCGCAAGAATATTTTGTGTCAAAAACGCTTGTATGAAATGTCCGATCTATGTGTTATATGGTCAGTGATAACATTTATTTTTTTTTTAATAGGATTATCAGACATTCCCTTGATATATTGTATATTAACATTGGTTGTTTCTCACTGTATTTGAATACTTTTAAAGGTACCAATTTTAACATTAATACTGTGTAGTGTGTTATTACTGGTGCTAGTGTTAAACTATGTGTGTTTGCTATAAAAAAATTGCATTTCTTTGTATATTTTACAAACAGTGCGCGTCGCTAACTGCTGTGTTTATTTCTTTCGTAACTCTCCTCATTGCATGCTTCGTCTCTATATATAGCTTGCGCTCTCAACGTCAGCTGTTAACATTTAACTGTATCTTATTGTCTCTCCCTTGCTTTGTGTTTTTGCTTTTTGTTATTCTACAGCACGTTTAATTACATTAATAAAATATAAATTGCTTCCTATTATTTCTTCATTTCTTTTTTTGGTTCTTATATCTCCTTACAATCATGACTTCGTGGTGCATTAAAGTCTGCAACGTAATGTCTGATCCTAAGGCATATTATATTAGCTGCTGGTTGTGTGACATCTAGCGCATGCTAAATGTGCAGGTTTCACAGTGCGTGTAAAAGATTACATCGCCAATAAGAGGGTGTTGCCAATAATGGTGTTGTGAAGCTTGCCGTTAGACGGAAATTAATATGCAATCATTTGCAATACATACACACAAAATTTTCTGTTCTTTAAAAAAAAAACTTTGATATTCTTCATAAGGAATTCTAGGCAATGGAATTTAAGTTTAATAATATTAAAAATGTTACTGAGCCGTCTATTATGTCTGTGCCTTCTTCTAGTAGCTCATCAACGGGGGTATTTATTACTCCGGTTTTGATTGCTGAAAATATTCCTGATACAAGTCCTTCTGTAGCTACTTCAAACCTGCGTAGCTCTAAGTCCAATAGACCCAAAAAAGATAGGCCTTCCAATGATATGCCTCTTGTGTCATCCGAGGTTAATCATCTTCGGGTGTTTAATTCCACTAAGCATCCTGAGCCTGCAAATGTTCTTCATAGCGTAGTGGAGACTGCCAGTCTTCATAAGTCTTCAGTACCCCCTTCTCAACCTACTAATGTTCCGTCAAAAAACTAATAAAATATTCCATTCTGTTTGCTTATCTGAATGTCAGAGGACTTAAGTCAAAACTTTCTAACCTTTATGTAAATAGTTTTTCCATCGATCATAACATTTTGGCATTTACTGAGACCTGGCTTAAACCTGATATTCTTGATGCATCTATACTTTCACCTCGTTATGTTACTTATAGATGTGATAAAATGGATAGAAAAGGTCGTAGTGTCCTTATTGCGAAAAAATCTAATCTAATATAGCAATTAGTAAATAACTCCCCCTAATATAGAAATTATATGTGTGAAAGTGCGAATTCATAACATTAGCTTATATATTTCCTGCTCATATATTCCTCCCCAGTCTGATTTATCTGTATACCTGGCTCACCTAACGGTAATTCAATCTTTGTCCAGAATGTTTTTGGATAAAGACTGTTTGGTAGTTGTTGCTGACTTTAACTTGCCCGATGTTATTTGGTCAGATAACAACTACTTAATGACTTCTAACGAGATTCTGTCGGGACTTCTTGAACTAAATCTATCAAAGGTTAGCTCAATTCAAAATAGTAGGAACCGAATACTTGATCTTCTCTTTGTATCAGATCAGGTATGCGATACTGTTGTAAGAATTGATCCTTTTGTTTCACCTGAAGATGCGATCCACCCCACTTTAGAGCTCGCTATTTTGCTGTCACCATCCGGGCAGCAAAATGAAACATTTCCATCCACTAAATACTACTGCTTTCGTAGAGTAAACTTTAGTGATCTCAATATTTTATTTAATAACTACGATTGGTCGGAATTGTACTCTTCTAATAATTAAGAAGGTGCGATTGACATTTTTTATAGAGATATTAACTCTATTTTTGTATCCAGTGTTCCTAGGGTGTATCTTTCTAGGTCTACAAAACTACTTTGGTTCTCTAGGGAACTCTGTAGACTTAAAAATTTAAAATCCAAGCTTTACAAAAAGTTCAAATTATCTGGTAGGCTTATTGATTTTTCAAGGTATGTTAGCGCTAAATCTGGCTTTGATACTCTGAACCACCGTTGCTATAGTGCATACTTAACTCGCTGTAGATTATAATTTGCAAAAGATCCTAAGCAGTTCTACAATTTCGTTAATCTAAAACGCAGAACTGCTACATATCCTTGTTCCTAGACTCTTAACGATATAACAGCTAGTACCGATTCAATCTATTTCGGACTTATTTGCTTATTTTTTCCAGGATACTTATTCGTCTAAGTTATACGATTCTAAGTGACCTAATCCTTATAGTATTTAACCATCTTACTCTGTTTTTGGTCCGCAGTTTTCGGAAGTTCGTTAGGTTGTGAGCCATCAAGCCGTCTTTTTCTCCTGGGCCAGATTCTTAAACTTTTTTCTTTGTCTGTTTCGACTGGATTATTTCCTGAGTTATGAAAAGACTCTTATGTTATTCCCTTACATAAAAACGGCTCTAAATCTGATGTTATGAACTATAGAGCTATTTCTAAGTTGTCCGCTATTGCTAAATTCTTCGAGAATATCATTACTTCTGAACTCGACATTTATGTAACTCAATCATCTCACCAACCCAGCATGGCTTTGTGAGATCCAAATCTACTACCACAAACTTAATAAAACTCTCCTCTATTGTCAATAGTGGGTTTCATAGTACGATGCATACGGACGTTATCTACACTGACTTCAGTAAAACATTTGATTCTGTAAGCCATACTCTCCTAATGCACAAGTTGTCACTTCTTAGTTTTCCTCATATTCTTATGAAACGGATTCCCAACTATCGTAAAAATAGATCTCAAAGAGTTCAGCCCTTTCTAAGCAGATCTTTGTTTCTTCAGGAGTGCCCTAAGTGCCACCTCGGACCATTGCTTTTCAATTTATTTATGAATGACCTTGCGTCCATTATTAATAGTAGTGCTGTTTTGATGTATGCAGATGACGTTAAATTATTCCTCTCTTATATGGACCCTATTTCAGCTTCTTTGTTACAAGCTGATCTTAACATCTTCAATTCATGGTGTAAAACCAATCTTATTGCCCTCAATTGCTCAAAGTAGACGGCCATCTTCTTGAGAATATATCTCAAATCAATGACTTAGGCATCTTACTTGATCGTAAACTCTTCTTCAATAATCACATTGAGTTCATGGTAAATAAAGAGGTCTTAGGTTTCATTAAGCGTTGGTCTAAGGAATTCAATGACCCTTTTACGACTAAACAGCTTTATGTCTCTCTTGTATGCCCCATCCTCGAGTATGGGTTTGGTTTTTGGTCGCCACAGTATCGAGTCGGTGCTAAAGAAGTTTCAAATTTTCGCACTAAGTAACTTTAACTGGTCACCACAGCTTAACCTACCTCCATATCCTAGTAGATTACTACCAATTTATCATCCTTCTGATTTTCACCGTCGCACCATGCTGAGTGAAACTTTCATTCTAAAACTTATCAATGGTGATATTAACTCTCCTCTTTTATTTAACAAATTTAAGTCTACCCGTTTCTTTTCCTTATTAACAATTAGCACTTGCCCAAATAATTACGTTATGCATGAACCATTTAGAGTACTATGTTCTGAGTTTAACAGACTTTATGGGGTTACGAGTTTTGAGTCTTCTGTATCTACTAATAAAGCCTTAATCTTAGAACATTTACTCACACATTGATTACATAAACTCTGGTGGTGGTTATTGACTTGATTGGGTTTCCTGGGTTTCCCCAATCCTAGCAACAAATGTTGAATCCAATTACATCTACTCACCCCAGAACTATTTATTTATTATTTTTATTTTCAATTTCATTCAATTTAATTCTAATTTTTTATTTTTAAATTTATATATATATTTAATTTAATTATTTTGAAATTTAATTTTAATGTTACATTATAATTAATTTCCGTCGACTGTTAATAGTTGACAGTAGAGTCAGTTAATTTGCTAATTCGAATTTCAATTTAACTGACATTGTTTAGTGGATTCGATGTTAAGGTATGTTAACATTCTGTAAAGTTGTGACCGCATCATTTGAGTACAGTTCATTTGAGTACAGCTCAATGGTCTGTCTACAGCTCATTTGAGTATGGCGCCAAGTGATATTCAGCAGGATAACGGGAAATGAAAATTGTGATATAGACGCTGAACGGTAAAATGGACAAGCGAGGCGCGCTAAGGCCGCATAGCAACGACGCTCGAAAAGTCAGTCGAAGACAAGAGCTACAACTGCGAACATCACTGGCAACTTACTGTGCTACGTCAACTATATGGAAGACGGAGATTATCAGAGATCTCTCATACCAACTCTTCGCGCTGCGACATCAGATGTGGGATCGGCCTCGCCACAAAGTATATCCAGAGAACAGTGGCGTGCTCTGTTAGAGACGCAAAATACAAATTTTACGGAATTGATAAAATCTATGCAAGTTCCTAAAATGCCGGCGCCACTCAGCAACAAAGTGACGCTACGAAAGTTCTGCCCAGACACTGCGAATGCAGATGCAGCTGCTTGGTGCGAAACCGTCGACATAATCATGTCGGAGAATATGATAGAAGGATGTTCTCTTGCCATGGCGCTAAGTAACGCCTTAGAAGGAGTAGCGTCGCAAAGGCTATCTCAAATCTGCTATAGTGGAATAAAATGGTGTGATTTCCGTGAATTGTTCATCCAGCGCTATGAGGGTGCAGACACGCCAGCTACAATAATGCTAAACTTGTCTGTATATGCCAGTCGACAAGTGGCGTTGCTAGACAAGTGAGAAAAAATGAACCATGAGGAAATTGCGGTATCGCTTGTGTTGGCACACACTGCACAAACAGACAGGTGACTGCGACACATATTATTCACGACGAATATCAAAACTCGAAGTGAACTGGAGCAACAATTGCACGCGTATGCCTATGGAAAGCGCAGTGAATACAACGCAACAGACCACTTCAGTGGGCCAGATCGGAGGAGGCAAAGATCGCTGTGAAGTGTCACTCTTGTGGTAAACCTGGCCATAAGATGGCAGAATGTAGAAGCGGAAAATTCGGAGGCGCAAGTGATTCAAGGAGCAAGACGACGCATATTAGCACTACACCAAAGAGGGAGACGTCAGCTGTAACCTGTTTCATGTGCGGCCAGCCAGGTCATATTGCAACTAACTGCACGGCTGCATCATCAACCAAGGGCAATACCTACGAGAGGCGAGTGGATGTGTGCACCATCGTGAATCCCAAGGGGATCATGTACCAACAGTGTGAGCCCTTTCCATATTTTTTTGATTCAGGAGCAGTGTTCCTTAGTAAAAGAAAAATTAGCTGCTAAGTTTACGGGCAAGAGGGTAATTAATACCGTGTATATAAGTGGAATAGGTGATGGTTCAGTGGTGTATTCAATTCAAATACTCTCTACTGTGAAAATATGTGATTTTACCATTGAGATTTTGTTTCATGTCGTTATGGACAAACATTTAAAGTATGATGTGCTGATTACCGTGAAATTTTAGGCCATTATTTTGGTGTAACAATAGATGCCAATAAAATCGTTTTACATAAGATCTGCAGAGTCATTACCCTGTCAAGCAATGCTGAGTGGAATTGTATGGCCACTGTGAATGCGAGTGGGAGCATGCACATGCGTTCATAAAGGGTATACCCAATCGTCGAGTCACTTCGGGTGAATTGGAAATCCGTCTGATTGATGCAAATAAAACACTGACATATAGATTGAGTGTAGAAGAAAAGTTGGTTGTGAGGGATAAAATACGGGAACTCTTGGAATTTGTAGTGGTACGTCCACGCTGTTCACCCTTTGAAAGTCCAATATTGTTGGTCAAGAAGAAAAATGGTGCGTCAACAGAAAATATATTAATGCACAAGATTAATGGAAAACAAAGAGTCATAGAGAATTATAGTAAGTGCACTACTGGAGCAGAGTCAATATACCATTCGTATGAATTAGAGACACTAGCTGTGTATAATGCAGTGAAACACTTCCGCCATTATCTACATGGCCGTCCATTTGTAGTGAATACGGACTGCAACACCGAAAAAGAATTGACACCAATGGTCCATCGTTGGTGGGCATATTTACAGTCCCTTAAATTTGAGGTTGAATATAGGAAAGTAAATGTTATGGCACATGTTAATTTCCTCTCACGAAATCCACTAGTGGAAAATGAGCCTTCCAAAGCAGGTAAAGTAAATGAAGTCCGTGTAGAATTAGCAGATCTCATGAATAACTGGCTACTAGCAGAGCAACATCGAGATTTTGAGATTTTGGATATAGTGACTAGGTTGCAAACCGACGAAATGAATCACGAAGAGAAATGGTCCAAACCGATGTTTGCCGGCAATACCACGAGCGTTTAGGTGGTCAATAATAAATCATGTTCACGAAGCCATAATGCACTTAGGATTGGAGAAAACGTTAGATAAGAGGTACAATCAATATTGGTTTCCAAATATGTCCAAGTATGTGCGAAAGTTTGTTGACAATTGCATTGCGTGCAAGCTATCAAAGTCACCCACAGGCAAGTCCCAAATATAACTCCATCCCATACCAAAGGTCTGTATACCATAGCATACAGTGCACATGGACATCAGTGGCAAACTGAGTGGTAAAAATTACGTCAAGGAGTATGTGATAGTGCAAATAGATGCTTTCACCAAATACATTCATTTTCATCACACGCTTAGTCTTAACACTGATAGCTACATAGAGGCTCTTAAGTCTACTATATGTATGTTCGGAGTACCTACACGTGTAATTGCCGACCAAGGCCGTAGTTTTACTTGTAATGACTTTAAGCAATTTTGTTCATCATTGAAAATAGATTTGCACTTAATAGCAGCATGAGCCAGCAGAGCGAATGGCCAGGTAGATTGTGTTATGAGTACCTTGAAAGCAATGACAGCAGACGAATGCAAGAAGCCTTAAAAAAAGTGCAATTGGCTATGAATTGCACGATCAATAGAGTAACAAAAGACCAATGGGCATGATGCCAATGGTAGAGGAGGAGATTATTGAAATTGAGTGCACCAGAACCAGAGCCATGCGGAATATAGAGAAAAATGATAATAAAGAAAAGGAACGGTTTAATAAGAAGAAAAGGTAAGATTAGATATAATATAATGTCGGCGACCATGTCCTGCTCAAGAACTGATGAGGTGTGCGTAGATGAATGCGAGAGATCGCCGGCTGAGGCACTAGTGGTTGACGAAGAATTGCGTGCGATGCCTGATGAGGTGTGCGCAGATGAATGCGAGAGATCGGCGGTTGAGGCACTCGTAGATGGCATGGGGTCAAGCTAAATCATTCATAAGGCTACAGCCGCACTATGTAGTTGTCTGAGCAGTGACTACATGGCGGGGGCTATGAGGGTCTGGAAATGTAGACCATGACGCAAGAGGTGTGAAATCGTTGCAGGGAGAGCAGAAAGAGCCTGGGAGCGTTGGAAGAAATACGCTATACATGACGAATATGAATGATAATGAAGTGGGTTAGGAGAGAAGCGCTATATATGAAAAGTACGAATTGATGAAAAACATTGAAAGAAAGATGTTGAAATGGGCGGCGAAGAATCCTTGTTGTATTTTAATCGGTCGATGCGGCTGCTGTTGTATGTCCGATGCGCTTTGGTATGTTCGTATGTATGTACATACGCTGGGTAAACGCGAAGAGGAGATTGTTGGGTTTGGTGAGAAATTCAGTGAAAATGCTGGGTTGCACTTTGTTTATACTTTAATTCTTTATTGGAGGGGGCACAAGAGTATGTGCTAACTGTGGGGTCTTTTTTATATATATATAAAAAAAAAAAAGAATAGTAAGAAAAAACTAGAGGTGCAACAACTCCCCGACAGCCGATCGTCGGGATATCGATACTATCGTGGGGAGTATCGTATGGAGCAGCCGGATCAGCTGCTTGGCGCTGCCATCTGACGCAAACATTCCGCCCCCCTTGAAACATCGTTGCAAAAGGGGGGGCGGTCTCGGATCGCCTTACTGCCGGATGACACCCCACAGGATCCACCCGAACACCGAGTCCTGTGCTAAAAGCGCGCCTCCATGCAAGGACATGGTCCCTGGACTCATGACGCGGGAGTATACGTCTGACCCCAGCACTAAGGAGACGGTCGCAGGAGTATGCCACCGTTCGTCAGCCAGGCTGAGGTTCTGCATTTCCTGCAATTCTTCGGGATTGATGCGTCGGGCGGGCGTTTTACGCTGGCAGTCCACCGACACCTCCAGGATGAGCTCTAGTTCCAACCCGGCCTTCGGTGATAGGAGGCGAGCCCGGCAGACCGAGTCCGGACCAACACGCGCCACCGACAGTCCGAAGGCTGTCGCCAACGACGTGCTAATGCGGCTGGCCGCCGAACACACATCAATGAGTGCGAGCGTTTCGTAAACTGTGCTAACCGTGTCGATGGCCACCAGTGCTGTAGGGGTGACGGTGACTCGGCCATGGTCCAGGATCGTGGCTAATGTCGTCACGTACGGCGAAGGTGTGTCACATAGAGGGCCAAGGGATCTGTCCCTGGAAGTCTCCGGTGGGGTAGGATCCCGCCGGCTCCGTACTGCGGGTGAAGGGCGCCTTGGCGGAGTTTGTTGCCTCGGCCGCCGCCTCTGGGAGTGCTGCGTGTTCCTGTGGAGTAGAGTGTGGTAGGCGCCTCCACACTGTCGGCACCCTCGGTAACTCCGGCATGATCCCCGTGAATGTTCATGGGCGACACACCGAACGCAACATTGGTTCGCCCGGACTGCGTGCAGACGCTTCACGGTAGTCAGCCGGAGAAACCGTCGGCACTCACGGAGCGGGTGGGTGCCCCTGCGAACCCGGCACCGGTAGACATCGGAAGAGACTCGTCGGTCGTGGTGGTGAGGTGCCATTCTCCTAGAAAGAAAAGTCTTGGATCAGACCAAGGAGGAGGAATTAGACATCGGTATTGGCACATTGAACACACGGATGGACGGACGGCGGACTCAGATTACTGGCTGGATGGGGGAGCAAGGTCAGCTTCTGTAGGGAGAAGCACGACCTTGGAGATGGGACGTTTGACGACTCCTTTAGCAGTCTGCACGTCGACCACACGAACCAGCTGGTCCGGGCCGGGGTACACCGATTGGATCCGCCCGAGTCGCCAATCAGTAGGTGGAAGGTTGTCCTCCTTCAGAACCACCATGTCCCCCTTCTCTAAACTCCTTTGCGCCGATTGCCACTTTGGTTGCTTGTGGAGCTCCTTGAGGTATTCCTCCTTCCACCGATGGCAGAATTGCTGATGTAGGCCCTTGAGTCGCTGCCAGCGGTTGATGATGGAAGAGGCAGCCGTCGGGATAGAGGGCTCAGCTGCGGAGAGGAAAGGGCCGCTATGAGGAAATGCCCTGGAGTTAGAGCTAGGAGATCAGAGACATCCTCAGACATCGGTGAGATAGGCCGGGAGTTGAGACATGCTTCAATCCGGGCCAGGAGCGTGGAAAGCTCCTCGAATGTGTATTTGAAGGCGGAGGCTGACTTGTAGAAGAGTGACTTGAAACTCTTCACCCCCGCCTCCCATAGGCCACCCATGTGGGGTGCCCCTGGAGAGTTAAATGACCACTTGATACCTTGATGGCTGTTCCGTGCCATTACCAGGTCTTGAGTGGCCTTGAGGAAGTCTCGCGACAGAATGGACGAGGCTCCAACAAAGGTTTTCCCGTTGTCCGAGTACATGAGTTGAGGGCACCCACGACGCGCAGCAAAGCGGGAAAAAGCCGTCGTGAGATCCGACGTGGCTTCCAGATGGATCGCCTTCGTGCTGAAGCAGATGAAGGCGCAGACATACACTTTTGTTATGCGGTAAGCCCGTCCTGTGAAACTCTTGAGGTCGAATGGGCCGGCAAAATCGACTCCAGTGTGGGTGAAAGGGCGTGAGAACGATGACCGCTGTGTTGGCAGTTGGCCCATGAGTTGAGTTTGAACTCTTCTCCGATGAAGGATGCAGGATTTGCACGCATTAGTCGTAGCCTTCACTAGGACTCTCAGTTTCGGGATCCCGAACTTATTTCGGATGAGTCTGATCATTACCGCGTTGCCGCCATGCAAGGATATGCGATGGGTCTGTTGAACTAACAAACGCGTTAACACGCAATTGTACGGGAGGAAAATGGGGAATTTCTCGTCGTTGGTCAACGACCCAGAGGCCACAAGTCGTCCGGAGGCTCGTGCATAGGCCATGACTCGTATAGCTCTGTCAAAGCTCGAGAACCTGCTAAGGATGTCCTCCTGAGGGCCAACAGTCACATGACACTTGACCGGGCGCTGCTCCACATCTGTGTCATGGACCACTCCCGCTTGGGTCGGCCACTGGCCTTGGGACTCTTGCAGCCAGGTAGGCCCGTACCACCAAAGTTGCCTGTCTACCAGATCAGCGGCGGAAACCCCTCGACTAGCCAAGTCAGCGGGATTGTGCTCGGAGCGCACGTGAGCCCATAGGTGTGGAGCGGCAACCTGAGTGATCTTCGCTAACCGGTTGGCCACCAAACACGTCCAGTGGCAAGGTGGCTTGTTCAGCCACGCAAGAACTATGGTGGAGTCCGTCCAAAAGTGAGCTGTCCATTCTGTTGCAGGGCAATGCGGAATGATTGCCGTGAACAGCTCCGCTAGAAGCAAAGCCCCACAAAGCTCAAGGCGAGGTAGGGAAACCGTCTTCACGGGAGCTACCCGCGTCTTGGCTGCAAGGAGATTGGTGGTGATGCCGTCTTCGCCTTCTGTGCGGACATAGATGCACGTTCCGTATGCCTTCTGGGATGCGTCACAAAACCCATGGTATTGAATTCGTACCTCGGGGCAGAACCGGATGCATCGAGGTACCCGGACGTCGCGTACAGCAGGATAGCTGCCCGCGAAGGTGTCCCATTTTGCCAACAGGTCAGTTGAGAATGGCTCATCCCAATCAAGTTGACGGAGCCAGATTTCCTGCATGAAAATCTTGGCGCTCACTACGACGGGCGCCAGCCATCCTGCGGGATCGAATATTCTTGCAATTTGTGCAAGAACTCTTCTTTTGGTGAGTGGAAGGAGACAGAAGAGGGGATAAAATAGAATTCGTCGGTGGTTGCGCGCCAGCGGACACCGAGCGGTTTGGCAGTGCTAACGTCCTCGATGTCCAGAAAATCCTCGTGGAGTAGGTGATCCCTTGGAATGTTCCGCAGGATGCCCTTGGAGTTGGAAGTCCATTTCCGGAGTGGGAATCCAGCGCTGTCGAGGGCTTGACTAAGCTCTCGAATTGATGAGACGGCGGTTTGATGGTCATGAGCGCCCGCCAGTACGTGGCTGGCCAATGGATATTGGACCTTTATATCCTCAGCCAACTGCTGTATGACCTCGAAGGTAACTGTGCTGAGCTCATAATCTCGAATATGACCCTGGGCGTCTCGGAAAAGAATCCTCTGGAAGGGGGTGTGGCTCGGGCAGACAAGGATTTGTCTGTACATATTAGTGATATTAGCATTGAATACCACCTTGAAAAACCGCCGCTTGAGAATTTGCAGGGTCAAATCGGACTGGAGAACGGGACCCGAATGAAGGATATCATTCAGGCTTTTCCCGTTGGAGCTGGGACACGAAGCATTAAATACCACGCGAACCTTGGTGGTGGTGCTGTCAGGCTTAATAACCGCATGATGGGGGAGATAGTAGTTGGTGGAGTTACCAACTGACTCAACTTGGGGCATGTGGCCCATGTCCAAGTACTCCCTAATGACCTCATCATACCGCTCCTCTGAAGGTGGGTCTTTAGACCGAGGAGCCTCGCTCCTAATGAATTGAGCAAGCGCTGTGCTTCGTGAATGACCTAAGTCGATGTTTTCAGGGTCCCGGAATGGCATTGAGACCATATACCTTTCGTCCTTCTGACGGATCGTGGTGCGAACGAAGAGATCTTCCACCCACGCATCAGATTTTGGAGCATGGGTAGTCGGGAGTTCCTCTACCTCCCAAAATTTGGTCAGTAAGGCCTTCAATGAAGGTTCCTCGTGTCAGACGATGCGTGTAGAAAACGCTGAGATGGTGGTCCTGCAGGAGTTTGGGATTGGACCTGTCAGAATCCACCCGAAAACGGTCTCTTGACCCAGTAAAGAACCACAAATATTGCCCCGGAGTCCACCTAGTAGTATGGACGGAAGGATATCCGCCCCTATTAAGATGTCTACTTGGGAGCTCTTGTAGAACGTGGGGTCTGCCCATTGTAACTGAGAAAGCGCCTGGAGAACTTCTTTTGGTACCAACGTGGATGGCAAGTTGTTGGTCAGGTGCGGAAGCACATAGGGCAATGTGTCAATCTGCACATGTGGATTTGAAGGGGAGCCGATCCGGATGGAGCACAACCTAGTCGATGTTGCCGCTGGCTTTTGACTTAAGCCGGACACTTGAGCCTGGACTGGCTGGAAAGGCAACCGAATGAGGTTGCTGAGTCGCTCTGAGATGAAGGTGGCCTCGGACCCAGAATCGAGCAACGCGCGAGCGGGATATGTAACACCTGCATGACATATTTGTACCAACGCCGTGCCTAGGAGAACACCTCGTGCGTTGGCAGCAAAGTACGTTTACACGTTGCTGGTGGGAGTGGACTGTATTTGTGGAGGTTGGGTGGAGGCTGCCGAAGTGGACGGGGCTGCTGCAGTGGTTGGTGACCCGTCACGATGGAGCAATGTGTTATGCCGCCGCTTGCACACGAAGCAATTGTGCTGGCTGGGACAGCCACGGTATTGGTGACTGTGAGCGAAGCAATTCAGGCACAAACGTCGTTGGGTAATGTAGGCGGACCGTTGTGGCACAGACATGTGCAGGAACTTGGGACATACCCGAACGGGGTGATTCTCTTTGGAACAGAGATCGCACCGTTGAGCCTTCACCTTCACGCTGGATTTAAAAGACTGAATCCGCTCAGGCCCTGAATTCCTTGGGGTGGTCTTGGATTGACCAATAGGCAGATTTGGTCTGTTGGGGCCGGCCGATATGACATCCTCAATGGCTTCCAGAGTGAGATATCTTTCACTGAGGAATTTATTCATATCTCGCCATGCTGGGATGTCGTGCTTATTCGACAAGGTCTGCTACCAAAGTGCAAGGGTCGCCTTTGGGAGTTTGGAAGAGCAGAGGAAGACCAGCAAGCAATCCCAGTTGTCCGTTGAAACGTCCGAGTGGTCTAAAGCCGTCAGACAGCCCTGGATTGTACTCTGCAATCCTTTTAGGGCGGCTCCTGTTTCGGAAGTAACAGGAGATAAGTTGAAGAGAATCTTCAACTGGCTGTTTACCAACAGCCGCTTATTCTCGAAGCGGTCACATAGAACTGCCCATGCCGAACTGAACCCTTCATGGGTGAAAGGGGACTTAGACACGATGGCCTTTGCCTCTCCGCTGGTCTTGGAGTTGAGGTGGAATAACTTCTCGACCGGTGTTGACCGCGGATTGTTGACATAGATGGCCGTAAAGAGATTCCGGAATGTGGGCCACTTGGTGTAATCACCGTGGAACACTTTAGTGTCGCAGGGGGGAAGACGACAGCCGCTAGAGACGACCGGAGGAGGAGCTGGAGTGACCGCTCATAAATGGAGTAGCAGTGCTCGTAGGTGGATTCCATAGCCAGAAAATCGTCACTCGGATCGTTCGGATTAAGAACTCGGGCGCAACGCTCGTATTCTGACTCTACTTTGTGCCACAAAGAGTTGATGTGGTCACGACGTACTTGTAAAATATAGAGAGTTGGAATCTCTCTAGTGGATCGGGTGAGCCGCTCTTCAAACTGGATAAGTTTGCTGGAGACAGCTTTAAAATCTGCCAGAGCCATTGCAAAGGAATGGGAGGTGCTTGCCTTGGGTGGTAGGATCAGACTCGGCTCAGTGTGGTAGGAGGAAGACTGCTCAACTAGATACGCATCACTGCCGGAGAGGGTTTCGCCTTTGATGTGAGACGAAGATGGTTGGGGTACCGGAAGACTAAGCCCCGCTGGAATGGGCGATATGGACGATCGCCTTACACTGTGTGGTGCTCCAACTGACAACCTCCTGAGACGTGATCGTTCGTCCCCGGTTGGCATTGAGTGTTAGCACAATTAGACGCGAGGAAAGGGACTCTTCAATCGATTGAACTGTATGTCCGCTTATTCGTGCAGACAGTCGAAAGAAACGCGACCGGAATAAATAATGCACAAAAAAAATCACACAGATATGGTGTTGCGTATATGTATATATATTTAAGCTCCGTACGGTATGTGATAAGATCCAAAATGAGCAATAATCAGCTGATTATGGATGGCCGTTCAAAAACTGCATCAACATACATATATGGTAATGTTGGATTATCGAAATGTCACTTGTTGATACGGCTCAGCTGTTATCTGTGCTCTCAGTCGACGATGCTTTCGGTTTGTTCGTATTGAGTGAAGAAACAAACTCGAAACGGTTGCAAAAGTACTAAAGTTACGCTCGTACCTGATACAACGTAGATATAGGATATATTCCCGCGGTGCGAGCCGGTGTTGCCGAAAGGATATTCTTGCTTAAAAAGATTATCCGGCTCGAAGGACCAAATGTTGAAATGGGCGGCGAAGAATCCTTGCTGTGTTTCAATCGGTCGGTGCGGCTGCTGTTGTATGTCCGATGCGCTTTGGTATGTACGTATGTATGTATGTACATACGCTGGGTGAACGCGAAGAGGAGATTGTTGGGTTTGGTGAAAAATTCAGTGAAAATGCTGGGTTGCACTTTGTTTATACTTTAATTCTTTATTGGAGGGGGCACAAGAGTATGTGCTAACTGTGGGGTCTTTTTATATATATAAAAAAAAAAAAGAATAGTAAGCCGGGGGTGACTTGCGAGATAAAAATTTACATTAAAGAAAAAACTAGAGGTGCGCCAACTCCCCGATAGCCGATCGTCGGGATATCGATACTATCGTGGGGAGTATCGTATGGAGCAGCCTGATCAGCTGCTTGGCGCTGCCATCTGACGCAAACATAAGATGCAATATAAAGAGATTGTTGAACCACTAAGGTTTTTTAGCGGCGTTTATGATGTAATTAAGAAATGCACGGGATGAAGTTCAGTTATTGTATCGTTTATTGTGCACTGTACAACTGTGAAGAACGTACATAGGCGTCTTGACACGGGTTGACGATGCGACTGATATGTAAGCGATGTTAAGAGACAATGTTTGTAATGCAGACAATAGAAAGTGTAAGAAGTCGCTGCCGATCTGCGAGGCTGCAGAACAGTTACAGAGAGAGAGAGCAGCGCAGTCGCTGCCGGCAGCCTGACCATTACAGTTTAACAGCTACTGAATCTTATGCTGCTCCCGACATACTCCCCCCGTTGGAAGCTTCTCTTTCAACAGAATCATTAGAGGGCAGCAGACACACAGCTCGCATGGTAGTTCCAGTGGACGTCTTCAGTTCATGTTGTTGAAGCTGCTTACGCCTATTGAAACCCTGCCGCAGATCTCGTTCACGCTGGAAAGTCTTGTCGCAGACATCGCATCGGACACCTCGAGATCCCTTCGAGGATGACTTCGCCTTGGGTTGCAGCGGCGCCTGTTTCTGATAGGCTTGCGGCTGTAATTGCCCAACGGCATCTGCTTCCACGTACGGATGTAATGGCACTTGGAACTGCTGCTGCTGCTCTACTGCCGTTGAATTCATGGCAAGCCTTGTATTCTGTTGCTGGAGTTGCACCGCGTCACGCTTGAAGTGCACTTGCTGGTGAATCCGCAACTTATCCTTGCGCGCAAATGATGTTGGACAGCGATCGCATTCGTACGGCTTGACCTCGGAATGTGATCGTGTCTTTGCTAGAAGAACGGTTGATGGCCGAATACTTTGAGCTCTATATTGCTGTGGTGCTGAAGGCGCAGCATCTGGCTGAAAAGACATGGATACTTGATCCTGCGGAACATAATGGTGAAGCAATGTGTGATGCCTTTCTGTACATTGGCGACAATGGCTGGCATTACAGTTCCGAACAGTATGCCCGAACTTCAGGCAGTTAATGCATCTTCCGATTCGAAAAACCTCCTTATAACGCTGTGTTGCCGTCATATCCAAAAACCGAGGACACGAGTAAATTCCATGTCCACCAGTTTCGCAGCATGCGCAGACGTGAGGGTTACTCTGAGTAATGACAGGCGCCTTCCGACTTGTGTTAATTGGAATGTCAGCCCATAACGCGGCCATGGCATGTTGCAGACTTTCAAGGCGCTGACAACTTGTGTCCAAGAAATGAAGGAATCCGTCGGTTGTGGGCACTTGGTCGATGACTGACTTTTCTTCCCAATCAGATTGCGTTGCGCTGTCCAACCTTTGCAGGAGTATCTGTACGACCATGCAGCCTGCTATCTGCTCCAAGCTTCCTAACGACTGCAATGCACGCATGTGTGTATTTACTTTGTCAGCAAATGTTCTCAGAGTGGTTGCTGAAGCAGGATCTGCGAGCCGGAGTTCTAAAATCTTTATCACGTGGGCCTGGAACACGAGTTTCTTGTTGGTGAACCGCTTGCGAAGCATCTCCAAGGCCACGGAATAATTCGAGCTCGAGACCTCTAGAGAACAAATCGATTCCAAGGCGCATCCCGATAGGCAAGAGCGGAGATGCTGGAATTTCTCTATAGGCTCAAGGTGTGGATCATCATTCACCAATGTGTTGAAGACCGAAACGAAATCTGCATATTCCGTGTACCCACCAGAAAATGTTGGGAGCTTAAGCTCAGGCAGTCGCATTCGACGAGGCCTTTCGGAGGCACTACTTGACTGCCCAAAACTGTCGTCTGCCCTCATGGTGGATGAAGTTGGTGCACGCAACTGACGATGCTCAAGATGAACGCGAAGTCTGCTTTTAAGTGACACGATAAGCTCATCGAACTTGTCACGCAGTTCACTGCCGATCTCGTCGTAGTCTAGCTCCTCTAGACTATTGTGAGTGAGATTAAACGTGGCTTCCATCTCTTCGACGAGTTCAAGTCGCACCATGATTTCGGCTGCACTATACGACTGAACACACTCCTCATGCAGCGTTTGGTCCAACCGCATTACTCTGTTAAAGATTGACGACGCCTTTCGCTTTAGATATGGAACCCTGTTTAAGGGTGTACCAATATCTCCGGATGCGACTGTGCTTGGCAGCTCGTTTTGCATGTTGTATTTAATCCAAATATAATTTCTAAAACAGCTGAAGCAAACGAACACAGCACAAAGAGAGCGCGCGATAACGGTCAGAGTTCGGTACACGAGTATGCTTGTGTGTGCGCACAAGTTGAAACGTTGAAACACTATTGGCACCAACAACGTTTAACTGTTCGCAGCACAGTGGTTCGCGACTGGCGTAAACTTTGTCAAATTATAAATGTTTGTATTGCGCGAATATTGTTTCTTCACTTATTTATATCTCGCCGGGGCCTCCAAATGTTGAACCACTAAGGTTTTTTAGCGGCGTTTATGATGTAATTAAGAAATGCACGGGATGAAGTTCAGTTATTGTATCGTTTATTGTGCACTGTACAACTGTGAAGAACGTACATAGGCGTCTTGACACGGGTTGACGATGCGACTGATATGTAAGCGATGTTAAGAGACAATGTTTGTAATGCAGACAATAGAAAGTGTAAGAAGTCGCTGCCGATCTGCGAAACTGCAGAACAGTTACAGAGAGAGAGAGAGCAGCGCAGTCGCTGCCGGCAGCCTGACCATTACAGTTTAACAGCTACTGAATCTTATGCTGCTCCCGACAGAGATATAATGAGAGAATTTTTTGAAAATGGGCGATGAATATGTTGGAAGATGGTAAAGCTGTTAAAAAAGAAAACATAAATTGAGCAAGGCAAGGGACGCCGATATAAACAATTGAACTGAATACTTTAATGAATGGATTTATAATTTAAATTTTGTTGACTTGAGTTTTTATGAAAAAGAAAATGTTTATTGGATTCTAATGAAATGTTAGTTTAAGGAGAAAATGTAAAAAAATAAAATTGAATAATGAAGTGAATTGCGATTGCAGTTGAGAGGGTATGGAGAATGACACGCAAGTACGCGTGAAATGTTAGGAAGGCCGACTATGCTGTAGCGCACCAGAGGCTCAGTTGCACCTTTAGCACAAGCGGTGGCGAAGGCCTACGGCTATGATACGTTCTGTTGGTCAAAACTCGATGGAGTTATGGCCGGTATCACTTTGATCGAATCGTTTCAGAAGCAAAAGCCGGTTCGTTATCGCAGTATATTGTCTTAATACTCGGAAAAACATTGACCAACTGTAAAATTGGAGTTTAAATATCCTCAATAGTACGCGAAGAAATAGGCTGCACTAAAGAAAACTTAGAAAACTTGTCAACCGCCGTGAGGAAGTGTTTTCCGGCTGTATAAAATACATCGATATGCAGTATCTCATCTACGCGCGCAGGTATTGGAGTCACCCCAAGCTCCTGTTTTCTTGGATGCCTTTCGTATTTTGCTTTCTCACACTCTCTGCAATTTACCACTTCAGTTGCTATTTTGCCCATTTTTGGAAAGTAATAAGAGAGTAAAACCTGCTTAACATTCTCCTGGGCTGCCCTGTGAGCCCTCTTGTGCTCTATGATCATTATTTCCTTTTGCTCGTCCTTTCTGACAATATCTGATACCCTAGATTTGCAGTGCCAAAACTTGGTAGCTGGAAATAGCTTAACCAATTTATCCTGAATGTCGGCCAGAATTTGCAACTCGCAGTGTATTGCATTTACCACGATAGGATTTACAACATTCTTAATTAAATCTAGCAAACTCTCTCTACTGCTAAACGTAATGAGGTGCCGTGTCTTTGACCCGAACAGTATAAATATCCTGTGACTAGAAGAAGCTGATTCTTCCAGAATTATCTGATTTTCAAAGCAGCTGACCGGCTTGTCAGTACCTTCGATAATATAAGTTCACTGTGTATCGTCGCGGCGTCCGACTCTAGCGCATTCTGTAAAGCATGAATGTTCTGTCGAGACAATGCATCTGCTACGTAGTTTTCTTTCCCTGGTTTGTACAGAACCTTAGCGCAGCTCTCCTCGATGCGCGCTTCCAGCGCTTAATCTTGGAGTTCGGGTTTCTGTCGGATACCGCAAATGTCAGAAGCTGATGGTCAGTGTAGATGTTGATGTCGCTTTTTCCGTATAGGCAATGGCGTAGGGTATCTAAAGCCTATACAATCGCCAACAGCTCTCTTTCAATCGTGGCGTTGTTAAGTTCTCTGTATTTTAGCGTTCTAGATATCATCGTAATCGGTCTTTTATTCTGCGATAAAACCGCACCTGTGCCCGTAGAGAAGTGTCTGTAGTCAGGTCAAATGGTCTTGAAAAATCTGGATAGCATAGAGTTACATCTTCTGAGGCAAGAATGGTCCTAAGTTTGTCAAACGCATTGAGCTGAGCATCATCAAAAATAACAGGCATACTCTTTGATCGGTACTTGCTTACTCTACCAGCTTCTCTCTTTAGGGTGTTAGTCAAGGGTCTCGCTATCGTTGCGAAATCCTTGATGAAGCATCGGTAACAGCTAGCAAGGTCCAAGTTCATAAACGTTACTAGGCTTTTTGAACTCTTTAATGGCCCTCATCTTATCTAAGCTTGTTCTGATGCCCTCTTTGGAAACAACAATACCGAGAAACTCACACTTTCCATAAAAAATTGACACTTTCGCTTCGCCACTCTCATGTTAGCTCCATGTAATCTTTTAAGTACTTCGCCAACAAGAGAAACATACTCCTCTTTTGTTTTGGAGAAAACGATGACGTCGTCTACGTAGACGTAGCAGAAATGACCAATTGCAACTCGAAGGACATCGTCTATAGCTCTTTGAAAGATACTGGAAGCATTCTTCAGACCGAAGGGTAACCTACAAAACTCGTATTTTCCATTATCGAAAAAAATGTCTTTTCCCGATCACATTCCGCGAGATTAATTTGATGATACCCAGACTTAAGGTCAAGGGTCGTAAAATAGCTTGCCTTTCCCAGGTTAGAAAGTATCATGGAAATAGTCGGCATCGGGTATTTGTCGGCTATAGTCTTTGAGTTTAATTTTCTAAAATCAACAACTAATCTCTTGTTAGGAGACCCTGAGACATCATTACCCTTTTTTCCCACAATCCATATAGGGTTATTATAGCGAGAATTTGACGGTCGAACAATACCGTTTTTGAGCAGATCGTTGATTTCCCTATTTACGAAATCTGCAGAAATCTGGGAAATGGATACATTTTTGAATGAACTGGATCACTGTCCTCTGTCCGGATATATGCCACAACTTTTGTGTTTAATGGCAGCAGTTTATTCCGGACTGCAAAGCATTCAAATTTGAATATATCATTTGCCTAAACTCTGCCTGCACTTCAGGTGGAACAACTATATCGTTCAAGTCTGTAAAATTAACCTTCACGGAACTATGAAACTGTAGTGCTTCAACACACCCATTGCCGGTTATGGTCTTTCTTTCGAGATCAATCTTTGCACGTACCTGTGCTAGTAGGTCTAGTCCCATTGTGCCATCAAAAACAGTTAGTCCGGGCAGCAGCATTCTCAGCTGCTTCATTATACTGTCCGTCTGATTGAGTTGGCCCCTGGTCTTCATGTTGCAGATGATTGACTCTCTGACGTCTCAGATCTGACTCCCTCTGCGATTTCGCAACCCTTTTGTAGGCGCCGTGGTGTCCACTGCCTCCAAACGCTTGAGGCATCGTCGGGCCCTGAGCAAGTGATTGTTGGCTTCGTTGGGGCTGAAAGTTGGTAGGCTGCCTATATTTTGAAGACGACGGATCTATATCCATTTTTCCAACTCGGTCACGCTCAGCTGTGCTCAGTTGTCGAGGAGCTCTCTCTCTGGTGAAAAATGGACTTTTCCCACCATGTCTAGTTTGTTGGTCAGAACTTCCTTCAGGCCACCACTGGACAGCGCGACCCTGTTGTTGGTTAAGTCTGTTTCCTTTATCCTCAACGGACCTAGCGTATTGCGACGCGAAAGCATACCGATTATGGTTGGACTCCAGCTCTTGGGCTAATGCCAGTGCCCATGGTAAATTCCTGGGCTGAGTCGCCAACAATATGTCTGTGAGATATTTCTTCAGGCCGGAAATAAACACGCGCAGAGCATTTGCCCTATGTGTGTCGTTCATAAGGCTAGCCTAATAGGGCTCATGCGTCATTGTCGTTTTATTAATAATAAACGTTAGTTTTTTCTCAACCTCCTCGTAAAATTACACTATTGACATCGGACCCTGTCTTAGGGTAGACAATTCTCTTTCAAGAAGTTGCAAGGGGCGTGTTAAAGGAAAATAATGCACGGTTCGCAGCACCTTTAACATGATTCCGAATTATTATAACGGCTTGGTGATGCCTTAAACTGCCGTTATAAAACCTAAACGTGTCATATGCAGCTATTGCTGCTTGCCAAGAAACATATTCTTCCTCCGAACCGAAAAAATCTGGCAGCGATTTCACGGCACCTAAGCCCTCATTACATTCCACTCCGGCCGTAATTTTTACTGGCTCGTACACTATTACTTCGGGAACCGACAGTGTTAACGCCCTAAACTGGTCTGTGGCCTGCTTCCTTTAACCACTGACCATATAACACATAGATCGGACATTTCTTTTTTCCCTTTTGAAGTCCGAGCGCCGCAGAGACGTCCTGCTCCAGCAGACCTCGAGACACGTTTATTCTCTTTTTTAAAGGCTGAGCGTCGTTACGAAGTGTCTCAGCAGAGCCGAAGGCTGCCGAACGTTTTCGCTTAGCAGCAATCATTCTCATTCGGTCTGGTGCCGAGAGCACATGAAATGCGCAAGAATGTACGCCTTTTAGAAGCGTAGACAACAACAACTAATGAGCGAGAAAACATGATAGAGATCGCATATCGCTATGCTACTCCCACTCTTGTCATTGATGTTGTGAGCAACCCACCCCCGTTTCTATTGCTTACCACTGTCATTGATGTCCCTTGATCTTTGCTTTGAGCTCGTGTGTATGTGTAGTTCACTGTCCAGACAGGCAATAGACAAATACATGCAAAGCTTCTTGTGCGTATACATATCTTTACATGTATGCGTGATTTTCGTTTGGAAGTCTTTCTGAAGTCTGAAATCTTATTTCTGGCTTGCCAGAGAATTTTTGTTCAAGCGAGGGCTGCTTGAAAAGTTCTTCATTCGCAAGTATAATTTCAAATGTCATTCAAATTAAATTACTATTTTATAGCTTCATTATTATTATTGGATGGGTGATAGTTTTATCAATTTATTGAAATTACAGAAAATGTCCACCAATAAAAATTATTTAATGTTAAATTTTAGAAATTAATTTTCTAAATATTTATTATAATTTTTAATGAACATGCAAAATAATTTATAGCTCTTCCTATGCATAAACCACAAAAAAAATATTTATAATAATTCCATGAAACTGGGTATACGCATATTATTTCATTGCGAATGAAGAACTTTTCAAGCAGCCCTCGCTTGAACAAAAATTCTCTGGCAAGCCAGAAACAAGATTTCAGACTTCAGAAAGACTTCCAAACGAAAGCCAGAACTGGTTGGAAAGGCAACTGGATTGAGTTGCTGAGTCGCTCGGAAATAAAAGTCGCTTTGGAACCAGAGTCGAGCAACGCGCGAAAGGGGTATGTGACACCTGCTTGACATATGTGGACAATGGCAGAGCCCAAGAGGACTCCTCGCGTGTTTATGGCAAAAAAGCTTTGCACAGTGTTGGAAAGAGTGGACTGTATGTTGGACAGACTAATATCCGGAGCGCTTGAGGCAGCGAGAGCGGTTAAAGTGGAAGGGGCGTCGCGACTCGGAGCTGAGACGTCGCGATGCAGAAGCGTATGGTGACTGGGACAGTCACGAACATGGTGACCGCGGGCGAAACAATTACTACATAACCCACTTTGAGTTATGTATGTCGACCTCTGTTGGAGCGACATCTGCAGGAGCTTGGCGCAGACCCACATGTGGTGATTCTCTTTGGAGGAGAGATGACATTTTGGAGCCGCTACCCTGATGATGAATCTGTAGGAGTGAATCCGGTCCTCAGCTTCTTGGAGTGGCCTTGGAATGGCTGGCTCGTAGGGGCTGACGGTTCGAGACGGGCGATATGACATCTTCGATGGCTTCAAGAGTGAGATATCGTTCTCGGAGGAATCTGTCCATCTCTTGCCAGGTGGGGATGTTATATTTCTTTAAAAAGCTTTGCTCCCAAAGGGCAAGGGTCGCCTTGGGAAGCTTGGAGGAGCAGAGAAAGATGAGGAGACAAACCCAGTTGTCTGTGGAGACTTCAGAGTGTTCTAAAGCTGTCAGATAACCGTAGATTGTGCTCTGTAATCCTTTGGGGGCCTCTGCAGTCTCTGAGGTAACTGGCGATAAGTTGAAAAGGATCTTAAGTTGGCTATTAACCAATAGCCGCTTGTTTTAAAACCTTTCAGAGAGAGCGGCCCACGCTGAACAGAAGCTGTCGTTACTCAGTGGAGATCGTGCTGCAATTGCCTTGGCCTCGCCATTTGCTTTGGCGTTCAAATGGAAAGCTTTCTACGGGAGTGAACTAAGGGTTGTTGATGTAGATCGCTGTGAAAAGGTCTCGGAGCGTGGGCCATTTGGTGTAATCCCCGCGAAACACCTCAGTGTCGCAGGGTTGTAGTTGACAACCAGTGGAAATGGCAACTGTAGGAGCGGGAGGAGCTGCAGGATGGAGCAGAGTAGATGCATCGTCAATCTGCCGGCTTAGCATGGCAACACACTGCTCATATATGCTGTAGCAACGGACGTAGGTCGCCTCCATGGCCAAAACATCATCGCTCAGTTCTTTAGGATTAAGAACCCGAGAGCAACGCTCGTACTCAAACTCAACTTTTGGCCACAATGAGTTAAGAGGAGTTAGACCGATCGCGATAGTCAATACCCAGACTATCGCATACATCGGTATGGTGGAGCAGCCGTGAGGAGCAGCCTATCAGCTGATTGGCGTTGCCATCTGACGCAAACAATAATATTGTAAAAATTTGATTGTTTATATAGAAGTTTTAACTTTATAAGAATACAAGTTAATGATGTAAATGGTTAATAAAAAAATATTGAAGATTTGAGTTTCTTGAAATGCACAGTAGTACACTTTTTTACAAACTAATTAATGTTTTATGATTATTTAAATTTAGTTTGATTTTTGTTAATTTACAATCCCTAATAAATATGTTAAATATTAATTTTAATATGAATATCTAATTTTGCTGATTTGGGGCCATGCAAGATCAATAATTACAAAAGGACTCAGTGATCAAAGGTAGGGCGAGCTCAAATCGATGCAACAACATCGCGTCGTCAATTTATTGACCAGCTGTATTTATTTTTATGGTGTAATCTATCTAAATTTTTTTCCTCTTTGTCCGTCCGTCCGACCATCTGCATTATGAGTAATCAATTCAACATCTGATCCAGCATGCAAATTTTTATTTTTATTTGGTAATAGTCTCTCAAACTCCCCCGTACGATTATTCTACTAGAATTAGTGGAACCCCCACTCAATCCGCCGACCAGAGTACCAGCCGGTAGCAAAGCATGCTCCAGTAGACAGGGACTAGTATAGTCAATTTGAAGGTGACATGCTACAACAGGTAGTGTCCTGCATAAAGTCATGGCTTTGCACTTTGAAAAATTAAGGGCAATAAGATTGGTTTTACACCATGAATAGAAGATGTTAAGAGCAGCTTGCAGTAAAAAAGCTGACCTGGAATCCTTCTAAGTGAGGCATAACTTAACTTAATCTGCATACATCAAAAAAAAACTATTCCTAATAATAGACGGAAGGTCTTTAATAAATAAATTGAACAGCAATGGTTCGAGGTGGCTACCTTGGGGCACCCCTGAAGAAACAAAGATCTGCTTAAAAAGGGCAGAATTTAATATAACTGTCTGAGTTCTGTTTTTAAGATAGTTGGAAATCCGTTTCATAAGAATATGTGGAAAACCAAGAAGTGACAACTTGTGCATTAGGAGAGTATGATTTACAGAATGAAATGCTTTACTGAAGTCAGTGTAGATAGCGTCCGCTTGCATCGTGCTATGAAACCCACTAATGACAATAGAAGAGAGTTCCAATAAGTTTCTGGTAGTCGATTTGGGTCTCACAAAGCCGTGGGTACATAAGTGTTGAAGTTGAGAAGCAACGATAGCGAACTACTTACAAATAGCTCTATAGTTTATTACATCAAATTTAGAGTCTTCTTTATGCAAGTAATTTTATAAGATTCTTTCCATTACTTTGGAAATAACCGGTCGAAACAGAAAACAAAAATTTTTAGAATTGGTTTACAGAGTGAATTAACACAGTATCTTAGAACACAGCCAGGCAGCCCATCTGGCTCAGGTGAAAATGTTGGCTTGACCAAACTCCGCTCACAACCTAACGATCTTTCCGTATTAAGAACCTTTCTTATGAAATGGAATGTAAGGGAATAATATAAGATTCTTTTCATAACTCAGGAAATCATCCGATAGAACCGGACAAACGATAAAGTTTAAGAACTGTCTTACAAAGCCAATTATTACAGTATCTGAGAACACAGCGTGACACCTCATCTGGCCTAGGACTAAAGTCAGCTCACAACATAACGATTTTTCTGTAATCTCCGAAGTAAAATAGGGTGAGATGGATGAGTATTATAAAAATAAGGACACCTAGAGTCGATGAACTTAGAGGCATTAGATTCCTTGAAAAATATCAAATAAATCTGAAATATTGTTAATCAGAGTCTCGAAATAAAGAAACTGATGAGTTGAGTTGTTGTACTGAATTGAACTGAACTGAACTGAACTGCCGATTCAGGATCGGCTCTCCTTTTATTTCATTTTTTGGGTACTTATTGCTATGTACAAATTATGTGCTTAGAACTAGTATATAGGCTAATAGGCATATATAATGTGATCCTCGGACTTATATTTTCTCACATACAATATTTATATAATATTATCTTATATACTGATAGGCCCTCTGCAGTGTCACATAACATTATTTTAGGACTAGGTCGACGAGACCCATGTCAATCGTACATGTTTTTATTGATCTTTGCGTTGGTACCAGCGGTCGTAAATGGTACCCTTTGTCAACTCAAGTGGCTTAGGATTTACATAATTTATGTGAGTTGAGGATACAAGTACTTGACTTGGCTATTGACAGTATATGTTTCTTATCTTATTTTACATGTTCCTACTGTCCTAAGATCATACATATTAATTATACAATGCATGTTCATGCTTGAACATTCTGCCAAGGGCTAAAAGAAAGATATGAACGAAATAAGGTGTGAGTTTTATGTTTACATTAGTTATTTAAAATATGTTCATGCTTGAACATTCTGCCGAGGGGCAAATATGGCAGTTGTTTCTTAATTTTAATTATATTTTTTTAATTTAGTGAATGCCCATGCTGCAGCTCCTGCCAAGGCCAAAAAACTGTCAAAGTGTTAGCTGTATCTATTTCTTTTTTAGTAGACTGTATGATTTAAAAAATTTAACAAAAATAAAAAATGTTGATTTGCTGCTCCTTTTAGATCCGGTACGTCCTAGTACTTTGCTGGCCGGTTACGATGAGCATTGTTGAATTGTTTTTGCAATCTATTGATCCTCTTCCAGCAAGTTGGTGAACCCTCATTTGCTGCTGCGAATTGCCGTGGTATTTGTTGTTGCAGCTCCCACTTCATTCTTGGGGTTTCCAACACACAATGCGTCGATTGCATTTCTCCATGCATCTTGCACTTTTTTCACCCGATTTCAGCCTCGGATACGCTTTTCTTTAAGTCTGATGTAAGCCTCGGACACGCTACACAATGTGATTTTTTTTTTCAGCCTGTTTGTAAGACAGGCTCTAATTTAACTTTTTTTTATGTTATATTGACAACCTTAAGATATCATTATAAGGTGCCATTTTATTATAATCCTGCGTTTTTTACCTTTTTCCGGAGAAACGACAGGAATTTATTTTGAAAACCTGTTTGTAAGGCAGGCACTATTTTAATGTCTGTGTCTCTTACCTCTGGTGGGGGAGAACAACATATTTTATATTTATTTTTTAGCTACCTCTCCGTAAAGTAGGCGCTAATATTAATTTTCTGTGTCTCTTACCTCTGGTGGGGGAAAACAACAGATTTTTATAAAAATAATCAGTGAGCACACCATGGCTACACTGATGAGTTCAGTCTAATAATTGAACTAAAACTGAACCCAAACCGCATTGAACTGACGACTCTAGGTCGTACTTCGCTCTCCTCAAAATGTTGCAGAGTCGCGGCATTCAGGACTTTTAGATGCTCTTTGGCGAATCCTTGTCCTTTATCCGTTGCTAATTATTTGAGCACTCTTGGTAGTGCTATCGGATCCTTTTAATCCTCCTTTAACTAGCGGGAGATCCCATATACTTGGCCAGGTTTCTCCGTACTTTGTTGTAGATGCTGCTCGTATTGTCCTGATTGCAGATTCCAACTGTTCATGTGCAGAAGGCACTTTTATTTACGCCTTGCACTTTTTAAAAATTTATCCGATGTTCGCCTAGGATACGCTTTTCTTGGTCCGATGTAAGCCCCGGACACGCTACACAATGTGATTTTTTGAATAACCAGACTGTTTGTAAGGCAGCCACTGGTTGTATTTTCTGCGTTTTTACTTAAACGACAGAACTTAGGCAATCTTAAGTTATAAACAAAACTATAAGATGCCATTTTTCACCCCGTCTCTATCCACTGAGAACAAGGTAAATGTTAATCATAATCTTGCGTTTCTTACCTTTGGTGGGGGAAACAACAAGGATTATTTTTAACCGCCTATTTATAAGACTGGCGCATGATTCTTCATCTGTGTCTCTTACCACTGGTGGGGGAAACAACAGATTGCTCGAAGGACCAAATGTTAATCAGAGTCTCGAAATAAATAAACTGATGAGTTGAGTTGTTGTACTGAACTGAACTGACTGACTCAGGATCGGCACTCCTTTTATTTCATTTTTTGGGTACTTATTGCTATGTACAAATTATGTGCTTAGAACTAGTATATAGGCTAATAGGCATATATAATGTGATCCTCGGACTTATATTTTCTCACATACAATATTTATATAATATTATCTTATATATCTGATAGGCCTTCTGCTGTGTCACATAACATTATTTTAGGACTAGGTCGACGAGACCCATGTCAATCGTACATGTTTTTATTGATCTTTGCGTTGGTACCAGCGGTCGTAAATAGTACCCTTTGTCAACTCAAGTGGCTTAGGCCTTACATAATTTATGTGAGTTGAGGATACAAGTACTTGACTTGGCTATTGACAGTATATGCTTCTTATCTTATTTAACATGTTCCTACTGTCCTAAGATCATACATATTTATTATACAATGCATGTTCATGCTTGAACAAATATATTAATCAGTACTAGCTGTTATATCCTTGAAGACTAAGGTCGAAATTTTCCACAGGTGCTTAAATTTACATATCTCTACGGTCAAATTGGGACCATTATTATTAAACTGATTCAATGCATAAG
Source organism: Drosophila quadrilineata (assembly GCA_018150725.1). Lineage (NCBI taxonomy): Eukaryota > Metazoa > Arthropoda > Insecta > Diptera > Drosophilidae > Drosophila > Drosophila quadrilineata. The sequence goes on from JAECWN010000450.1 coordinate 1,356,694, forward strand.
CCGTAACATCTTCGGTTGAACAGTGAGATGCCAGGCTAGAAATAAAAATTTGAAAGACTATAAAATTAAGTTTTATTCTCCATGGCCTGGTAATTCTTCTAAAGCTGATTAAAACTTTGTTTTAGCAGAAAAGTTGGTGCATTACAAATGAGTGCATATTGATCTCAGTTTCTTTGCAACACACACAACACCATTTGAGTCCTTGGCGATGTTATCTCAAACACAAATGGTGAAATCTTCACATTTTACATCCGCAAAGTTATCCCAAAGCTGTCAGCTAATGTATTCTGTCTCAGCATCATACATTGCCTTATAGATTTTAATGCTGCACGAGATAATTAACACAAGTAGAAAAAAGGACATAAACAATAAATAAAATGTAATTATTTATTTAAAGGAACTTATTTAGTGTCAAGTGCTGTAAAATCAGCATGTCGCAGCATGCAAGAGAATTTAAGATCACTTTGTATTTTGTCAAGGCGGGGGAAACAACTGCGGGAAGAAAATATAATACTGACAAGCTAGTTTACTTATTGTAACCTTCAAAAACAATAAAACGAATTGTATTGAAAACTTAGATGCCACAACTTGTATTGGGAGACTCCCACAACGATCGTGGTTGCCGATGCACGCCCGCGCAACACCCTTAAATAGTTGAAAATCCCTCCCCCCTGCCTCACAGGGCAACTACATAGGTGCTTTCATTCGCAGTTCTATGGGACCAAACTGGTAAACTTAGGAATTTTAACCCACCCATGAATGACAGACAGAAGCAAAGGGCAGTACAGAAACTGTTAAACTGACAGTGCCAGGGCAGGAGCCGACACAAGTTTACGGGAACAATATCCAGAAGTACCAGCACAGCAGTATTGACGGCATCAGCAGCTACCAACATCTAAGTGGAAGACCTCCTGTTGCAAAGGTTGAGGCCAATGAATCCTGACATCCAAAGTAGTCAGGAATGAGTGAGAAAGCAAGCGGCGAACCGTTCGTATTAGCAGAAACTGTTACTTCGTATGAGTATGAGCCGTATGAGTAGAAACTAGAGTAAGTCGTACATATTTGAGTGGAAAACCACTTATTGCGCCATATTTCAGTTCAAACACAAATGCGGCACCTTATTTGAGTGGAAAGTCAATTGCAGTGCTATACTTAAGTGGAAACTTGAGTGCGATGTCATTGAGGCTCCAAAGAGTGGCCGATATTCTCGATACTTAAGAAGACGACGCGTGCATACAATTACAGGGAGTTAAAAAATATCCATCGATTGCTGAAAGCATTGAAAGGAGAAGCCGTCAAGTAGCTCTTAATCCATCCACGCAACAGAAATGATGTCACGGAGCAGCTGCGGTTTAGATATGGTCTTCCTGAAGAGTCGACATCCTTTATAAGAGCATAACTTCCGTTTGCAACTCGTGTGAGTAACTTGACTGCCTTCTTGCGCACTGTTAGTGGAGAACACCACCTAGCAAAGCCAACTCTGTTGAAGGAACTGGTCGGAGAGCTTTCATCGAGTGCACTATTGACGTGACTGTATGACTTTCGGGGCCCGAATGTGTACGAGATGACTGTAATAACATTTGCCGCCTGCTCACCATGTGCAGCACCATATAGCACAATACTAGTTCTCATATCCGCGAGCGATCAGAGCCATCACCTAGCATCACTATGTGGACGACTAGTGGACAGCTTCACAAATGAAGGCGGAGCTATTGACGTTTCAGCATGAGTAAGAGACTTTAATTCAGGAGCCGGCAAGGAGATACTTATCCATAAGGGGATTGACACACTATGTTGACTCGAATTGTGTCCTACACGCCTATGTTAGAATTGATGCCGCACTATTCATGCCGTATAGTGTGAGGAGATCAATGATCCTGTCACGCCGACAGTTATTTACGGAGGTGCTCGTTGCTCATTACCACGAGACGATGAAGCATAACAATGAAGATGCTACGATCTGCAAAATCTGGACCAAGTTCTGGATAACGAATTTACGCCGATCGCTGTAAAAAGTGATGTTGGAATGCATACTATGTAAGCTGCGCAGGGCGCAGCAGGAGTCACTGAGGGAGTAGTGGTGCATAGCTAAAACAATTGAGGGATCGTTTCAGGAGACGTAATGTTTATATGTGATCCAGCAGTGCAACGCACGGATTGGACAAAGGGATAGTGGGGCTATATACAGGCCAGGATGGTATTCCTCGACAAGTGAGTCTGCACGTTACAGATAACGATCGTCGGAGTATTGTAATGCGAAGAAAGTCTCTGGCAAACCAGAAGTAAGATTTCACACGTCAAAAATTATTTCGAACGAAAATCACTCAAACATTTAAGGATATGTATACGCACAAGAAGCTGTGCATGTATTTGTCTAATGCCTGTCTACACAGAATAATTCCAATCTACGAATCGGGGGTGAATTCCTTAAAACATCAATGTCTCTCATGCTCTCCCGCTCATTAGTTGTTGTTAAAAGACGCACATTCATGAGTCATTCTTGCGCACTTTTTTCAGTAGACCAAGTGCAAATGAAACGAAGAGTTCGGCAGTTTTGGGCCTCAGCTGGCACGATTCATTTCGCTAGATAATTTTGTGTCATAAACGCTTGTATGAAATATGCGATCTATGTGTTTTTTGGTCAGTGATATAACCCAAGTTACAAAAGTACGATTTACAATTCATTTTCTTTAACAAGATGAATGAACAAGAAAATTTTAAGTAGTAATGTTCGAAAATGATCTTTCGCGGTTTGCCGATTTTGCATTGAAATATTGCTATCTGAGAAAATATAATTTAAATTAAGTTTAACGGATTCCCTTTAAAAAATATGTGAAAAAAACCTTCTTGAATATTCTTTTAATTTTCTGGCTGCGGTCGAGCTTTCGAGAGAATGGTTTATATACAAATTTACAAGCTCTTTTGTATTCAATCCAGCTTCTACTACCATAGGTGTCACAAAAGTTCCTGATCTGACGTGATTCGCTTAAACGAAATTTAAAACTTATTTAATAAATAACTTTAAATTAATATGAATCTAGAGCTATATATATGGAATGGAAAAGGCATAAGTTTTTAGTCGACCAGCTGAATCGGCATAAGCAACATAAGCAGTCGTCCGGCTATTGCTCCCAACCGTTAAAGTTAAGTACATATGTTGCAAGGCATACCTTGCGTTGGTGAGAATTTTTGACGAGACCTGCTACATAACTTGTTTTGATAGATTACAAATTAATTGTATTCGGTGGTGATCCTCCTTCCTTAAGATGGGGAACTTCACTAAGATGATGTTGACAACTCTGAGCTGTTCCTTTATTCAATTTGAACTAAACTTAAATGTGCAGGACTATTCTTGCCTAACCGCATCAAAGTCAAAGCAACAATATCAACGGGCGGCAAACAGTCACTTCGTCAGCGATAATGCAACTCCCGCGACATACTTCTTTCACTTTCAATTAACTGCTTCTGACTTTGTAACTAGGGCGTCAACCTCGCGCATGGGTAGTGTCCGCGCTAAACTCTTATATTACAACCTAAAAGCCAGGGTTGCTTGACAACTACTCCCCCTTTAAGTTGAACCGGCCCGGGGCATGGCATAAGCGGCCACAATCGCTTGTGATGCTCGTCTTCGTTGTTCCCAGGTCGTCTTGTACCTTTTTTTCTGAGCATAAGGGTGTAAGTATGTTACCTAGTCTAATGTGGTTTTGTGACATGGACTGTCAGACTTGCTACTCGACAATGCGTCTGCATTTACAAAATCTCAACTAAACAACATAAAAAATAGGTATATATCAGAGATCTGCAGCGGTGCACCGCAACTACTAGTGCACCGCAAAAATACTAAGTATTTTCATACGAGTAAAAAAACACAGCAACAAAAATTTATATGGTCTTATTATACTCGTTCCTTTCTTCCACTCCTTCGTTTGCGGTGCCTGTAATATTTTACGCAATTTCAATGAGTAGAATCAAGCCGACACCGAAGAGAGAGTGTGTGATGAAAAACAACCTCCGAAATTGTCTTGTGTTTTTAGTACTCAGCGGTCGCATGAGTAGATCATTTTTTCCAATTGCGGTGATTTGTTTCGCATGTGCGTAAGTGAATGTGTGATCTGCTGATGTGATGCTTGCGTGAACGGTGAAATAAATAGGCATATTATATGAAGATATAAATGTTTAGTTAATTTTTTTAATTTTTATAGTATTTAAGTTTCATTGTGACATAAATTTATATACATGATATAGAAATTATCAATAAGCAATAAATTTTTGTTGTCACTTTTTAAATCAAAAATTATGCGATCAATATTTACATTGCTGTTTCAATACCAATCACGGAGACACTATGTCAATCCGCTCGTTATTATTGAAACACCGCACACAAGAGATGAAGCGATTACCCTAACGGGCTTTGAATCGGTCAAAATTTGAGTCTCAATTTTTGTGCTGTGCGTAGGTACCGCATCTTTTTTTGACATTGTGTCTGCATATTCGTTTGTTATGCGGTATTCAAACACCGCAACCGGTAACTATGCGGTGTCTACACCACCGCCACCGCAAAAAGTGTGAGTACACTACTAGTGCCGAAAACAGGCACCGCTGCAGATCTCTAGTATATATATAGACAACTTATATCTAAGTGGACGCGTACACTCGAATAAATAACAAATTAAATAAATAAATAATGAAATAAATAAATCACATAGGTGACAATTTTGGTGGGGGGGGGGGCGTTCAGTGAGGGATAGAGTAGGATTGCTTCGTCCTCGTACGACTAGCCCATCGTGGTTGTAGCGGGCTCACTCCAACCAATTGCGGGTCTGGAGAGGGTAGATGCACCGATCCGCAAGATGCCACTGGAGCTCGCGGGGCCGGAGGAAATGTCACACCCATTGGTGTGTCTGACGCGTGGCTTATGTTGCCACAAGGCAATGCCCTCAGGGCTTCGGTGATGTGGCCACGGCGGCGTCGTCGGGGTCCGCGTTGACGTGTGCCAGAACATCTGAACATCACAATACATTCCTGATCCAGCTGATCCAGTCGTCGGCCTGCTGCCACTCCAAAAAAAGTCACTTTTTAGAAATTTGTAACTTAAATGACCAAACTCCGCGCACCTGGCTTATTTTAAAGCTCCCACCTTTTTTTTGGCAGATATATATTTATGCCCACCTCAGTTTCTGTTCTGGCCTATTCTTTAGCACCCGGTTTTCAACTTATTTAAATTTTATTTGACCGGGCGCCTACGTGCAGTCACTTGCAGATATTTGTCACTCACCTACCGGGCAATCAGCTGATCGCGACATTCTAGGCCCTGAGGTCATTGATAACCAGTCCGCTGGACCAACGAGAATGCTACAATTCTCTCCTTATTTGATCGAGTATAAAATGATGTTACGAACCGATTATTTCCCGCTGGTCAACCTCAGCCAGCTCAGTATACCCAAGAATGTGTTGCTTGGTCCCAATGCCCTCACTTTGTAGCAATGATAACCAATCGATAACTACCCAACAATAACAACAACAAACACAAGCATGCATACAAGCAATACTCCACAGCTGAGTGGAATTACTGCTGGTCTGGTGTTGATGACCAGAGACGCGCCCACCCTTCCGTACGATGAACCAAAGCGTGAGTATTATCGTCCATCGCCCTTCGAGGAGAGTCACAGCTGACTATTCCTGGCTTTCACAGCCTTCTCTTATCCCCTTCTATGGGAAACTAGCAAATCATTTTATCTTTTGATGTGCATTAACAATTTTTATTTAAATTTAACTAAATTTATAAGGCCCTACGGAGACGGGCGAATCCTAACGCGCTGCCTGCGGCAAAATATCAGCTGTATCAGCTGGTGGCTGTGCTGGAGTGCGCGTGTGGCGTCTTCAAGCCCAGCTCGGAGGAGTTGACAGTGCCAGCATCTGGACCAACTACATCCAATGCTATCATCTGCGCATCGGTCAGATGCCACAAAATTCACTCAGATTTTTTTTTATTTTAAGTAGAACACCTGAACTCCTCTTACCAGGCTTTTTCTTAAGCTCCCGCCAAATATTATTTTCCTCTTCCTTTTTTTGAATCACACCCGTCTGCCAATAACTTCTACTACGGTTGCCAATAATTTTTATTTGTGGTGCCTCCGGCGCGCTGTTGCGTCACTCTCTCTGAGTTGGGTCCGATGACTTGCGATATGAAAAATCTGACAGATGAGTTGCAAGAAAAAATCTGACAAAAATCTCCCACAAACATCTGTCTATTTCAAGAGAGAGCGACCCCTTTGCCAACCCACGCCCTATAGATAACCAAAACCAAACCATCTGTCAATTTCAAGAGAGAGCGACCCCTTTGCCAACCCACGCCCTATCGATAACCAAAACCAAACCATCTGTCAATTTCAAGAGACAGCGACCCCTTTGCCAACCCACGCCCTATCGATAATTAAAAAAGAAAAAAAAAACCCTATTTGGTCCTAACAGCTGTTCAGAATGCAACAATGTGTTACGAACCGATTTTTCCCGGTGGGCAACCTCAGCTAGCTCAGTGTACCCAGGGATGGGTTGCTGGGTCCCAATGCCCTCAGTTCGTAGCCAGATCCCGAACAAGTTCCGTCTCGTTCGCTATAACATCGATTACAAACATCGATAACAACACAACATCAACAATAACAAACACAAGCATGCATACAAAGACAACAATCCACAGCTGAGTGGAATTGCTGCTGGTCTGGTGTTGATGACCAGAGACGCGCCCACCCTTCCATACGATGGACCAAAGCGTGAATGTTGTGGTCCATCGCCCTTAGAGGAAGGTCACAGCTGACTATTCCAGGCTTTCACAGCCTTCTCTTATCCCCTTCTATGGGAAACTAGCAAATCATTTTTAATTTATGAGCGCAATTAACAAATATTTATTTAAAATTAATCAGAAATTATGCTGTGGGGCCCTAGGTGACGGATGACCGTGGCAGCAAGCCTGCTGTCTGCCAGGGCTAATCCTAACGCGCTATGTGCGGCAAAATACGAGCTGCAAATAGCCTCGCACATAAGGTACGACGGTCAATAAAAAGGGTCCTATCCTACCTCGAAGAGCTCCTCTGGGATTCGGGGGACACCTAACCGTAACCAGACTAGCGTCTGGTTGCAACGCGCGCAGGCTTGCCCGCAAGCAGCAAAATTCCTACAAGGCAATGCGCCTACCTTCACAAAATCCAAAATACTAATTTAAACAAAAGCAAAACTTAACTTAAATGGACATTTACACATAAATAAACGAATAAATAATAAAATAAATAAATAATAACGAAATACATATATATATAAATAACGACGGTGACGATAGGGGGGGGGGGGGTCTGCAAGGGGCAGACTGCGCCAAAACAACGTCGTTCTGACGTGTGACGTGCCCCTCGGGGCTATGGAGGGCCTGATGCACCCTCTAGGGTGCTTGCCTCGCGCTTCTGCGGGTCTGGAGAGGGCAGATGCACCTTTCTGGTGGATGGCACTGGACTTCGCAGAGAAGACGCACTTTTGTTGCGCCTGGCACGGTGCCAAAATTGGGCCAATTGAGCTCAATTGGAGCGGACTCACCAGGTAAACTTGGACTAATCTTGCCCCTTAGGGCCTCGGTGTTGTGGCGTCGGCGGCGTTGTGGATATCCACGTCGACATGGTGGCAACATTGCTGCGTCCAGACTCGCGGCAACGGAGGCTCCTCCAGCGCAGGTTAACGGAGTGCGTGTGGCAAAGCACAATACTTCTAATAAATTGGCCGACGCCGGATTACAGATTCAGCTGATCCGGTCGTCGGCCTGCTGTCATCAAACAAATTTCACTTTTAGAAACTCGCACTTGAAATAACCAAACTCCGCTCACCTGGCTTATTTTAAAGCTCCCGCTTAATATTAGCATACTCATGCCTTCCCCGCCCGTGCTGTGGCCTCGTCGTCAGCGCCTTAGCCTGGTCTTCAGCGCCCGGTCTTCATTTTATTTGAAATTATTGGACCGGGCGCCCACCGACACGTGCAGTCACTTGCAGATTTTTCTTTGCCACACTCTCGTGGTCAATCGGCTGTTCGTGATTTTTTCTTTAAAATCGGGCTATCGATGTCCCAGAACTACGGCAACGCCGGACATATCGTTGACCCAGCCCTGAGATCATCGATAACCCGCAGCCGGCCCAACGAGAATGCAACATCACCCGGAAATTCAGAGCGAGCAAACCTGCAAGCGCTGCAAATTGCCGGGCGCATCAATCGTGGGCCCTAGAGTCAGGGTTGCCCACAATCCGCGCCCAACGTAGGCCACACCCACGACCCTGATCCTAAACTAAACTAACTAAACCTAACATGCACCTAACTAATTATCCTAAAACCGCAGACCAGATGTCAGAGAAACGACGATTCCGGCATCCCGTGAGAGCAGCTCCCTCAAATCCTGGCAGGAGATGACCCGGATCATCGGAAACGCTCTCCGGGCGCCGATACCGCGTCCTCCTTCCAACTTATCTCCGTCTCGGGTAGATGCCCTCTCCTCAGAGCCGGAGATCCACCTTGGAGGCACCACCCAGTGATCCGCAACCGTCCGCACGTCCACTGCTTGAAGTGATGTGGAGCAATGCACGGCTCCACGGCTGCCACGGGCGCATTCGTGGCCATCGAAGGCCCATGCGACCACTGGTCCCTCCACGATAACCACATCGTGTTTACACGATCTCCTGCTCTGCCGGCATCACCCCTATGCCTACTTAAAACTAACGCATGCACTATTCACAAACCTAATTCTACCTATTTCTATCAGCATGCTCCTACAACTAACCAATAAAAAATAAATAAATAAATAAAAAGAAAAAAAATAAATAAATAAGAAAATAAATAACTACCTAATAAATAAACTTGAAAAATTTATAAATAACAAATCACCTAACACTAAAAAAAAAAAATAGATAATAAAAGAAATATAAATACTAGTAACTAGAAAAAATAATAACCTAAAATAAATAAATAAATATTATAAATAATCATAAATACATAAATAATACTACCAAAATTAAATAAACAAAAAACTAACTCCTAACCTGAAGGGGAAGGAATTTTGTGTCCGCCGGAATCAGCTGTATCTTCCTACGTCTCATGACAGTAACTCCGCTCAAACACAAAAGACAAACAAATATTACTTCCTCCAACTGGCGAATCATCAGCTTCACTGACGATCCCCAGTTAGGGTTTTTCCACAAAGACTGCGTTTCCTAATCCACTTGCGGCCGCCAACAAACCTTCTTGGCGGTGCATCGCATGGTGACATCCTTCTGCCCCATGGGTCACCAGACCCAAGGCAGCCCATCGATGGCAACAAGTGGAGGGAAACACACATACAAATCTACGTTACAATTAAGCGTGCTCGTCCCTACACTGCTGCCGCCCTTGTCGTATCGTCCGTCGCAAACCGAGTCGCAAACGTCACTGCTCGTCGTCGAGCGTGCGTGTCATACACGGATGCTAAGGAGCAACACACTCGAGTGGTCAGCTCTTGGGCCGCTCTTGCCACGCTTTCTCATCCCATGCGACGTCGCAAACGTCACTGTTCCCCGTGGAACGTGCGTGTCATACGCGCATGGTCAGATCAAACTTGGTTGAGAACAGCTCTGGTGCAGTTGATCGTGGCGAAACGCCAGACAAAGACACCAGACAAACTAACATTTACGTTACAACTCTGCGTCCCACTGGATCATACAGGTGGCCCTAAGGTCTCGATTCGTCGCGCAATTCCACTCCGATTACGTCTTCGGGTGAAAGTCGCGACTCCTCAAGGCCCGAAGGTCAGCTACACTACCACTGTGACACAGAACAAAAACTACATTTGGCCCATGAAGGTGTCCTCAAGGTCCTGATTCGCCGATCCACTTCACGCCGATTACGTCTTCGGGTGAAGTAACCAACTTCTCAAGGCCCGAAGGTCAGCCTCACTACCAACAAGGCTTCGGCGTTCGGTTTATTTTTTTTGTTAACCAACGAAAGCACGTCGCTTTACGCCGGTTCCTGAAGCCGTTCTCGCGAACTGCTCCAGAAACACTGGTGTTTTCGCTTGGGCGCCATATCTGTTACGAACCGATATTTCCCGGTGGGCAACCTCAGCTAGCTCAGTGTACCCAGGGATGGGTTGCTGGGTCCCAATGCCCTCAGTTCGTAGCCAGATCCCGAACAAGTTCCGTCTCGTTCGATACAACATCGATTACAAACATCGATAACACCACAACATCAACAATAACAAACACAAGCATGCATACTAACAACAAACTACAGCTGAGTGGAATTACTGCTGGTCTGGTGTTGATGACCAGAGACGCGCCCACCCTACCATACGATGGACCAAAGCGTAAGATTTGTGGTCCGTCGCCCTTGGAGGAAAGTCACAGCTGACTATTCCAGGCTTTCACAGCCTTCTCTTATCCCCTTCTATGGGAAACTAGCAAATCATTTTTAATTTATGAGCGCAATTAACAAATATTTATTTAAAATTAATCAGAAATTATGCTGTGGGGCCCTAGGTGACGGATGACCGTGGCAGCAAGCCTGCTGTCTGCCAGGGCTAATCCTAACGCGCTATGTGCGGCAAAATACGAGCTGCAAATAGCCTCGCACATAAGGTACGACGGTCAATAAAAAGGGTCCTATCCTACCTCGAAGAGCTCCTCTGGGATTCGGGGGACACCTAACCGTAACCAGACTAGCGTCTGGTTGCAACGCGCGCAGGCTTGCCCGCAAGCAGCAAAATTCCTACAAGGCAATGCGCCTACCTTCACAAAATCCAAAATACTAATTTAAACAAAAGCAAAACTTAACTTAAATGGACATTTACACATAAATAAACGAATAAATAATAAAATAAATAAATAATAACGAAATAAATATATATATAAATAACGACGGTGACGATAGGGGGGGGGGGGGGTCTGCAAGGGGCAGACTGCGCCAAAACAACGTCGTTCTGACGTGTGACGTGCCCCTCGGGGCTATGGAGGGCCTGATGCACCCTCTAGGGTGCTTGCCTCGCGCTTCTGCGGGTCTGGAGAGGGCAGATGCACCTTTCTGGTGGATGGCACTGGACTTCGCGGAGAAGACGCACTTTTGTTGCGCCTGGCACGGTGCCAAAATTGGGCCAACTGAGCTCAATTGGAGCGGACTCACCAGGTAAACTTGGACTAATCTTGCCCCTTAGGGCCTCGGTGTTGTGGCGTCGGCGGCGTTGTGGATATCCACGTCGACATGGTGGCAACATTGCTGCGTCCAGACTCGCGGCAACGGAGGCTCCTCCAGCGCAGGTTAACGGAGTGCGTGTGGCAAAGCACAATACTTCTAATAAATTGGCCGACGCCGGATTACAGATTCAGCTGATCCGGTCGTCGGCCTGCTGTCATCAAACAAATTTCACTTTTAGAAACTCGCACTTGAAATAACCAAACTCCGCTCACCTGGCTTATTTTAAAGCTCCCGCTTAATATTAGCATACTCATGCCTTCCCCGCCCGTGCTGTGGCCTCGTCGTCAGCGCCTTAGCCTGGTCTTCAGCGCCCGGTCTTCATTTTATTTGAAATTATTGGACCGGGCGCCCACCGACACGTGCAGTCACTTGCAGATTTTTCTTTGCCACACTCTCGGCTGTTCGTGATTTTTTCTTTAAAATCGGGCTATCGATGTCCCAGAACTACGGCAACGCCGGACATATCGTTGACCCAGCCCTGAGATCATCGATAACCCGCAGCCGGCCCAACGAGAATGCAACATCACCCGGAAATTCCGAGCGAGCAAACCTGCAAGCGCTGCAAATTGCCGGGCGCATCAATCGTGGGCCCTAGAGTCAGGGTTGCCCACAATCCGCGCCCAACGTAGGCCACACCCACGACCCTGATCCTAAACTAAACTAACTAAACCTAACATGCACCTAACTAATTATCCTAAAACCGGAGACCAGATGTCAGAGAAACGACGATTCCGGCATCCCGTGAGAGCAGCTCCCTCAAATCCTGGCAGCAGATGACCCGGATCATCGGAAACGCTCTCCGGGCGCCGATACCGCGTCCTCCTTCCAACTTATCTCCGTCTCGGGTAGATGCCCTCTCCTCAGAGCCGGAGATCCACCTTGAGGCACCACCCAGTGATCCGCAACCGTCCGCACGTCCACTGCTTGAAGTGATGTGGAGCAATGCACGGCTCCACGGCTGCCACGGGCGCATTCGTGGCCATCGAAGGCCCATGCGACCACTGGTCCCTCCACGATAACCACATCGTGTTTACACGATCTCCTGCTCTGCCGGCATCACCCCTATGCCTACTTAAAACTAACGCATGCACTATTCACAAACCTAATTCTACCTATTTCTATCAGCATGCTCCTACAACTAACCAATAAAAAATAAATAAATAAATAAAAAGAAAAAAAATAAATAAATAAGAAAATAAATAACTACCTAATAAATAAACTTGAAAAATTTATAAATAACAAATCACCTAACACTAAAAAAAAAATAGATAATAAAAGAAATATAAATACTAGTAACTAGAAAAAATAATAACCTAAAATAAATAAATAAATATTATAAATAATCATAAATACATAAATAATACTACCAAAATTAAATAAACAAAAAACTAACTCCTAACCTGAAGGGGAAGGAATTTTGTGTCCGCCGGAATCAGCTGTATCTTCCTACGTCTCATGACAGTAACTCCGCTCAAATACAAAAGACAAACAAATATTACTTCCTCCAACTGGCGAATCATCAGCTTCACTGACGATCCCCAGTTAGGGTTTTTCCACAAAGACTGCGTTTCCTAATCCACTTGCGGCCGCCAACAAACCTTCTTGGCGGTGCATCGCATGGTGACATCCTTCTGCCCCATGGGTCACCAGACCCAAGGCAGCCCATCGATGGCAACAAGTGGAGGGAAACACACATACAAATCTACGTTACAATTAAGCGTGCTCGTCCCTACACTGCTGCCGCCCTCGTCGTATCGTCCGTCGCAAACCGAGTCGCAAACGTCACTGCTCGTCGTCGAGCGTGCGTGTCATACACGGATGCTAAGGAGCAACACACTCGAGTGGTCAGCTCTTGGGCCGCTCTTGCCACGCTTTCTCATCCCATGCGACGTCGCAAACGTCACTGTTCCCCGTGGAACGTGCGTGTCATACGCGCATGGTCAGATCAAACTTGGTTGAGAACAGCTCTGGTGCAGTTGATCGTGGCGAAACGCCAGACAAAGACACCAGACAAACTAACATTTACGTTACAACTCTGCGTCCCACTGGATCATACAGGTGGCCCTAAGGTCTCGATTCGTCGCGCAATTCCACTCCGATTACGTCTTCGGGTGAAAGTCGCGACTCCTCAAGGCCCGAAGGTCAGCTACACTACCACTGTGACACAGAACAAAAACTACATTTGGCCCATGAAGGTGTCCTCAAGGTCCTGATTCGCCGATCCACTTCACGCCGATTACGTCTTCGGGTGAAGTAACCAACTTCTCAAGGCCCGAAGGTCAGCCTCACTACCAACAAGGCTTCGGCGTTCAGTTTATTTTTTTGTTAACCAACGAAAGCACGTCGCTTTACGCCGGTTCCTGAAGCCGTTCTCGCGAACTGCTCCAGAAACACTGGTGTTTTCGCTTGGGCGCCATATCTGTTACGAACCGATATTTCCCGGTGGGCAACCTCAGCTAGCTCAGTGTACCCAGGGATGGGTTGCTGGGTCCCAATGCCCTCAGTTCGTAGCCAGATCCCGAACAAGTTCCGTCTCGTTCGATACAACATCGATTACAAACATCGATAACACCACAACATCAACAATAACAAACACAAGCATGCATACTAACAACAAACTACAGCTGAGTGGAATTACTGCTGGTCTGGTGTTGATGACCAGAGACGCGCCCACCCTACCATACGATGTACCAAAGCGTAAGATTTGTGGTCCGTCGCCCTTGGAGGAAAGTCACAGCTGACTATTCCAGGCTTTCACAGCCTTCTCTTCCCCCCCTCCTGCGGGAAACTAACAATTCATTTTTAATTTATGCGCGCGAATAACAAACATTTATTTAAAATTAATTCAAATTATGTTGTGGGGCCCTAGGTGACGGATGACCGTGGCAGCAAGCCTGCTGTCTGCCAGGGCTAATCCTCACGCGCTATGTGCGGCAAAATAAAAGCTGAAAATAGCCTCGCACATAAACTAAGATGGTTAAATAAAAGGGTCCTATCCTACCTAGAAGAGCTCCTCTGGGATTCGGGTGGGGACACCTAACCGTAACCAGACTAGCGTCTAACGAAATAAATATATATATAAATAACGACGGTGACGATAGGGGGGGTCTGCAAGGGGCAGACTGCGCCAAAACAACGTCGTTCTGACGTGTGACGTGCCCCTCGGGGCTATGGAGGGCCTGATGCACCCTCTAGGGTGCTTGCCTCGCGCTTCTGCGGGTCTGGAGAGGGCAGATGCCCCTTTCTGGTGGATGGCACTGGACTTCGCGGAGAAGACGCACTTTTGTTGCGCCTGGCACGGTGCCAAAATTGGGCCAATTGAGCTCAATTGGAGCGGACTCACCAGGTAAACTTGGACTAATCTTGCCCCTTAGGGCCTCGGTGTTGTGGCGTCGGCGGCGTTGTGGATATCCACGTCGACATGGTGGCAACATTGCTGCGTCCAGACTCGCGGCAACGGAGGCTCCTCCAGCGCAGGTTAACGGAGTGCGTGTGGCAAAGCACAATACTTCTAATAAATTGGCCGACGCCGGATTACAGATTCAGCTGATCCGGTCGTCGGCCTGCTGTCATCAAACAAATTTCACTTTTAGAAACTCGCACTTGAAATAACCAAACTCCGCTCACCTGGCTTATTTTAAAGCTCCCGCTTAATATTAGCATACTCATGCCTTCCCCGCCCGTGCTGTGGCCTCGTCGTCAGCGCCTTAGCCTGGTCTTCAGCGCCCGGTCTTCATTTTATTTGAAATTATTGGACCGGGCGCCCACCGACACGTGCAGTCACTTGCAGATTTTTCTTTGCCACACTCTCGTGGTCAATCGGCTGTTCGTGATTTTTTCTTTAAAATCGGGCTATCGATGTCCCAGAACTACGGCAACGCCGGACATATCGTTGACCCAGCCCTGAGATCATCGATAACCCGCAGCCGGCCCAACGAGAATGCAACAAAATGTAGATATAATAAATATTATTTAGTCGAGATTATCGAATATAAGCAATCAGCCAATTCACCAAGTGAATTTTTGGAAAAATGGAATCTTTTTTGACATACATATATAAAACATGTCGATAACGATAGCTTGTTAATTGTGAAATCACATCTATAAAAAACTACAAACATTACACATGAAATATTAATCTTTCAAAAGATGTCTGATTTATATTCTACAGACTTACTACGCGTTGTTGTTGCTCAAATATCGCAAAATATTGGGTATAGCAACACGCAAAATGCTCCGTTGGAATTATTAGTTGATGTTTTGTTTCGTTTTATACGTCAACTCGCTTACGATCTTCATTGTCAAGCTGAACATGGTAAGCTTATTCAACTATTTGTATGTACATATATGTTAATTTACATTATAACAACTTCTGTTCTGTGTTCTTTATATTTAATCACATTGTATTCTAACAAATTTCAGCAAGTCGACTAGAACCGACTTTAAAGGATGCACGTCTGAGCCTTAGCAATCTTAACATAGACATTCAAGAGCTAATAGATTATATTGGTAACGTGGAGCCAGTACCATTCATACGCGTGATTGCAAATTATCCAATTAAAAGAAAAAAAGATATGGGTTTTCTTAAACGTGGTAGTAAAGAGGCAATAGAACGACCAGCTCACATATTTGAATACCTACCACCAATGTTAGCCCCAATGCCGGTTCCGGCTTCCTCATGCATTAACTCTACTCGGTCTGACAACGACGGAGCTTCACATGTTCTTAAAAAAAAGATGGACCATGGTTTGCCGTACGATCAAACCTGCCATGATGTGAAGACACAATTTGGTAGCATTTCCAATTCCAAATGGAATTGTCATAATGTTTCCCCAATTATTTTGAACTCGAGAGATTCCAATTTTCGTGATGTTCATGTGCGACAAGTCAGCAGCGTTGTGATGACGTCTGATGGCTTTATTTCATCATCAGTTGAGGGGAAAAGTGCAGAACCATATATACCCAATATTATTGGTAAGCTTTCTACGTAATTTTTATAAAAGCTTCTATAAATTATTATTGTATTAATTAGGAATGTCATAAAACTGATTGATTCCCGTTTAACGACGTTATTGTATATACAATTTCCATTGAATAATGAATAATTCTGAAATATATAATATTTATATGATATATGTATGATTGCGAGTATACCAAATATCGACACAGTCAAGAAATTCTCGACATGTCCGAATATGTTCAACATTTGTTTTCATTTTACAAACAATAATTTCACAACCTGAAAGCTTAAATTTATAAGCAATTCTTTTATTTCTATGTGCTTAAGCTAAGATTTTTAATTTTTTTTCCAATGCACAGTGGTTCCGCTTGTATGGAAGCGCGGCCATAAATGCTTTTAATGGCATTAGAGGGCTGAAAGTTTTACCAAGCTTCGTAAATAGTGTTTGTAGTTGAAAAATTCCGCCAGCCAATGAACCCCAAACAATAATTTAACAAATAATTAAACAATAACAATTTATGAGCCATTTATGTACTAAAGAAAATTTACAATGGTTGTAACTTCAAAATTATACAAAAATTTTAGGATGTCTCGCTAGGATGTATTCGCTATGGCCCGTACTTCCATCAAACCCCCATTTTCCAATTAATAACAGATGATCAACAGAACCATCTGCAATTGTTTCAATAACATTAGATTGTAGCTCAAGTATGCTCGAGGCTGTGTTATTTAACAAGCTTTAAAGTTCGACTTCTGCGTAGGATTCGTCTACAGATATGTTGTCAGGATATCTATCTTTTTTAGAGCTTAAAATGCATTGATAGCTAGGAAAAAAATCAAATAATATTTTGCTGTTTACAAAATCCCGAATCAACAAATATTGATGTTTGGTCATTCCGGTCTCCATTAAAAGAGAAATGACTTCTGTGGGATCCGCTGGCAATACATTTTGGGTTTGGTTTTCGTTGCGTAATGCAGAGACAGCGGTCTCATCAATTTCGACCAGCTGAGCTATACGGCGACGCTTAGACCTCGTGGAAGACTCGATAAAATTTAGTTTTTTACGGCCGCGTGGAGCATTTTCCACATTTTCTTGGGGTTCATTTTTTGTATTTTTCAATAAAATTGTCTCCGTTATACTCAGCCAATCAGACTCATATTGTAAAATAGAAGATTTCTTACGTTTATAACGCATCCAAAAATCAACAATTTTTTTGCAAATGTACTCAATTGGTTGAATACACGCATTCAGTTCATCTCGAAAGCCGTTGTTTATCAAATTTTGTTGGACATCAGCAATTACTTGTCGTAATTTTCCAGCGTGTGTGCCTTTTTTGGAGCACCATATATTAAAAATATGTAGGCGTGCGAACACACACTGACTTTTGTTGCCTATGAAATTAAAAGTAACAAGCAAAAATTGTTAAATATTACGAAGTTTTTATACACAATGTAAACCACAAGTAAAGACGATGACAAACACAAAACAAACAAAACACAGGGGCTCTGCTCGACAAATTTGACCTTGAAGAAATAAAAGATGCGTTAGATTATTGGTTGTTTCACACACATCTGCAAGTTTCTGCAGCTGACTTAAACACTTTTATTAAGTAAAAACTCTGATTAATACAATTAACATAATATCTATGGGGGAATCGGGGGGGAACACAACTAAAACCTTAGGTAAACATAAAAAATACGTTCACAAAATACACAAAATAATATTAAATTGATTTTGTTAACTTCACCAAAAAATTTGTTGGATTTATTTAATTCTTAATATATACATTTTAAGTAAATACCTTCAACTTTAAAATGCATTTTGAATAATGAAAATCGGATCACTATATCAAACGTTTGACCACTTTGAAGCGCAATTTTGTTTTGTAAAAATTCTTGCAAAGCACAGCTGCGCTGCAAAAATGTATACATGATCACGCTTTGCATTCTATTTTTAGAATGTCCCGTTAGATTTCCAGACAAAACCGGTTTGCCATCAAGAACTTTAAACATTTTAGAGACAATTTGCATGAAATTTTTTTCTATGCGTTGTTATCAGTTTTTTTGATTTTTGGCCTCTGGCGGAACCACTGTGCAATGGTTAGCTAGTTAGTAAACGCTTCTGTCTATATTATTCAATACAAATTTAAAAGAAAGTTCAATTTTTATCCCCGAAATTGTTGAATTTTCAAGCTTAAATTCATATTGCAAACAATTTCTAGACAAACTGTGAGCACACAATTTATTCGACTCTTTGTTTAATATAATTCGGTTTTGCTGTAGTTTGATGTACTATGTACACCTAGCCACAGAAGTCTGCGTACACCCTGAAAAAAATGCGACATCAAACTTTTAAATTAAATTATTCAGCCATTTCAAACATTCATTCATTCAAAACATAACTATAACCAATTGTCTTTATTAACGTTTTTTTCAATATTTTGTATTAATGTCTTATAATTTATTTTTAATTTTCAACTTAACCCTACTAAAAAGTGTACACACAAAAGTCTGCGTGCAGCTGTTGCAGCTGCGTGGAATGGCAGAAACAATGATTACCGTTGGATTATTTTGATAGATATTAATAATATTTTGTTAGCAATTAGTATTGCACATTTGAAACATAAATATAGCATTATATTTAGTAGAAACGCAATATGGACCAAAATAGCAAGGAAATTTCAGTTTTTCACTATGTTTTTGTGTTTTGTTTTTATACTTATCCCTTGAATCACAATTATGCAATAAAATTGCTGTCCTAGTTGGTGGAGCCCACTTCTCCATAATAAACAATTGCAATTAATGTAACTGGATCTTCGCAATGGCTCGATTTGACCAACCAGGAATAATGGTGGTTGGCCTGATCGGCCCTTTGAGAAGATCAGCCTAATAAATTGCTATTGTTTATTAATTTTTGGATATAGGAGTGGGCTCCACCAACTAGGACATAAATTTTATTGCATAATTGTGCCAGAAAGGATAACCTTAAAAAAAATTTTCGTGAAAAACAGAAATTTCCTTGCCATTTTGGTTCATATTGCGTTTCTACTAAATATGATTCTATATTTATGTTTGAAATGTGCAATATTAATTGCTAATATAATATTAAAAATATCTACATCAAAATTATCCATTCTTGCATTCCACTAAGCTTGAAACAGCTATACGCAGACTTTTGCGTATACACTTTTAGTAGGGTTAAGTTTATAATTAAACATAAATTATAAGTCATAAAAAAAAAATAGTTAATAAAGACAATTGATTATAGTTAAGTTTACAAAAAAGAATTTTGCAAATGTATGAATAAATTGAATAGTTGAAGTTGAAACTTGATGTCGCATTTTTTTCAGTGTGTACGCATACTACTGAAGTTGGGTGTGTGTATAATTCGAAAAATTAGCGTTTTTGTCATTCTAAATGGAAGTTCACCGAGCTTAGCCAGCAGAAAATGTCAAAAATAAAGTTTGACCAGCAAATCCACACATATACTCCTATCTACTTGAAAAGGACATGCTGTAAGCTCTCTGCTCATAGTTCGAAAACGGAATCTCAAAATTACGGCTTTTTTTATTTTATCTGTGTGCAAACATTCTTCGCTCTTTTTGGTATATTTTAAGCTTTGCAATTTAGCTGTTATAAAATTGTATACACTTTATGTGAGAATTCACTTGAATTTAATGTAATTTTTGCTCCACTTGAAAAAAACATGCGTTGTATTTGATAGGTTATGTTGGCATATGTAAGAATTCTGGCCAATTTATTGCCATTTATAGCAAAAAAAATAGTCAGGAGTTGCCACGTCATAACAAATTATTTTAGCAGATAAATTACTTATACTAAAGGGGCTTCGAATTCGCAAGAAAATTTGGCCAAGATAAAAGTTTGTCAACCCTGCGTCGAGTTATTGATGAAGCTTCACACCTGACTAAAAATTTATAAAAGCTCCTTTGGAAGTTGGATCGCGTTGATTTCGTCCGCTCATATGAGACCTGGACCTTGGGGTGCCAACGTAAAAGTGTAATTTGGAAGGTCCTGATAGATACAGCTATTATTTTCACTATCTTCGAAAAAACTTACCATCTTGATAAGTTGCACAGCAGTACTGGAAGTATTATGGTCTGTGTGAGCCGAAGCGTTGTCATGAATCATGATGGAAGAGCACTATTTTCTTCGCCAAATGGTGCCGAATTTTCTGCAATTCGGTCACCCTATGACCGTTTTGCCCTTCTCCAGGTAGATCACACCTTGTGAATCCCAAAAAACGGTGGCTATCACCGGGTGAAGCCCACTGTTTCGACTGTTCCTTGGTCTCTGGTGTGTACCAGTGGATCCATGTTTCGTCGACGGGCACGAAACGACGCAGAAACTTCTTCGGATTGCGCTTAAATAGCGTCAACACTATTCGGGCAAATGGCCAAAATTTTATACTGGATATGACCCATCCGGTGTTTTGAGATGCCTATTGTCTCAGCTACCTCGCGTATCTTCAATCTGCGGTCTGCCAATACAAGATCGTGAAATTTTGTCACGTTATCCTCCGTGGTAGCCGTTTTCGGGGCGCCTGGGCGTTGCTCATCAAAAACCGACGAGCGACCACGTTGAAACTAGTTGAACCAATTTTTGACGATCGCTATCGAAGGAGAAGAGCCACCGTACACAGCATTCAAGCGCTCTTTAATTTCGCTGCGCGATTTCCCTTCCAAAAACAAGTATCGAATCACAGACCGATGTTCTCTTTCTCTATTTATCTAAAATCCGCGGACACGTCCGATTCTAAACGCAGTCAAGTCAAAACTACGAGTCCGACTCGGCTGAAATTTATTAGCCGTCTAGAGAATGTACTACATGATGGTAAATTTATCTTGCGATAGTGACGCCATCGGGCGGTGAGGCTAAGTACTTATCGGACGGCCCTCGTATTAGCATGATCATCCTAGTAGATTACTATAAATTAATCTTCCTTCTCTTTCTCACCGTCGCCTATGCTGGGTGTAACTTTCATTTTTAAACTTATCAATGGTGATATTAACTCTCCTTTCTTACTTAACAAATTAAACTTTTCAATTCCTATAAAATCTACCCGTTTCTTTTCCTTAATAACAATTAGCACTTGCCCTACTTATCTTATGCATGAACCATTTAGAGTACTATGCTCTTTTGAGTCTTCTGATTCCACTAATAAAGCCTTAATCTTAGAACATTTACTCACACATTAATCACACAATCTCTGGGGGTGGTCATTAATTTGATTGGGTTTTTCTGGGTTTCCCCAATCCTAGAAATAAACGTTGAATCAATTTACAATCTACTCACCCCAGAATTATTTATTATTTTATTTTTTTATTTCTCTTAATTTAATTCCAATTTGTATTTTTAAATACATAAATATTTAATTGAATTAATTTTAAATTTAATTTTAATGTTATATTTTAATTAATTTCTGTCGACTGATAATAGTTGACATAAAATAAAATAAAGTAAAAAAATAACTATTATAATAAAATAAATCATAAGTATTGAGCTTAAAATTGGAGTTATTAAGCTGGCCACGCAATAGGTCATCCTCTCTCGCTCATTAGTTGTTATTGTTTACTCTCATAAATGTCGAACATTCATGCGCAATTCATGCTTTTTCGTCATTAGTACAAGTACAAATGAAACGCACCATTCGATAGACTTCGGCCTCTACTGGTACGCTTCGTACGCTCTGCCACCGCTAGGACCGCTCGTAACGACGCCGCGCCTCTGCTGGGTCGCCTCGCCAAAAAAAAGAGGTAAAAATCATTTCTAAGAAATGTCCGATCTATGTGTTATTTGATCAGTGCTCCCATCAAGCACTCTTAATCTGGACTGATGATAGGGCCTGCTTAGGTCCTTTGATATTGTGCCTGTATCAAAGAGGTCTTTTAACTTACATAAACTGTACGTTGTTACTGTTACTCAGTTACTTTTGTAAATTTGTTTCCTGAGTAACTCTTGTTTTTGTCATCTAATCGCGTTGAAATTTACAATATTGACACAATTAACTATCTGATGAATCTATGTTCAAATCCAGGGCTTAATAACTATCAGCAAATAGTCGTCTTTTTAGTCGTTTCTCATGTCCGAATTTTCGTCACATTTCATAGCTGCCGAATGACTGCCGACTGCTGCTTCGTAAAACTCAACAGCAGCAGTCGTGTGTCTACTGACGGCCGAATGAAATTTTTGCCGACTGGCTGTTTAACTGCTGTGCTGTTGAGGCGACTGCCGATCGACAGAAAGAATTTACACTCTCGTATTAAGCAAGTGTCGGCAACAACAGTCAGCGATAGCACAACCACTTTCTGTTACGTAGGCTAAAAAATATGGTAATTTATAGCGATAGCACAACCACTTTCTGTTAGGTAGGCTAAAAATTCTGGTAAATTTCATCGACAGCACAACTGCTGGCGTAGTTTTCATGACTGGCGATGGGACTTGCTGCCGCAAGCAAAGAATTTGCTGTCGCTCGTATATTGTCGAATGCGTGGCCTGTCAATGGTCGCTTGAAATGTAACCCTTTATATGTATACCATATGATATGTACCTGCTATGATTTATGATATTTGTTCCCGCGTTTAAAAATTGAGGAATTAAACTGGTTATTCTATATTTTAATTTATTTTATTTTGAAAATAAATAATATATATACAGTAATGGAAACAAAAATATAAACGCGGTGGCTCATTTTCGTCATTTTCAGATTCATGTGCAGCCATGATTTTTGACATCTGCAGGACTATATATGTAGCAAGGACTTCAACTGTTTTGAACATATTACATGATAAATTGATCACCTGGTTTTTGTGCCCCTCATCCACTAATCTTCATTTTTTTCTACTTAAATTTACTAATCGTTTTTCTATCAATATCCCCCAAAAGATACCAACATAATTTGGACCATTTAAATGGAAGGACCGATCGCTAAAATGTACTTTGTTCTAGAAAATCCACACCCCTGACATTTCGGCGAGTGTTGGAATCCATTATCCTGGCTAGCTATCCAATATTTTTAAATTTTTGTTGTCGGGAAATGCAAATATTATATCCCTAAGCATTTTGACTTTTAACATATCTCTAATGCAAGAGACCAAACACTGGAAGCGAAGCCACAGCCACCTAGTGTATTTATACAGGCCGCATGCATAAGAGTCCTTCCTGTGAATTCAAAATATTTAAATGTAATTTTGTTGCTCCTAACATATTGTCTACCATCAGAAGTAAGCAAATTAATCATTTCCTTATAAATTTAAAGGATATTTATTCAGTGTGATAGGATTTTATATTTCAGGCATGGGAGAATTACTCTTGAAAATTCATTTTGGTCAGAAAATGGTCTATAATCCCCGAGTGCGTCTTGACATCTTTGAAACATACGACTAGTAATTGATCAATTAAAGTCATTTTTAGAGGTCCTTCTACTAAAGGACTTAGTGATTTTTTGATTTAAGTAAAGTCCTTTCTGCGAATTTCTCTGCAGTTGCTCGCTTTCTGTCTCGAAGGGCTGCTTTATTTTTATTGTGAGTTTCGAAAATACTTATATTCTATAGATCCTCATTAGACCTGTGAATATCACCATGAATTGGGCATCTTCAGTTAGTCCTTGTGCTTATTGTGCTTATTTCACCAGCACACAAGTACAATATACCTCACAACATATTTAGGCTCTAAAAACACAATCTAATAAATTATTTTTGGAGAAATCTTTATATTACCACTTCTGTTAATAAAAGTGATCCCAAAATTAACATTTATTGCGATTTTAGCCCAAAGAATCTATTAATTTCAACAAAACATGTGCTCGTTTCTTTTATTTTTCCCAACCGATACCCGTGCGCTTCTAATGAATCGCTAGTAGAGGAAAAGTTATTGCCAAAAAGTGGTCATAAGTACATTATATTGAACTACAGTTAACTAGGTCTGATCCAGGGTAGATTTCATGAATATAAGTATAGGTCAAGCTTAGCTATAAGACTTTGAGTAAAGACGCCATTTATCGTTTCTATTATTCTTTCCAACACTATATAATGAGAGTATGAGTTATATAGCAATTT
Source organism: Drosophila quadrilineata (assembly GCA_018150725.1). Taxonomy (NCBI): domain Eukaryota; kingdom Metazoa; phylum Arthropoda; class Insecta; order Diptera; family Drosophilidae; genus Drosophila; species Drosophila quadrilineata. Next base: position 1,380,977 of record JAECWN010000450.1, read on the forward strand.
GATTATTGAATTGATTCATTGACAATATTTGAAGAAGAGTCAATATCCAACAATTGACCATAATTAATTAGTTTAGGTTAATTTTTTTTTATTTGTTTAAGATATTGAACAGAATTTATTTTATTTTGAAAATAAAATATTTGAAAAAATAATTTACCGCTTTAATGTTTATTATTAATAGAAAAAAAAACAGAGAACAAATATAAATCATAACAGGTACAAATCATACGGTATACATATAAAATGTTACATTCAAGCGACCTTTGACAGGCCAGCAACAGAAAATTCTTTGCTTGCGGCATCAACTCCCCAGTCCCCAGTCATGAAAACCACGCCAGCAGTTGTGCTGTCGATGAATTTTACCAGAATTTTTAGCCTACCTAACAGAAAATTATGCTATTGCTGTAAATTACCAGAATTTTTAGCCTACGTAACAGAAAGTGGTTGTGCTATCGATGGCTGTTGCTGCCGACACTTGCTAAATACGAGGGTGGACATTTTTTCTGTCGATCGGCAGTCGTCTCAACAGCACAGCAGTTAAACACCCAGTCGCCAGAAATTTCATTCGGTCGATAGTCGTGTAAAATTTCGAACTGCGCAATGACTCAACTTTAGTTCTATGCTTTTTGCTGTTGCTGAGCATATTTTGAAAAACCAAGACAGGGCGATGAGCAACTGACAGCGCTTACTATTTTTCAATCGGGGTATGTCGCATCGAACTGGGGTATCTCGCTAAGAAATATCGTGGCCGTTTTCGTTGTATGATATGTCCCATTTAATTAATTTGGGGAGAAAAGCATTTGGCGAATTTTATCATTTATTTGATGAGCTGCTACAAGATGAAAAAAAAAATTGTGAAGAATGAAAATCAGCACATTTGATTACATTCTGTTAAAAATTTATTCGCTGATTATAAAAGATTGGACAAATTTTTAAAGCCCCAAATATTCAAAAAAAATTTTCTTTTCATTCATTTTAATCATTTTTATTTTTCAATTAACTTAATTTCTTATAGCCATTTTCACAAAACAAGTGCGTCAGGCAAATCCCAAGTAAATTGTAACATGCAATGCGCCAAGGCATGGGCAGAAGAAAAGAAAAATTAGAAGAACAAAGCAAATTAGCAAGCGATTCGTCTCCAAAACCGTACTGCACTGTTTAAAGCTTAAGCTTAAACTTCGTCTTCGTCTCTGCGCGCACTATATTTGCGGGCGAGCGAATTCATATGAGTCGTCTCAGCTATAAGACTTTGAGTAAAGACGCCATTTATCGTTTCTATTATTAAGGCCTTAGAAATGGCTGTTTTGAAAGAATGTAATAAAAGTACGATGTTCTAATATGGAATATGGTATAATTAATCAATATAGTTTAAGATGATATATTCACAATAAAAACTTGAAAATTTTTCGATTTTTTGATTTTTTTTTACTAAAAAAAATTTTTTAAGACATTATATGTTACATCCAAGATTATACTTGTGAGACTCCATTTAAGTTGCATTAGATGGTTTGCGTTATGAAAATGAAAATAGATTGATTCCCAAATATATAGTATTAGTACATACATTTTAAATTTTATTTTAATTCGGGAATTTAATACTTTACGTACTTACAGGTGCGTATAATAGACTCGATGTCTTTCCAGGATCACTAAAGCCAAAGCCCAGTAAGGACACGAAAATACAGTTATCTCCAGAACCCACAACAATAAATAGAGCTGCCACTATTTTAGATGTAAATTGCCTGGACAACTTACAGAACAATGCTGTGAATAATAAGAGTGTTAACACGATTAATAGTTGTACAATAGAAAAAGGAAGTAAAATTAAAAAAAGAAAAAATAAAATGAACATGATAATTTCCCAAAACTCTACAAAAGCCCAAGAAAAGTCTCGTAAAAAAGCGATTAAAATGTACAACAAGCTTGAAACAATTCAGACTGAATGCACTGTCATCAAAATGGGTTTAAAGAAAGGTTTAAAACATCGCAACATGTTATCAGTAAAGACAGACAAGCCTTTTGATAACACCCTATCGAAACCATCATATCAATTAAATAATTCAATATCTGAAGTATCTAAGTTAAAATTACCAGACACTTGTAGATCTCCTAACCATAATCAGGATTTTGGAGTTGACGTGATAAGTAAAAAAAAGATTGAGTCACCACCAGTGGAAAATATTCATTCATTCGATTATGAGGAAGCCACCTCAATTAATATTGAAAAGAACGATAAAGCCATAAAAGATATATCACAACCGTCGATTGATGGTCTGAATGCTATTCATAGCGAGCGTATTGATGAAATTAAACTTTCCAACGCGCCTGACCGCAACAAATTGAATATATTCAAAAAATTGTCAGCCAAACAAAATGCATTTAATAATAGTACCAGTTCATTTGAATGCATTAATTCGTCTTTAATAAACCTTCCTTCTGGAACAACCATTACACCGGCTCCGATGAATGATTCAGAAAAACCGAATATTACATTGCATAATTCATCGGAACTAATAAATATTACAGTGGAGGAACATTTGGCTGAGAATAAAAAATTATCATATACATCCGCATCTGATACTGATAAACCTAAAAAGCGTGGGCGCAAATTGGGAGGAAAAAATCATACAAAATCACAATCAAGAACTGGAATTATAGAGAAAAAAAGTAAATTTATCTCAAAAACATATGAATCAATCTCTAATATAAATCAATTTACAAGCAATCAGTCTCCTCATATTCAACCCATAAAAGGAAATAGCGATATCCACTTTAAGGTTGAAGCCAATGTTACTAATAGAATATCTGGCCCTCAAGTTCAAAAAAGTAAAGAACGGGAGCGAAAAAAAGCCAAACAAAATATAAATGATTCAGATGGTGTATCCACTCATCGAATAGAAAAAGACAAGTCGATATTGACAGACAGTGAAACTAATGTTAATAAAATGAATTTATCTGATAATATTTGTAATAAACATTGTCAATCAGCTTGTAGTACAATAGAACTAATTACAAATAAATCACAGTCATTTATTGACGGACTTAGTTACTTTTCATCCTCAGAATCTATATCGAATCCGTCTATTACAAGTGCAATAAATCCTAATAATCAGCCAAACATATTATCAATGCTACCATTACTTGCGCCACGACCTGGACTCATACCGTCTGGAATATATCCTCCCACAAACCTTGATTGTTTCAACCAAAATATGCCTTCTACACAATATTTAAACTTGTGCAGCTCTGGGAGACCTGGTAAGTAGAATTTTTTTTAATAAACCATTTTCTGCTTTAATTCTGTCCTTATTTTGAACATTGTCATTTTTTTTTTTTTTTTGCTAAATAAAGGAAAAACGCGAGAGATCTGAAGGTGAAATCATTATGCTTGTTAAACTTAGATACTTACCCATTTTTTTATGCAAATTAAATTTAATTATATTAAATTTCACATTTCTGGCTCGAGTCATTCTATGAAGTCTGGGCTGTGCCATAACCCGGTCTGTTTCGCGAAAAATCAAGTTTTCAAACTCAGTAGTCTTTAGTGTATATCCGTTACTGTTTTAAGCTTTACTTTCAAAATTGTTCTAAAGCAAATGTGTAATGATAGGCATTTTTTCAATACTCTGCTGTTTGAAAAGGGAAAAAGGGTAATATAATTTTATTATAATGTGCGTAACAAGTAGATGAAAGCCTTTTTTGACCTTTTTGCCAATGGTGTTTCAGTTACATATATGTTTTCAGAGATTCTGAAAACATTTTTAAAATTGGAAGAGTCCCTAGAAATTAGAAGTTTAAATATGTTTATAATGTTACAGTATCCATAGATTTGGCTATATGGCCCTCAAACCAGGCGTACAAGCTCTAATTTTGCGGCAAAATTTAGGTTAATCTTTGCTTTAATGATCGAATAAGTAAGCTCTTAGCCCAATCTCAAAAATTCATACTTTTTATCAATTACATTTTGGGTAATATAACATAACGATTATTACTCACAAAAAAATGGCAGATTGAATAAACACTCTAAAATCGAAAAATAGTATGTTGAAAAATTTAAATTAAACTGAGTACATGCTAGTTTCTTATCTTTTTAGTTTTAATGAGACTAATTAATAAACCAATTATTTTCTTTACTTTACTAAAAACTGTCTAATGCAGTCCCAAAGTCCTTAGTTGCAAAAATGTACACAGACTTGCACGCCTTTCTATATTCTTGAATAAACGAGAAATATGTAATTTTTACTTTTAGTTGATTGGTTTTGATGATAGATTCTTCTGTGTATACTTTGTGTACCATTCTCTGCATCTCTTTAGTCAATTCCAATACGATCGGATAAAAGACACAGGACTTACAATCAAATTTTCATAGAATATCAGACAGATTTTCTTTAAGATTTCTAGCAAGAGAAATTTTGCATACATGTTGCTGGTATTTTTATTTAATTGTTTGTGAATTTTGCCTTACATATTTCTATTAAACCCGATGCTACTTTTCGCTTGTTGTCGTTTGCCGCACGATTTAACTGGCGTTTTTAATGTTTCTTCTGTGAAATACACATTTTCATTGTGCGGTGTTTCTATACAGTGTAGCTGTTGATCAGAGTCTCGAAATAAAGAAACTGATCAGTTGAGTTGTTGTACTGAACTGAACCACCGACTCTGGGCCGGTCTCCCTTTTATTTGGTTTTTGTAATCTTATTTTCTATATACAGAATTTATTAATAGACTAGTATCTAAGCTAGGTAGGACCACTGACCATATAACACATAGATCGGACATTTCATACAAGCGTTTTTGACACAAAATTTTCTTACGAGGCGTCCCAGCAGAGGCTCGGCGTCGTTACGAGACGTCCCAGCAGAGGCTGAGCGTCGTTACGAAGTGTCTTAGCAGAGCCGAAGGCAGCCGAACTCTTCGTTTTATTCTTACTTGGGCTGCTGCTGAGAAAACATGAATTGCGCAAGAATGTACGCCTTTTAGAAGCGTAGACAACAACAACTAATGAGCGAGAAAACATGATAGAGATCGCATATCGCCATGCTTCTCGCACTCTTGTCATTAATGTTGTTAGCAATCCACCCCCGTTTCGATTGCTTACCACTGTCATTGATGATGTTCCTTGATCTTTGTTTTGAGCTCGTGTGTATGCGTAGTTTACTGTCCAGACAGGCAATAGACAAATACATGCATAGCTTCTTGTGCGTATACATATCTTAACATGTATGCGTGTTTTTCGTTTAGAAGTCTTTCTGAAGTCTGACATTTTATTTCTGGCTTGCCAGAGAAATTTTCTTCAAGCGGGGGTAGCTTGAAAAGTTCTTCATTCGCAATTAAATAATATGTGTATATACAGTTTTTATGGAAACATTATAAATATTTTTTTTGTGGTTTATGTATAGGAAGAGCTGTACATTATTTTGCATGTTCATTAAAAATTATAAGAAATATTTAGAAAATTAAGTTCTAAAATTTAACATTAAAAAATTATTTTTGGTAAACATTTTCTGTAATTTAAATAAATTGATAAAACTATCACCCATCCAATTATAATAATAAAGCTATAAAATAGTAATTCAATTTGAATGACATTTGAAATTATAGTTGCGAATGAAGAACTTCTCAAGCAGCCCCCGCTTGAACAAAAAGTCTCTGGCAAGCCAGAAATTAGATTTCAGACTTCACAAAGACTTCCAAACGAAAATCACGCATACATGTTAAGATATGTATACGCACAAGAAGCTATGCATGTATTTGTGTATTGCCTGTCTGGACAGCGAACTATGCATACACACGAGCTCAAAACAAAGATCAAGGGACATCATCAATGACAGTGGCAAGCAATCGAAACGGGGGTGGATTGCTAACAACGAGTATTCTATGATAATCTTTTTTAACCCATGATCTCCGTTGATCTCTTTCTTCAGCGTCCAGTGAAAGGGTTTTTCTTAGTTCATTGACAGAATTGAACTCTTATCGTACTTATTCTCAGCGCATGGTCGTAAAATCTATTTTTCTTCGCTCTTGGACTTCGTGTGACAATATTACAATATTTTGGTGCACAGTAGTACATTTCTTTTTTAATCTATGTTCATGCTTGAACAGTAGCAGATTGATATAGTCTCTGTGATGGGTATTACAAGAACAATATCAATATTAAACCGTTATTTGTTTTTACTTTTAATGCATGGTTCTTTCTAATAATAGTGTTACAGATGCATTTGTAACTAAAAATTATAAATTGAAAAATATATATATCTATATATACTGATTTTAAGTTGGTGAAACTTCCATAAATCAACTAAAAAAATAATAGCACCACTCTTCCAGGACTTTGAAACTAAACTATATATGTGATACAATATTCAAAATCACTGTTTAAAGTTCATTGAGTACTAAATTTAATTATTTTTTTTTTTATATAAATTTTTGTAACTGGAGGCGAATCGATATTTTAAATATCCACAGTACAAAAGTTTCGAATCGAAATATTCAAGTCCTTGAACCTTTATTAAGATAATTTGGGTCCAGGGTTCCATACAGTCTAGTTGTAGGCAATGTAGAAACTATCCCCCTTAGACCTACCCAGAAGTTCTTTATAGGATTAAATTAAAACCATCGTCTTGCATTTCTAGTTGTATTTTTGGGGTCAAATGTTTTGCTACTCAGTTGAATCACTGACCATATAACACATAGATCGGACATTTCATACAAAGTGTTCTTGCGAGGCGACCCAGCAGAGGCTCGTCGTCGTTACGAAGTGTCTCAGCAGAGCCGAAGGCTGCCGAACGTTTTCGCTTAGCAGCAATCATTCTCATTCGGTCTGCTGCCGAGAGCACATGAATTGAGAAAGAATGTATGTATCTTAGGATTGTTAACAACAACATATGAGCGAGAGACCATGATAGAGACAGCATATCGCCATGCTTCTCGCACTCTTGTCATTGATTTTGTGAGCAATCCACCCTTTGTTTTGAGCTCATGTGTATGCGTATTTCGCTCTCCAGACAGGCATGTGCGTATACATATCTTAACATGTATGCGTGATTTTCGTTTGGAAGTCTTTCTGAAGTCTGAAATTTTATTTCTGATTTGCTAGAGACTTTTTCTACAAGCGGGGGGCAGCTTAAAAAGTCCTTAATTCGCCACAATAATTTCAAATGTTATTCGTATTGAAAGCGAAAAGCGTCGTCAATCTTTGACAGTGCAATGCGGTTGGACCAAACATTGCATGAGGAGTGTGTTCAGTCGTATAGTGCAGCAGAAATCATGGTGCGATTGAACTCGTCGAACAGATGCAATCCACTTTTAATCTCACTCACAATAGTCTAGAGGAGCTAGACTATGACGAGATCGGCAGTGAACTGCGCGACAAGTTTGATGAGCTTGAAAGCAGGCTTCGTGTTCATCTTGATCATCGTAAGTTGCGTGCACCACCTTTATCCACCATAAGGCCTTATGTCAGTTTTGGGCAGTTAAGTTACGTTATGTTAAGTTTTCTAGTGAGTGCACTGAATATCCAGATTTTGCATCGGTTTTCAACACATTGGTGGATGATGATCCACACCTGGAGCCTACAGTGAAATTCCAGCATCTCCGCACTTGCCTGTCTGCATACGCCTTGGAATCGATTCGATCTCTAGAGGTCTCGAGCTCGAATTACCCCGTGGCCTTGGAGATGCTTCGCAAGCGGTTCAACAACAAGAAACTCGTGTTCGAGGCCCACGTGATGGTTTTTGTGCTCCGGCTCGCAGATCCTGCTTCAGCGACCACTTTGAGAACATTTGCTGACAAGGTAAATGCACACTTGTGTGCATTGCAGCCGTTAGGGAATTGGGAACAGATAGCAGGCTGCATTGTCATTCAGATACTCCTGCAAAGGTTGGACAGGGCAAAACGATCTGACTGGGAAGAAAAGTCAGCCATTGACCAAGTGTCCACAACCGACGGATTCCGTAATTTTTTGGACATTCGATGTCAGCGCCTTGAAAGTGTGCAACACGCCATGACCGCGTTATCGGCTGGCTTTCCAAGTAAGTCCAGTATTAGCACAAGTCGGAACGCGCTAGTCGTTACTCAGGGTAACGTCTGCGAATGCTGCGAAACTGGGCGGCATAGAATTTACTCGTGTCCTCGGTTTATGGATATGACGGCATCACAGCGTTACAAGGAGGCTTGTCGAATTGGAATATGCATTAATTGTCTGAAGTTCGGGCATACTGTTCGGAAGTGTAATGACAGCCATTGTCGGCAATGTAAAGAAAGGCATCACACATTGCTTCACACTGATGTTTTGCAGGATCAAGTGTCCATGTCTTCTCAGCCAGATGTCGCGCTTTCAGTACCACAGCAATATAGAGCACTTGCTGCTCAGAGTGTTCAGCCAACAACCGTTCTACTAGCGATGGCTATCGTTCTTGTTTGGGATCAACATGGATCACTAGTACCATGTCGCGCTTTGTTAGATTTGGGCTCTCAGCTGCAAAAGGTCACATCACGATTTGCTGATGCTCTGCAGCTTGAAAGGTTACGCTCTGGGGCAACCTTCACGGCACACGTGGCTCCTGCAATTACTGATTCCCAGCTCAGCTATAAGCTGAACACCTCTGCTTGAAATATACCCGTCAATATAGCTCTCGCTGATCCAGATTTCTACATTCCACAGCGAATAGTTATTTTTATTGGTGCCAGTTTATTTTATGCGCTCCTATGTATCGGGCAGATGCACTTGGCTTCAGGATTGCCTGTTTTGCAGAAAACTCGGCTTGGTTGGGTGGTCTGCGGTGCAGGCGATAATGCTAATGGTTCCGCTGTAATATCCCACATCAAGGAGCAGGATGATACGGAGAGACCCTACGTCTGTGCGCATTGCAACAAGGGATTCTTTCGTCGATCTGATCTCCTGCAACATCTGATCCAACACCAATCTCACCAAACATTTGCGAATCCTTAGGAGCTTGAAACCATTCGTTTGCCAACAGTGTCCGCGCTCTTTCCATACTCCAGTGAAACTCATGAAGTATACACGGCCATATTCCGGCATTAAGCCGTACCAATGCGATCGCTGTATAGCCTTATTTGCGCGCAAGGATAAGTTGTTAATTCACCAGTAGGTGCACATTAAGCGTGACGCGGAGCAACTCCAGCAAGAGAATACAATTCTTGCCATGAATTCATTGGTAGTAGAGCAGCAGCAGCAGCTACAAATGCCATTCAATCCGTACTTGGTATCAGATGCCGTTGGGCAATTACAGCCGCAAGCCTATCAGCAACAGACGCCGCTGCAATCCAAGGCGAAGTCATCCTCGAAGGGATCTCGTTGTTTCCGATGCGATAAGCGTTTCCAGCGTGAACGAGATCTGCATCGGCATAGAGCGCTGCACATGGACACCTTATTTGCAGTAGCAGCAGCTCCAAATGCCATTGCATCCGTACGTGCGTCCTGTCCACAAATCTTGCACGCAAATAAGGTGTCCATATGCCGCGCTCTATGCCGATGCAGATCTCGTGGTTTCAGATGCGATGTCTGCGATTAGAGTTTCCATCGTGAATGATATCTGCAGCGGCATAGAGCGCTGCATATGGAAACCTTATTTGCGTGCAAGATTTGTGGACAGGGGTTCAATAGGCGTAAACAGCTTCAACTCGTTAGAAGTCATTAAGTCGTTGTTATCCGACCAAATAACATCGGGCAAGTTAAAGTCACCAACAACTATCAAACAGTCTCTATCCAAATTAACGACGTCCACCAGAGATTGTGTTAATGAGTGAGTAAATTTTCTAAGATTAAGACTTAATTACTGGAAACAGAAGACTCTAAGCTCAGAACATAGTACTCTGAAAGGATCATACATAAGGTAATTATTAGGGCAAGTCCTAACAGGTTGGCTGATAAGTCCCCGGTCTGACACATAGATGGCGTCGCTAGTATTGAATGCATATTATTTTTATATAGTACTAACCTTCAAATAATTCGTGTCAAAATTAGACGTCGGTCAGTCAATTAGTTTGTGATATAGAGCGTCTTTGTGAAGCAACTTTTGTTATTGTGAAAAAATGGAGAAAAAGGAATTTCGTGTGTTGATAAAATACTGTTTTCTGAAGGGAAAAATTACCGTGGAAGCGAAAACTTGGCTTGATAATGAGAGTCCGGAGTCTGCCCCAGGGAAATCAACAATAATTGATTGGTATGCAAAATTCAAGCGTGGTGAAATGAGCACGGAGGACGGTGAACGCAGTGGACGCTTGAAAGAGGTGGTTACTGACGAAAACATCAACAAAATCCACAAAATGATTTTTAATGACCGTAAAATAAAGTTGATGGAGATAGCAGAGGCCTTAAAGATATCAAAGGAACGTGTTGGTCATATCATTCATCAACATTTGGATATGCGGAAGATCTGTGCAAAATGGTCATATTTGACCAAAAACAACAACATGTTGATGTTTCTGAGCGGTGTTTGCAGCTGTTAACTCGTAATACACCCGAGTTTATGTGACAATGGATGAAACATTTCTCCATCACTACACTCCTGAGTCCAATCGACAGTCGGCTGAGTGGACAGCGACCGGTAAACCGACACCGAAGCGTGGAAAGACTCAAAAGTCCGTTGGCAAAGTAATGGCCTCTGTTTTTTGGGGTGCGCGTGGAATAATTTTTATCGATTATCTTGAGAAGGGAAAAACCATCAACAGTGACTCTTATATGGCGTTATTGGAGTATTTGAAGGTCGAAATCGCGGCAAAACGACCCCATATGAAGAAGACAAAAGTGTTGTTCCACCAAGACAACGCACCGTGCCAAATTCATGAAGTGGGATATGGCTCCCATCGACTTTTTCTTGTTCTCAGTCCTCAAAAGGATGCTCGCAGGGAAAAAATTTGGCTGGCATGAAGAGGTGATCGCCGAAACTGAGGCCTATTTAGAGGCAAAACCGAAGGAGTACTACCAAAAAGGTATTCAAAACTTGGTGGCAGGTCGTTATATCGCTCTTGAAGAGAACTATGTTGAATAATAAAAACGAATTTTGACAAAAAAATGTGTTTTTCTTTGTTAGATCGGGGACTTATCAGCCAACCTGTTAATTATTAATAAGGAACTTAACTCCTAGATCTAATACGAATTGAAATGTTTAATTTATTAAGTAAGAAAGGAGAGTTAATATCACCATTGATAAGTTTTAGAATAAAAGTTACACACAGCATAGTAAGACGGTGAGAAAAATAGGGAAGATTAAATAATAGTAATCTACTAGAATATGGCGGTAGACTACGCTGTGATGACCAGTTTAAGTTTCTTAATGCAGAAAATAATTAGAAACTTTTTTTCAACCAACGCGATTTTGCCTTTGTAAGTCTGAAACTGTGTCAAACACAAAACAAGATCCATACTTGAGGATGGGTCGTACCAAAGATGTTAAGTCGTATAAGGGTCATTAAATTCCTTAGACCAACGTTTAATGAAACCTAAGACCTTCATGACTTTATTTACCATGAACTCAATGTGATCATTGAAGAGAGTTTACGATCAAGTAAAATGCCTAGGTCATTGATTTGAGATATTTTCATGCACAGGTTGTGTCCTGCTAAAAGTCATGACTTTTAAAAAGGTTAAGAATTGTCTTACAGTGCGAATTAGCAGAGTATATGAGAACACAGAGCCAGGCGCCCCATCTGGCCCAGGAGAAAAAGATGGCTTGACCAAACTCATCTCACAACCTAACTATCTTTCCGTAATCTGCTTACCGAAAACAGAGTTAGATGGATAAATTCTATAAGGATAAGCACACTTAGAATCGTAATTATAGACGAATAAGTGTCCTGGAAAAATCAGCATATAAGTCCGAAATAGATTGATCGGTACCAGCTGTTTTATTGATTAGAAGTAAGGTAGAGGAATATGTAGCAGTTCTGCGTTTTAGATTTACGAAATTGTAGAACTGCTTTGGGTCATTTGCAAATTGTAATCTACAGCGAGTTAAGTATGCACTATAACAACGGTGGTTCAGAGTATTAAAGCCAAAATCAGCGCTAACATACCTTGAAAAATCAGTAAGCCTTCCAGATAATTTGAACTTTTTGCAAATTTTGGATTTAAAATTTTTCAGTCTACAAGTTCCCTAGAGAACAAAAGTAGTTTTGTAGACTTAGAATAATACACCCTAGGAACATTCAACGCAAAAATAGAGTTAATAGCTCTATACAAAATATCAATCGGACCTTCTAAATTATTAGAAGAGTGCAATTGCGACCAATCGTAATTATTAAATAAAATATTTAGATCTCTAAAGTTTACTTTACGACAGTAGTGTTTAGTGGTTGGTAATGTTTTATTATGCTGCCCGGATGGTGACAGCAAAATAATGATCTCTAATCTGGGGTGGAAGGTATCTTCAGGTGAAACTAAAGTATCAATTCTTCCAACAGTATCGCATACCTGATCTGATACAAAGACAAGATCAAGTATTCGGATCCTACTATTTCGAATTGAGTTGACCTGAGATAGATTAAGTTCAAGAAGTCCCGACAGAAACTCGTAAGAAGTCATTAAGTCGTTGTTATCCGACCAAATAACATCAGGCAAGTTAAAGTCACCAACAACTACCAAACAGTCTTTATCCAAAAGCATGCTGTAAAAATATTTAATTACCGTTACGTGAGCCAGACTGGGGAGGAATATTTGAACAGCAAATATAAAAGTTAATGTTATGAATTCGCACTTTCACACATACAATTTCTATATTAGTGGTGGAGTTATTTACTAGTTGCGATACAAGATTAGATTTTATCGCAAAAAGGACACCACCGCCTTTTCTATTCATTCTATCACATTTATAAATAACATAAACTGGTGAAAGTAAGTAAGTGTCAAAATGTTATGTTCAAAAACATGTCTCTTTTGTGGAATGTACTCCTTCACAACCATATTACCAGCCAAAAAGAATTAGTACAAATAGTATCAAATACACTTGTAGCGACATATATTTTAAGGGAGGAAATTTCTCAATGATTTTTAAATTTGAATTTCTCAAAGGTCAAGTTGAGACATTTATTATTCAGTTTGTTTAAAATGTAAGCCTTGAATTCGTAGATTGAAGTGTCAGATGCCAAGCGAGAAATAAATGGTTGGCGTCCAGACTTCAGAGGTCTGGCAGTCTCCACCACGTTAAGAAGAACATTTGTAGAAGCTAAATTTTTGTGAGAATTAAACACCTGAAGATGATTAACCTCGGATGAAACAAAAGGCATATCATTGCTAGGCATATCTTTTTTGGGCCAAATGGGTTTACAACTAAGCGGGTTTGAAATAGCTGCAGAAATTATTGGTTCAGTAATTTGTACAGTAGTCAAAACCGGAGTAATAATTACCTCCATTGCCTGGAATTCCTTTGAAGAAGGTTAAAGGTTAAAAATTGCGAAATATTTGGAGCTCTTTTATGCGATTTGGCAATGTGTCCGTTGCCACAGCTCCTTCATTACACTTGGCGGAACTGCATATTTCGAAAGTTGCGATTCCACATGACTGGACAAGTTTTCTATAGGAATGATGTCAGTATTGATTCAAATTTCTGTTTCAAAGTCCAATTTTGAAGTGTCATTCGGGTCATTGGCATATCTTGCTTATTAGTCCAAATCATTTTTACATTTACTTTCTTTGTTCGAACTTCGATATTTTAAAGTCACATGGTAATTGATTTCATTATGGATAGTGAAATGATAAAGTAAATAATTAATTTATTGGAAGCTGGAGAATCTGTGAGAAAAGAATTTCGGTGCTAGCCATATGACTGTGCAGAGACTTAAAAGACACAGTCCTGGAAGCAGAATTATAATTGATCGCGACACACCACGTAGCAAACTTGGTGACAAGAAATCCCGACATCACGCCAATAAAAGCGGAAACATTGGTCATATTCGAATGCCAGTTTTTGGACATCTAAAAAAATTAATTTTGAGTCGAAACTTTGCTGCATCTTACGCAAATTAGACTATACCTGATTGGGATATTGTTCCTTCCGCATTATTCCATCGATTAACACCAAGCGATCAACGCCTTTTGAGTTAATACACCCCAAACCAATATTGAAACGCCACAAAAGTTTAAAGATATGTGGACACATAAATAAATTTTAAATATAAAAATATTTGTAGAAAAAATAAACGCTGTGAAAATTGTAGCATTTTTCAAAATGGCGTTAATTTAAGCATAACTACCACCTTAAACATGCATAAATTAGAAAAAAAAAGTACACACCTTTGAAGTTAGAGCTTTGAACTCGTGTTACATTTTTCCACGGCAGTGTAAGTATACTGGAATACGACGAGATTATGTAAAAATTAAGAATTAAAAATTTTATGAAATAAACACAACAGCAAAAAAAAAAAACAAAAATCTAATTAATTGTTATTCTTTATTAATTAAACAATTATTGATTAATAAATATTCAGTTAACGAGCTACTGTACATTAAATTTAAAGTTTGTTAGCAAATGATTTTTTGGGCTTTTATATATATGAGTTATAAGTTGATGATTTCAATAAATGAATTTTTGTTGTGTTGTTAATACTAAAAAAATGCCTTATGTGAGCGAACTAATTTTTTTAAATTTTGAATGTAAGGGTGAATCTAAAACTAAAAAATCTATTTTGCTTCGTAAATAAGGGAGTCAATATTGTCACTTTTGTATTATGTATTTTCTGACATCTAGGCACACGTATAGGTGGAAAGCTAGTCTCTGAAAATATATATTTTATGGGGCCAGAAGCATCTCCTACTTCTGCTACGCACATTTTGCAAAAACAATAATACCGTTTCTTTCAAAAAGCACAGGGTATGAAAAGGCTTTAGAAGTTGATTCGCTTTTCAGCTAGATTTTGCACATATTTTGTAAACTGCATTCTATCGATAAAAACAAGAGTAACAAAAATAATAATAATAACCGGTTCATATTTGTTTTAAATTTTTTAAATTTAAAATTGTTATAATTAAATTTGCATTACAATCGTCCTTTTAAAAATCAAACTGAATATTAATTTTTAATTTTATTTTATTTAGAAAGAAAATCATTCGATAAATGTCAATTTTCTAAGGATTATCAGGGATTATTATCAGAAAAAAATTACTGTAATGTTGCTCCTTTGGTATCCGAGTCTGTTAAAGCATGTACTTTCATAACTAATGAGAATAATTTTAAAAATCAACAACCACGAAATATTGAGGTACAAAAAAATGCTGACCATAAGCCAATTGTTATACCCGACAAATCTAAAGTTTATCTTTTTAATGAATCCATTACATCAAACAAAAATAAGGTTAAGAATTCAGCAGGAAACGCAGATGATCCTATCGAAGTATCCGATGACTCAAATGATGATATAAATTCTAACGAAATAAAAGACTTACAGCATAAGTCGATGCCGCACTCAAACAATAAAATTGAATCAAAATCTACGGTTAACGACTTTTCTAACAAATTGGAAAATATTCCGCAGGGAATAAAAACCTTTAAAATTAATGATTTAAAAAATATATCACCGGTATCAACGACATCACCTCATCACTCATTGTTATTTAATATTAATTTCGCCGGAAATGACAAGTTGAGCCTTGCTGGTGGGGCGGATCTTATACCTTTATCCTGCGTTGATAGTGGTATGGCATATTCTTCAAAGACCGTACCGGCTTCGAGCTTAACGGCGGCTGCCACTTATGAAGCTGTTAAGACGACGGCGGGTCAGGCTGCACATACTAAGGAGGTTCCTGAAAAGAAAATAGTAAAAATTGCGGGCTCAGTCAATTTTGACGACATTACTATAACGCCAACTACCATATTTAATGAATTTGGAGTTCGTAAATTGCCGAAAAAAATTAAGAAAGTTAAGGATTGCAAAATCAAGAAGAAAAAAGACAAAAAAGAAAAGACCAAGAATAAGGATAAAATTGAAGATATAACGCTCAAATTCGATAAAATAAAATATATGCACAAAAAACAAAAGAAAGACAAGAAAAAGGAAAAAATAGTAAGTTAACTTTAAAATTTTCTTCAGATTTTAAAAATGTGTGTTCAATTAGGAATGAAGCTAAAAATTGTTAAAATTGTTTTCATTCATACAAAATACAGAAAAAGTAAAAATCATGGTGATGAGATTGGATTACTCACCGGCTTATTATGATTATTGTGCTATATGTACATAATATTTTGTACTGATTATATAATATATCTAATTAGCAGGTATCATTGGATGGATTTCAACATGAGGCTGATACGACATACGCTTCCAAATTTACGACTGCAGCAGTGTCTTCTGATACACTTTCAGAGGCGCTTGAGGCAGAAGGTACTCAGACATCACGAGAAATACCGTCGACACTACCAGAGCAACTGTCGCCATTTACATTTGAAATGTCTTCAGATCATATTCCTAAATTAACACTTAAACTAAGTGGAAAGTCTGCACCTACATTATCTTCGAATCATTATGACTGTAATCATGATTCTCTACTAAAGGGTGCTGATTCGGTTATTCATATAAATAAAAAAGTAGATCAATCACCTGAGTTGGCTAGATTCTCGCCATTAGTAACTGGACCACCGAAGTCTAAGCAATGTATAAAATATTTATTTAAACGTCCGTTATAACTTTTTATATAATCAATGTGTTTTTAGGTGAACTTCAAACATCAGGATATATAAGTAAAGCTTCAGTTGTACCTTTACTACAAAATATCGCTCAGACCCCTAATGACTCAATAACACAAACATTTTCATCATGTTCAAATACCTGGCTATCAGTAGGATCTGCAACAGCATCTAGCACTATTTCAGCGAGTTCTGTTTTATTGCCACAACAATTAATACAGGTAGCCGACAAAATGTCGCCAACTCCATCTACAGTGAAGACAACCCAAAAATCTGTATCAGCCACGAAATCGGAAATGTCCTCACAGATACCTCAACTAGAAAACTCTAATCGTCCATCATCGTATGTTGATGCGGAAGGTTACCGCATTTGGATTTGTCCAGCTTGTGGCAAAGTCGACGATGGATCTGCAATGATCGGTTGTGATGGATGTGACGCCTGGTACCATTGGTATATTTATTGTTACATGAAGTATATCTTCCATTTACTAATTTTTATTTAATTTTTCTGTTTAGGATCTGTGTGGGTATTACTGTTGCTCCAAATGACAAAGAGGATTGGTTTTGTCGTGTTTGTGTACAAAAAAAAAAAGTGCAAGGGGTAGATAAAAAGAAGAAACGATATAAAAAGAAATAAACTTCAAGTATTTTATATTAATATATATGAATTTATAGCTTGTAGAATATAAAAGTGTAGTAAGGCTTAACTACAGCTGTATTTAAAAATGGGAAGTAACAATATATTGATCTTAAACACAAGTTATTTGTCTAATTATTTCGAAGTGCCATGTTTTAAAATAAATTTAACAAGAATCTTATTTTTTATGAATTCTATTTAGCTACATCAGATAAACTTAAATTATCTTGTTTACCAAGGCTACGAATGCTATGCACGTCGCCTCTGCGGGTGCGGGGCAACGCTTCTATTGCACACGTTTCACGGATGCCTGATCTTGGGATCAGACAATATTTATTATACTACGACTAAGGCTACAAACATAGTACCCGAGTTATCATTACCCCTCCAACCCCTCTTATGAAACGACAATACCACCGACGAAACCAGCTCGCAGCAGTCGGTCAGCAGGTCAAGCAACTCGACACCAACGCTGATGTAAACGAAAGCGGAAGCGTTGCTAATAAACTCAGCTCAAGCAGTGGCCGGTCAGCAGCCCACATTGTTGCATAAACAAACGCAGACTCTTACCATAATTTTTTTTTTTCAATCTCCCAATTCCATTGTTCTCTCCGATTCCATTTCATCCCACTTAAGCTAGCTATTACATTTTTATGAATAAAGAACTTACTTTGATTTTTGAAACCAACTATAACAGTCGCTTTATTTCGAACATCGCAAATCTGACTATCGGTTGAACTTGAAAGATTCCTTCCTCATCACATACTACAACTGACTACATCACTTACACATCACTTCACTTACCATAACTCGCGCTGAGACGAAGAAGAAGATGACTAAACGCAACCGGTCAGCTTCAAACGGTGCAGTACTGTTTTTGAAGACGAATCGCTTTCAATTTTGCTTTGTTGTTCTTATTTTCTTTTGTTCTACCCATGGTTTGTCGCATTGCATGTTACAATTTACTTGTAATTTGCCTGGTGCACATGTTTTGTGAAAATGGCTAAAGTAAGTGAAGAGATAATTGCAGTTGTTTTTAAAAAACTGTTTTTATGGGACCAGCAAAATAAACTTTACCACAATATGCATACTGTGGGCCAAAATTGGAATATTTCAAAGGAATTGAATGTTGATGGTAAGTAATTTAATTAATATTAACACTATCAGCATTTCTAAGGCTGCAAACATAACTACGAAACGTGTCTCTGAATATTCGACCTTTTTCTTTGAACTTTCCAATATATTTTTTGGATTGTTTATAAATTGTTCTCCCTCTTGCATGTGATGGTCCATATCTTTTAAATCTAATATTGTATTATGCAGTATACAAATTGGTTTAAAAATAATTTCCACATACCTTCGCGCTCTGGGCAAACGACGATTAAAGTATTAATTTTCCAAGGTTAGATTTCTTCTGGCATAAGGTCGAAGAACCCAGTCCAAAAGAGCTTCATCTGCAAGCAACACATATGGCATAGTTATGGTGGTACTGGACAAATAGGAATCCTTCGGAAACTTGAAGTTTCCAGAATATTTCATTGTGTAAATAGTTGAGAAACATAAGTTCCATCACCACTGACGTCCGAAACCACTAACTTCGATGGTAACAAATTTACACTTTGCGTCTGCTACTGCCTACAGCACTATTGATAATTATAATGTCTGATAATTATAAAACATTGATCCTTAATGCGCTGGACATTTTAGACGTTTGTCCTTTCCATCAATAGGTCCAATTTGGAAATTGCAAAGATTCCAACACTCATCCGCAACTTATGTTAAATTTTGTTTCTAACGCATTAGAACGAATCGGTAAAGCACCCATTCGAAAGATAAAAGATATAGATGTAAATGAAGTGCCAGTAGCGAGATATCTAAATCAAGAAAGAAAGTTAAAGCAAATAACTTATTATTAATATTCGTATATGTATGTATTTTTCAGCCATAACTTTGAAAAAACAATGGAAACAATCGAGGGACTCGTTTCGAGCTGAATTAAGGAAATTTCCACCGGAACGTTCTGGCGACGATGGACCTGATCCCCAACGAGATGTCTTCTCGATGGATTTATTTTGAGTCCATGATAAGGTCGAAGGTCCATGCATAGCCTAGATATAGAGACGAAGCAGATAAAGAGCCGCCGCTTTATGATGAGCGGTTTAATAATGAGCGGTTTAATTTTTAACTCAATTTTTAAAATGTGCTGATTTTCCTTCTGGTGTACTCCACAAATTTTTTTTCTTGTCGCAGCTCATCAAATAAATGATGAAATTCATCGAATCCGCCAAATTAATTGGGTGAATTCTTCCAAACTTCCCTCTAACAGCAGCTCATCATCTGATACGAAATCCATTGCGACTAACATCACACAATCGCAACACATTCGTCTTACACTATGCAACCCAGCTTAGCTTACTCGCATCTTCAGCTTCATCTTCGTCTCAGCACTATGTTCGCCTAAGTGCTGGAGTGATAACTTTAATTAAGAGATTTATCGCCAGAGTGTCGAAAACTTAATTTACCCGATATTGATTATTTCACTTAATGCCAGCCGTCTAACGTAAGACTCTTGTGACTTAACAGAGATATCCGATTGCTACCGCTAATCATTGCAGCTGAAAGCACTGCTACAAACTTTGTACTATAAAGTACTCGGCGTATCAATTACGACATGGTTACATGGTATTCTGAAATATTTAAAAAATATAAAAAAATAAAAAACCAATGAAAATGATACTAGACAAGTTGCGAACCAAACCTTGGGTGGCCGATCCGGTATTGTGTACAAAACGAACATGCCCGGTCAGATGGCTTGATTGGATCGGCTTAGTGATTGGATATTTTGGATGCGGTATGATCGTAAATGATTGTATTGAATCGATCGATCAAAACCCAACGATGCATGAAGCATGTTTCGATCATGTTGAGATTGAATTGATTGTGAGTAAAGCAATCAGATCGAAGCCCTGTGAAATTTTTGTTTAATCGTTTTAATTAAACAATATAGATTGTTTCCTTTATTTATTCATCTTTAACTTATAATAAGTTATTTATTCTCAAAAAAAAAAATATTTTAATTTGATGCTTAAAATTCTTGAACAAAAGATATGTGTTTGCGTCAGATGGCAACGCCGAGCAGCTGATCCGGCTGCTCCACACGATACTCCCCATCGATAGTATCGATACCCGACGATCGTCTATCGTGGAGTTGACCTTCGCTAATTAATTCTCTCAAGTAAATAATCTCGCAAGTCACCCCCGACTAAGCAATTAAACCGCCTATTTTTTTGTAAATAGTTTTTAATGCAGCACATACTCTTGTGCCCCAAGTTGCCAAAATAAAGCAACAGTTATTAAAACAAGTGCAACCCCGCGTATTGTTTTACCAACTCCACTACCCCCTCACTCCGCAGCTCATCAACGTATGTACATACGTACATACAACAGCAGCGGACATTCAACAGCAGCCACTCAACTCAACAGCGACGAGCAGCGGATTCTTCGCCGCCCACTACCACAGGGATCACACACCCTAGGACCCCAGGAATACATTCCCGCCCGCTACAACATTTGGTCCTTCGAGCCGGATTGAATATCCTTTCGATAGAATATCCTTTCGGGACGAATATCCTTTCGTCTTTACCGGCTCGCACCGCGGGAATCTCAAAGCTTATATCCAGATAAGTACAAGTGTGATTTCTTCTAAAAGTTCAACTGTCTCGCGTTTGTTTTTAAATCCATAAAAACAAAACGAAACGCAAAGTTGAACGTCCTCGGCAAGAAGTTACAGCTGAGCCGAGTTACAGCTAAACATACATACATATATACAAGCATACGTCTCAATACGTGTGTGTGTGGTTTTGTATGTGTAGTTGCTAACCGGCCGTCCGTTATCAGCTTGTCTTACTTTGCGCTGTTCACTCGCACTCACGCACTGACGTCCAAAAATAAAGATAAGCAAGCATTTGTTTGTGTTTTTTGCGGATTTTATCTTGATCCAACTGTGTTCGGCAGTGTGCAGTATTCTACACCTGTGGACATCTAATTAGATCCACCTCTGTACTGTGGATCGGTGATACACTATTTTTTTTTCGATCGTGTTCATCCTCATCTGTTGCAGCATCAAACAGTGTCAGACGATTTTCCATATCGCCCATTTCAGCAGGCCTCAATTTGCCTGCCCCAATCCCGTCGATTTCTCGTCTTAACGACAAGACCCATCCCGCTCCTGCGCACTTAAATTACTCCACATCTATCATGGCCCTTTCCGACTTCAACACCATCGCAAGAAAACTTATCCAGTTTAATGATCGACTCAACAGACCCTCGAGAGGAACTCCTACTCTCTACACACTCCAAGTCCGACGTGACCACATTAACTCCTTGTGGCACAAAGTTGAGTCTGAATACGAGCGTTGCTCTCGTCTTCTTAATCCTAAGGAACTGAGCGATGATGTTTTGGCCATGGAGTCGACCTACGACCACTGCTACAGCATCTATGAGCAGTGTGTTGCCATGCTAAGCCAGCAGATTGACGATGCATCTACTCTGCTCCGCCCTGCAGCTCCTCCGTCTCCTACAGTTGCCATTTCCACTGGCTGTTGACTACCCCCCTGCGACATTGTGGTGTTTCACGGGGATTACACCAAATGGCCCACGTTCCGAGACCTTTTCACGGCGATCTACATCAACAACCCTTGGCGAGGCCAAGGCAATTGTAGCACGATCTCCGCTGACTAACGACGGCTTCTGTTCAGCGTGGGCCGCTCTCTCTGAAAGGTTTGAAAATAAGCGGCTATTGGTTAATAGTCAGCTTAAAACCCTTTTCAACCTATCTCCAGTTACCTCAGAGACTGCAGATACACTCAAAGGACTACAGAGCACAATCCACGGTTGTCTGACAGCGTTAGAACACTCTAACGTCTCCACAGACAACTGGGATTGTCTCCTTATATTTCTTTGCTCCTCCAAGCTTCCTAAGGCGACCCTTGCCCTTTGGGAGCACAGCTTATTGAGGAAATATGACATCCCCACCTGGCAAGAGATGGACAGATTCCTCGGAGAACGATATCTCACTCTTGAATCCATCGAGGATGTCATATCGCCCGTCTCGAATCGTCAGCCCCTAGGAGCCAGCCATTCCAAGGCCACTCCAAGAAGCTCAGGACCGGATCGGATACACTCCTACAGATCCATCATCAGGTTAGCGGCTCCAAAATGTGATCTCTGCTCCAAAGAGAATCACCCCGTGCGTGTCTGCACCAAGTTCCTGCAGATGTCGGTCCAACAGAGGTCGACATTCATAACTCGAAGCGGGTTATGTAGTAATTGTTTCGCCCGCAGTCACCAAGTCCGTGACTGTCCCAGTCAGCATAGCTGCTATGTCTGTACACGGCGACACAATACCCTTCTGCATCGCGACGTCTCAGCTCCGAGTCGCACCTCTCTCTCCACTTCAACCGTTCTCGCTGCCTCAAGCGCTCCGGATCATCCTCTGTCCAACATACAGTCCACTACTTCCAACACTGTGCAAAGCTTTTTTGCTACCAACACGCGAGGAGTCCTCTTGGGCACTGCCATTGTCCACATATGTCACGCAGGTGTGACATACCCCGCTCGCGCGTTGCTCGACTCTGGATCCGAAGCCACTTTTATTTCCGAGCGACTCAGCAACTCAATCCAGTTGCCTTTCCAGCCAATTCTGGCCCAAGTGTCCGGCTTGAGTGCTCCCACACCTCGCTGGAGACCTTCCGTCAACGAGGATACCCCACGGCGTTTTCCATAATCTCCCACACCTCAAGTGGGCAGACCCATCCTTCTGCCGAAGCTCAGAGATTGATCTCCTGATAGGATCGGATATCCTTCCGTCTATCCTATTAGGAGGATTTAAACCAAATCTCTGCGGAACTCTGCTCGGACAAGAGACTATTTTCGGCTGGGTTCTCACGGGTCCGATCCCCCGTTCCAAGGCAAAGTCGATCGCATCGCTCTCTGCTCGCATCACTCTTGTCAACGCGAGTCCTCGACAGCAACGGCCCACCGAGATGAGAGCCAATCCTAATCACTGCTCTCCAAAGTCCGGAGATGCTCTCGCATCTGAGCAATTCCTGCCTCCAGCGATTCCACGAGTGCCTCGGACAACCTCTACGACCAAAAGGAATCGGCGCTGTCGTCGCCAGGAAGGCGATCCCAAGGGCACCCCCTCTACGACCCTCGTACAGTTGCCTTTGGAAGATGGCCTACAAGACCCTCTGTCCTATCAGCCATCCCCGACCACTATTCAGAATATCTCATCTCGATGTCCTCCATTTCAGAATATGGCGCCTGAGGACCAGCCCAACAACTTTCGGTGCCGAGCCTGTAAGGGATTCCACGCTCTCCGTCAATGTCAGCGATTCCTCCAGCTGACTGCGGAGAAGAGGCTTCGGGTTGTACTCGCCAATCGGTACTGCCCGAATTGTCTTGCCCATCAGCATTCAGGGACATCATGCCGGACTCGCCAGGGATGTCGCAAGTGTGGAGGAGATCACCACTCATTATTGCACTTTGAGTCGGTAGAGTCCCAGCTGCGGCCTCCTAAGTCTCGGAACCCGCCCCGATGCCGATCGCACTGCCAGCGGAAGACTGCTGCGAAGCTTACCGCTTCCCCTGTACCCCAAAGCAGCAGGAGTAAGACGACGGCAACTACACCCAACACCGGTCGCCCCCAATCCAGGAGGGTCATTCTTTGCAACAACGTTGCAAGGGGGCCGGGATGTTTGCGTCAGATGGCAACGCCGAGCAGCTGATCCGGCTGCTCCACACGATACTCCCCATCGATAGTATCGATACCCGACGATCGTCTATCGTGGAGTTGACCTTCGCTAATTAATTCTCTCAAGTAAATAATCTCGCAAGTCACCCCCGACTAAGCAATTAAACCGCCTATTTTTTTGTAAATAGTTTTTAATGCAGCACATACTCTTGTGCCCCAAGTTGCCAAAATAAAGCAACAGTTATTAAAACAAGTGCAACCCCGCGTATTGTTTTACCAACTCCACTACCCCCTCACTCCGCAGCTCATCAACGTATGTACATACGTACATACAACAGCAGCGGACATACAACAGCAGCCACTCAACTCAACAGCGACAAGCAGCGGATTCTTCGCCGCCCACTACCACAGGGATCACACACCCTAGGACCCCAGGAATACATTCCCGCCCGCTACAACAATATGCTTAAAATATGCTTATGGAACACAATATTAAAATAGTCACTACTTCATAGAGATCGAAAAAAAAATTAAATTAATAAACACATAGATTTTATTTTTTTTTAATCTTAATTGCTGAAACTTTTTTAAAATAACAAACTTTTTTTTAATTATAAACACCAACTGTGTGCATTAAACTGCGTTTGACGTAATAAGTTGATAAGTTGAGTCGATCCCGATCAAGACCAAATGGTATGATTGTGTCCGACCTGAATGCCAGCAACGTTCTTTGTTGCTCAGGCTGAGCGTTCGATCACTGACCATATAACATGTCATATGGTTCGATCAAGCAAAATCATTGCTGAAGCTAGTGCGAGTTATTGGAACCGAATGTCTGTTTCAATCATGTTCGCTAACAATCAATTCAATCTTGTTAAATCAAAGTTTTGCAACATAAAAAGTTGTAGTCAAACATCAGATGTAATTGAAAAAATATTGATCAGGTCTTTGATATCATCCCATTATATGGCTTTGAGATAACGTTACACACATGAAGTGTTATGAAACATCAACCAAAGCATAAACCATTAATGTCATGTGCGAAAAGCTATTCAGAAATACAGATAGGAATGTACACATATATTACTTACAGTTGCGAAAAATTAAATAGCACCATTGGGTACATTCAATTTTTGCAATTGGTGTAACATCAGTATACTTTTTCCGATTCTGAAAACATTTTTAGAATTGGCGTTCTCTAGAAATTATAAATTGAACTGTCGGGAGCAGCATAAGATTCAGTAGCTGTTAAACTGTAATGGTCAGGCTGCCGGCAGCGACTGCGCTGCTCTCTCTCTCTGTAACTGTTCTGCAGCCTCGCAGATCGGCAGCGACTTCTTACACTTTCTATTGTCTGCATTACAAACATTGTCTCTTAACATCGCTTACATATCAGTCGCATCGTCAACCCGTGTCAAGACGCCTATGTACGTTCTTCACAGTTGTACAGTGCACAATAAACGATACAATAACTGAACTTCATCCCGTGCATTTCTTATTTAATATCACAAACGCCGCTAAAAAACCTAAGTGGTTTAACATTTGGAGGCCCCGGCGGGATATAAATAAGTGAAGAAACAATATTCGCGCAATACAAACATTTATAATTTGACAAAGTTTACGCGAGTCGCGAACCACTGTGCTGCGAACAGTTAAACGTTGTTGGTGCCAATAGTGTTTCAACGTTTCAACTTGTGCGCACACACAAGCATACTCGTGTACCGAACTCTGACCGTTATCGCGCGCTCTCTTTATGCTGTGTTCGTTTGCTTCAGCTGTTTTAGAAATTATATTTGGATTAAATACAACATGCAAAACGAGCTGCCAAGCACAGTCGCATCCGGAGATATTGGTACACCCTTAAACAGGGTTCCATATCTAAAGCGAAAGGCGTCGTCAATCTTTAACAGAGTAATGCGGTTGGACCAAACGCTGCATGAGGAGTGTGTTCAGTCGTATAGTGCAGCCGAAATCATGGTGCGACTTGAACTCGTCGAAGAGATGCAAGCCACGTTTAATCTCACTCACAATAGTCTAGAGGAGCTAGACTACGACGAGATCGGCAGTGAACTGCGTGACAAGTTCGATGAGCTTATCGTGTCACTTAAAAGCAGACTTCGCGTTCATCTTGAGCATCGTCAGTTGCGTGCACCAACTTCATCCACCATGAGGGCAGACGACAGTTTTGGGCAGTCAAGTAGTGCCTCCGAAAGGCCTCGTCGAATGCGACTGCCTGAGCTTAAGCTCCCAACATTTTCTGGTGGGTACACGGAATATGCAGATTTCGTTTCGGTCTTCAACACATTGGTGAATGATGATCCACACCTTGAGCCTATAGAGAAATTCCAGCATCTCCGCTCTTGCCTATCGGGATGCGCCTTGGAATCGATTTGTTCTCTAGAGGTCTCGAGCTCGAATTATTCCGTGGCCTTGGAGATGCTTCGCAAGCGGTTCAGCAACAAGAAACTCGTGTTCCATTCCCACGTGATGAAGATTTTAGTACTCCGGCTCGCAGATCCTGCTTCAGCAACCACTCTGAGAACATTTGCTGACAAAGTAAATACACACATGCGTGCATTGCAGTCGTTAGGAAGCTTGGAGCAGATAGCAGGCTGCATGGTCGTACAGATACTCCTGCAAAGGTTGGACAGGGCAACGCAATCTGATTGGGAAGAAAAGTCAGTCATCGACCAAGTGCCCACAACCGACGGATTCCTTCATTTCTTGGACACAAGATGTCAGCGCCTTGAAAGTCTGCAACATGCCATGGCCGCGTTATGGGCTGACATTCCAAATAACACAAGTCGGAAGGCGCCTGTCATTACTCAGAGTAACCCTCACGTCTGCGCATGCTGCGAAACTGGTGGACATGGAATTTACTCGTGTCCTCGGTTTTTGGATATGACGGCAACACAGCGTTATAAGGAGGTTTTTCGAATCGGAAGATGCATTAACTGCCTGAAGTTCGGGCATACTGTTCGGAACTGTAATGCCAGCCATTGTCGCCAATGTACAGAAAGGCATCACACATTGCTTCACCATTATGTTCCGCAGGATCAAGTATCCATGTCTTTTCAGCCAGATGCTGCGCCTTCAG
This sequence comes from Drosophila quadrilineata, assembly GCA_018150725.1. Taxonomy (NCBI): domain Eukaryota; kingdom Metazoa; phylum Arthropoda; class Insecta; order Diptera; family Drosophilidae; genus Drosophila; species Drosophila quadrilineata. The sequence continues at coordinate 1,408,102 of JAECWN010000450.1, forward strand.
CACCACAGCAATATAGAGCTCAAAGTATTCGGCCATCAACCGTTCTTCTAGCAAAGACACGATCACATTCCGAGGTCAAGCCGTACGAATGCGATCGCTGTCCAACATCATTTGCGTGCAAGGATAAGTTGCGGATTCACCAGCAAGTGCACTTCAAGCGTGACGCGGTGCAACTCCAGCAACAGAATACAAGGCTTGCCATGAATTCAACGGCAGTAGAGCAGCAGCAGCAGTTCCAAGTGCCATTACATCCGTACGTGGAAGCAGATGCCGTTGGGCAATTACAGCCGCAAGCCTATCAGAAACAGGCGCCGCTGCAACCCAAGGCGAAGTCATCCTCGAAGGGATCTCGAGGTGTCCGATGCGATGTCTGCGACAAGACTTTCCAGCGTGAACGAGATCTGCGGCAGGGTTTCAATAGGCGTAAGCAGCTTCAACGACATGAACTGAAGACGTCCACTGGAACTACCATGCGAGCTGTGTGTCTGCTGCCCTCTAATGATTCTGTTGAAAGAGAAGCTTCCAACGGGGGGAGTATGTCGGGAGCAGCATAAGATTCAGTAGCTGTTAAACTGTAATGGTCAGGCTGCCGGCAGCGACTGCGCTGCTCTCTCTCTCTGTAACTGTTCTGCAGCCTCGCAGATCGGCAGCGACTTCTTACACTTTCTATTGTCTGCATTACAAACATTGTCTCTTAACATCGCTTACATATCAGTCGCATCGTCAACCCGTGTCAAGACGCCTATGTACGTTCTTCACAGTTGTACAGTGCACAATAAACGATACAATAACTGAACTTCATCCCGTGCATTTCTTATTTAATATCACAAACGCCGCTAAAAAACCTAAGTGGTTTAACATTGAACAATTGCTAAAATTTTTTATTTTTTATTTAATTAACAGTCGACAAATATTATTTTTAAGAAAAATATAAAATTAATTTAATCAAATTAAGTAAAATTAAATATTAATGTATTTATAAGTAAAAATTAGAAATCAAAAATAAATATGGGATTAATAATATGTAATTGATTCAACATTTGTTGCTAGGATTGGGGAAACTCAGAAAACCCAATCAAAAAACTGATCACCACCAGAGATTGTTAAACTCAGAAGATAGTACTCTGAAAGATTCATGCATAAGATAATTAGTAGGGGAAGTGCTATTTGTTAATTGGGAAAAGTAATGGGTAGATCTAATAGAAAGTTAATATCACCATTCATAAGTTTTAGAATTAAAGTTACAGAAGATTAATTAATAGTAATCCCTTAGGATATAAGGGTAGACGGATACAAGATCAGCTTGGAAATATATTTCATAAGAATATAAGGAAAACCAAGAATCAAATACTTTTCTGAAGTCAGTGTAATAATAGGAGAGAGTTCCAATAAATTTGTAGTAGTTGATGAGATGATTGAGTTACATAATATAAGATTATTTTCAAAACTCAAATTTTAAGAACTGGCACAGTATCTTAGAACACAGCCAGGCACAGATGGAGTCATCTGGCCCACAATAAAATGTTGTTTTCACCAAACTTAGATCGCAACGTTACGATCTTTCCGTAATCTGCGATCCGGAAACAGAGTTAGATGTGACTCCAGATGGTCAATTCGAATTCATCACAATGCCTTTTGGATCAAAGCGTTGGGTGAGCTTACCTATTCTTACGTAATCGTTTATATGGGCGACATTATGATTATCGAAGAAACAAAAGAGGAAGCTTCTGAAAGGTTAAGAACAGTTTTAAAAATGTTATCACATTCTGGGATTTCTTTTAATATTTCCAAATGGTCATTTCTTAAATCATGCATCGAATATCTTGGGTTTCTTGTTGGAAAAGGTGAAAGGTGATCGCCTTACCCCTCCGCAGTATGTTACGCAAGTATTGGCATTGCGTCTTATTTTGTGCCAAAATTTTCAGAAATCATTAAACCGTTATATTCTTTGACCTGTATAAATAAAATATTTGAATGGAAACCCGAACTTGAGGAAATACGCAAGAAAATTATAAAAACGCTAACAGATGAGCTCGATTTTATTATATTTGATCCTCAGCATCCCATCGAGCTCCATACTGATGCCAGTATGGAAGCCTACGGCGCTATTCTACTTCATAAAATAGATGATAGTCGAGTTATGGAGTATTATAGCAAACAAAAAATGAAACATTTCTGACATTATATGGTCGACGATTTGTTGTTTTTACAGACTGCAATTCACTGAAAGCCACACGCAATAAAATTGAACTTACGCCAAGAATTCACCGTTGGTGGGCATACATGCAGCCTTTTAACATCCAATGTGTGCTAAAATGGCTCATACTGATTTCATTTCGCATAACCCCATAAGTAAGCCTGCTAAAACGACTATTAATACAGGTGTAGAAGAGAGGCGTACCCTATTAGCTGAAATTTCAGATAAGTGGCTTCTTGCTGAGCAACAAAAGGATTCTGAGATTCCATCTATAGTTTCTAAAATTCAAAACTACGAACTCGAGGAAACTACGAACTAGAAGTTATGAGTTGCGTTCAAAAATGCTTTTCCGCAAAATTCAGCGAAACAGCAAAACTCAATGTCTCGCAGTTGTCCCGATAGCTTTTAGATGGTCGGTAGTGAATCACGTTCATGAAGCAATCGAACACCTTGGATATGAGAAGACACTGGACAAAATGTATGAATTTTACTGGATTGAACATATGGACAAGTACGTCCGTAAATTTTTAAACAATTGCATTACTTGTAAGCTAACTAAACCTCCTTCGGGAAAGTTGCCAATTGAACTTCCCCCCATAACCAAGGTGGAGATTCCATGGCATACGATCCACATGGATATTATCGGAAAATTAAGTGGCAAAAAGTATCAAAAGGAATATAAAATTGTTCAAATAGACACATTCACGAAATTTGTTTACTTGCACAACACGGTTAATATAAATAGTGAAAGTTGTATAGGTGTAGTTGATGTAAATTTTCTTAGAAATATGGCAAAAGAAAATATATAAAAGAGCGCATTGTATGATAAGGATAGGTTTGATGAGAACAAAGCTAATTTTTAAAATTTTAAAGTAGTCATTTCGTTTTACTCAAAAGTGAAGAGACCACAAAGTTAAAGGCTGATTCCTGGTGTCAGAGGTGCTGGAGGGATATAGATATACATTGATGTGTTTGGCTAATAAACGGACATATAAGAATTCTCATGAAGCTTTAAGAAGTATGCCGACAGAAGAAATTACCAAAGTTAGATATGTATGATGTATCCGAAAACGTTGAAACAGACGTTAGAGATTCATTGATGGATTCCAATGAAAGCAAGGACGTTGAAATAGACGTTGAAGATTTATTGGTGGATTCCAATGAGAACGAAAACATTGAAAGAGACGTCATAGAACCGTTTGAGGATTCAAACGATGAACTGGCATTGATGGATTTCAATGAGGATTTCACGAGCTAATGTGTTGACTTATTTGACGTCTGGTGATTATCTATCCGGTGTAAATCTATCCATGGAATTCGCTGTCTGTACATACAATGTGTCTAAATGTCCTCCACACTTCTGTCAATTATGTTGATTACAAAAAAATAATAATAATAAGTAGTAGTAATATGTAAGATTAAGGCGATAATTTAACTAATACTTGTGAATCACTTTGGATGGTCTCTTTTCAGACTAAAGTCATCTTCGAAATTTTATTATTTTTATGAAATTAATATTACACATGAAGTCGTGTGCTTGTTAGGAAGACCGTGTAGAATCGTTATTAGTTTCTTTCAATAAAATGTACCATTACAATGAATGTCATCACTATTAAATTATGTCATATCTATTAAATAAGATACAGCTGCGAAAAAAATAATGTTTTTTCCCAAACGAAAAAAGTATAGTTCATTTTCCAATTTTTTGAAATTTTTTTTTCTTATTTATAGTTTAATATTTCTTCTATGAAATAAAAAAGTTATTTTTGAATGGAGGGCCGACCTATTTATATTTATTTGACATTATATAAAAATATACGTGAAAATTAGCAAAAAAAAAAAAATAATAGCACCGCTGGCATATATTGAGTAATAGCCGTTATAAATTCTAGATTTCTCTCGATAAAAAGTATGGATTTTTGTGATTAGCCTTGGAGCTTACATATTGGATTTTAAAATTAAATTTTGCTGCAAAATGGGGCTTGTACACCTGGTCTGAGGGCCAAATTGACCAATCATCAGAAACCCTATGTCTAGTGAAAGTTTAAACAGAAATATTTGTGAAATCTATGGATACTCCAATAAAAATGTCCGAAATGCCATAATCATCCAGAAAAAGCCCGAAAATCCTGGATAAAAAGAAGTTCTGGCTCCGTAAAACGCCAATTATGTGATGGACGGGGGCAATAAGGGATCTTTAAGACCCGATGCAGAGTTAAGGAAGGACTTTAGTAAAGATGCAATTTTGCAAGGACTTCGAAGATATATTAGAGCTAACAATTTATGAGTCTTAGTCCTCAGAAAGGACCCACTCACGAATGCCGGACCAATTACTAAGTATCTTAGGTTTGCTTGAGGACGTGTAAATTGGCAGAAAGAGAAATCTTGGAATATTTTAGGATCGTAATATTCTAACATCAAAATTTTTGATGGTGGAACGTCTCCTCGATATGTTAGATGCAAGATTTAAGCCCTCAATACACCAGAAGGTTCATAAATCATGGAAGGTCCAGTGGGATGATATAGTCACGTTGTTTATACTATGGACGATATAGAATAACTGATTGAAAACAGTGATGTGTTTATTGTAGATTATGGAATACATCTGATTTGGGTGTTCCAAAAGGATATTGACAGCAAAAATACAAGTAGAAATGCAAAATTATGGTTTTAAGGGCGCTCACTAATTCATATGGGGTGGTCTGGACTACCTAGAGATCGTAATCCTATATAGAACTTGTGGTCAGACATAAGAGGGGGAGTTTCTACATTGACTCCAACTATATTGCAGTCATTAGGACCACCGTTCAGAAGTCCTGGAGCCAGATTCCTTCAAAAAAGTGCAAGGATTTCAACATTTCGACTTGATGCCTTTGTACTGTGAATATCTAAAATATCGGTAAACCTTTAAATACAAAAACTGAAAAATATATTAGATTTAGTATATAATTAACTTTAAACAGTGATTTTGTTACATTTTTATTAATATTTTTTAGTTTAAAGGTCATTTTGGAAGAGTGTGGCTATTATTTTTTCGCTGATTTTATGGCTCTTCAAAATTTGTCAAATTTCTTAGACACGGTATATATAATTATAAACATTTTTGAATTTATAATTTCTAGGGACTCTCCTGAATCTAAAAATGTTTATAGAATCACTGTAAACTTACAGATGTATCTGTAACATCAATTTAAAAAATGAATCGGTCGGTGGTGCTATTTTATTTTTCGCAACTGTATACCATTGGTGTTTTCCTCTTTATCGTCGATCTTCTGTTTACCGTTTGTAAGAAATCTTAGCTCTCACACATCTTTCTTAGGAACTCGGCAGAATGTTTAAGCATGAACAGAATTTTACGAAAGGATAGTGTTCTATTTATCGAGACGTATGCCCTTATTTGTCAACGAAAGGTCGTGTTATGTAAGGCATATGCTTTAGGTATGATGCTTTGCGACCCTTTGTATCAGATAAGATAAGTACATATGTAAACTCGGCAGGGGTAACGATGCATTATATATTAGTCCTAAGAACTGATATTGTATATTGAGTTAAATGACAAAAAAGTCAATAAAAGGAGAGGGCAACCTAGAGTCGTCAGTTCAGTTCAGTACAGTACAATAACACAACTCATCAGTTTCTTCATTTCGAGTCTCCACTTAACAGCCATCACGGTTATTTCGATGAGTGAGTATCGAGAGCTGATGGGTGATGAAATAAGCCGAAGCGGCACAGTTTTTGAAAACGTTCGCCACGAACGTAAATGACGTGAAAACTAATAAAAATGTCACAGCCAAAAAAAAAAGCGTGACTCGCGGTATCCATGCAGAGGACCCCTCAATGGACACATACACATATACATTTATATATATATATATATATATATATATATATATATATATATATATATATATATATATATATATATAAATTATTAAATTATTAAATTTATTACTGACTATTGTCAGATTTGTTAATTAATTAATTAATTCCTGATCTTCCTACTGTTAAGTTAGGAGATCCGGGAAAGAATTTGTTTAATTTATTACTGACTAGTGTCAGATTTGTTATTTCGCTTCGCGATCGTCCTTCTGTTAAGAAAGGAGATCCTGGAAGAAATTTGTTTAATTTATTACTGACTATTGTCAGATTGTTATTATGCTTCCCGATCGTCCTTCTGTTAAGAAAGGAGATCCGGGAAGGCAGGAATAATGTTTAACGACTATTTGTCGGAGTATAATTTAAGGGACAGCACTTAGCTGTTTCTTTATTAAATTTGAACTAAAGAATACAATGAAAACTACAAGCTATTTATTTAATTATTTTCATAGCGGCCGCTCGATACATGCAGCGTCTGCCGGTTATGCAGTGACATCCGGTCAAATGCGAATTTGGCGATTTTGACTGGTGTTGCAATTGGGTCAGTAACGACATCCGATCAAACTCTGATACAGCGATTTTGATCGGTGTGAATTGGGTCAACATTTTGGGGAGCGTTGATTCCAATTACTTGCAACGACTTCCGGTCAAATTCTAATTCAGAGGCTTTGTGAATTGTGTCAACATTCTGGAGAATGTTGACTCCGGTTAACTTATATATATATAATTAAATAAAGGTTGTGTTGAGTCGAACTAATGACCGGGCTGCGTAGCCTAAGATCAACGCTAATAAAAATCCGATTAAAGAAAAGACTTCTAAGTTTCGAGAGAACGTCTTCTTTATTTCAGTATCAGCTTAAGACTGAAATGACAATGCAGAACAAATCTTACGTCTACTTGGTTTGTTGTATTTGTTTACAATTCTTGCTGCCACATCAGCAATTTGTGCTTATGTTTACAATTTTTTGCGCTTGAGTGCGATGCGCAGCTTTAATTGAATATTGTTTACAGTAATGAATGCGATGCGCAGCTCTTAATAAATGGCTATTGTGCTTTTGTTTATGATTATTGAATTTGAGTGCGATTGGTAAACTGTCGCGTTGTTTATTTTCTTTATACTTTAATTACGATCTGGGGCCGTTGTTGTCCTAATGCAAAAATAGTGTTAGTGTCGACGAGAATACGTCACTTCCCTTCCCTTAAAGAGAAGCCTATGCTTAGGCTGGAACTGTTGGATATAATGTGGGCAATGGTTTTTGTAGTATTTCTATATCTTGTGATGCATTTTGTAAATTGTCTGTTCGTTTCTTCATTTTTGAATATAAGAGTATAATTGGGTTTGTGGTTACATATTTTGAGTATAAGTATAATGCAAGAATTGTTGAACTTATAATTACAATAATAATGTAAAGTGTGTTATTATTTTGTGATATTAGTTTTATAACGTCATTGTGTTTAATAGGCTTAATCTTAGTTATATTAAGTGGTGAATATAATGGTGTAAGGTCTATTTCTGGTTGTAAATAATTTTCTATTAAGATAATGTTTTCAATTTCAAGTCTGCATTGTGTAGCTCTTACAATTTTATTTCCAGTTATTGTTATGTTACTATTTAGTTTTTGACAATTTTGGATAATGGTAGTTTCAGTTAAGTTCCATGTTAATATTACATTGGGTTCGACATATTTAATCATTTCTTTTGTGGGTATTGGTATAAAGTTACAAATTGGATTCTTGCGTTTAATTATATTGGTGACACATTCATTAATTATTTCTTCATTATTTTGATTATAGATTTTGTTTTTATTTTCAAAGTAAGATTGAGTATCTGAGTAGTCTAACTGATTACCATTTTGGTCGTGATAGTGTTGATTGACTTCTTTTTAATTGGTATGTGTTAATCCAAGTAGATGTTTTGATTAATAATATATTGTGGTTTAAAATTTGTCATAATTCAGTAGTTTTGGGTTAAACAGTCCGAGTCGAGAAAGTTGCATACCCATTTCTAGGTCTTCTACATATTCAATGAATTGCATGAGTTCGTATGTAAGTGTGTCGATACTATTGCGATTATTTTCATATTGTTTGTTACGAACCGATTTTTCCCGGTGGGCAACCTCAGCTAGCTCAGTGTACCCAGGGATGGGTTGCTGGGTCCCAATGCCCTCAGTTCGTAGCCAGATCCCGAACAAGTTCCGTCTCGTTCGCTACAACATCGATTACAAACATCGATAACACAACACAGACAACAACAAACACAAGCATGCATACAAACAACAAACTACAGCTGAGTGGAATTACTGCTGGTCTGGTGTTGATGACCAGAGACGCGCCCACCCTACCATACGATGGACCAAAGCGTGAATGTTGTGGTCCATCGCCCTTGGAGGAAAGTCACAGCTGACTATTCCAGGCTTTCACAGCCTTCTCTTCCCCCCCTCCTGCGGGAAACTAACAAATCATTTTTTTATTTAACTGCGCAAGACAAATATTTATTAAAATTAATTCAAATTATTATGTTGTGGGGCCCTAGGTGACTGATGACCGTGGCAGCAAGCCTGCTGTCTGCCAGGGCTAATCCTAACGCGCTATGTGCGGCAAAATAAAAGCTGGAAATAGCCTCGCACATAAATTACGACGGTCAATAAGAAGGGTCCTGTCCTACCTAGAAGAGCTCCTCTGGGATTCGGGTGGGGACACCTAACCGTAACCAGACTAGCGTCTGGTTGCAACGCGCGCTGGCTTGCCCGCAAGCAGCAAAATTGCTACTCGGCAATGCGCCTACCTTCAACAAATCTAAAAATTATCACTAACAATAGCTTAATCTATAGGACATTTACAGACAAATAAATAATAAATAAATAAATAGATAATAAAATAAATATATATATAAATAAAATAACGATGGGGACGATGTGGGGGGGGTCTGCAAAAAGGGCAGACTGCGCCGAAATTTGCACGGTCTTCGTACGAAGTGCCCCTCGGGGCTAAATAGGATTCACCGCGCCCACTACGGGGCTTGCATAGATCTTGCTGCGGGTCCGAAGTGGGCAGATGCACCGATCCGCAAGATGCCAGTGTGCTTCACGGGGCTGGAGGTAGCGTCACGCCCTTGCTGCGCCTACCACGTGGGTAATGTTGCCGCAAACGCGACGGCAAAAAGGGCCGAACTCACCAGAGCATCCGGACTAATCTTGCCCCTCAGGGCTTCGGTGTTGCGGTGTCGACTGCGTTGTTGGTGTCGACGTGCCGGCCACCTCGCTGCGTCTAGAATAGAATCGCAGAGTGTGTGGCAGCTACGGATCTCACAGCATACACAAATAATTGGGCCGACGCCGGATTACAACCTCAGCTGATCCGGTCGCCGGCCTGCTGCCACAATAAAATTCACAATTTAGAATTTTTCTATTATTAATACCACTCCGCTTACCTGGCTTATTTCAAAGCTCCCGCTTATCATTTGCATTTCCTCACAAATCCCTAGCTGTGGCCTCGTCGTAAGCGCCTTCGCCTGGTCTTCAGCGCCCGGTCTTCATCTTATTGAAATTATATTGACCGGGCGCCCACCGGCACGTGCGTTCACTTGCAGATTTTTTCTTTGCCACACTCTCGTGGTCAATCGGCTGTTCGTGATTTTTTCTTTAAAATCGGGCTATCGATGTCCCAGAACTACGGCAACGCCGGACATATCGTTGACCCAGCCCTGAGATCATCGATAACCCGCAGCCGGCCCAACGAGAATGCAACATCACCCGGAAATTCCGAGCGAGCAAACCTGCAAGCGCTGCAAATTGCCGGGCGCATCCCAGGTGGGCCCTAGAGTCAGGGTTGCCCACAATCCGCGCCCAACGTAGGCCACACCCACGACCCTGAACTAAACTAAACCTAACTAACCTAACATGCCCCTAACTGCTAATTATCCTAAAACCGGAGATCAGATGTTAGAGAGACGACGATACCGACATCCCGTAGAAGCAGCTCCCTCAAATCCTGGTAGGAGATGACCCGGATCATCGGAAACGCTCTCCGGGCGCCGATGCCGCGTCCTCCTTCCATCTCATCTCCGTCTCGGGTAGATGCCCTTCTCCTCAGAGCCGGAGATCCCCCTTGGAGGCACCACCCAATGGTCCGCAACCGTCCGCACGTCCACTGCTTGAAGTGATGTGGAGCAATGCACGGCTCCACGGCTGCCACGGGCGCATTCGTGGCCATCGAAAGCCCATGCGACCACTGGTCCCTCCACGACAACCTCATCGTGATTCCACGATCTCCTGGCTCTGCCAGCATCACTCTTATGCCCATTTAAAACTACCGCATGCACTATTTACAACCTAATACTACCTATTTCTATCAGCATGCTCCTACAAGTAACCAATAAAAAAATAAATAAATAAATAAAAACTAGAAAAAAAACTAACCCCCTAATAAATAAATAAATATATTATAAATAATCATAAATAATAAATAAGGCTACCAAAACTAAATAAAAAAAACTAACTCCTAACCTGAAGGGGAAGGAATTTTGTGTCCGCCGGAATCAGCTGTATTTTCCTACGTCTCACGACAGTAACTCCGCTCAAATACAAAAGACAAACAAATATTACTTCCTCCAACTGGCGAATCATCAGCTTCACTGACGATCCCCAGTTAGGGATTTTCCACAAAGACTGCGTTTCCTAATCCACTTGCGGCCGCCAACAAACCTTCTTGGCGGTGCATCGCATGGCAACAAGTGGAGGGAAACACACATACAAATCTACGTTACAATTAAGCGTGCTCGTCCCTACACTGCTGCCGCCCTCGTCGAATCGTCCGTCGCAAACCGAGTCGCAAACGTCACTGCTCGTCGTCGAGCGTGCGTGTCATACACGGATGCTAAGGAGCAACACACTCGAGTGGTCAGCTCTTGGGCCGCTCTTGCCACGCTTTCTCATCCCATGCGACGTCGCAAACGTCACTGTTCCCCGTGGAACGTGCGTGTCATACGCGCATGGTCAGATCAAACTTGGTTGAGAACAGCTCTGGTGCAGTTGATCGTGGCGAAACGCCAGACAAAGACACCAGACAAACTAACATTTACGTTACAACTCTGCGTCCCACTGGATCATACAGGTGGCCCTAAGGTCTCGATTCGTCGCGCAATTCCACTCCGATTACGTCTTCGGGTGAAAGTCGCGACTCCTCAAGGCCCGAAGGTCAGCTACACTACCACTGTGACACAGAACAAAAACTACATTTGGCCCATGAAGGTGTCCTCAAGGTCCTGATTCGCCGATCCACTTCACGCCGATTACGTCTTCGGGTGAAGTAACCAACTTCTCAAGGCCCGAAGGTCAGCCTCACTACCAACAAGGCTTCGGCGTTCGGTTTATTTTTTTGTTAACCAACGAAAGCACGTCGCTTTACGCCGGTTCCTGAAGCCGTTCTCGCGAACTGCTCCAGAAACACTGGTGTTTTCGCTTGGGCGCCATATCTGTTACGAACCGATTTTTCCCGGTGGGCAACCTCAGCTAGCTCAGTGTACCCAGGGATGGGTTGCTGGGTCCCAATGCCCTCAGTTCGTAGCCAGATCCCGAACAAGTTCCGTCTCGTTCGCTACAACATCGATTACAAACATCGATAACACAACACAGACAACAACAAACACAAGCATGCATACAAACAACAAACTACAGCTGAGTGGAATTACTGCTGGTCTGGTGTTGATGACCAGAGACGCGCCCACCCTACCATACGATGGACCAAAGCGTGAATGTTGTGGTCCATCGCCCTTGGAGGAAAGTCACAGCTGACTATTCCAGGCTTTCACAGCCTTCTCTTCCCCCCCTCCTGCGGGAAACTAACAAATCATTTTTTTATTTAACTGCGCAAGACAAATATTTATTAAAATTAATTCAAATTATTATGTTGTGGGGCCCTAGGTGACGGATGACCGTGGCAGCAAGCCTGCTGTCTGCCAGGGCTAATCCTAACGCGCTATGTGCGGCAAAATAAAAGCTGGAAATAGCCTCGCACATAAATTACGACGGTCAATAAGAAGGGTCCTGTCCTACCTAGAAGAGCTCCTCTGGGATTCGGGTGGGGACACCTAACCGTAACCAGACTAGCGTCTGGTTGCAACGCGCGCTGGCTTGCCCGCAAGCAGCAAAATTGCTACTCGGCAATGCGCCTACCTTCAACAAATCTAAAAATTATCACTAACAATAGCTTAATCTATAGGACATTTACAGACAAATAAATAATAAATAAATAAATAGATAATAAAATAAATATATATATAAATAAAATAACGATGGGGACGATGTGGGGGGGTCTGCAAAAAGGGCAGACTGCGCCGAAATTTGCACGGTCTTCGTACGAAGTGCCCCTCGGGGCTAAATAGGATTCACCGCGCCCACTACGGGGCTTGCATAGATCTTGCTGCGGGTCCGAAGTGGGCAGATGCACCGATCCGCAAGATGCCAGTGTGCTTCACGGGGCTGGAGGTAGCGTCACGCCCTTGCTGCGCCTACCACGTGGGTAATGTTGCCGCAAACGCGACGGCAAAAAGGGCCGAGCTCACCAGAGCATCCGGACTAATCTTGCCCCTCAGGGCTTCGGTGTTGCGGTGTCGACTGCGTTGTTGGTGTCGACGTGCCGGCCACCTCGCTGCGTCTAGAATAGTGTCCACGAAGGCTCCTCTAGCGCAGGTTCGCAGAGTGTGTGGCAGCTACGGATCTCACATCATTCACAAATAATTGGGCCGACGCCGGATTACAACCTCAGCTGATCCGGTCGCCGGCCTGCTGCCACAATAAAATTCACAATTTAGAATTTTTCTATTATTAATACCACTCCGCTTACCTGGCTTATTTCAAAGCTCCCGCTTATCATTTGCATTTCCTCACAAATCCCTAGCTGTGGCCTCGTCGTAAGCGCCTTCGCCTGGTCTTCAGCGCCCGGTCTTCATCTTATTGAAATTATATTGACCGGGCGCCCACCGGCACGTGCGTTCACTTGCAGATTTTTTCTTTGCCACACTCTCGTGGTCAATCGGCTGTTCGTGATTTTTTCTTTAAAATCGGGCTATCGATGTCCCAGAACTACGGCAACGCCGGACATATCGTTGACCCAGCCCTGAGATCATCGATAACCCGCAGCCGGCCCAACGAGAATGCAACATGTTTAATTTGATCGATTCTGTCATTTATCAAACTTATTACATCATTTAATTCATGAAGTTTAATTGAATTTTGTGCAAGTGTTTCTAAATTTTGCTGAATTTCTACTTTATCGGTTTCGTCGAGTGTTCCAAAAAGATATTTGTATGCGGATCCCACTATGTTAAAAAGTCCTCGATTCTGTCTGTTTTCTTGATGTAGAGTTATTCCAGTTAATTCTTTAAGTAATTTATTATACAAAAATTTGATTCTTAGTGAGTCAGGGTTATTGAGTACCTTATTACCTAAATATGTAGCTATTGTGTCAATTTCCGTTAGATTTATTATTAAGCAGTGATGCTCAAATGCTGATGGCATTTGAATTGGTTTACTTGAAAATAGAAGGTAGCCAAGATTGGTATCGATATTGTTTATTTGAATTTGTTGAGTGTAGCCTGTGGTGATTAACAGAAGCAATAACATCACTGTATACCAGGGACCTGTGGGATTGGAACTTGATTAATTTTTTTTTGTTTCTTAAACTGTGTTTTGTAATAGTGGGTGACTCTATTTCTATTAGTGATTTTAAAATGGTCAGAATCTGTTTGTTCTACGTTTTTGTTTGCTTTAAAGGGATTTTCTAATTTTCCTTTCTGAAGCGGACCTTTCCTATATCTAGTGTCAATGTCGTATTCCAGGCGATCAGTATTTATTTGGTTAATTTTTATTTCTTTATTATTTTGAGTATTTAGTATTGGTTGTCCAGCATAAAGGAATATGTGAGCAGGTGTCTGTCCGGTAGTGTCATGCTTAGTTTTGTGATTGTATATGTAGAGAATTGATTCTATTTTACTTAAATTGGTTTCTTTGTCGTTGGATGATTTAATTATGCGAATTTTCTCATTTATGGTTTTATGGAGTCTTTCTACGTCAGCTATGCCTGTTTTTGCTGTATTAAGTTGTAACTCAATACCCTCACTCTCGAGCCATCTTTTGAGAGCCAAGCTGGAGAATGCGCCATCTCTGTCTGCCTTTAACAGTGTAGGTTTGCCCAATTGATTAAATATGCGCATAAGTGCATTTTTGCATTCTATCCAGTCCTTTGTTTTAATTTGTTCAAGAGTGGAAAATTTCGAATAAACGTCTATGCAACTAACGTAATGTTTACCTTCACAAGAATAAATATCTATCACAAATTTTTCGCGACAATGTTCAGGTTTAGGTGTGATTTTAAAAGGCATTTTTGTGTCTCTATGTTCTGTTTTAGCTAAGTTGCACACGTTGCATTCATTAATTATGTTTTGAATTAACAGTTGGCTATTTGGAAAATAATGATTTTCTTTGAACAATTTAGTCATTTTTTGGATACCAGGGTGTAGAAGTTTTTCATGAGATTCCAGTATGATTTCTTTGAATTCGGCATATGAGTTTACATTTTTTAATAGGCTCAGACTACGGATCACCTTAGTATGTGAGGTATTAATGATTTCCTTGTGGGCGCTTTGTATGAGTTCAAAATCACCATCACTCACGATGTACATGGTAACATTTTTGTGAATAAAATGATCAAGTAAAAATTGATAAAGGGTCATTTCATCGTAATGGATTGTGGTTATTGAATTGCCAAATATAATTGAATGTTCTGCCTTATTTTGATCTGATTTTATGAAAATTATTTGTCGCTTTGATATATTTATTGGTTTTTCTGTTAATTGAATAAGATCACTACTGTCGTCATCTGCACTGTGTTGGGTGGCTTCACCGAAATGATTTTCTTCCAATTTAATTCTAGACAAAGCGTCGGCAATTGTATTTTGTTTTCCTTTAATATATTCAATTTTGAAATCGAATTCGGCCAATCTAATTCTCCATCTATGTAATTTAGCATTTGGTTCTTTCAAAGTGTGCAACCACCGGAGGGGTTGATGGTCACTAGCTATTTGGAAATGTCTTCCAAGTAAGTAATGACGAAACGTTTTTGTAGCCCAAACTATGGCGAGTAATTCTTTTTCAATAGCACTGTAATTTAATTCATGTTCGTTTAAGGTTCTGCTTATGAATGATATTGGATGACCATTTTGAGAGAGAACAGCTCCAAGAGCTAAATTACTGGCATCTGTGGTTAATACAAATTTTTTTTCGAAATCAGGAAGTTTTAAAATTGGGTCACTTGTTATTAAAGCTTTAAGTTTCTCAAATGCTTGTACATATTCGTGGTTTTTAGTGTCAAATTTAGCTCCTTTCTTTAAATATCGTGTCATAGGTTTTGCTACGTCAGCGTAATTTGGAATGAATTTTCGATAAAAACCTGTTAGTCCAAGCAATGCTCTAATTTCTTTTATTTTTGTTGGAATTGGGTATGAAACTATAGCTTCTATTTTAAGAGGATTTGGTTTAATTCCATCGGGAGTAATGATATGGCCAAGGAAGTTTGCTTCCTTTTTCAAGAATTCGCACTTGTCTAATTGCAATTTTAGATTTGCTTCGGATAATTTATTGAAAACTAATTGTAATGAATTTAAATGTTCATCCAGAGATGTAGAAAAAACAATTATGTCATCTAAGTAAACTAGACAATGTTTATGTATATTGTTGTCGAAGTATATTGTTCATGCATCTTTGAAATGTAGAGGGTGCGTTTCTTAAACCAAATGGCATACGGACGTATTCGTAATGACCATTTTTTGTAGAAAATGCAGTTTTTGGTATGGATTCTGGGTCCATTTCTATTTGATGAAAACCTTTAGCCAAATCAATTGTTGTAAAATATTGACATCTTCCTAATTTACCGAGTATTTCGTACATATTTCGTTTTACCTGAAGCGTCAGGCTTCTTAGGTACAATCCAAGTGGGGCTATTATACGGTGAATTACTTTCTCTAATTAGTCCTTCTTCAAGCATTTCCTGTACCTGTTTTTCAACCTCAATGTCATGCATTTGTGCTTGTGGGTACTGTTTTGTATAAATTTCGGAGTTATGTGTAGTATTAATTACATGTTTTATTGTATTTGTAAAAGTTAAATGATCTCCTTCTTTATATTGAAGATTTTTGAATTTATTTAAAACTTGTTTTAATTTAAAACTTTCCTCTTGATTGAGATGATCTAATCGAAATTGTTCAAAATTTAAATTTTTAATTGGTATGAAATCTGATTTTACTATTTTTTGTACATTAAAAGCTTGATCTTTATGTGGACCTGAATTAATTAATGTGTAAGTTTTTTCAAAAAGTGTAACTGTTCGATTTTTGTAATTTATAACAGCTTGTGCAGTATTGAGTAATTTTCTGCCGATTAACAAGTCATAATCGTTAGAAAAATTATGTAAATAGAATTTCTGAGGAATTTTTATTATGTTATTAGTGGGTAAGATAACTGATTTGTTTATTGTTATAAGACCGTTTGATGTTTGAACATCACATTTTGTGTTTTTTGATCGGAAGGGAAAAAATATTTTCTCGTATCATGTTAATTGTGGATCCTGTGTCTATAAGGCATTTGTATTTATAACCTTTGTATACTATTTCTAAATATTGGTATTGTCCGGGGCTGGTAACCGAAAATTTTCATCAGATTCAAATTCGATTTGATTATGTTCAACTGGTTCCTCGTGTTGTTCTTGGTCTTGGTACTGGTTGCTGTCAAAGTACTCTTGTTCATAAGGTTGTTGGTCATGGTTCGATTCGTTGGTTTGGTATTCTTGAGCATCTTGTAGTCGTAACTCGTCAACAGACATTTTTGTTTGTTCACTGTCCGATGGTCTAAGTCGTTTGATTGCTGGTCTTGGATTAAGGTTGGAATTGTTAAACATTGGTGCTTGTTGTGATGTTTGAGGAAAAGGATTTCTATTCGACACAGGTGATTGTGCATTCACGATTTTATTGGAGTTAAATTGATTATAACCAGACATCATAGATCTTTGAATCAAAGTTTGAGATGCATAATTTGGTCTGGGTGAGTATTGTTGTGGTTGATAATTTAGTTGTAATGGTTGAGAATATTGTGGACATCTTGGTTGATAGTTAGGTTGATATTGTGGATATCTTGGTTGATAATCAGTATGATTAGTTGAATTTGAATTGGGATATGGATTTTGGGTTTTATTTTTATCTTTGTTCTCACTATATTTGTATGTACTAAAGAGTGTATTTTCTTCGTAAATTCCTTCATTTTGTGCAACGCTTATAAGAGTTCTTAAATCTGTGATATTGTGATGTACCAAAATGGAAAAAAGGGTTGGTGGTAGTTTTCGAATTAGTATTTTAATGGATTCTCTTATAGCCTGTAGGTAAATTACAAGATCTGTATTGTTACCTTCTAGATGTAATTTTGATATTAATAGTTGACGTCGTTTCTCAGCCTCCTTGCAGAATGCTCGCAGATTTCCTTTGTAAGGCGTCTCACAGAAGTTCTCTAGTAGCTTGTAGTTTGGTGCCTGCGGTTTGAATTCGTCAATTAATCTCTGCTTCTTCGATGTTTGGCAATCCCAAGGATCTAGTTACGTGTCCATCAAGATTCCGTTCAATTGCTCCGAGAAGAATGCGCTGCTGTCGTACGTCGTCCGTCTGATAGAGGGATAGTATGTAGTCAACTCTACTGACGAAGGTGTAAAGCGATGCTGGTTCTCCAGTAAATACAGATATGTCCTTGAGTTGTCGTCGGGCTTCAGCCAGATTACTGTCGTTTAACGGTGTAAGCCGTGTTGGGGCGATAATTGGTTGAGCCATTTTTATTTTATTTATTTATTTCTTTTTAAATAATTGTTCCTCTCTTTTTTTATTTTAATATGTTTCACTTAATCTTTAATTTGTTCTTTGATTTTTTTTTCACTTTATTGATTATTATTATTTTTTTTCTTAACTTATGCTTCACTTAGTTTATCTTTTTTTTGTCTTTGTTACTTAATTCAATTTTATTTTATATTTTTACTTAAAAAAAAAAAAATTTTTGCTGTGCCGTTGGACTTATGAGCTTTTTTAATAGTGCTTCAATTGTTCCTTCCACCTTTTATGGATAACCGAATTGGATTTATGATCCTGGTTGAAGTACTCGAGCGGATTTATGCGATTGTGAATGTTAAAATTTAATTTATTTTTCACTCGCGGTTCTTTTTTTTCGGATACTAAAAAGTATCCTACCGGCTGCGCCAATTAAATAAAGGTTGTGTTGAGTCGAACTAATGACCGGGCTGCGTAGCCTAAGATCAACGCTAATAAAAATCCGATTAAAGAAAAGACTTCTAAGTTTCGAGAGAACGTCTTCTTTATTTCAGTATCAGCTTAAGACTGAAATGACAATGCAGAACAAATCTTACGTCTACTTGGTTTGTTGTATTTGTTTACAATTCTTGCTGCCACATCAGCAATTTGTGCTTATGTTTACAATTTTCTGCGCTTGAGTGCGATGCGCAGCTTTAATTGAATATTGTTTACAGTAATGAATGCGATGCGCAGCTCTTAATAAATGGCTATTGTGCTTTTGTTTATGATTATTGAATTTGAGTGCGATTGGTAAACTGTCGCGTTGTTTATTTTCTTTATACTTTAATTACGATCTGGGGCCGTTGTTGTCCTAATGCAAAGATAGTGTTAGTGTCGACGAGAATACGTCACTATATATACATATATACATATGTACATACATATATTCATATATATGTCTATACATACATATACATATATAAACTTTTTTTTAACTAAATTGTAAAGTTTAGATATTTTTAGGAATTTATTATTGTTTTTATGTGATCTGGAGTAGGGTTGGCTAGATAAACTAATATGTTATTATTATTGAACATTTCATTTCTCGTTATATCAAAAGCTGTACATTCTATTAATATGTGTCTCAGATTCAAAGAACCGTTGTTGTCACAGAATGAGCAAGAGTAGGAGGGATGGGATTCATTTAATGGGAGTGTGTTATTTTCTAGTATTAATTTTCGAATGTAAGAATTATTTTCCATGTTTTTTATTGTATTTAGAGCAGCTAATGAGTCGGAACATATCAAGAATTTCCCAGTTGTTGATTTTAGAATTTGGATTGCTTCTAAAATAGCTATTATTTCCGCTGTGAAAACGGTAGACAGTCTATGTCACTATATTTAAAATTGAATCTTCAGTTGTAATAGGATATGTTGTTATGTTATTGCACTGAGATCCGTCTGTATATATGCATTTGTATGATTTATTTTGTTGCTATAAGTGGTGTAACATTTTTTGCAATATATAATTGGGTGTTGTGGATTTTTAATAGAAGGGTCAATCAGCTTTTGATTCAGGGTACACGGGGTATACTTTCGTTAGTATGTTTGTTGTGTTTGTTTATAGAAATAGATATCTCCATATCTAGGTTGAGTTTAATTATATGGTCTATTGTTGAGGTAAATTTCGGTTTATTGTTTGTTTTATAGATTTTTATTATATTAAATAGAGGAGAGTCTAAGCAATTAATCATCGATTCTCCAAGCCAAGTAGTGATCGAGTTTCTTGTTATTTCAATGTATGCTAGTCTCTTGCCGAAGGTTTTTACTAGGTGTTGTTCTAAAGGTGCCAGCGCAACTCTAATGTCAGTATTTTGTTAAGCTGATTTATTGCAGATTTTGGGGCGTAGCCATATATTGGTTAAGCGAAGTTTATTTTTGAGATGACTATTGCTTTAGTTATTGCTATGAGGGTGCTGGTGTTACAAGAAAATTGATGGCATGCTAAACATTTAATGATATTTAGTGATTTTGAAAGAAATGTCATCAGGTTCTTAATGTGGGAATTCCATTTATACTTTTTTTTTGGAGGGTAACTCCTAAAATTTTCATAGTTTTTCATAGTTCCGTTATCTGTTGAAACCGTACACTTGCAGCCGTGTTTTCTGCATATGTGTAGGTGCCAACATTTAGTGGTTGAAAGTTGTGATCCTGAATTTGTACACTAGTCCTGTATTTCCCTAAATAATAGTTTGAGTTGTATGTTCTGGTTTTTTAATTTACTTAGTTTAATAATGAGGTTGAAGTCGTCTGCATACTCTGATTTCTTTGTGGTTGGATAAAATATTTAAGATTTTATTATAGGCTATGACAAAATGTATTTATTATTTGGACCTATTTTCCATTAGTTCAGTTGGTCAATTATGGCGTGGACTCCAATATTATCTTATTGAGAAGTCTAGCGAGACTGGTTCCTTCGCGGTAAAGTCCTATTGATTAAATAATCATCATAAAATATATTATTCATAATTGACTCTCCTTTTCGGAAGCCAGTTTGGTGTTTAGAGTTGAGTAGTAGTAAACTACCATCACCGTTTTCCTATGATCTAGTAATTTTGCAATACTTGAGTTCTGGCTATCTTCGATTATTCCATGTTTGGTTAATGGATCGGCTATCTTCGATTATTCCATGTTTGGTTAATGGATTGGGACTATTACACTTATTTTGTATGCTTGAGGTAGGTAAGAGTTTAGAATTAAATTAATGTATTTCATGAATCTTTATTTGCTTTTGGCTTTTTTGACTTTAAGTACTGGGCGCTTTTTATACTTGTATGTAGATTATTATTGAATAGTGTGGTTATGATAGGTCACATTCGAGTCTGTTGTTTGCTGGTTTCCAAATTGCGTCTATAGTAAGATCGAGGGTTGCAAATGTCAGGTCTATGTGAGTCAGAGTGTTGTGTGAACTAAAGTGTGTTGGTGAGCCGTCGTTTAGGAGTATGTAGTTCGATTGAGTTTTGCAGCTGTTTACAGATAGCAGTTGTTATTTTTAGGTGATCCCCAATTTTTATGTCAGCTGTCAAAGTCACCCATTATGATCGCGTACCTTCGCGCTTTTATTCGCAGTTCTATTAAGACTGCAACTATACTTGCGTTGGGACCCAAGTGGTGCAATTAGAAATTGTAACCCACCCAGCTATAGAGTTTCCATTTAGAGTGTTACGATGAGTAAAGTAACACGATCACATCGGAGGAGCCCATGAATGACAGACAGAAGCAAAGGGTAGTACAAAAACTGTTCAGTTGACAGTGCCAGGGCAGGAGCCGGAACAAGTTTGCGCGAACAACATCCGGAAGTACTAGCACAAGAGTATTGACGGCACCAGCAGCTGCCGCCATCCAGGTGGAAGACCTCCTGTTCAAGATCGCCACGCTGGAGAAGGAGTTGCAAAGGTTAAGGCCGATGGATCCCGTTATCCAAAGAAGTATAGGAATGAGTGAGAGAGCGAGCGGCAAACCGTTTGTCTTAGCAGAAACCGTTACTTCGACGAAGCGTTTGGGTGGAACTTGAGTTAATCGCCATTTTTGAGTGGAAACCTTCACGTGACGCCATATATGAGTGCAAACTCAGATGCGACGCCACGTTTGAGTGAAAACTCAACTAGAGAGCTCACCAATGTAACGAGCCTGAAAATAAGTGGCGTAGACATGGATAAGCGTCACGCTTACCAATGCAAAGTCTACGACGTCAACACGTACAGGCTACGGATAAACATGCGCGACTGCCGATGAAACCATACCATACCACATTCCGATACCAAAGGTACTTACGGATTGGATCACGCGCATCTTGGGATACCGATACATACCAGACGATTCGCATTAAAGGGACCTTATGCGGCCGCCACCGATCTTGGATGGGTGGTATTCGGGCCAATAAGAGATCAAGAGTTGAGGAACTCACCGAAGTCATGCCTACTTGCAGCATCTTAGGAAGATGCTATCGAAAAGATGACTACACCGACACGGAGAACTTTGGGGTGATGCCCTCGCGTCCGTTTGCAGTTAGTGATGACGAACGAACCCAGGGAATACTCGAAGAAGCCACTGTGAAGCTGACCAAAAGATACCAGACCGGATTACTATGGAGAAGGGACGATGTTGTACTGCCAAGGGGCTACGATATGGCCTTCCGCCGGTTGGTAAATATTGAAGGGAAAATGAAGCGCGATGTCTGGTTCGCGCAGGCATACAAAGGAATAATAAAGGACTACGTCAACAAGGCATATGATCGGCGCCTGCCAGAGAGTTATGTGAAAACCACGCCCATTAAAGATGAAGAAGAAATCGTTAATAAGTTTGCCATGATTGCCGCAAACAACGCCTTTATCCCATTTCAGAGGTACTCGGGCTACAACAAACTAGTAATGACTTTGTCTTGGGTCGTAAGGTTCATGATATGTTGACGTGGACAAAAAAGCGGGCTCAAGAAATATGGGCTCACCGCTGCAGAATGCGAGAAGGCAGTTCTTCTATTGGTTAGACGGGCGAAACAGGAGATGTGCCCTGAGGAGATGCGGCTCTCCACCGATAAAGAGATGTTTACCCGTTGGAGCGACATAAGGGGATTGACACCCTAAGTGGACACAAATGATGTCCTACTCGCCTAGGGAAGAATTGATGCCGCAGTATCCATGCCGTATAGTGCGAGGACACCGATGATCCTGTCACACCGACACTTGTTCACGAAGCTGCTCGTGGCTCATTAACACAAGATTGCGCAGGGAGAACGGCAAGAATATTATCGGAGCTGACCGGTATTCCCGAAGGTTCAAGGAAGTGTTTCAACCAGAGAAGATTCAAAACGAGCTATCGACCAGAGGATCTTTAATATATTGTGTAACATCAATCTTATTGCCCTCAATTGCTCAAAGTGCAAAGCCATGACTTTTGCAGGACACAACTTATGTATGTTAAATACTTGTTAGATGACCATCTTCTTGAGAATATATCTCAAATCAATGACCTAGGCATCCTACTTGATCGTAAACTCTTCCTCAATGATCACATTGAAGGTCTTAGGTTTCATTGAATGTTGGTCTAAGGAACTCAATGAACCTTATATGACTAAAAAGCTTTATGTCTCTGTGGTCGCAACAGTATTAGACTTATAAAGACAAAATCGATTCGGTGCAAAAGAAGTTTCTAATTTTCACACTAAGAAACTTAAAATGGTCACCAGAGCTTAGCCTACCGCCAAATCCTAGTAGATTACTATTAATTAATCTTCCTTCTCTTTCTCACCGTCGCACTATGCTGGGTGTAACTTTCATTCTAAAACTTATTAGTGGTGATATTAACTCTCCTCTCTTGCTTAACAAATTAAACTTTTCAATTCCTATTAGATCTACCCGTTTCTTTTCCTTATTAACAATTAGCACTTGCCCTACTAATTACTACTACTAATTAATTATGCATGAACCATTTAGAGTACTATGTTCAGAGTTTAACATACTTTACGGGGTTATCAGTTTTGCGTCATTTCATTCCACTAATGAAGCCATAATTTTAGAACATTTACTCACACATTAATAACTTAAGCGGCCCATCCACAGGCGAGCATGTTGGCCGAGCATGTTGTGCTCGACGAAATATTCCTCGTTAGTGGTAGTGCTCGCGTACAAATTTCGTGTTCGTCGAGCCGCTCGCACAAGATAGAAATGATTCTATCTTGCCTGTGTTCGCGACAACATGCTCGACAATGGATGGCGATGCTCGCACGAACATCACTTCAACCAAACATTTGAAGTGAAAACACGTGCTAGCGAGCGCTGCTAAAAATGTCTATACAATGAATGCAAGAGTTTATGTATATATTATATATATTATTTATATATTATTTATATACTAATATATTTTTGAAGCAAAAATTAATTGAAAAAAAAGTGCAATTAC
The DNA here is from genome assembly GCA_018150725.1 of Drosophila quadrilineata. Classification (NCBI taxonomy): domain Eukaryota; kingdom Metazoa; phylum Arthropoda; class Insecta; order Diptera; family Drosophilidae; genus Drosophila; species Drosophila quadrilineata. Next base: position 1,431,971 of record JAECWN010000450.1, read on the forward strand.
AGTGGCGCCGTCGTCTTCCGGTGCCATGTTGACGCCTCAAAATTTTCCAGCAAATGATGTTCGCGAGCATGTTCGCACTAGTTGGTGGACAAGAAAATTTTTTCTCGACAACATGCTCGGCCAACATGCTCGCCTGTGGATGGGCCGCTTTAATCTCTGGTGGTGGTCATTGATTTGATTGGGTTTTTCTGGGTTTCCCCAATCCTAGCAACAAATGTTAAATCAATTTACAATCTACTCACCCCAGAATAATTATAATTTATTTTTTTTATTTCTTTTTATTTTATTCCAATTTTTATATTTCAATATATAAAAATTTAATTTAATTAAGTTTGAATTTATTTTTAATGTCATATTTTAATTAATTTCGGTCGACTGTTAATAGTTGACATAAAATTAAATAAAATGAAAATAACAAACATATTATTCAATGATCAAATGAGAACTTTGAAAAATATCGAAGAGAAAATTAAACTATATTCAAAAAACCATTGCATCAGAAAAAACAATATATTTTTACCTAAAATATTATCAAAAGACGAAATAAACAGATTTAAAATAGATTTTTATAAAATTAAATTAATCAGACTGTGCATATTAAAATACCAAAACGCAATTGGCATTGCAATTAAACAACCTAAAAAGTTTGTAAAAACAGACATTACTGCAATACGTAATAGAAACAATATTCAATTTTACTACCATTAAGTAAAATCTGTACAATAAACGACAATTGTAAATTCAAATTCATCAACAAATCCAGTATAGAACAAATAGGTGATGAAATAATAAAAAACAGTAAAAACGAAAAGTTAAAACAAAATTGCAATCAAAGAAATATTATATTAAATGAAAAATACTTAATGCAATTTGTTAACTGTGAAATTCAAATATTATCTGATAGCTTTGCAAATGATCAAATTGAATTTGACCCAACAAACTTATTAAAATAATCTTATAAAAACACAATAAACTTTGAACACTTCTCAATACAAATTTTTGAAAACTTACAAGAAATCACTGAATTTAAATTTCATAAAAAAATAAGTTTTGGCATTTCAATAACATTCGCAATTGTTATAATAATATTAATATATTACTTGTGTATAAAATTAAGAAATACAAATATCAATGTTAACTTTAGAAAAATCCAGGAGAATCCAAATTCTGGCGGAGGAGGAGCTATACAGTTGTCACCACTTAACACTTCCCCAGCACATTTGTCATCACATACCACTTTCCCAACACTAATACATATAAAACATTCCATTAGATCGGGTCAGCGACCTTCTTTAACGTAAACATAAACAACCAAGCCTGCAATCTTTTCCAATATAAACATTAACCGCTCACAGTCCAAAGCCAGAATTGACATAAACATAAACCACTTAGACGGTTTAGATACCAGCAGTATATAATAGCATTTTGTACAGTTTAAGTTTCATTTTGTATTTATCCTCTGAATAAAGCAGTCTTGAATAAAATACTGTTGAACCTATTATTGATTTTTCAACTCATATTATATAAGTTATGGTGACCCATGTAGCAGTCATGAGTTACCTGATGACAATTCGCTGCATTCTCGATGCCAAAGTCAAGTAATGTTTTAAGCGTTGGATTTTATGGGTTTTAATGAAGGATGAAAATAGTATTTCGAGTTACGATTTGTTTTAAAAGCTCTTTATTTAAGTTTAAGTTTTAAAGTGATATTCTGTTATGATGCGTTCCCTGTCCAAGACTGAATTATTGTCGTTCATGGTCTTATCATGAAAGGTAGAATTCTGGAAGTCAGGCGCAATTGGCATTGTGCTGACACCGGCGAAATTGCGAATTATCGTTGGCCCATCGAAACGCTGGGTCTACAAAGCTACGGCCGTCACTGGTCGTTGTTCGCTCGCAAAGCTGTGGCTGCATCAGCTATCAGGGGCTGCGGTTGGCGCATGCATGGGAAGGGGAGCGCCATCCGGTGTAGTTCGTGGTTGATGGTAGAGTGGCGGGTGTAGGGGAAGCAGCACAATGCTGGGTGTGGGGAAGTCGCATTAACTCCTCTTCTTCAAAGAATCTGCGTCCCACAGAACAGTTGGTCGTACTTGGTTTCTTCGTTGTTGTTGCTTTCAGTACCTTCAAATTTGTGGTAATGGCATTAACGTCCGGCATCCCTTTTGCGGAAGTCAGCCTCAGAAGCGATGGAGAAAATTACCCATTTGACATCAGACATCAACTGTAAATTTTGAACGTTGATATCGTTGACATAGCCCAAGGAAGACTGATATTCTGTAGCCGTCACATTGGTCAGAACAGGTGGCATAGCCAAGAGGTGACTTGTTGTATAGATGGTCTTCCATCTGTTGCGGACCGTACTGTACAAGTATAATGGCTTGCCAGTATAATGGCTTTATGCAGCACCGCATAATCGCATGTAAGTCCGCATCGATGACGTTCACTTGAGCGATTACCGCATTGTTCTTTGTCAAGCTTGCTTGTGAATTCAAAATGTTGTTCCAGTCATTTGCGTCTGGTGACCCTGCTATCCATTTCCAGGCCGAACCCAGCCAATTTATGGAGACGGTGTTCCGGCTACTCTGCCGATTCCTTCTTCTGCTTCTTCTAAGTAGTGTCTTGCCAAGGGATTAGTCAACATTGCCGCCTTTTCCTGACTTCCTCAATTAATTCCTCCATCCTGGCTAGGTCGATAATATGAGCCAATTAAGTAGGCCATTGACACGCCAAACTGCACAGCTCCTATCATGTTAATCAGGAACAGGCTTATGGTATGCAGTAGCATCAGATTCGTAATCGGGAATGAAAAAACATATTTTGTGTGTTTTTGGGTTTTGTGTATCTGTTTTCCACCCTCAAGATCTCCCACAACGGATCTTGACGTAGTGAACTCCCAGAGCATCGTTCGAATAGAAACTATCTTAGACCATTATCCTAATCAAGATTGTCTTAATTGTAAATTTCCAACCATAGTTTATCTAGACATAGTATTACTTTAAATTATAAATTTCTCATTAGCTTAAGTTGCCACAAAGGTAATAGAATACTATTCAGCTGTAATCAATATTTCAAATAAATACGATTAATAAGAAAAAAGTGTATCTCTTATAAGGAAAGAGCTTGCCGAATTTAGTCAACTTATATGTATAGCTCAGATATACCCTTTTTTCCTATGTCAATACGTCGAAGTTTTTCGCACGGGTAATTGGGGATTGGAGTCGGCTGTAATTTTGGTTTGTTGGGAAATCGCTCATACTTGAATAGCTCAGAGCATTCACAAGATGACACCTGGTTTCGTATCAAACTCGACATTTTAGGGAAATAAAATTTCTCCAAGATTTGGATGTGGACTTCTTATGGTCCTCTATGGGCCCTGCGATGTTCTTTTCAATGACATCGCATATCTGTTCCGAGTCGGACAAATCCGACACCAACCTTTGTGTTATTCGAATTTTATAGAGCTTAAAATGTTCGAGGCAAGTTGACTGAATAAATGGCAGATAAGACTCAGGAATCTTTATTCCGTTTATTATGGAGTGCTTGAGGTATTCACTTAGTATTTTAACCAGATTGGGCATTGTATCATTTTTAATAGCGATAATGTGTCAGACATACTCCATGTGGGAATATTCACATGAATATTTTGTCCGGTCTGGGTCGAACACTAACTGGTTTCTAAACGCGTTGATAGGCGTTTGAACGTGCGGTATTAACTGAAAAGCATCCTCCAGTGCACTATGGTCTACTGCCTTCTTCTAGGAGCTCACCACCGGTTTTGACTACTACTGAAAATATTCCTGTTACAATTCCTTCTGCAGCTACTTCAAACCCTCGTAGCTCTAAACCCAATAGATCCAAAAAAGATAGGCCTTCCAATGATATGCCTCTTGTATCATCTGAGGTTAAACATCTTCGGGTGTTTAATTCCCCTAAGCATCCCACGCCTCCAAATGTTCTTCCTAGCGTAGTGGAGACTGCCAGACCTCTTAAGTCTGTACCTAATAGACGCCAAATTTTTATTTCTCGCCTGGCATCTGAAACTTCAACTCAAGATGTTAAGACGTATATTTTAAACAAGCTTAATAATAATTGTCCCAACATGACCGTTGAGAAATTAAAATTTAAGCATCATAGAGAAATTTCCTCCTTCAAAATATCTGTCCCCACAAGTGTATTTAGTACTATTTGTACTAATGCTTTTTGGCTGCATGATATGGTTGTAAAGGAGTACGGTCCGCAAAAGAGACATAAGTCATCAGTACCTCCTTCTCTTCCTACTAATGTTCCGTCAAAAAACTAATAAATTCTTCCATTCTGTTTGCTTATCAGAATGTTAGAGGCCTTAAGTTAAAACTTTCTAACCTCTATGTAGATAGTTTTTCCTTTAAACATACCATTTTGGCATTTACAGAGACCTGGCTTAAACCTGATATTCTTGATGCATCTATACTCTCACCTCTTTATGTTACTTATAGATGTGATAGAATGGATAGAAAAGGTGGTGGCGTCCTTATTGCGATAAAATCTAATCTCGTATCGCAATTAGTAAATAACTCCCCCACTAATATAGAAATTGTATGTGTGAAAGTGCGAATTCATAACATTAACTTATATATTTCCGGTTCATATATTCCTCCCCAGTCTGATTTATCTGTATACCTAGCTCACTTAACGGTAATTCAATCTTTGTCCAGCATGCTTTTGGATAAAGACTGTTTGGTAGTTGTTGGTGACTTTAACTTGCCCGATGTTATTTGGTCGGATTACAACGACTTAATGACTTCTAATGAGTTTCTGTCGGGACTTCTTGAACTTAATCTATCTCAGGTCAACTCAATTCGAAATAGCCGGAACCGAATACTTGATCTTGTCTTTGTATCAGATCAGGTATGCGATACTGTTGTAAGAATTGATCCTTTAGTTTCTCCTGAAGATGCGTTCCACCCCACTTTAGAGCTCGCTATTTTGCTGTCACCATCCGGGCAGCAAAATAAAACACTTCCAACCACTAAACTCTACTGTTTTCGTAAAGTAAACTTTAGTGATCTGAATATTTTATTTAATAACTACGATTGGTCGGAATTGTACTCTTCTAATAATTTAGAATGTGCGATTGACATTTTTTATAGAGCTATTAACTCTATTTTTGTATCCAGTGTTCCTAGGGTGTATCTTTCTAGGTCTACAAAACTACCTTGGTTCTCTAGGGAACTTTGTAGACTTAAAAATTTAAAATCCAAGCTTTACAAAAAGTTCAAATTATCTGGTAGGCTTATTGATTTTTCAAGGTATGTTAGCGTTAAGTCTGGCTTTTAACTCGCTGTAGATTACAATTTGCCAAAGACCCTAAGCAGTTTTATAATTTTGTAAATCTAAAACGGCGAACTGCTACATATCCTTCCTCCTTAACTCTTAACGAGAAAACAGCTAGTACCGATCAATATATTTCGGACTTATTTGCAGATTTTTTCCAGGATACTTATTCGTCTAAGATTTACGATTCTCAGTCTCCTTATCCTTATAGAATTTATCCATCTAACTCTGTTTTCGGTCCGCAGATTACGGAAAGTTTGCTAGGTTGTGAGCTGAGTTCGGTCAAGCCATCTTTTTCTCCTGGGCCAGATGGGGTGCCTGGCTGTGTTCTCAGATATTGTGCTAATTCGCTCTGTAAGCCAATTCTTAAAGTTTTTTGTTTATCCGTTTCGAGCGGATTATTTCCTGAGATATGGAAAGAACCTTATGTTATTCCCTTACATAAAAAAGGCTCTAAATCTGATGTCATGAACTATAGAGCTATTTGGAAGTTGTCTGCCATTCCTTAATTATTATAGAAATTGATTACTTCTCAACTTCAACACTTATGTAGCTCAATCATCTCACCAACCCAGTATGGCTTTGTGAGATCCAAATCTACTATCACAAACTTATTGGAACTCTCCTCTATTGTCATTAGTGGGTTTCATAGTACGATGCAAACGGATGTTATCTACACTGACTTCAGTAAAGCATTTGATTCTGTAAACCATACTCTCCTAATGCACAAGTTATCGCTTCTTGGTTTTCCTCATACTCTTATGAACTGGATTTCCAATAATCTTAAAAATAGAACTCAGAGAGTTATGTTCAATTCTGCCCTCTCGAAGCACATCTTTGTTTATTCAGGAGTGCCCCAAGATAGCCACCACGGACCATTGCTTTTCAATTTATTTATTAATGACCTTCCGTCTATTATTAAGAATAGTGCTGTTTTGATGTATGCAGATGACGTTAAATTATGCCTCTCTTATAAGGATCCTATTTCTGCTTCTTTGTTTGCAAGCTGATCTAAATATTTTCAATTCATGGTGTAAAACCAATCTTATTGCCCTCAATTGCTCAAAGTGCAAAGCCATGACTTTTTGCAGAACACAACCTGTGCACGCTGAATACTTTTTAGACGGCCACCTTCTTGAGAATATATCTCAAATCAATGACCTAGGCATCTTACTTGATCGTAAACACTCCTTCAATGATCACATTGAGTTCATGGTAAATAAAGCCATGAAGGTCTTAGGTTTCATAAAGCGTTGGTCTAAGGAATTCAATGACCCTTATACGACTAAACAGCTTTACATCTCTCTGGTACGTCCCATTCTCGAGTATGGGTCCTGTTTGTGGTCACCATAGTATCAGACTTACAAAGACAAAATCGAGTCGGTGCAAAAGAAGTTTCTAATTTTCGCACTAAGAAACTTAAACTGGTCACCACAGCTTAACCTACCGCCATATCCTTGTAGATTACTATTAATTAATTTTCCTTCTCTTTCTCATCGTCGCACTATGCTGGGTGTAACTTTCATTCTTAAACTTATCAATGGTGATATTAACTCTCCTTTCTTGCTTAACAAATTAAACTTTTCAATTCCAATTAGATCTACCCGTTTCTTTTCCTTATTAACAGTTAGCACTTGCCCTACTAATTACCTTATGCATGAACCTTTTAGAGTACTATGTTCTGGAGTTTAACAGTCTTTACGGGGTTATTAGATTAGAGTCGTCTGTTTCTACTAATAAAGCCTTAATCTAAGAACATTTACTCACACATTAATCATATAATCTGTGGTGGTGGTCATTGATTTGATTGGGTTTTACTGGGTTTCCCCAATCCTAGCAACAAATGTTGAATCAATTTACATTTATTCACCCCAGAACTATTTATTTATTATTTTTATTTTAATTTAATTCTAATTTTTAATTTTTAAATATATATATAATTTATTTATATATTTAATTTAATTATTTTTAAATTTTATTGTAATGATACATATTAATGAAATAAATAAATAAATAAATAAATAAATGAATAAATAAATAAATAAATAAATAAATAAATAAATAAATAAATAAATAAATAAATAAATAAATAAATAAATAAATAAATAAATAAATAAATAAATAAATAAATAAATAAATAAATAAATAAATAAATAAATAAATAATGGTCATTTCCTTTATCTGGTATCGATTTCGTATTCTGTTTTATTTTTGTTTATTTCAATGATTTTAATCTCTTTGATTAGATGTGTATTTGTGGTAGGTTGTCCGGCGTAAAGAAATATGTAAGCAGGAGCTTGACCAGTAGTGTTATATCTGATTTTGTGATTGTATTGTATAGTATTGTTTCTATCTTGCTTAAATTGGCTTCGGTATTGTCGGAATTTTTGATAATACGAATTTTTTTATTTGTTTTATGAAGTCTTTCTATATCTGCAACACCTGTTTTTGTAGTATTAATAGATATCCAGACAACTTAAATAGTGATTTCCTACAGAAGATTTAATATCTTTTACTAACATGTCACGGTATATGTCATTAATTATATTTAAAATTAGGAGTTGGCTATTGGAAAAATAATATATTTCGCCTAAAAGTTTTGTAGTTTTCTGAATTCCTGGATCAAAGAGTTTCTCATGTGTGGTTAAAACTAACTCTTTGAATTTTACGTTAGTGTATATTTTGTAGCAAAATAAGACTTCGAAAAATTTTTGTATGTTTTGGGGTTCATTGTTTCTTTAAAGTCGCTTTGGATCATCTCCAAATCTGCATCGTTATCTATGTACAAGGAACTCTTTTTTAACAATAGTAGTCAAGTAAATATTATTGGCTGTTTCTAAGGTCATGTCGTTATATGTAATGTGTATGATTTGTTTTTTAAAACAAGTTTTATATTGTATGTTATGTTAGGGGAACCTTTGGAAAAGATAACTTTGTCGTTTGTGGTAGTTACCTTGATAGGTAAAAGTTAGATGATCGCCTTCGCGATATTGGATTTCTTGAAATTTTCGTAGCAACTTGTTGACTATTATATAGTTTATTTATATGCAAATCTTTTATATACATTTATGTTTTAGCGATCCTGCACGTGCAAGCTTGTAGCATAGTTGCACAATATGCTACTAGTTTTATTTTTAGTAAATAGTTAAAATACGTTTCGTATTATATCATGCGCAAGAACTGACGTATAGTTTTTGAGAATAATGATGCTTCAGCAGTCATGCACGCACAAGCTTGTTTATGATTATTGTAGTATAGTTTCACAATATGCTACTTACATCCCCATAAAAGGGAAGCTTATGCTTCTGTTGAAGTTGATGGATACAATCTGGGTAATGCAGTTGGATTATTATTTTCTATTTCTATGGTTACATTGGTTTTAACTTTCCAATATATGCAACCAATACAGATTATAAGGCTTATGATTATTAAGAGAATGCAAATTGCTACATTATTTAATTTTACAACGTCTGTATGGTCCATTGATTTTATTTTTTTTAATTCGATAGGTGCATATAATTATGTTAGACTGATTTCGGGACTCAAATGGTTTTCACTTAACACAATTTTTTCTATATTTATTTATTTCTTGGCAATCTTTATTTATTATAGTGTCGTTTACGTTACATTATAATATTGTTTGGTTCTACGCATTTAATTATTTCTTTAGCTGTTATAGGGATGAAATTACATATTGGGTTAGTCCTTTTTATGATATTCTTAATACACTCATCATGTATTTCTTTGTTATCTTGATTAGAATTTTTACCTTGTTCTTCTAAATAAGTATCTTTTTTTACATAATCAAGCTGATAAACATTGCTATCAGGATTGTTGCATTCTGATCAGCTGTTAGGGCCAGATAGGTATATTTTTGTTTTGTTTGTTTGAGTTATCGATAGGGCGAGGGTTGGCGAAAGGGGTCGCTCTCTCTCGATCTGTCAGATGATTTGTGGGAGAGAATCTGTCAGTTTTTTTCTCTTGTGGGTCATCTGTCAGATTTTTTCTTGCAAATCATCGGTGCGAAACTCGGAGAGAGCGGCACAGCAGGGCGCCGGTTGCAGCAGCCACAGAAATTGGCAGACGGGATTATAAAGGATTGTAAATTTTGCCGGAGCTTTAGAAAAAGCCAGGTAAGAGGGATTGGTGAGGCTTTCATTTCGACAAAATTCTAATAAGAGAATTTTTGGCAGCTGACCGACGCACGGATAGGAAAAAAAAAATCCGGCGTCGGTCCCCTTTTTGTTTAGTTTGCTCTGTGCATCCAGTGGCTGCCTGGGAGTCTGCCACACACACGCAAACTCCTCGAACCTGCGCAGGAGGCCGGAGTGTATTCACGTTTGCCGATGTCGATCCACACACACACACACACTTAATTACAATACGGCGGCACAGCCGACAACAATTGCTCAATAGTGCGACGCTTAACTGGTGAGTCCGCTCCAGTTGAGTTATCTTATCCCAAATCTGGCCCGTGGAGCCGCAACAACACTGCAGATCCTCTCCAGCACTGCCGAGCGCGTGGAAAGCCCCAGAGAGGGTGTATTGAGCCCTGCATAGTCCTGAGGGGCACGTCGCACGAAGACGGTGCGAATCACGTCGCAGTCTGCCCATTTTTGCAGACCCCCCTATCGTCCCCCATTATTTATTTATTTATTATTTCTTTTCTTATTTATTTCATTATTTGTTTGTTTATTTATGTGTAAATGTCCATTTAAGTTAAGTTTTCCTTTTGCGTAAACTGGTATTTTGGATTTTGTGAAGGTAGGCGCATTGCCGAGTAGCAATTTTGCTGCTTGCGGGCAAGCCAGCGCGCGTTGCAACCAGACGCTGTTCTGGTCACGGTTAGGTGTCCTCCCCCGAATCCCAAAGGAGCTCTTTTAGGTAGGACCGGACCCTTTCATATTGACCGTGTTAGTTTATGTGCGAGGCTATTTACAGCTTACATTTTCGCCGCACATAGCGCGTGAGGATTAGCCCTGGCAGACAGCAGGTTTGCTGCCACGGTCATCCGTCACCTTAGGGCCCCCACAACATAATTTTAAATTAATTTTAATAAACATTTCTTATTTGCGCGTAAAGAAAAAAGTTAAAATGAGTTCTTAGTTTCCCGTAGGAGGGGGGGAAGAGAAGGCTGTGAAAGCCTGGAATAGTCAGCTGTGACTTTCCTCTAAGGGCGATGGACCACAAATCTTACGCTTTGGTCCATCGTATGGTAGGGTGGGCGCGTCTCTGGTCATCAACACCAGACCAGCAGTAATTCCACTCAGCTGTAGTTTGTTGTTTATATGCATGCTTGTGTTTGTTATGATTTGTGTGGTTATCGATGTTGTTATCGATGTTGTATCGAACGAGACGGAACTTGTTCGGGATCTGGCTACGAACTGAGGGCATTGGGACCCAGCAACCCATCCCTGGGTACACTGAGCTAGCTGAGGTTGCCCACCGGGAAATATCGGTTCGTAACAGTTATGGCGCCCAAGCGAAAACACCAGTGTTTCTGGAGCAGTTCGCAAGAACGGCTTCAGGAACCAGCGAAACGCGTCGTGCTTTCGTTTGTAGAAATTCAAACTGAATGATGAAGTCTCGTGGGCAGTTTGGCTGACTATTGGGCCCGGATGAATCGCGGCTTTCATCGGAATCGAATTCCGAATGAAATTGTGCGAGGATTCTGGACCTCGGAGTCACCCAGACAAGCCCGTCGTCGTAGTAGTTGTAATTGTTTTGTAAAGTCCATAGTCCGATGTGTTGTCGTGGTGCTTCTCCACGAGCAACTGCATCAGGGCTGCATCTTGACCTATTTGGACCGGACCATGCACGTATGACACTCACGCTCAGCAATGAGCAGTGACGTTTGCGACGCTGCATGGGACGAGAAGACATGGCAAGGGTGGCCATTGAGCTGACCATTTGTCTGGGTTGTTCGGAAGCACCCGAGTATGACACGCACGCTCATTAATGAGCAGTGACGTTTGCGACTCGGCGTGTTACGAGTGATGCAGCAAGGCGGCAGCATTGCAAAAGGCGAGCACGCGTAAGTGTAAAGTAGTTTGTCCAAGTGTTTCCCTCCACTTCTTGCCATCAAGGGACATCACTAGGTCTGGTGACCCATGAGGCACATGGATGCCATCATGCGATGCACCGCTAGTGACGTTCGTGGCGGCAGCAAGTGGATAAGGAAACGCCAGTGTTGTAAAAGCCCTAACTGGGGAACATCAGTGATGCTGATGCTCCACCAGTTGGAGGTATTGTTTCTTTTTGTGGGTGGAGTTACTGTGTTGAGACGCAGTAGGAAAACAGCTGACTCCGGCGGACATCGTCTTTCCTTTCCCCCTGAGCAGTCAGTTATATTTTTTTTTGCGTTTTCCGTTGTTATTATCATTGTTATTTATTTTTTTTTTGTTAGTTTTATTTTATTTTATTTATTATTTTTCCATATTTATTATTTATTTATTTATATTTAGTCACCACATATTATTAGTTAATTATTTATTCTTTAGCTATTTATTTCCATTATTTATTCGTATTATTAGTTTTTTTTTTATAAAAATAATCTAAAGAAGGAGAGATGGCAAATACCCGAGCCAAAGCAGCAGCAGCCTTGGAGAGAGAAGGAGCAGGGGAGCCCACTGGGAGTCTCGTTGGGGGACTCCTCAGAACTCCTCCAGGTTCGCACGCGGGCGCAGCGGCTTGGGATTTGCCGAGATCACCCGTGTCCTCCGAAAGGGCTTCTGGACAGGATCCACTCACGCGGAGCAGTGAGGATGCGGCCACCAGAGCCATACGGGAGGAGACACGCCGGGGGTTCATGGACCTCATGAACATGATGGGCGAGGCCCTACAGCCACTGAGGGAGCTTGGCTTAAGGGAGCAAGCAGTGGCACGGCAGGAGGCCGCCGTGAAGCCGCCCACTGGATCGTCTCAGAGAGCGCCAGCAAGCGCACCGATAGGTGTTGGGCTAGGAGCGGTCCCGAAAAGATCGTTGCGGAGCTCGAGTGAGGGTGTACCGCTGAGAGCGGATTCAGGTGCGACTGACTGGAGGCGAAACAGAGCGGGATCCGAAAACCCATTTAAACATGGATCAGGAGACGCGCGGGGCCCCAGCAGATATGCACCAGAACGCAATTGGCGGAACACACCCCCGCGCAGAGATGATCAGTGGTCAGGGCCTCACAGGCGAGCAGCTGAATGGGGCCACCATGAGTTCTCAGGCGGGCGGAGGCACGGGGAGCGAATGGACAGGTGGGACATTTCCTTTGATGGCGACGGAGAGAAGTTGGCGGTGGAGGACTTCGTCTTTCGGGTAGAGTTCCTTAAGGCGCAGAGTCGGTGCGGGTGGAGGGAAGTCCTTAATGGATTCCACCACCTCGTGACAGGTGAGGCTCGGGAGTGGTACTGGCAGTATGTCAGGGACCAGGGAGTGGACTCGTGGGAGACGCTCAAGGAGGATTTGGTGCAGCGCTTCCGCGGAACCGCCTCTGACTTTGACAGAGAGCGCGAACTGCGGGAGCGCGTGCAGCAGCCTGGTGAGAGCGTGCATACATTCTTCCACGAGATCCGGAAGCTCTCATCCAGGATGGCCAGGCCAATACCCGAGCGGGAGCTGGTAGTGCTGCTGAAGCATGCACTACAAAAGAACATAGGCCAATTCGTCTATGGGCTCCGGATCCACTCAGTGGATCAGTTGCGAGACGAGTGTGCGAGCGCAGAGGCGCATATTAAGCGCCGGCAAATGCACTCACGCACTCGTCCCACCGAGCAAGTTGCGTCAAAGGAACGCTACCGGGTCGTCCACGAATTGGAGGACGAGGGTTGTCAGACCGAAGCAGAGGAGGTAGAGGAGGCGCGGCTTCGTCGGGGACCGTCTCCGGAAGCACTGTGCTGGAACTGCAAGGTTCCGGGACATTTCTTCCGGGACTGTATGTCGGCGGAGCGTCGCGTCTTCTGCTACTTCTGCGGAAAGCCGGACACCTACAGTCCTCAATGCGTGGATTGCCCGGGAAACGGAAGGCGGAGTGTGCCGAAGGCGGGCGAGACGCGCTCCGCGACGCGACTCCCCAAGTTCTCAAGGGAGATGGGCCCACGTTAGACGTAGGTGTAGATAATAAGTCAGATAAGGTAATTAAGATTCTAGAAAATAAGCATTTAGGGGAGGTTAGCAATAAGTTAGATAGGAAGATTAGGGATCAGAATGCGACACAAATACCCAGCAGGAAGTTGAGCCACCTACCTCTCGAAGAACGAATGAGGGCGTACCTGGAGATCCGAAATCGGATCTTCTCGGGGCATCAATTGTCTGGCATGCGACAGGTGTCCGTGAGGATCAGGAAGGCCAGGGATAGATACCGTAGGAGGCGAGGGAACAGACGCGCAGTGGTGGAGGCAGTGAAGAGGGCCACTGGTGATGACCCTAGGGTGTTCGCTGAAGTGGAGATACTCGGCCAGACGTTTACCGGACTCTTGGACACGGGAGCTTCGGTAAGTGTCCTGGGAAAAGGGGGCCGTGAGGTTCTCGAGTCCCTCGGTATTCCTCTTCAGCGATACATCTCTAGGATCACCACGGCGTCTGGGGAGGACAGGTCCACGTTAGGGAAAGCGAGTGTGCCTGTTCGGTACAAGGGCGTATGTAGAGACATCATCTTCTACGTATGCCCGTACCTCTCGCAATCGATGTATCTAGGTATAGATTTCTGGCGGGCCTTCGATCTTGCTCCGGACGTCCTCGGTAGGAAGGAAGGGGCTAGCGAATCCATCGTGGAGGAGCTTCTCGTTAAGCAAATGGAGCATTATGTTCCCGAGAAGCCCGAGCTTGCACAGGTAGACTCCTGGGAGTTGAATTCTGAGCAACAAACCGCGTTGGATGGCGTGAAAGCCAGCTTTCTGACATTCGAGGATGTCGGACTGGGCAAGACGGAGATGGAGAAACACCGGATTGAGTTAGTTGAGGGATTTGCACCGGTGAAGGATAGGCACTATCCACTCTCACCAGGAATGCAAAAGATAGTATGGGCAGAGGTAGACAACATGTTGCAACTTGGGGTCATTGAGGAGAGTCAGAGTCCGTGGAGTAACCGCACGACCATAGTGCGAAGGCCGGACAAAAATCGATTCTGTCTTGATGCCCGCAAGCTGAACATGTTGACTGTCAAGGATGCTTATCCGCTGCCGTCTATCGAAGGTATCCTGTCGAGGGTGGATCAGACCTATTTCATATCGAGTGTAGATCTGAAGTTCGCGTTTTGGCAGATAGAGTTAGATGAGGAGAGCAAGGCTTACACCGCGTTCACGGTGCCCGGGCGACCGCTTTACCAATTCAGGGTAATGCCATTTGGGTTGTGCAATGCATCCCAAAGGCTTTGCCGACTGATGGATAAGGTGATCCCCGCGGAGCTGAGAACAAACGTGTTTGTCTACCTCGATGATTTGCTGATAATATCTGCTGATTTTGAGACTCACCTCAAGTATCTCGATCTTGTGTCTCAATGTCTCCGGAAGGCCAACCTGACGATAGGTCTCAAAAAGTCCCGGTTTTGCTTCAAGCAATTGAATTATCTAGGTTTTGTGGTAGGAGGGGGCACATTGCGCACAGATCCAGGTAGGATCACCGCCATTAGTGCGATGCCGGTGCCGAAGTCAGTTCGGGAAGTCCGGAGCTTCTTGGGAACCGCTGGTTGGTATCGCCGGTTCATCAAGAATTACGCCGAGTTGGCGGCTCCATTGACCGAGGCACTGAAGAAGCGGGTAGGGAAGTTCGTGCTTAGTGAGGAGGCGGTGGCGGCTTGTGGTAAGCTGAAACAGGCTCTCACTTCCGCACCAGTGTTGGTGCACGCGGACTTTTCTAAGCCGTTCTACATCCAGTGTGACGCTTCGCACTATGGCGTGGGCGCGGTGTTGTTCCAGTTGGATAGGCAGGAGAATGAGAGGCCAATAGCGTTCTTTTCGGCGAAGATGAACTCGCACCAGCTAAACTACTCGGTGACGGAGAAGGAGTGCTTGGCAGCAGTGTTGGCGATCCAAAAATTCCGGCCATATGTGGAAATGATGCCGTTTACGGTCATCACGGACCACGCAAGCCTTCAATGGCTGATGTCGTTGAAGGACTTGACCGGAAGATTGGCTCGCTGGTCACTGCAGCTACAGGGCTTCGACTTCGCCATCAAGCACCGAAAGGGTGCGGACAACGTTGTCGCGGACACATTGTCTAGAGTAGTGGAGGAGCTAGTCGGACCCGAGGAGCTATTGGGCTTTGAGACCACGGCGTTTGAGTCAACGGCGTATTTGGCGTTAGTACAGGAGGTGGAGGAAAATGGGAAGTTGCTACCTGACCTGTGTGTGAAGGAAGGCTTAGTGTACAGGCGGTGCGAATTTGACAGACCTGGGGAGGACGTTGAGTCAACGTCCTGGAGATTATGGATTCCTGAATCCCTAACTTCAGTGTTGATTCAGCGGGCTCACAGTGAGGAGAAAGCTGCACATGGCGGGATGGCTAAGACACTCCACTTGTTACGCCGGCAATTCTATTGGCCGAGGATGGCTAAGGAGGTCAGGGACTTCGTGAAGAATTGTCAGGTGTGTAAGGAGTGTAAAGCGCCGAATCACGTCATGCAGGTTGAAATTGGAAAGGAAGTGGTGACCGAAAGACCTTTTCAGAAGATCTATGTGGATTTTCTGGGGAAGTATCCCAGGTCGAAGAGGGGTCACGCCTGGGTCTTCGTGGTTGTGGATCACTTCACCAAATTCACCTTTCTGAAGGCCATGCGTGACGCAACGGCCACAGAGGTGGTGAAGTTCTTGGTGAATGAAGTGTTCTACAAGTTCGGAGTTCCGGAGGTGATCCACTCGGATAACGGTCGCCAGTTTATTTCCAAGGCTTTCGGGGAGATGCTGTCTGGGTTTGGCATTTCGCACATCAGGACGGCTGTGTATGCGCCACAGAGCAACGCGGCGGAGCGAGTGAATCGCACCGTGTTGGCTGCCATCAGGTCCTACTTGGAGGAAGACCATAGGGAGTGGGACTGGTATCTGCCCGAGATCGAAGTGGCGATAAGGAATGCGGTCCATTCGGCCACTGGAGTCACGCCTTTCTTTGCTGTGTTTGG
This sequence comes from Drosophila quadrilineata, assembly GCA_018150725.1. NCBI lineage: Eukaryota > Metazoa > Arthropoda > Insecta > Diptera > Drosophilidae > Drosophila > Drosophila quadrilineata. The sequence goes on from JAECWN010000450.1 coordinate 1,448,383, forward strand.
ACAACACATGTATTTGAATGGCGCTGACTACAAGCTGGCTAGAAGACTGCAGTCCTTGTCGGACCACAGGATCGAGCGTCCGGAGACTAGGGACAAGATAGGAATGATCCGGGAGGCGATACGTGGGCGGCTGCATGAGGCATATATGCGTAGCAGTGTCCGTTATAATGCACGAGCTAGGCTTTTTAGAGCGGTTCCAGGTCAGGAGGTGTATAGGAGGAATTTCACGCTGAGCAATTTCGCCAGAGGGTACAATGCCAAATTCGCGAGGAAGTTCCTCAAATGTCGTGTGGTCAGGGCAGTAGGAGGGAATGCCTATGAGCTGGAGGACTTGGCCGGGAAGGCTCTGGGAGTCTTTCATGCCAAGGATCTCAAGGTCTAGATGGTCAGGGTCGTGGGTGTGACCTACGTTGGGCTTGTTGGTTTTTGTGGGCAACCTGGACGCAGATCAGATAATGCGCCCGGCAATGTTCATCGCTTGCGTGGGGCGCGCTCAAATTCCCGGGTGGTGTTGCATTCTGATCAGCTGTTAGGGCCAGATAGGTATATTTTTGTTTTGTTTGTTTGAGTTATCGATAGGGCGAGGGTTGGCGAAAGGGGTCGCTCTCTCTCGATCTGTCAGATGATTTGTGGGAGAGAATCTGTCAGTTTTTTTCTCTTGTGGGTCATCTGTCAGATTTTTTCTTGCAAATCATCGGTGCGAAACTCGGAGAGAGCGGCACAGCAGGGCGCCGGTTGCAGCAGCCACAGAAATTGGCAGACGGGATTATAAAGGATTGTAAATTTTGCCGGAGCTTTAGAAAAAGCCAGGTAAGAGGGATTGGTGAGGCTTTCATTTCGACAAAATTCTAATAAGAGAATTTTTGGCAGCTGACCGACGCACGGATAGGCAAAAAAAAATCCGGCGTCGGTCCCCTTTTTGTTTAGTTTGCTCTGTGCATCCAGTGGCTGCCTGGGAGTCTGCCACACACACGCAAACTCCTCGAACCTGCGCAGGAGGCCGGAGTGTATTCACGTTTGCCGATGTCGATCCACACACACACACACACACTTAATTACAATACGGCGGCACAGCCGACAACAATTGCTCAATAGTGCGACGCTTAACTGGTGAGTCCGCTCCAGTTGAGTTATCTTATCCCAAATCTGGCCCGTGGAGCCGCAACAACACTGCAGATCCTCTCCAGCACTGCCGAGCGCGTGGAAAGCCCCAGAGAGGGTGTATTGAGCCCTGCATAGTCCTGAGGGGCACGTCGCACGAAGACGGTGCGAATCACGTCGCAGTCTGCCCATTTTTGCAGACCCCCCTATCGTCCCCCATTATTTATTTATTTATTATTTCTTTTCTTATTTATTTCATTATTTGTTTGTTTATTTATGTGTAAATGTCCATTTAAGTTAAGTTTTCCTTTTGCGTAAACTGGTATTTTGGATTTTGTGAAGGTAGGCGCATTGCCGAGTAGCAATTTTGCTGCTTGCGGGCAAGCCAGCGCGCGTTGCAACCAGACGCTGTTCTGGTCACGGTTAGGTGTCCTCCCCCGAATCCCAAAGGAGCTCTTTTAGGTAGGACCGGACCCTTTCATATTGACCGTGTTAGTTTATGTGCGAGGCTATTTACAGCTTACATTTTCGCCGCACATAGCGCGTGAGGATTAGCCCTGGCAGACAGCAGGTTTGCTGCCACGGTCATCCGTCACCTTAGGGCCCCCACAACATAATTTTAAATTAATTTTAATAAACATTTCTTATTTGCGCGTAAAGAAAAAAGTTAAAATGAGTTCTTAGTTTCCCGTAGGAGGGGGGGAAGAGAAGGCTGTGAAAGCCTGGAATAGTCAGCTGTGACTTTCCTCTAAGGGCGATGGACCACAAATCTTACGCTTTGGTCCATCGTATGGTAGGGTGGGCGCGTCTCTGGTCATCAACACCAGACCAGCAGTAATTCCACTCAGCTGTAGTTTGTTGTTTATATGCATGCTTGTGTTTGTTATGATTTGTGTGGTTATCGATGTTGTTATCGATGTTGTATCGAACGAGACGGAACTTGTTCGGGATCTGGCTACGAACTGAGGGCATTGGGACCCAGCAACCCATCCCTGGGTACACTGAGCTAGCTGAGGTTGCCCACCGGGAAATATCGGTTCGTAACAGGATAGGGAATTATATTGATGGCATGAATAGGTTTGTGGGATATGATAAATATTTCGTCTGTATTAATCCAAGTTGAAGTTTTTGGTTAGCAATATCAAAGACAAAAGAACACTAAGATGCGTAACGCCATACAAAATATTTCCACACAATTTTTTCAGGCTGGCTCTAGAGGTGGCGCTAGGCTCTCTTGAAATTTCTCACAAAATCCAGAGAGAGAGAGCGCTCTAGAACCAGCCGCTCTCATGCACGCATACAGCGACTGTAGGTGTACACATGAATTCGAAAGCACTGTAAATTTGCTTGCATGTATTATTTTTCTACAGCGCGTGGTCGAAATATACCCTTCACGTAAAAAGTTCTGAGTTTATTTGGAAGTCGCTGCACCTTACCATGTTAAAAAACTCTTATTTTATATTGCCTCTATATAATATTTATTCGAATATTGTATAATTGGTAGTAAAGACCTGATACACGCATAATGACGCATAATATATTTAATGCATAACTTTACATTGCTAAAATTACCATTAGGGTATTCAGCGTGCGGAGTGAAAAAATATGCGAAGACAACGATTGTGGGTGATCAGAAATAATAAAGATTTCGGGATTTCAGCTCAAAAATCGTCTTCTTACTGAAGTACACACACTTACGCACTTGCGCGTTCTCACACGCACTAACACAAGCAAGCGCATTCTATTTTTAAATTTTTACGCTCTCAAATTTGTGCGAGCGGAGAGAGCACATGAGTCGCGAAAATCGAAAATTACGCTTCATAGTGCAAATTTTTGTATGGTCGTTACGCATGTTAGTGTTCTATTTTACCCAAGCGAACTCTCCCCTTGTTAAGTTTGTCAATGGCTTTGCAAGCTTTGCATAGTCTTATACAAATTTTCGTCATGCCAGAAAGCTTTTGAGTTTCTTAATGTTAGTGAGAGGCTTCATGTTATTTATGGCTTTGACCTTTTTTTCATCTACTCTGATATGTAACCTCTACTTCCGTGACTATGTAACCTAAAAATTCAACTTGAAGACAAGAAGCGCGTTAAATTTGGTTAAAATTCGACTCCCCAGTGCCAGTGCATTCAGGTCGTGCATTGGCAACGTCACTATCGAATTCCGATGGATTATACTCTGCAGCAGTACCCTCAGCACCCTCGCCCGTATAACCGTACTCGACTTGACAGCCGGTTTCCCTGGTAAGTTCCTGGGACTCAGGGGTGGTGGAGGGTGAAACTGCGGTCATGTGGTACAACCTCTGCGCCTTTCTAAAAGGGTTTGGAACGGTGGGAAGTGCTCGAGGCGGGTCTCGTGAAGAAATTATTTTCGCGGCGTGCGCTGAACCCAGATTGGTAAGACTGCCCTGATTGGGTCGATTCCATTTTAATAGCCGGACGAGGCCCTTGGAACCTTTGGGAAGATCGTGAACTCCCAGGAGAACCAATACCATAGCCCGTAGCTATTGGTGCTCTAGTGGATGGCTGAGAGTCTTCGGACCACGAATAAGTAGTTATTTGGAAGCATCACCACTCTTATAGGTCTCTAGCTCTATAAGGCTCTGAGATCTAGGCACTCTTGCGGACAGAAAGACAGGGTTCAATGGGTTCACCTATTAATCACCAGTCTCAATATATATACTTCTTCGTATTATTCACATTCCTTGCTCTTTTGTAAGCAGCATTAGATATAAAGATATTCATTCCGGCAATAATAATTTATTTATTTATTTTATGTCAACTATTAACAGTCTACAGAAATTATTGAAAATGTAACATTAAGATTAAATTTAAAAATAATGAAAATAAATACATAAATATTTAAAAATAAAAAGTTAGAATTAAATAAAAAATAAATTAATAAATAATTCTGGTGTGAGTAGAATGTAAATTGATTCAACATTTGTTGCTAGAATTAGGGAATCCCAGAAAACCCCAATCAAATCAAAGACCACCACCAGAAATTATGTGATTAATGTTCTAAGAGAATAAAATACTAAGTACTGGGAATGCCTGGTTGCACTTCGTCTTGCATCGAATTTTATTCTATTTGTTAGGGGCACAAGAGTATGTGTGTAACAAAACAAAGTTAAAACTCTGTGAAGAGTTTTCTTGGGAGTCAAGAATATGACTTGCTAATTTCCTTTTGTATATTAGAATTAATTAGGGAAGGTCAAGTAGCCATATCGCGATAGTCAAATACCCAGACTATCGCATACAACGGAATGTTGGAGCAGCCGTGAGGAGCAGACTATCAGCTGATTGCCGTTGCCATTTTTTAGAATTAAAGTTACACCCATCATAGTGCGACGGTGAGAAAGAGAAGGAAGATTAATTAGTAGTAATCTACTAAGATATGGCGGTAGGAGACCAGTTTAAGATTCTTAGTGCGAAAATTAGAAACTTCTTTTGCACCTACTCGATTTTGTCTTTGTATGCCTGATACTGTGGCGACCACAAACAGGACCCATACTCGATGGGACGTACCAGAGAGACGTAAAGCTGTTTAGTCGTATAAGGGTCATTGAATTCCTTCGACCAACGCTTAATGAAACCTAAGACCTTCATGGCTTTAATTACCATGAACTCAATGTGATCATTGAAGGAGAGTTTACGATCAAGTAAGATGCCTAGGTCATTGATTTGAGATATATTCTCAAGAAGGTGGCCGTCTAAAAAGTATTCAGCGTGCACAGGTTGTGTTCTGCAAAAAGTCATGGCTTTGCACTTTGAGCAATTGAGGGCAATAAGATTGGTTTTACACCATGAATTGAAGATATTAAGATCAGCTTGTAACAAAGAAGCTGAAAAAGAATCCTTATAAGAGAGGCATAATTTAACGTTACCTGCATACATCAAAACAGCACTATTCTTAATAATAGACGGAAGGTCTATAGCCCGAGATGGCTATTTTGGGGCACTTCTGAAAAAGAAAGATCTGCTTAAAAACGGCTGATAACTCCTTAAGCTATATATTTTTAAGATAGTTGGAAATCCATTTCATAAGAATATGAGGAAAACTAAGAAGTGACAACTTGTGCATTAGGAGAGTATGGTTTACAGAATCAAATGCTTAACGAAGTCAGTGTAGATAACGTCCGTTTGCATCGTACTATGAAACCCACTAATGACAATAGAGGAGAGTTCCAATAAGTTTGTGGTAGTAGATTTTGATCTCACAAAGCCATGCTGGGTTGGTGAGATGATTGAGCTACATAAGTGTTGGAGTTGAGAAGTAATGATTTTCTCGAATAACTTAGGAATAGCAGACAACTTAGAAATAGCTCTATAGTTCATGACATCAGATTTAGAGCCTTTTTTATGTAAGGGAATAACATAAGGTTCTTTCCACAACTCAGGAAATAATCCGGTCGAAACGGACATACAAAACAGATTAAGAATTGGCTTGTAGAGCGAATTAGCACAGTATCTGAGAACAGAGCCAGGCACAGATGGCTTGACCAGACTCAGCTCACAACCTAACGATCTTTTCGTAATCTGCGGATCGAAAACAGAGTTAGATGGATAAATTCTATAAGGATTAGGACACTTAGAATCGTAAAACTTAGACGAATAAGTATCCTGGAAAAAATCTGCAAATAAGTCCGAAATAGATTGATCAGTACTAGCTGTTCCTTTGTTTAGAGTTAAGGAAAAAGGATATGTAGCAGTTCGCCGTTTTAGATTTACAAAATTATAAAACTGTTTAGGGTCTTTTGCAAATTGTAATCTACAGCGAGTTAAGTATGCACTATAGCAACGGTGGTTTAGAGTATCAAAGCCAGACTTAGCGCTAACATACCTTGAAAAATCAGTAAGCCTTCCAGAACTTATTGTAAAGTTTGGATTTCAAATTTTTTAGTCTACACAGTTCCCTAGAGAACCAAGGTAGTTTTGTAGACTTAGAATAATACACCCTAGGAACATTCAATTCAAAATTAGAGTTAATAGCTCTATAAAAAATATCAATCGCACCTTCTAAATTATTAGAAGAGTGCAATTGCGACCAATCGTAATTATTAAATAAAATATTGAGATCACTAAAGTTTACTTAACGAAAGCTCTAATCTGGGGTGGAAATTATCTTCAGGTGAAACTAAAGTATCAATTTTTACAACAGTATCGCATACCTGATCTGCGTCAAAGACAACATCAAGTATTCGGATCCTACTATTTCGAATTGAGTTGACCTGAGATAGATTAAGTTCAAGAAGTCCAGACAGAAGCTCGTAAGAAGTCGTTCTTATCCGACCAAATAACATCGGGCAAGTTAAAGTCACCAACAACTACCAAACAGTCTTTATACAAAAGCATGCTGGACAAAGATTAAATTACCGTTAAGTGAGCTAGGTATACAGATAAATCAGACTGGGGAGGAGTATATGAAGAGGAAATATATAAGTTAATGTTATGATTTCGCACATTCACACATACAATTTCTATATTAGTGGGAGAGATATTTACTAAGTGCAATATAAGATTAGATTTTATCGCAATAAGGGCACCACCACCTTTTCTATCCATTCTATCACATCTATAAATAACATAAAGTGGTGAAAGTATAGATGCATTAAGAATATCAGGTTTAAGCCAGGTCTTAGTAAATGCCAAAATGTTATGTTCAAAGGAAAAACCATCTACATAAAGTTTAAAAAGTTTAGAATTAAGGCCTCTATCATTCTGATAAGCAAACAGAATGGAAGAATTTATTAGTTTTTTGACGGAACATTAGTAGGAAGAGAAGGGGGTACTGAAGACTTATGTCTCTTTTGCGGACTGTACTCCTTTACAATATTTATTTATTTATTTTTATTTTTATTTAATGTCAACTATACACACTCGACAGAAATTTAAAATTAAATGTAAAATTAAAATTAAATTGAAAAATGATTAAATTATATATATTAAATATTTAAAATATAAAATTAGAATTAAATTAGAGGAAAATATGAAATAAAAATAATAAATAAATAGTTCTGGGGTGAGTAAATGTAAATTGATTCAACATTTGTTGCTAGGATTGGGGAAACCCAGGAAAACCCAATCAAATCAATGACCACCACCAGAGATTAATTGATTAATGTGTGCGTAAATGTTCTAAGATTAAGGCTTTATTGGTGGAAATAGAAGACTCTAATCTAATAACCCCGTAAAGTCTGTTAAACTCAGAACAAAGTACTCGAAAAGGTTCATGCATAAGGTAATTAGTATGGCAAGTGCTAATTGTTAATAAGGAGTAGAAACGGGTTGATCTAATAGGAAGTGAAAAGTTTAATTTGTTAAGTAAGAAAGGAGAGTCAATATCACCATTGATAAGTTTAAGAATGAAAGTAACACCCAGCATAGTGCGACGGTGTGAAAGGGAAGGAAGATTAATTAATAGTAATTTATTTATTTATTTATTTATTTTTATTTAATGTCAACTATACACAGTCGACAGAAATTTAAAATTAAATGTAAAATTAAAATTAAATTGAAAAATGATTAAATTATATATATTAAATATTTAAAATATAAAATTAGAATTAAATTAAAGGAAAATATGAAATAAAAATAATAAATAAATAGTTCTGGGGTGAGTAAATGTAAATTGATTCAACATTTGTTGCTAGGATTGGGGAAACCCAGGAAAACCCAATCAAATCAATGACCACCACCAGAGATTAATTGATTAATGTGTGCGTAAATGTTCTAAGATTAAGGCTTTATTGGTGGAAATAGAAGACTCTAATCTAATAACCCCGTAAAGTCTGTTAAACTCAGAACAAAGTACTCTAAAAGGTTCATGCATAAGGTAATTAGTATGGCAAGTGCTAATTGTTAATAAGGAGTAGAAACGGGTTGATCTAATAGGAAGTGAAAAGTTTAATTTGTTAAGTAAGAAAGGAGAGTCAATATCACCATTGATAAGTTTAAGAATGAAAGTAACACCCAGCATAGTGCGACGGTGTGAAAGGGAAGGAAGATTAATTAATAGTAATCTACTAGGATATGCCGGAAGGTTAAGTTGTGGTGACCAGTTTAAGTTTCTTAGTGCGAAAATTAGAAACTTCTTTTGCACCGATTTGATTCTGTCTTTATAAATCTGATACTGTGGAGACCACAAACAGGACCCATACTCGAGGATGGGACGTACCAGAGAGACATAAAGCTGTTTGGTCGTATAAGGGTCATTGAATTCCTTAGACCAACGCTTAATGAAACCTAAGACCTTCATGGCTTTATTTACCATGAACTCAATGTGATCGTTGAAAGAGAGTTTACGATCAAGTAAGATGCCTAGGTCATTAATTTGAGATATATTCTCGAGAAGATGGCCGTCTAACAAGTATTGAACATGCACAGGTTGTGTTCTGCAAAAAGTCATGGCTTTGCACTTTGAGCAATTGAGGGCAATAAGATTGGTTTTACACCATGAATTGAAAATGTTAAGATCAGCTTGCAACAAAGAAGCAGAAATAGGATCCTTATAAGAGAGGCATAATTTAACATCATCTGCATAAATCAAAACAGCACTATTCTTAATAATAGACGGAAGGTCATTAATAAATAAATTGAAAAGCAATGGTCCGAGGTGGCTACCTTGGGGCACTCCTGAATAAACAAAGATGTGCTTCGAGAGGGCAGAATTGAACATTACTCTATGAGTTCTATTTTTAAGATAATTGGAAATCCAGTTCATAAGAATATGAGGAAAACCAAGAAGAGACAACTTGTGCATTAGGAGAGTGTGGTTTACAGAATCAAATGCTTTACTGAAATCAGTGTAGATGACGTCCGTCTGCATCGAGCTATGAAACCCACTAATGACAATAGAGGAGAGTTCCAATAAGTTTGTTGTAGTAGATTTGGATCTCACAAAGCCATGCTGGGTTGGTGAGATGATTGAGCTACATAAGTGTTGCAGTTGAGAAGTAATGATTTTCTCGAATAATTTAGGAATAGCAGACAACTTAGAAATAGCTCTATAGTTCATGACGTCCGACTTAGAGCCTTTTTTGTGTAAGGGAATAACATAAGATTCTTTCCATAACTTAGGAAATAATCCGGTCGAAACGGACAAACAAAAAAGTTTAAGAATTGGCTTACAGAGCGAATTAGCACAGTATCTGAGAACACAGCCAGGCACCCCATCAGGCCCAGGAGAAAAAGATGGCTTGACCAAACTCAGCTCACAACCTAACGAACTTTCCGTAATCTGCGGACCGAAAACAGAGTTAGATGGATAAATTGTATAAGGATAAGGACACTTAGAATCGTAAGTCTTAGACGAATAAGTATCCTGGAAAAAATCTGCAAATAAGTCCGAAATATTTTGATCGGTACTAGCTGTTTTCTCGTTAAGAGTTAAGGAAGAAGGATATGTAGCAGTTCGCCGCTTTAGATTTACGAAGTTGTAAAACTGCTTAGGGTCTTTAGCAAATTGTAATCTACAGCGAGTTAAGTATGCACTATAGCAACGGTGGTTTAGAGTATCAAAGCCAGACTTAGCGCTAACATACCTTGAAAAATCAGTAAGCCTACCAGATAATTTAAACTTTTTGTAAAGTTTAGATTTCAAATTTTTAAGTCTACAAAGTTCCTCTAGGAACATGTATTTCAAAAATAGAGTTAATAGCTCTATAAAAAATGTCAATCGCACCTTCTAAATTATTAGAAGAGTACAATTCCGACCAGTCGTAGTTATTAAATAATATATTGAGATCACTAAAGTTTACTTTACTAAAGCAGTAGTGTATCATCCAGCAAAAAGCATTAGTACATAAAGTACTAAATGCACTTGTTGGGACAGATATCTTGAAGGCGAAAATTTCTCTACGATGCTTAAGTTTTAATTCCTCAACGGTCATGTTGGGACAATTATTATTAAGTTGGTTTAAAATATACGACTTAACATCTTCAGTTCAAGTATCAGATGCCAGGCGAGAAATAAAAATTTGCCGTCTATTTGGCACAGACTTCAGTGGTGTAGTATGTGAATATATCGAGGGTACACTGTACCAATAAGTAAACAGCAACACTTTGTTGCATCGAATAAATAAACTCAAGTGGACGTGAAATACAATCACCCACTTATGCCTCAAGCTAAGACAGCATTCATGCTAAGTCAGCATTCCCACGCTGACCGCTGCAATACATATATATGCACTTAAAACTCTCTCTACCGAAAATAGTATATAAGATATATATATATATATATATACAGCTCCTGTTCTGCCGCTACCAACTACAGCGCAGTAGCAGTCAACCATCATGTAATAGGCTAAGCTCACCAAATAATTAGAATAAAGAAATAGAATCGTACAGACAATTAAAAAGCACAGACGTGCCGCTGTCCTACTATAAAATATAATATTATTAAACAAGATTCACTTATCTCACCGACTACGAAACATCACATGACCAATTAAAAATATTACAGTGGTCTGGCAGTCTCCACTACCCTAGGAAAACATTTGCAGGCGCGGGATGCTTAAACACCCGAAGATGATTAACATCGAATGACACAAGAGGCATATCATTTGAAGACCTTTTTTTTGGGCCTATTGGATTTAGAGCTACGCGGGTTTGAAGTAGCTGCAGAAATAATTGTTTCAGGAATATGTTCAGTAGTCAAAATCGGAGTAATAATTACCTCCGGTGGTGAAGAAAGCACAGACACAATAGAAGGCTCAGTATATATTTTAAAATTATTACATTATTCCATTGCCTGGAATTCTTTATGAAGGTCCCAGTTTTTATTTAAAGCACAGAAATTATTGCGCGTATGCATTGCAAATGATTGCATATTAATTTCCGTCTCACGGCAAGCTTCACAACACCACTTAAGACAAGTCTTATTGGCGATGTAATCTTTCACACGCACGCTGAAATCTGCATATTTAACATACGCTAGATTGTCACACAACCAGCAGCTTATTAAATCTGCCTTAGGATCGGACATTTGTTTACAGACTTTAATAATAAAAGCTACTAAAATTATAGCTCTATTCACGAATTTATTTAAATAAATCAATCAGTTTTTCACGATTTTTGGACTGGAATGTCTAACTCGTAAAATCAGTTAATATTTTTCAAAACTTATTATTATCTGTTTTTACCTAAATACACTTTGTCCAAGATTATGTTTATTACTATTGACATAAATATTTGTAGCTTATTATAATAATTCAAAAATTCCAAAAGCTATAATAAAAAATTTTTAAAAATTATGTTTTAATATATTTTATTGTGCCAATTATTTCTAATATCTTACAAAAAATTAAAATAATTTATATTGTTTCGGTAAACACGTTAATGATCACATTTACATACATTTTTATATTTTGTCTAATTCTATCTCTCGTGATTATGCCAAGCATTGCTCTCTATTTTTATGATAATTGTGAAAATAAAACCATACATAATAAACTATGAATAATTGTATTATATTAAATTAGAATCAATTAAATGTGCACAAAATATATTTTTAAAATATTTGAATAAAGCTACAAAAATAGTTAATTAGTTTGGTGACTGGGAGTACTTGGCGAGATTCTTTGGTGAATTTTAAAATCCTTTTTCTGACTTAATTGCTGTGTTGTTTCAGTAAAAGATGTTGGGTAAATACCCGTATTAGATTGATTAGAAACACCCACGGCACTCTGCATTGAAATCGAGCATTGAACATTCTCACTACTGACTGATACATTTTCTGAAGATGATTCCTGATGACTTGGAACGCTATTATTGCTATTAAGTGCCATTCGCTGCATTTGTCGTATTACTGTAGCAGCATAGTATGCTTGCTAAAATATAGTACAAAAAATATTGTCATTAAATTTAAAATCTGAAAGTTACACAGTTAGCTCGCTACATTACCTTCCAGCGCGATTTCGCAAAATTTTTCTTCAATTGCTCAGAAACAGTGCCGTGAATATTTTTGCTGCTAGCTTCATTACCACATATCCTTGCATAAGGAAACAAATATTTCAGAACACTGATAACATGACAAAGAGAAGTTGATTACTTACCAAGGGTGACTTAATGCTTGTTTACATGTGTAACGCTTCTCTACAGCAACACACATTAAATTTTTTATGAAGTGCTTAGCGGATTCACTTATGTCATCCCAATATGGAGAATCAAATTCAAATTCACCTTTAAGCAGATTAGAATGAAATATTTCAATCAAGTAATTATTTTTGGATAGAAGTCCGACTACAAAAAAATTTTCAATATACTTTAAGGATATTAAGTTAAATTGGTATACCCATAATATATAAATTGACAAGTTTGATGATTTAGATATTCAAAAAAAAAAATGATTTTTATTGAATATTAATTCTAAATATACAAACGGGTGAAACTTAACCGCCGTAACACGTTATATTCGATTGAATCGAAAACTAAGTCTGAAATACAAAAGTGATTTCGCTTTATAAGAACGCTCGGTTTGAGAATGAAATGGATTTATGTTTACGTCTTTTTTTTATGAAAAGCAGACGGCTCCATTGAACTGTAATTGATATTCGAATTGGATGTTTATGTTTACGTTAAATTGCCAACGTTTAATAAAGTGAAACTGCATGTTCATGTTTATGTTAAAATTGTCAACGTTTCATGAAGTGAAACTGCCAACGCATCTAATAATGCAATCTTTAGAAATTATTAAGTGAAGATTGAGGAAATCGGTATTGATTGTATAATATAGTTTTGTGAGTGTGAAACACTTGCCCATCCATAAAAATATAATTGGTTGATTATTTACTGTATCTTCATTATTTTCAATTGAATTTCTCATAATTTCCATTTCAATCTCTTTATCGTTATTTTGATTAACATTTTTCGTAAATTTTTTTTTAAATATTATATTTTTTATTTTAAAAATATAATGAAGTATCAAAATTATAATTATAATGATTAATACAAAAATTATTGTAAATTGGATTATATTATTTGATTTTTCATGATGCAAATAAGTTTCTTTTGATTCAATGAATGACATTGGTTTTAAGTTAAGGGTATTATTATTTATACAAACGGATTGAATACAGTCTCGTTTTGTATTTGATTCTGATAATTCATTAATATGTATGGAACAATTTGTTACTTTAATTATATTTGTCGCGGGTTGGATTAATCGAATAATCAATAGTTATCTTAGTAGGATAATTTCGTATTAATAAGTAGTGGGAACACTCAGATAAGCATGTCGCAGCATGCAAAAGATTAAAAAGATCACTTTGTATTTTGTCGAGGCGGGAGAAACAACTGCGGTAAGATAATTATATTATTGTTGAAGTAGTTTCTCATTGTAACCTCTAATAGAATAAAATAAGTTGTATTTAAAAATTGGTTGGACTTCTTGTATTGGGCGACTTCCACGTCGATCGTGGTTACCGATGCAAGTCAGCGCAAGACCCTTGCATAGTTGAAAATTGCCCCTGCCTCGTAAGGCAACTATAATATTATTTCCTTCGATAACAACAATTCGATTTAAATAATTTTGATTAGCTTGAGTTTTAGGAAAGTTCCATGTTATAATTGTATTTGGTTCAACATAGTAAATTTCGTAATTTTTCTGAGCTTTTGTAAATATAAATTCTGTATTTGTTTGTTTAATGATACCTATTATACATTTATTAAATATTATTTCATTTCTTGATGTTTCATAGACTTGATTATTTTTGATGTAATGGTAGTTTTTGTATGACGATGTTATAATTTTTAATATCATTTCTGAATTTATATGTTTTAATGTGTCATGTTTTAAGAGTTTTGTGTTAAATATAGCTAATCGAGTCAATTGCATACCAAGCTCTATGTCTTCAATATATTCTGTGAACTGTTGTATATCAAAAGTTATAATTTCTAGTATACGTGATTTTGCATTTGATTCTTTTAATAAATGTATTGATTTTATTGCGTTATTAACTGCTTCTATTACATGGTTCAAATCGTTTACTTGAATTCTATTTTGTGATATATCTATCATTTTCTTTTCTAACACTGCACCCTTTTTAATTAAATTGTCATAGGTTTGATTATTTTTGCGAAGTTAGGTATGAATTTCCTATAAAATCCACATAGTCCTAAAAGTGATTTAATTTCTTTAGCAGTTGTTGGTATTGGAAATTTAGTTAAAGCTTTTAATTTTTTTGGATTGGGTTTAATTCCTTCAGTTGTAACAATATGACCAAGGAATTCAGTTTCCTTTTTTAAAAGTTCGCATTTATCTAACTGAATACTTTTCATTGAATACTTTTCTTATAGACAATATATGTTCTTTTAATGAATTTGAGTCAATTATTTTCTCATCTTCCAAAAGATTATTCTTACAACGTTGGAATGTTGCTGGTGCATTTTTTAAACCAAAGGGCAAACGTGTATACTCGTAATGTCCAAATTTAGTTGAAAATGCTGTTTTAGTTATTGAATTGTTATCCGTTTGAATTAATAAAGTTGATATTTATTCCAATTCCTCGCTTTCCGAGACAACTCTGCTCTGTTTGTAACAGATCCCTGTTAAGTAATTAACATCTTAATTACAGATGTTGTCTGAGTTTAACAGGCTGCTAGATCAGCTCGGCCCGCCAACGCAATTTATCGCTTACAAATTTGATGAAAGCCTTTAGCTAAATCAATGGTTGTAAAGTATTGACATTTTTCTAATTTATCTAGGGTTTCGTCCATCACTGAAAATTTATCGTCAATAGTTATTTCATTAAGACCCCGATTGTCAATGACTATTCGAAATTTAGGTTTACCTGATGCATCACCCTTTTGTGGTACTATCGAAATAGGTGAACAATATGGGGATTTCGATTTATTAGTTTCTCATTTTTAGAATTAATGACATGTTTTATAACACTCGTGAAAGTCAAATTTTCACCTTCAATCACCTTCGTATCTACTTTCCTTATAATTAGGATTGATTACTCTATAAATGGAAACAAAAACATCAACGAGTTTTTTTCTGTTTAAAAGATTTGGAGATTTGAAATTACCTATGTAAAGTGTGCTATTCAAGTGAAGCGCAGTGTGTATTTATATATGATTGCTGAAGCATCATTATTCATTATAATTTACGGAACGTTTGCATATTTAAATCATTTACTAAAAATAAAACTAGTAGCATATTGCGAAATTATCCTACAAGCTTGCACGTGCAGCATCGCTAAAACATAAATGTATATAAAAGATTTGCATACAAATAAACTATATAATAGTCAATAAGTTGCTACGAAAATTTCAAGAAATCCAATATCGCGAAGGCGATCATCTAACTTTTACCTATCAAGGTAACTACCACAAACGACAAAGTTATCTTTTCCAAAGGTTCCCCTAACATAACATACAATATAAAACTTGTTTTAAAAAACAAATCATACACATTACATATAACGGCATGACCTTAGAAACAGTTAATAATATTTACTTAACCACTATTGTTAAAAAAGAGTAAAGAGAGCAAGATAGAAACAATACTATACAATACAATCACAAAATCAGACATAACACTACTAGTGTTAATCAGAGTCTTGAAATAAAGAGACTGATGAGTCGAGTTGTCGTACTGAACTGAACTGACTGACTCAGGATCGGCTCTCATTTTATTTCATTTTCTGGGTACTTATTGCTATGTACAAATTATGTGCTTAGAACTAGTATATAGGCTAATAGGCATATATAATGTGATCCTCGGACTTATATTTTCTCACATACAATATTTATATAATATTATCTTATATCCTGATAGGCCCTCTGCAGTGTCACATAACATTATTTTGGGACTAAGTCGACGAGACCCATGAACCCTATGTCAATCGTACATGTTTTTATTGATCTTTGCGTTGGTACCAGCGGTCGTAAATAGTACCCTTTGTCAACTCAAGTGGCTTAGGCCATACATAATTTATGTGAGTTGACGATACAAGTACTTGACTTGGCTATTGACAGTATATACTTCTTATCTTATTTAACATGTTCCTACTGTCCTAAGATAATACATATTTATTATACAATGCATGTTCATGCTTGAACATTCTGCCAAGGGCCGAAAGAAAGGTGTGAGCGATGTAAATGTGAGTTTTATGTTTACATTAATTATTTAAAATATGTTCATGCTTGAACATTCTGCCGAGGGGCAAGCAATTTCTTATTAATTGTATCTCTTTTTTATAAATGTATTTCCTTCTTTTAGTGGACTGTATTTAACATTTTTTTTTTTTTTAAGTTGTATATTAATTTTTTACTTGGTGAACTGTATAATTCTTCTTTTTTATAATGTATGTATGTATTAACGTATATATATATATATTAAGTTTCGGTAAAGACTAAGGCTCTTTGAACATTACATTTTCTTATTGTATACAATCTTATTAGCATGAGCAATACAATTAGTGTTCGAGTTACAGATGCATGCCCAGAAAGATGATGAAACTCAGGATCTTTTGAATTAAATCTAGGTTCCTTCAATTTTTTTTTTTATTTTTTACTTGCCAAAATATTATTAATTGAGTGGTTTTCAGGCGATAGTTCAAGGTGATTTTGTGGTATTTTGGATTCTGCATTATCTACCTCGATGTGATCGGATTTTTTTCTTTTAAATGTAATCGTACTTACTAATACCATTCCTTCATTTTTTATTTTATTCATTTTAAATTTGACTTTATTTTGATAATCCTTTGGTCTTATACGACCCGATATTACCCACCCGAACTCAGTATTCTGTCCGAGTAATCCGTCAATTTTTCGAATCCCGCCTTTCATTATACGAGCATAAACGTCTGCACCTAGAATTACGTCTATTCTACTAGGTTCATTGAATCTCGGATCAGCTAATTTGTACTTCTGCCATTTTGACATGTCTATATTATCAGACTTAATGTCCGGTGTTTTTATCAATTTAGGCAGAACAATTGCCTCATTTTTTAATGGCTTTTTAGAATAGCCCTCAATTTTTATATTTAGCCCAACCTTATATTTTGATGTACAACCGTTTTTGATCGATACACCAGTTATTTTTCTCTTAGATTTCGTTTTCGTTAGTTTGAGTATCTGGGCAGCTTCTTCCGAAATCATCGTACATTGTGACCCAGTGTCAATCAATGCTTTTAATGTTTTGTACTGCCCAGTACTTGCTTTAACTTTAATTAGCGCACTTGCTAATAAAGTTTCGCTCTTGACCACACACGTATTTACTACTTCTCCTTGTATGTTAGGGCGATGCAGCATCGTATTATGGCCTTTATGGCAGAGTGAACATTGTTGTTCACAAGAGCATCCCTTGCTATTTTTCAAGCATTTGAAGCATAACCCAAGAGCCCGAGAGCTATCATATCGCTCTTCTGGAGTCATTGCCCTAAATTTATAGCAATAAATTATCGGGTGCCCAGGTATTTTGCAAAGCGGACAACTTTCTGTATTATTAGCAGGAGTCTTAAAATTTTTTTTCTTCTCGAAACCTATCGAACTTAATGAACTAAGTCTCTGTTCTAAATAATTCAATACGTCGGACAACTGCTGTATATTATTTGTTCTTTTTATATGATTTTCATACAGCTGCAACGCTTCAGGATTAAATTTGCGTAATATTAGCTGTGCGAAAATTATATCCGTTTCATCGGATAGGTTACCTTTTGATTTTATAATATATGTTGCCTCGTTTATTGTATCAATGAAACTTTTTACTTGTTTCATTGAATTGTGTCGAGGCTAGGTAACTCGATCAATCTATTTAGTTGATCCGAGAATACCTTCCTAATATTGTCATACCGTTTGGTTAGTAACTCCCAAACGGTACTGTAGTTCTCTAGAGATCCTTTCAATAAATGAGAGACCATCTCTTTAGCTTCACCTTTTAATGACATTTTAAGGTTATGAAATTTATAGGCTAAACTGAGGTCCTCCCTGTTGTGAACTATTTCTGTGAATAATTCTACATACTGATCCCATTCCTTAGCTGAACCAGAAAATTCCGGGATCTTCAATTTTGGTAGTGACGGCAGATCCTCCGATCTTTCCTTCGTCACTACCGTTTTAATTGGACTCTCTATTTCTAAAGCAGCTATCCAATTATTTTTGTCAAATTCTAATTCACTTAAGTCCCTATCGAAATTTGAGTCATTTGACTTTATTTGTTTAAACAGATTGATAATTTTTTCCCATAAGAAATTGATTTTATTTTTGCGTACTTGGGGCATCATCGACCCTTCTAGCTCGCAATTTTTCTGCGTATCTAGAATATATTCTCGAAATTTGTCCTCTAATTTATCTAGTTCTGCAATGATTATTGGACTCTTTTTTTGAACTATCGCCATAGTTACAGGGTCTATCTTCACTTCTGAGCATGCATATTTCTCTAATATTTGTTTAATTTTAAGAAGAGTGCCATCATAATATTTCTCAGTGAAATATTGATGTTGCACTGCTCCTATTTTTAACAAATTTTCATGGTTTGCCATGAATCGAGACTTAATATCCTCAAGTTTTTTGATAGAACTATTGGTAACTATACTCGACCTAATTAGATCTACTTCTCCTACCAACTCGCTCTGCTTCTTTAGCAGTTGAAGTTAATGAAAAAAAAATAATGAATACAGCTGCGAGCACCCTTCTTACATTGGTGGTGTTAATGGCTCTTCGTCTGGGTTGACCGTTCGGCTCCTGAAATTTCCTGTCCTACGTGGTCCCTCGAAGTACCTGGGTCTCTCTGTAGTCTCCGTTGCAGTCCGCTCTGTTGCAACTCGTGTAGGCACCTCCTGTGGATATCCTTCGCCGGCAATATTTCGTCCGTTTTGGATGTGTCCCACTTCGTCGAACACGCTATCTCTTTTTTTTTTTAAGTCCGATGTAAGCCTCGGACACGCTACACAATGTGATTTTTTTTTTTATTTATTTATACCAGCCTGTTTGTAGGACAGACACTGGTTTCACTTTCCGTGAGTGATTTTTTTTTTATCACTGCACAAAATATATTTAATCGGCAACCTTTAGTTTAATCAAACTATTAGGTGCTTTTTATTGATTATATATTTACTTGCCTCTTTAACATTGAGCGCAAGAAATTTGTTATAATTGTCCTTTGCTTCTTACCTCTGGTGGGGGAAACAATAAGGACTTATTTTATTTTTAGCAGCCTGTTTGTAATGCAGGCGCTGGTTTATAATCTGTGTTTCTTACCACTGATGGGGGATAACAACAGATTGTCTCGAAGGACCAAATGTTAATCAGAGTCTTGAAATAAAGAGACTGATGAGTCGAGTTGTCGTACTGAACTGAACTGACTGACTCAGGATCGGCTCTCCTTTTATTTCATTTTCTGGGTACTTATTGCTATGTACAAATTATGTGCTTAGAACTAGTATATAGGCTAATAGGCATATATAATGTGATCCTCGGACTTATATTTTCTCACATACAATATTTATATAATATTATCTCATATCCTGATAGGCCCTCTGCAGTGTCACATAACATTATTTTGGGACTAAGTCGACAAGACCCATGAACCCTATGTCAATCGTACATGTTTTTATTGATCTTTGCGTTGGTACCAGCGGTCGTAAATAGTACCCTTTGTCAACTCAAGTGGCTTAGGCCTTACATAATTTATGTGAGTTGAGGATACAACTACTTGACTTGGCTATTGACAGTATATGCTTCTTATCTTATTTAGCATGTTCCTACTGTCCTAAGATCATACATATTTATTATACAATGCATGTTCATGCTTGAACAACTGGTCAAGCTCCTGCTTACATATTTCTTTACGCCGGACAACCTACCACAAATACACATCTAATCAAAGAGATTAAAGTCATTGAAATAAACAAAAATAGAACAGAATACGAAATCGATACCAGATAAAGGAAATGACCATTACAAAAAGGTAAATTAGAAAACCCTTTCAAATTAACTAAGAATGTAGATCAAACTGACGACAATCAGTACAAAATTACTAATAGAAACAGAGAAATACACTATATAAGACCCAATTTAAGAAACAAAAATGGATTAGCCAACTTCCCATCCTACAGGTCTCTGGTGATATTTATCCTCTCTTGTGTAGAATTATGCCAACCCCAATAAATCCAAATGACCACGGATATCTCCTATTTTCTGACAAACAAATAAAGATTCCATCAGAATATGAACATCATTGTCTTCGCATTAACTTTACTAATATTGACACCTTAACCATTTACTTCAACAATAGAGTACCTAACTACACTAATAACCCACAAATTAAGCTGTAGCACAATAAAATGCAAAACTTAACGTTATAACCGTACATAAAAGAAATAGATAGAAACGCAGATTGATTAATGTAGTAGGATCTGCACTTAAATACTTATTTGGTACGTTAGATTACAATGACCAAATTAAGATCCAAAATAAACTAGAATCAGTAACAACAAATTTAAATAACATTCATGAAATGGATGATTTTATCAAGATGGTCAACAATAATATGCAGATTAAAGTATTTGAAAATAAACAGAATAACATAGAACAGATATACGAACTAATTTAATTCACTAAATATATAGAAGACATTGAATTGGGAATGGAGCTTTCTCGACTAGGACTTTTTAAACCAAAATTTCTCAATTTCGACAAGTTAGAACACGTAGACAGTAGTAACATATTACCAAAGACAATAGAACACTAAGATGCGTAACGACCATTCAAAAATTTGCACTATGAAGCGTTATTTTTGATTTTCGCGACTCTTGTTCTCTCTCCGCTCGCACAAATTTGAGTGCGTAAAAATCTAAAAATAGAATGCGCTTGCTTTTGTTAGTGCGTGTGAGATCACGCAAGAGCGTATGTGTGTGTACTTCAGCATGAAGACGATTTTTGAGCCGAAATCCCGAAATCATTATTATTTCTGATCACCCACAATCATTGTCTTGGTATATTTTTTCACGTCGCATGCTGAATACCCTAATGGTATATTTTTTCAATGTCAGGTTATGCATTAAATATATGTCATTATGCGTGTATCCGGTCTTTACTACCAATAATACAATATTCGAATAAATATTATATAGAGGCAATATAAAATAAGAGTTTTTTAACATGGTAAGGTGCAGCGACTTCCAAATAAACTCAGAACTTTTTACGTGAACGGTATATTTCGACAACGCGCTGTAGAAAAATAATACATGCAAGCAAATTGACAGTGCTTTCGAATATATGTGTACACCTACAGTCGCCGGCTGTCGCTGTATGCGTGCATGAGAGCGGTTGGCTCTAGAGCGCTCTCCCTCTCTGGAATTTGTTCGAAATTTTAAGAGAGCGTAGCCTAGCGCCACCTCTAGAGCCAGCCTGAAAAAATTGTGTGGAAATATTTTGTATGGCGTTACTCATCTTAGTGTTCTATTGTCTTTGATATTGCTAACCAAAAACTTCAACTTGGATTAATACAGACGAAATATTTATCATATCCCACATCCCTATTCATGCCATCAATATAATTCCCTATCCTGATAGCAATGTTTATCAGCTTGATTATGTAAAAAAAGATACTTATTTAGAAGAACAAGGTAAAAATTCTAATCAAGATAACAAAGAAATACATGATGAGTGTATTAAGAATATCATAAAAAGGACTAACCCAATATGTAATTTCATCCCTATAACAGCTAAAGAAATAATTAAATGCGTAGAACCAAACAATATTATAATGTAACGTAAACGACACTATAATAAATAAAGATTGCCAAGAAATAAATAAATATAGAAAAAATTGTGTTAAGTGAAAACCATTTGAGTCCCGAAATCAGTCTAACATAATTATATGCACCTATCGAATTAAAAAAAATAAAATCAATGGACCATACAGACGTTGTAAAATTAAATAATGTAGCAATTTGCATTCTCTTAATTATCATAAGCCTTATAATCTGTATTGGTTACATATATTGGAAAGTTAAAACCAATGTAACCATAGAAATAGAAAATAATAATCCAACTGCATTACCCAGATTGTATCCATCAACTTCAACAGAAGCATAAGCTTCCCTTTTATGGGGATGTAAGTAGCATATTGTGAAACTATGGTATAGTAATCATAAACAAGCTTGTGCGTGCATGACTGTTGAAGCATCATTATTCTCAAAAACTATACGTCAGTTCTTGCGCATGATATAATACGAAACGTATTTTAATTATTACCTAAAAATAAAACTAATAGCATATTGTGCAATTATGCTACAAGCTTGCACGTGCATGATCGCTGAAACATTTATTTGTATAAAAGATTGGCACCCAAATAAACTATATAATGAGACAGACAAATTTTTGATAATCAGTTTTAAGCTGAATATTAAAGAATAAAGAAAACGGTTCTCGGTTAATTCGAGTCAGATTATATATGCATATAAGTTAAGGCCACTTATTATAAAACTCACACAATGCACTCGAATGCACCAAACCAACACGTGCCTCGAGTCAGCATATGACACCGTGGGAGCAATGACCAAAGTTAAGGCCACTCATAACCGATGCACTCGAATGCACCAAAACAACATGCGAATCGAGTCAGCATAAGACACCGTGGGAGCAACGACCAAAATATCGGACGCACCTGCACACAACCATCTCTACGTGCGCTGCGTCATCATAACCATTCCCTATGGTTAGCACTTGCGTAACTCCCAACCGTGGGACTGGGACTGGGACCCGGACACCCAACAACTAACACCAAACGCGGCGACCGCGTCGACAGCGACAGTAACAGCGGCAGAGACATCAGCAGCAGAGGTGTTATTATTAATTACTTTAGATTGTTTAATTTTACATTCGAATAAAGCAAAAGCATTTTTTAATTAAATCTTCCGAAGAACCGCGTAATTAAAGTGTTACTAAGGATCCCCAGTAGCCGTTGCACCACCGCTACGCCGCACAGCAACAGGAGGAAAAGCAGTTATCCAAAAGACCAGCGAGGGATAGATTCACAGTATGTGCTTCTTAGTGTGAGCATAGTGATTAAGAAAAAAATTAAATTGTGAAATCAAATAAATCAAATATAAGAACAGAAGTTAAAGAAAAGAAAAGAATCAAACTTAACAAAACAAAAAGGAAACCAAGATTTATTCTAAATAAGAAAAGAAATTTTCATTTAAGAAAATAAGAGAATGAAAGAATTTTAAGTTGACATAAGACAAAGTTAAGCTAAGGAAAACATGAATAATCAATAAAAGTAAAACCATAACATATTATTAAAATCCTTATAACATAGTCCAATCTTGTCATTCCTACGGGACCCTCGCGGATAGAAGGAACAAACCAGCCACTGGTTTTAATAAAATATTATAAATAAATAAACTGTCTCAATTAGAAACACAGTCCCCCAATCATAAATCACCTTTTACCCTCACCTATATAATGAATGGTGCTACTCGAATTTCCCTTTAAATTGTTCAAAAATCATTCAAGATAAAATTCAGGAAAATTTGTTCGAATCAAGGGCTGGGTTAGGTATCGCAAGCTCCAGTCGACAGAAAGCTGTTTCGACCGGAGCTAGCACTTCAATAGCCACCTCAGAGTTAAGAGAGGTCATAAGATCTTTAATTACTGACACTCTTCAAGGAGGTCAAGTTATTCGACAAGCCCTAGGAGTAGAAGCGGAAGAACAGTTGACGGACATGCCATATGTAAGCCCATCCCCTCATGGTGAATCAGTGAAAGTACCAGACGCTGTTCGATTAATCAAAGAATTCTCAGGAGACAGAACTTCTTTCGGATCTTGGAAGAAGAATGTCGATAGAATTATGACTATATTCAACGGACAAGAACACACTCATAGATACTACCTAGTTAGGTTAGCTGTACGTATGAAGGTAGTAGGTCAAGCAGAAACAGTGTCATACAACACAGCGATACAGCGATTTCCAAATGCTTGACTGAACATTATGCAGATAAACGAGATCTCAATACTCTCGAGTATCAATTGTTCTCACTAACGCAAGGTAGATTTTCCATTATGGAATACAATCAAGCCGTATACCACCAACTGTCCTTGATACTTAATCAGGTCAGTGTACAAGAGGACTCTGCAGACGCCATAAGAGCTCTGACGAATAACTACCGAGGTAAAGCCCTCGATACTTTCGTACGTCTAACACCGTCTCTTGGCCGTTAAGGAACCTCGAGATCACGCATTGCATCTGTGCAATCTACCCGAAAATCAAAATCCCAGAAAAGCTTTTTTGTCAAAGGTCAGACAGCAACCACCAAAAATTCCACCTAGACAAATCATGAACCAAACATACGCTAGACATACAGTGATGAGCATAGCACTAATCAGAGTCAATGAAGAAGATTCGATGCGCCGCGTCCCGCTAATCAACCTTATCAAACGACGCCCAATCAAGCAAGACATATTTCTCATTTCCCCCAACGACAGATAATACCCCAGCAACAGATGCAGTATAGATCACCATACCCAGCGCTTCCGCGCCCACTAGCCTGAAAACCAAATCCAAAATCCACTCCAGTGGAAGTCGATAGTTCGATTCGTTCAGCCAGGGTTAATTACATGAATCACCCACAACGAAATCAATTCTCTGGTAAACGTCCGGAGCCACTTCCAGGACCACCCCAAAAATTTTAAAGACAATTCCATATTAATACTGGAGACCCAACAGAACAAAACACTGAGGAACAACCTGATCCAAACGTTTCAATAGAACAAGAACCAAACGCAGATTAATACCCATATAATAGCAATGAACACTACGCATACATAGAATCAGCAGGGTTTTCAGAAGAATATGATGACATAGACACAGGATCCAACAAAAATTATATTCAACCTTCATTAGTAGTTTCATTAGTAGTCGAAAAAGGAAACCTTTTTCACAAACTCCATAGGAGGTCAAATAGCAATTACACACCATACATTCGTGAACTTGTTTGGTCTATATGATATCGATTCGATTTTTTCTACTGCCAAATCTAAAAACCTTCCACAGTATCCTTGGAATCGATACCATAAAACAGCTTAACGTTGTCATAGATGTCAGAAATGACATCCTTAGAGTCAATGGCGACAGACAATTTCGTATGAAACAGTTACCAGCTCAGTCGGTCAATAGTATTAGAATTCGACAGAAAGTCAGAGAACAATAGTAAACCAGCTCTCTGCAAGCCATAGAACACTATTTGCAGAGCCAGACGAAAAACTACGAAAGTAGTCGGAGAAATTCGGACTACTACTGATAAAACAATCAATACAAAACACTATTCATATCCCATATCTCTTAAGCAAGAAGTCAGAAAGCAGATTCAAGAAATGTTTGAGGACGGTATGATTATACCCTCTAGATCTCCGTACAATGTACCAGTCTGGGTCGTTCCAAAGAAAGTAGACGCTTCTTGAAAAAGAAAATACAGAATCGTAATCGACTATCGTAAACTTAACGCTGAAACATTTTCTGATCGATACTCCATGCCCGAGATAGGAGAAATCATCGCTCAATTGGGAAACAATAACTTTTCACTGTGCTTGATCTCAAGAGGGCATTTCAGCAGATTTTGTTAAAAGAACAAGATATTGAAAAAAAAACACATTCGCTGTTAACGGACGAAAGTTCAAATTTACTCGTCTTTCCTTCGGTCTTAAAAATTCACCATCCATCTT
The DNA here is from genome assembly GCA_018150725.1 of Drosophila quadrilineata. Taxonomy (NCBI): domain Eukaryota; kingdom Metazoa; phylum Arthropoda; class Insecta; order Diptera; family Drosophilidae; genus Drosophila; species Drosophila quadrilineata. The sequence goes on from JAECWN010000450.1 coordinate 1,474,160, forward strand.
TCAAAGAGCTCAAGATGACATTCTTAGAGATAATATTGGAAAGATCTGTTATGTCTAAATAGAGGATATTATCATATTTAGCAATACAGAGGAAGACCACGCAAACCATTTAGAACAGGTATTATTAACGTTGCATAATGCTAATATGAAAGTTCAAATGGATAAGTCCGAATTTTTTAAGAAACAGGTAAATTTCTAAGAGTTCACGATATTTGACAACGGCGTTAAGACGAATCCGGAAAAACTAAAAGCAATTCGAATTCCCCAAACCTACTTCTTTTAAGGAATTAAGATTATTCCTAGGCCTATTTGGATATTACCGACGGTTTATAAGAGATTACGCCAAACTAGCCAAACCACTTACCACACTATTCAGATGAGAATGTGGCCGAAGGTGAAGAACTTTTCAAGCTGCCCCCGCTTGAACAAAAAGTCTCTGGCAAGCCAGAAATTAGATTTCAGACTTCAGAAAGACTTCCAAACGAAAATCACGCATATATGTAAAGATATGTATACGCACAAGAAGCTATGCATGTATTTGTCTATTGCCTGTCTGGACAGCGAACTATGCATACACACGAGCTCAAAACAAAGATCATGGAACATCATCAATGACAGTGGCAAGCAAACGAAATGGGGGTGGGTTGCTCACAACATTAATGACAAGAGTGGGAGTAGCATGGCGATATGCGATCCCTATCATGTTTTCTCGCTCATTACTTGTTGTTGTCTATGCTTCTAAAAGGCGTACATTCTTGCGCAATTCATGCTCTCTCAGTAGCAGTCCAAGTAAGAATGAAACGATGAATTCGGCTGCCTTCGGCTCTGCTGAGACACTTCGTAACGACGCTCAGCCTCTGCTGGGACGTCTCGCAACGACGCCGAGCCTCTGCTGGGACGCCTCGCAAGAAAATTTTGTGTCAAAAACGCTTGTATGAAATGTCCGACCTATGTGTTATATGGTCAGTGGTTGAACCCAACTTATATCAAGACAGCAATAGATTCATTGCCAATATTTGAAGATGAGTCAATATCCAACAATTGACAATTGATTAGTTTAAGTTAATTTTATTTCAAAAATTTGTTTAAGATTTTAACATTTTTCATTTTGAAAATAAAATATATAAAAAAAAAATAATATACCGCTTTGCATTGTTTATTATCAAAAAAAGAAAAAACAGTTTAATTCCTCAATTTTTTACCCAGAGCAAATATAGCAAATATGAAGTGAACAAAACAATATTCGAGCTATACAAACATTAACAATTTCACAAAGTTTACGCGTGCCGCACACCACTGGGCTGCCAATAGTTAAACGTTGTTGGTGCTAATAGTGTTTGAACATTCGAACTTGTGCGCACACACAAGCTTACTCGTGTACCAAACTTTGACTGTTATCGCGCGCTATCTTTGTGCTGTGTTCGTTTGCTTCAGCTGTTTAAGCAATTATATTTAGATTTAATACAATGTGCAAAACGAGCTGCCAAGCACAATCGTGTCCGGAGATATTGGTACACCTTTAAACAGGGTTCCATATCTAAAGCGAAAGGCGTCGTCAATCTTTGACAGTGAAAGGCGGTTGGACCAAACGTTGTACGAGAAGTGGGTTCAGTCGTATAGTGCAGCAGAAATCATAATGCGACTTGATGAACTGATTTTGTCACTTAAAAGCAGGCGTCGTGTTCATCTTGAGCATCGTCAGTTGCGTGCACCACATTCATCTACCATGAGGCCTGAAGACAGTTTTGGGCAGTCAAGTTATGCCTCCGAAAGGCCTCGTCGAATTCGACTGCCTGAGCTTAAGCTCCCAACATTTTCTGGTGGGTACAAGGAATATGCAGGTTTTGCTTCGGTTTTCAACAGATTGGTGGGTGATGATCCACACCTGGAGCCTACAGTGAAATTCCAGCATCTCCACACTTGCGTATCGGGATTCGCCTTGGAATCGAATCGTTTTCTAGAGGTCTCGAGCTCGAATTACCCCGTGTCCGTGGAGATGCTTCGCAAGCGGTTCAGCAACAAGAAACTCGTGATGGATATTTTAGCACTCCGGCTTCAGCGACCACTTTGAGAACATTTGCTGAAAAGGTAAATGCACACAAGCGTGCATTGCAGTCGTTAGCGAATTCGGAACAGATTGCAGGCTGTTTGGTCATTCAAATACTCCTGCAAAGGTTGGTCAGGGCAACAAAATCTGACTGGGAAGAAAAGTCAGCCATCGACCAAGTGCCCACCACCGATGGGTTCCTCCATTTCTTGGACACACGATGTCAGCGCCATGTAGTAGTGCTTGTAGTAGTACAAGTCGGAAGGCGCTAGTCGTTACTCAGGGTAACCCTCACGTCTGCGCATGCTGCGAAACTGGTGGACATGGAATTTACTCCTGTCCTCGGTTTTTGGATATGACGGCATCACAAGCGTTACACGGAGGCATCTCGACTCGGAAGATGCGTTGTCTGAAGTTCGGGCATACTGTTTGGTAGTGTAATGCATTGTCGGTAATGTAAAGAAAAGCATCACACATTGCTTCACACTGAAGCTTTGCCGGATCAAGTGTCCATGTCTTCTCAGCCAGATGCCGCGCTTTCAGTACCACAGCAATATAGGGCACTTGCTGCTCAGAGTATTCAGCCAACAACCGTTCTCCTAGTGACGGATGTTAGATTCGGACTCTCAGCTGCGCATGGTCACATCCCGATTTGCTGATGCTCTGCAGTTAAAAAGGTCAAGCTTTGGGACAACTGTGGCTAGCCTCGGTGACTCAGCCGTCACCACTAACGGATCCACAGTATGCATCTGACTGCAATTTAGGGTCTCAGAGTACTTTACAACCTTCACGGCACTCGTGGCTCCTGCAATTACTGATTGCCAGCCCAGCTATAAGCTGAACACCTCTGCTTGAAATTTTCCTGTCAACATAGCTCCAGCTGATCCAGATTTCTACATTCCGCAGCGAATAGATATTCTTATTGGTGCCAGATTATTTTATGAGCACCTATGTATCGAACAGATCCACTTGGCTTCAGGATTGCCTGTGTTGCAGAAAACTCGGCTTGGTTAGGTGGTCTCCGGTGGAGGCGAGAAGGCTAAGGGTTCCGCTCTAATATCCCATATCAAGGAATAGCATGATGCGGAGAGACCCTACGTTTGTGCGCATTGGAACAAGGGATTCATCCAACATCTGATCCAACACCAATCTCACCAAACATTTGCGAATCCACAGGAGCGTGAAACCATTCCTTTGCAACAGAGTCCGCGCTCTTTCCAAACTCCAGTGGAACTCATGAAGCATACACGGTCACATTCCGACATTAAGCCGTACCAATGCGATCGCTGTCCAGCCTCATTTACGCGCAAGGATAAGTTGTTAATTCACCAGCAGGTGTACATTAAGCGTGACGCGGAGCAACAGAATAAAAGACTTGCCATGAATTTATCGGTAGCAGCAGCAGCTCTAAATGCCATTCAATCCGTACGTGGAATCAGATGCCGTTAGGCAATTACAGCCGCATCAGCAACAGACGCCGCTGCAACCCAAGGCGAAGTCATCATCGAAGGGATCTCGTGGTTTTCGATGCGATGTCTGCGATAAGAGTTTCCAGCGTAAACGAGATCTGCAGCAGCATAGAGCGCTGCACATGGACACCTTATTTGCGTGCAAGATTTGTGGACAGGGTTTTAATCGGCGTGAGCAGCTTCAACGACATGAACTGAAGACGTCCACTGGTACTACCAAGCCAGCTATTGCCAAACTGTGTCTGCTGCTCTCTAATGATTCAGTTGAAAGAGAAGCTTTCAACGGGGATTATGTCGGGAACAGCATAAGGTTCAGTGGCTGAAAAACTGTAATGGTCAGGCTGCCGACAGCGACTGCGCTGCTCACTCTCTTTAACTGATCTTACAGCTTCGCAGATCGGAAGCGGCCTCTTTCATATTCCATTGCTTGCATTACAATACTATTATTATTCTCCCTTTGCATCTCACGTATATTGTGAACCCGTGTCAAGACGTCTGCGTTCTTCGCAGTTGTACAGTGCACAATAAATAAACACAAAACTGAAAATCATCCCGACCATTTTTTACTTTTTATGTCATTAACGCCGCTAAAAAACCTTAGTGGCTTAACAATAATGTTTATCACTTTTTTGTAGTCGGATAATAATTGTTTTTATATTAATTAAATGATTACCGTACCTTTTAAAATCTGGGCAAATAAGTTAGCATCGTTTTCATCGTAGAATGGAGGATAACCACAAAGAAGTATGTAGGATATAACACCTATACTCCAAACATCAACTGCTTTGCCGTAAGGCTTTTGAGCCAAAACTTCTGGAGCTACGTACCCCGGAGTGCCACATGCAGTTGCCATAATTCCTGAATCTTCCATTTTTGATAATCCAAAATCGCTTATCATAATTTTACTGTCTAGGTCAGGGCTATAGTATAATAGATTTTCCGGCTACAACAAGAAATATGTAAAATAGATTCATAATTTCACTAAGCTATAAGTAAACCTTCAGATCCCTGTGCACTACACCTTGATCGTGCATATAGTCGACCGCTTCCAAAATTTGTCTTATTAAATGAGAAGCATCCTTTTCAGTATAAGATCCTTTTTCAACTATTCGATCGAAAAGTTCACCACCAGTTACTCTGCAATAAAAAAATAATAGTTTCCAAATAAAAAGTTACAAAACGTTGAATATTATTCTTAGTTTTATAGCAAGACTTCTCTTGCCCAAGAACGTGTGCATTTATTGTTTTTTTTTTTTTTTTTTTAATTTTAATTAAAGAAGTAATTAAATTAAATAATGGCTATAATTTTTGACAATAGATGTGTTGTTAATATAAAATTAGGTCAATATCTTTTATACAAATGTTTTTATTTAACTTCAAAGTTTCGGGTTAAGTTGGTACGCACACTTTTTCTGCCTAGTGTAAAGTAATATACACAGAATGTATAGCACATACAATTCAAAATAAAAAAAAATCTTATAAAAAATTAATCATGTCTTTGTTAACTAAGAACTATTGCAGAGTCTCGAGTCAAGTATCGAATACATGTATATTTTACCTGTCATGGATTCAAAAGAATTTTACGTTTTGTTGTTCGAAATAAAGGGCGAAGATAAGTCTGGCAGTTAATCAGTCGAAAAGAAAATTGCCGAGCTCAAGAAGCATCAAAAAGAACACATGCATTTTTACTGGAAACCCTAACATATTCATGGACAATAAATACTGAAATAATCGACTAAAATATGCCTTTGGGCTGTTGAGGTAAAATCGCTAAAATTAGTTTATTGATCCCAGCAATAAAACTATCGAAAGAAAACGAAAATACAAACTATTTCAACGCATATGACCGAACTCAACTTCAACAAATTCAAAAAGCAATTCATATTCATAAGCGGAGAGTCTGATACAGAGAACTGCAAAGATCACATTTTTTTTGAGTCAGCTCAGACGCTACAGATTTCATTCAATTCAAGACACACAGCAAAACTCAGCGTTAAATGAAAATCACCTCATTCTTCCGTACATGTCATTTGTTTACAACATGTCGACCGAAATGCTTGATCACCATAAATAAAAATCCGAACTTATTACGGAAGGTCAGGTCATATTGAAAGTCTTTTTCGAGCACTCGAGAAGAAATCCTAAGCTTATGCATATAAATATGAGTGTAAGTCAGCTGCTGACCAGTGAACGGCAAGGGTACAATAAGTGTACCCGAATCATTTGTGCGTTTACGACACTCAGGGTGTGCGAGGCACCCTAAAATATTGCTTGTTGTCTTGTACTGACAATTACGAACATGCTCATATGCACAAACGCAAACCGGTTTTGTACTCTTTTCTGCATGTATACATGAGTTGTCGTAGATCACAATACAGAAGCAAAAGGGTTGAGTGAAATTGAGAGCACAACACTCAAAACACCCAATATGTGAATTGTCATGTGTGTGTTGTTTTTCTTGCATTAGAGTAATACATGCATTCACTCATTCATTGCGTGGTATATATTCAAATTTACTTATGAATTAAATGTTCACAATTATGTTGTTATTAGTAATCCTTTTGGATTAAATCTTAAACTAAACTGTTCGCACATTTGTTTTGAGTGCGCTGTGCAGTCCACTTATCTACGCAGTATTTTTGGGTGTCTGATGAAATAGAATCAATGCTTACTGTTTGAGCGAGTGACGAAATGCAAACACCCGAAACACCCAAAGCGATTTGTGCGTGCGGGTGTGTTATTCTTTTCTTGTTGTGCGTGAGTGCGACAAGTACCCGAAATTTATGAGTGTCACTCGGGTGCAAAAAAGTGACACCCTTGACGTTCTCTGCTGCTGACTATGCATTACGTCTGAACATAGCGACAATGTTGCTATGTTGACACAAACTGTGTCCAAGGAACTCAGCGGTCAGCGAACGCGGTACTATGAGACGCAGCAAAAGCTTCATCGTCCGCAATTCGACCAACGGAATGTGTTGACAGTTTTACTGGAGGATCGAGTGTACTTTGCATTAGCAAAGATGCATTTATTCAGATTGTAAAAGAACAAAAATAAAACCAGACCATTGTGGCTTGTCAATCAACTCAAAGAATTGTAAAACGTAAAAACCTTTATTCTTGATGTGAGTGCGATACTTCAAAGCAGTATCGTCAGCAGTCACGTATACGAAAGGTATCGAGGGAGCTGAATACATCACCCACTCCGCACTTGAACTATAAAGGAAATCTGGCGCCCAACTACATAATATATTTTTATAAGAACAACATTGATCGAGTGAAAGAATTTAAAATTAGATCACAGTCTCAATTAAGACCCCACCAAAATAAACTCAGAGAAATTAGTAAATAAATAGACAACAAAGTTCAAGAGAGCAAATGAAGCTCTCAGACAGGAGTTTATAGACTATATAGCAGATTTAAGGGGAAGATTGAAGTCATAACATATCTCAATGCTAGAGGTGATTGCTTACAAAGACATTGACATAATTGAGGGCATTGATTGTGGCGACGTGTTTACAACAGTGGCACTTGCCACATGCAATATCTTCAAACTATTCAACGCAGTCTTACCATCCTTCAGCACCACTTTTGACACAGTTTTAAACAGAGTTGATGTCACTTGTAGTGCAAAGCGTCCACTCCGCGTAATAGAACATGAGCTAGGAACGCTAAGATAAGGTAATCTGCCAATTCAATCATATTTCGACGAAATCGTAATAAAGCAAACGCTTCTAACCAACAAAGTCAAAAGCGGAAAGTTTAGAAGCGATGCTCTTCGTGGGTTTGTCTCCACAGTTAAACGAAGCCTAACAGATAAGCAGAATTTGAGGACACAGTTCGATCCGCAAAGATAACAAAATCGGAGGGTCTCGCAAAAATTAAGAAGCTCATTACTGCCTAACCAAAATGTTAGGGAACAACAAAATCCGACCTCTCAGGCTCCAGCAAATTCTTACAAACCACACAATACCAGAGAACACAATCCGGTATTGGAAATAGTGACTAAGTCTCATAAAGACCGAATAATTCTGAGAGAATGATCAGGCAGAGATGTGAACGCAAAGATCATTTATCACAAACCGAGAAGTACCTCCTGCCGGCTTTTCATATAAAAAAAAGGAAGAAGTTAATAATGCCATAATCGAGCGGGAGTTAGTCACAATAGTTTGGGGCCTGGGAAAGCTCCGAAATTACTACCACCAGTCAGAAAGAAATCCAAGTGCAAAAATAAAACACTGGAAATCTTTAATAGACGAGCATAAGCCAAACGTCTTCTGCAAGGGAAGGAATGTCATGAAGCCTCTTTCGACAAAGTCTGAATCCATTGGAAAGTCAAGCACCAGCGGTAACAATTTACATTGAAATATCGATGTCAATCACCATTGAAGCAACAGACAATCCGCTTAATTGCTTCTAAAAGCAAAATTTCACTACACACAACAATTCATATTATTCATGGCTCAAGTACAGATCGAACTGGTCTCCAACTTTCCGACACAAAGTTTTTGTTCTGCAAAGTTTTTGTAGCAGACGTCCTCACAGATATGAAATAATCGAAATAGTCACGGTCAAACATAATCGCGCACACAGAGCAACACAGAAAATTTAAAGCAGATTATGATGGAATATTGTTTCCCAAATATGACCAGAATCGCGAATGAAGTTGCATTACACTGTAGAACTTGTTCGACGGAAGAAACAGCGCTTTGGTGAAACCCCGATACCACTGTATACGGGGGAATTGCATCAAGTCGACAAATTTGCGAATAACAAAAAGTATTTCCGCACAAGCATTGGTAAGTTCTCTAAGTGCGCTGTTGTATAAAGAATAGCATCTCGTACCATGGATAAAATAAATATAGCGCTATTGCAACTAAAGAATATTTTTCCTCATGCGAAATCCGTCTACAACGATAACGAGCCGGACCTAAAGACAAAAACAATAACGGCCTTGCTCATAATCAACTCGACGGGACGATCAGGAACGCCCCAGCCTTTCACAGTACTTCAAATGGCCAGATGGGACGCTTCCATTCAACCCTCGCAGAAATAGCCGGACGCTTTGGATTGCACACAAGCAGTTCTGACTGATACATTCAGTTACCAATTTAATTGTTAATTTATGCTACGGATCTGCAGCAAACAATAAGAAGCAGGTTGTTTAACGCCCAGATACTACAAACGTTTAGGAAAAATTCCGACGCACCACCCATTTAGTTATCATTTTAAATATTAACGGATTCTACTTGTACTATGGCCATTCCTAGCGGCAGTTCTAAGTTTGTGAGATCGAGGTACTCACGCAGACGACATACACACGCATACATTATTTGGCATATACACATGTTTCCTACAGTATTAAATAATATTCTTTTCTTGTCAGAAATTAACTTTACAGATTGTTAATTTTATCGGATGAATAAATCCATAGAATGTATCATCCATACAAATTTATCTAAGCTCTCCGATTTAAGGCAACATATTTGAAAACTACATGTTTTGAATATAAAAGTATTGTCGAAATGTCAGAAGAACTCATAGACTGGCACAAGTAAGTGGAGATGTCATTCTCTGGTGATCCCTCGTATATTTGTTGTTTGGCAAAATGCGTTTGTGCAGTTAACCGAACATAATCTAGTTTTTCGGACAACTATAGATAGAATTTAGAACTCCACTCATAGTTCAGCCAACTGGGATAAGTAGTTAGCCTACTAGGCTATATCGTCCCCCACTTGCAAAGAACAGAGGCGGCTGTGTTGCTCTTTTGAAGTGACACATATGTATATGTGTTATGTGGTCAGTTGTTAAAATACTCCGAAATTAAGTTAAACAAATTATTATGTAACACATTTTCGAACTTCAAAATATTAATATATATATATATATTTAATTAAAATATTAAAGTTTTTTCTCAAGAAAAAAAGAAATAATTAAATAAAAAAATTATGATTTTTTAAAAAATATTGAATAAGTGAATCAAAATATTAGAATCAATAAGCAACTAATTGTAAATGACAAAAGTAAGTATCTCTACATAATATAAAAAATATCAAAGTATTTCTCATTATTATATGCCCTGAAGTTCCCTGAAGGCGGTACCCGAATATATTGTAAAAATTTTATAACATATATAGCATACCTATAAGTTACATATATTTAAATAATGGGTATATCTAAAAGATAAACATCAATGAAAAGAAAGTTTTCTAAGCTAACATTATTTTAGATAATGCAGCTAAAAGCACTAAAGATCAAAAAGTCTGGGATCTATAGGATAATATGTACAACTTGAAAGCTTCTCACCAGAAAAGCCCTACTATTTATATTGGTATGATGCCTTTGCCTATTGATGAAATGCCTTTTTTCGGTTGGCTGTCTTTCAAAAGCGCCTAACAATAACAATGAGGCGCTGAAACAATAATTCTTAAGCCCGGAAAAGGTTACGGACGACGTAGAGTACAGGCCAGACTAATACTGAACATAATGTTACAATGAGATGGAGAAATTCGCAGAATTCCAGAGTGGCTGTTCGGTTTCAGGAAAAGTTTGGGCACACCGGAGCAACTGCATCGAGTTGTCAACTCGTCAATTAGGATAGCGCTGTCTCATAATTAAAAGAAACCAGTGCGATGCGCCTTCGGGCGTGCTAGTGACATAGAAAAGGACTAAAGGTTTTATATGGATGGTAATAGTTGCACAACGGCTGGATTGTCACTTCAGAGCGATATCCCGATTTAGCTAACAGGTGCCCCCGAAGAGTTATCAACTTTATGTAGTTTTAAATTGAGTTGGTTTGGTAAGTTATTCTGCACTGTGTTCAGCGAGTATTTAGTTTCTATCTTCATATATAACCTGTAAAATTGCCAAATTTTTTAAAGTTAGTATATGACGCGTTCTAGAATAAAATATATATTATTTAATTACGATTTACAATAAAACATACAGTTCCATGACTAAATACACCTTAGATTTATCTTCATAGGTCTCAAGAAGTTGCACTATATTCGGATGAGTGAGTCTGAAAATAGAATTTAAATAACAACTAAATTATTGGTATTAACATAGATTTACTTTGCTTTTAAGGAATCGCATATAAACATTTATATACGAGAACTAAAAAACAAAAACAAACGATACACTGGCAACCCATCGAGAACTAACTAGAGATATATTTTATGTGTCTTGGTGTTCCAAGGCGGTATAGGGATCTGGGATCTCAACTCACCGCGTTCCATTCGGACTGTTGCCATCATAATGATTTGCACTGAACCTACATAGAAAAAAGCAAATTAAACAAAGAATATTTCTTAATTAAATAAAAAACAAAAAATAATTACCAACTTATTTTTATTACTAATAACCTCAAAATTCTAAAAATAAGAATTTAAATATATGATTCATATATGATTCCTCACAATTTATTAAATTTATTGAAATGAATCGATACATCTGCCTTAACTTTTGACATATTAACTAGTTACATACTTTACAAACCGACTTTTTTTTAATAAATTAATTCAAAATGTTATAATCGATTAAACTGGCGATTAGCAGTATTGTATGCAAAAGTCGCAACTAAGGTTTAAACCGAATTTTTGTCTTCGTTCTATTGGCGGGAAAGATGTAAACAAAACCCCAAGGACGCAATCTCACTTGCGTTGGTATAATAGGTTGGCTGTCCCCGGTCTGACACATAGATGGCGTCGCTAGTATAGAATGCATATTATTTTTATATAGTACTAACCTTCAAAATGATTCGAGTCAAAATTTGACGTCTGTCAGTTAATTAGTTTGTGATATAGAGCGTCTTTGTGAAGCAACTTTTGTCATTGTGAAAAAAATGGAAAGAAGGAATTTCGTGTTTTGATAAAATACTGTTTTCTGAAGGGAAAAACTACAGTGGAAGCGAAAACTTGTCTTGATAATGAGTTTCCGGAGTCTGCCTCAGGGAAATCAACAATAATTGATTGGTATGCAAAGTTCAAGCGTGGTGAAATGAGCACGGAGGACGGTGAACGCAGTGGACGCTTGAAAGAAGTGGTTACCGTCGAAAACATCAAAAAAATCTACAAAATGATTTTGAATGACCGTAAAATAAAGTTGATCGAGATAGCAGAGGCCTTAAAGATATCAAAGGAACGTGTTGGTCATATCATTCATCAACATTTGGATATGCGGAAGCTCTGTGCAAAATGGGTGCCGCGCGAGCTCACATTTGACCAAAAACAACGTGTTAATGATTCTGAGCAGTGTTTGCAGCTGTTAACTCGTAATACACCCGAGTTTTTGCGTCGATATGTGACAATGGATGAAACATTTCTCCATCACTACACTCCTGAGTCCAATCGACAGTCGGCTGAGTGGACAGCGACCAGTGAACCGACTCCGATGCGTGGAAAGACTCAAAAGTCTGCTAGCAAAGTAATGGCCTCTGGAATGCGCGTAGAATAATTTTTATTGATTATCTTGAGAAGGGAAAAATCATCAACAGTGACTATTATTTGGCGTTATTGGAGCGTTTGAAGGTCGAAATCGCGACAAAACGGCCCCATATGAAGAAGAAAAAAGTGTTGTTCCACCAAGACAACGCACCGTGCCACAAGTCATTGAGAACGATTGCAAAAATTCATGAATTGGGCTTCGAATTGCGTGAACATATTCAAATGTTCCTGAATATAAACCAGAGGATTGGAAAACTTAATTTTACCCTGAGTTAAGTCAGACACACAAGTTTTCATTTTGTTTAATCTACTCAACAAAATTCAGCAATGAATGAAAATTGATCATGTTGTTGTACAGCTCGTGTACGAAATAACTATTACACAGGAGATGTTTTGCTAACATTATCTCACTTAAAATCACTAAGAAACATGCAAACTACATGTGTTTGTTGCTATCTGGACGCACTTATAGATACACCATGTCATAAGCACGTTTTAGGCACAAAAATTTCTTGCGAAAAGTCCCCGCAATGCTCATAAGATCAATGATAAAGGTGCATGAAGGATGGCGCTATGCGATCTGTATCATGTTCCCTCGCTTATAAGTTGTTGCTCACGTTCCTAACACACATGTGTAATTCGTGCTTTCTCGACAGCAGGTCAAGCTCGAATAAAACAAAGCGTTTGCCAAACTTCGGCATCAGCTAGGACGCTTCGTAACGTTGCTCAGTTTCTGCAGGGGCCGCTCAAATACAACGCTCAGCCTCCAGATCTGTCCCCCAGCGACTTTTTCTTGTTCTCAGACCTCAAAAGGATGCTCGCAGGGAAAAAATTTGGCTGCAATGAAGAAGTGATCGCCCAAACTGAGGCCTATTTTAAGGCAAAACCGAAGGAGTACTATCAAAATGGTATCAAAAAATTGGAAGGTCGTTATAATCGTTGTATCGTTCTTGAAGGGAACTATGTTGAATAATAAAAACAAATTTTTGACAAAAAAAATGTGTTTTTCTTTGTTAGACCGAGAACTTATCAGCCAACCAGTTATTTTCGCATCTTATTTGTTTTGCTTTAGCTCATTTTGTTGAGAATAACATGAAGTGCTCTCATTAAACAAAGTATAAGCGCAAAGGTGCTATGGAAGATTGTGGTTGTTTTGCATGTACATACATCATACATACATACAGGCACGCTGTGGACAAGAAAGTAAGAGAGAAATAGCACATAATTGAGAGGCGACTCTATTGTCAATTATACAAAGTCATTTGCTGAACATAAGAAAAAAATGGCACTTGCAACACTCGGTCAAAAACTGAAAACATTAACAAAATACCTAATGGAAATGAAAAAGAAAAAATTAAATAAGAATATTATAGTCGAATAGGTCCGACTATGACATGCCAGCACCCATGTCTCCAATAACAGTACACATGTGTGTGTGGATTCAAGAGTATCACTGTTGCATGAGTGGCAGTTTCCTATTTAAATTTGATTTTTGCAAGAATAAAATCTGTGTTCGATCGTATTAAAATTCAATCTGGGAGCGCGTAATATAATATATAATGACACCGATACCATATGACCATAGAATATATAGACAGGATATTTCATACATAGATAACGGGGCTTTCTTTTTGTTACAATAACAAATGAGCAAGAGAGAAGAGAGAGTCAGAGGTACAATTATCCATTTCATCCATCAATCTCTCATGCAGCTCTCTCAAGATACCAATTTTATTGCCGAACAATATAAGTGAACATATTCAAATGTTCCTGAATATGAGCCAGAGGACCGGAAAACTTAATTTTTCAGGCACAAAAGTTTTCATTTTGTCATTTTTTCATTTTTAATCTACTCAACAACATTGAATGAGATGTTTTGCTTACATTATCTGACTTAAAATCACTAAGAAACATGCAAACTACATGTGTTTGTTGATATCAGGACGCACTTATAGATACACCATGTCATATGCACAAAAGTGCGTGAAGGATGGCGCTATGCGATCTGTCTCATGTTCCCTCACTTATTAGTTGTTGTTGCTCACGTTCCTAACACACACAATCATGTGTAATTCGTGCTTTCTCGACAGCAATCCAAAGCGTTTGCCAACTTCGGCTTCAGCAAGGACGCTTCGTAACTTTGCCTAGTTTCTGCAGGGACCGCTCAAATACAACGCTCAGCCTCAGCTGGAAATTTCTGTGCCAAAAATGTGTACATAAAATATATTATTCTGTCAGTTGCAAAACATTGCAAAAGTAATCTACGAAAATCAACTGTTCATCGGAATCGGCTTTTATTGAATGCATTGGATTTTAGAGTAATGAAATGTGAGTTAAGCATATCGTGAAGTTAGCAAATGTCAGCAAAACTTTTAGTAGAATAAGCAAATATGAGCGAAACACTTCGTGAAGTGAGCAAATTGTACCAGGTACCCACACACAAACAGTGTTGAGTATGCGTATGTACAAGATGTGTATTTGCTGCTGTCATAGCAATTAAAATGTGGGACTTAGATTTCTGTTGGCATTCAATTTCTTTCTCTCGCTGATTGTTGAGGCTTGTTAATGAAAGGACAGGCAGAAGCAAAAAGGGAGAGCGAAGCGAGCTCTCTCAGCATCAAACAGCATTGGTTGCGAGGGAATTTCGCACATTGTTAGATCGAACTTGTCGGAAGCTTTTACGCACGCTGAATGGTAATTTTTTCATTATGAAGTTATGCATTAAATATATTATGTATTATTATACGTGTATCCTACCAATAATACAATATTCACATAATATATATATAAAGACAATATAAAATAAGTTTTTTAACATGTAAAGGTGCTAGCGACTCCCAAATAAACTCAGAACTTATAACGAGAAGGGTATATTTCGACAACGACAAGAAAAAAAAATATATGCAAGCAAATTTTCAGAGCTTTAAAATACATGTGTACGCCTAGAGTCGCCGGCTGTCGCTGTATGCGTGAAAGAGTGCGGCTGAATCTCTCAGGATTTTGTGCGAAATTTTAAGAGTGCCTAGCGCCAGCTCGACAGCCAGTCGGAAAAAAATGTGTACAAAAATTTTATGTGGCGTTACGCATCTTAGTGTTCTAATGTCTTTGGTTGAGTCATGTGAGTGGACAGACCAAATCGATACTTTAAGTGCTTGGAGTTCCGGCACCAAACAATGATTTGTACAAACAATAGTCATACATACAGAGTATGTATAAACCCACGGTAAAACCGTGATATACAGACGGTCACGCGGAGAATTGGATCATGCAGCAGGCAGCTTTAGATTCGCGACAGAAAAACTGAATGCTTTTGGATTTACATAATGAACCTATAAGAGTATTTAACCATTTGGACCCATTTCCCAAGAAGTGTTGAGACTAAAGCCAGGGCAGAATAACTGTGTTGCCACTGTACGAGCGCACGGGCCACGTTTTCCTCGAGACCTTCAACTCGCTGGATGTAACACTGATGAACAGTTCATTAGATTTGACCTTCTCAAGGGCGAGTAGTGGATTCATCATTGACATTAGGTTTTAAAGCCCCTCTAACTGTATAGTGGAAAACTCAAAAAATAAATGACTTAAATCGCTAATTAGGATTTTTATCTGTTAATACCAGTGAACAGTTGCCTTGAGGGTGTAACTGCAGAGGAGCACATATTCCCCACACTCTAAAAGAAACAGCAGTTAGTGCTTTTGCCCGACACACAATAAGGTCTCTGCACATAGGCCGATATTGGACACCCTGGGAAAAGCACTCGTGGTACACAAATGGCTATTGCAGTAAAAGCAGATGTGATTTTCTAATGATGCCTGTGCTAAATTTAATTGTATTACATTTTCATTTGCGAATAACCAATTATTAGTTTACATATTCAATATTTGATACATATAATATATGTATATATGTATGGGCTAATTGACCTATTTTGCCAAATTTTCTCTCTAATTTATACCGTTTTGGAATTTAAGCAGATTATTATATTAAATAAAATCAATGAACAGTTCTTACCTTCTTAGTACTCGTATTTCATTTTCCAATGATTCCTCTTTACCCTTTAGTGCCTTTTTGTCAATTATTTTAACTGCGTAATGGTCACCAGGAGTATCTTTACTTTCAGCCAATCGTACCTCAGAGAATGCACCGCTATTGATATATTTATTAAACATTTGTAATAGAAAATTTGAATGCCTTCAAATAACTCACGTTCCTAGTAGTCCATGAAGATTGAATTTTTCGTCAATAGAAACTTGCTTGCTTAATTCTTTTATATCCTTTGACTTGGCCTTTTTGCCACAATCCTTTTTTCCAAATAGTGGCATTGTCTTAAATTATGGTACCGCTTTCTAAGCCGATCATCTAGATTTCCGAAAATAAATTGAAATTGTGGTTTTACAGATTCAAGTGAATTTATGTTAAAAATAGTTCAATCATTTTTTCATACATACTCCAAGCAACACTAAAATGCGCATATCATAAAACCGCTATCTAATGTAAACAGAAGCAAGCGGAAAGCTAACCTAAAAATAGAAAATAAATACACTTTGTTTTCCAGATATATCAGTATTTTCGAAAAACTAAAAAATAAAAAAAATACTACATATAAAAATACATATAATTTATTGTTTGTCGCATGTTTTCCTTTTTATATGCATCTTCTGTTTTAACGGATGTATCTTATTTAATTAATAAACAATAATTGAATAAGATTTATTAATTATGTATTATTAACTTGAAGCACTAACAACTTAGTAAATATATACATTTTAAAGAATCAAAACAGTTGCTCTTTATTTTCGCGAACAGAAAAGTTAATCTATCGCACAGGGCACGCATATTATCCTCATAATTGTGAAGAACACCAACAAAAGAGAGGAAGATCATGAGAAATTAATTTGATCCATTACACTACTACATATGTAAATTTGATCAAGAATAACTGCTATGTTTTTTGTCCGATCGTATTGATATTTATAACTATCTGAAAAATTTATCTATAATGCCAGAAAACTTACTAATTTTTTGTTTAAAGAGAGCGTGTCACACAAAAAGTAGGTATAAATAAAAAAGGAACATATTGCGATATACATATACATATGTATGTACATATATCTTTTTTAATATTACTTAAGTTATTGAAATCTTTTGATATTAATGCACAATGGATGTGGCATCCAAAAACTGGAAAAATATCTCCATGATTTAGTATAAACGAAGTCTCTATTAAACAATGTTCTTATCCCTTTTAAAAAACAAAATTATTCAATCAACATTAAAGCCTTCTACCCCAGAATCAAAGCAGACTTGAAAACATTGACATAGTCTGAGTAGAATTTATGAAGTTTAGCCCTGCATAGGATGAACTATTTTCTGCCCACATAAGTTCAGAGACAATCCCTCCCAAAGACAGGTTCCTGATTATTTTTTTTTGTTATAAACGCAAACATTAATAACTTTGAAATTAGAAAATCAAAGTTCAGTAAAAATTTTGGAGAACTTCTAATTAATTATTATATGATTTTTATGTTTGGTTCCTATCTGTTTTATGCACCAAAGCATTAAGATTAAAGTAATAGATTATTTTTAACTAAATTTCGATGTATGTATGTACATGTACATATGCATGCACATACATATGAACTCTTTATAATTAGTCAATGCTAAAGGTTACGCGACAAGAACATTAATTTTAATCAAAAACATTAAATAAACTATATACAATATATTTGTGTATGTACATACATATGTAAATACATATATATACAGTATCATATACCTACCGCACTTCTTACATACAAGTGGCTGTTCATTACTTACAGATATATGTATGTACTTGCGTGTGTAAGAAATCGCTTGGCCCGATTTACCCTACATTTATGTTTGATTACACTGGTTTGAAAGAAAGCACAAATATAAGCTTGTTAAATTTATTGATTTTTCAAGCTGAAGTCGATTAGATTTTTCATTTCAATCATAACTGTCTTCGGTAACATTGAAATATAAGAAAACTCTAGTTTTTTTTTCGAATAATATGGTGACTCTAAAAATACTGCATTTTAATTAAGGGGTTTCCATTAAGCTCGACTTAACTTTAACTAAATGTCAGGAATATGCAGCTTTTCTAGGAATTGCCAATTGAAATTGAAGATTTTATATATATAAACTGTACTTTTGTGGAATTTGTTAGTTAAATATAATAGTCAAAAGTGTTTATTAACAATTTTTTGAAATGTTTTTGAGTTCAGTTTCTCTTTCGTTGTGTTTAATATTTAATATTGTATTTTTTAACGTAAAATTTAGTAAACACTCTATAAAATCTTCAATTTTAGTATTATGTTAGTATTGCAGACTTTTTTTGTTGATAACCTGTTAAACAGTGTAACGTGTTGATTCTCATTGGGAAAACCGATGGGCTATCGATGATCTCATGGCTGAGTCGATAGTCTGATTGGATTGGCGTTGCAATTGGACGTGAATCATTGGGATTTTGTAGGTGACCGAAGAAGGTCACACTCGAAACACTCGGTTCTTATGTACGCAGCTGTTATCTCTTTTTTGTGAATGGTAACGCAATTCGACATTGACATAAATCTTTGCCGGGGAGGAAGTGAGATGTTGATTTAGTTTGGCGACATCGATTGCTCTAAATCGATGCAGCAAATATGTGTAAACAGATTGCAAGGAAGGCGCACGGTAAATTTAATTTAAATAAAATGAAGGCCAGCGCTGAGGACGAGGCCAAGGCTGACGATGAAGTTTATGTGGTCATGAATGCCCTCGATATGTAACGCGATCTCGAACAGCAACTACTATGTAATAATCAAAACATACGACAAGCGTGTACATAGGCAACAGCTGAAGGCAGATGTTGCCGAAAGAAAAAATTTTATCTCCTTCACAATATTATAAATTAAAAAAAAAAAAAACAAAATATATCTTAATCCTAGCAGAAACTTATATATACAGAATAGACAAATAAAAAAGAAGATATAAGCACTGACCATATAACACATAGATCGGACATTTCATACAAGCGTTTTTGACACAAAATTTTCTTGCGAGGCGTCCCAGCAAAGGCTCGGCATAATTACGAGACGTCCCAGCAGAGGGTGAGCGTCGTTACGAAGTGTCTTAGCAGAGCCGAAGGCTGCCGAACGTTCTCGCTTAGCAGCAATCATTCTCATTCGGTCTGCTGCCGAGAGCACATGAATTGCGCATGCATGTGTCTTTAAGGATCGTTAACAACAACAACATGAGCGAGAAAGCATAATAGAGACCGCTTATGCTTCTCGCACTGTTGTCATTTCGTTTGCTTGCCACTGTCATTGATGATGTCCCTTGATCTTTGTTTTGAGCTCGTGTGTGTATGCGTAGTTCGCTGTCCAGACAGGCAATAGACAGGCTTCTTGATCGTATACAAATATATGTATACGCATATATGCGTGATTTTCGTTTAGATGTCTTTCTGAAGTCTGAAATTTTGTTTCTGGCTTGCCAGAGACTATTTCTTCAAGCGGGGGCAGCTTGTAAAGTCACGACGAAACTGTCTTGGCGAACACGACATATTTATTCAATTATTTATTTACTCGTTTAAATTATTTGTATGAATTAATAAATCCGGTGATTTATTTTATAAAAAAAAGCGTTGTGCTTTTATTGAGTACTAATTTAGAACTATCTTTAGACAATGCTAATTAATAAAAATAATAACTCTGCTGCCGTTGTTCCTTCTGCCGTCGCTGCTGGTGTTCCCACGTTGCTGCAGGTTGCGCAAGTGTCCCACGGTCCGCTTGTGCTGACGCAGGGCATGTGGAAGATGTGCTGCGCTTTTCGCTATGGTCGTTGGCTTTTTGGTGATCGCAACTACTTTTGCGCTTACCCAAGGCACGTGGCGGATATGCTGAGCTTTTCCAGGTATCCCTCGACTGCTGTGCTGTTGAACCTGGGCACGAAGTCGATGTGCTGCAGACATTGCAGACTTTGCAGAATAGGCTGAGTGCGTTGTTGTTGTAATGCACTTAGCCATTTAGTTATTTCGTAAGCTTTGTTGTTAGCTGATTGAACTTTGGCACGAGGTGAATGTGCTGCAGACATTGCAGACTTTGCAGAATTGGCTGAGTGCAATGTTGTTGTTGATGCACTTAGCTATTTAGCTTTCGAATAAGCTTTGTTGTTAACTCCTCTCCCTTTAATAGCGGACGTCCTCGGACGCTATGTAGAAGCGTTTTCGAGATCCATTGCCTGTTTCTTCGTCTCCTTGTATTTTTGTGTTGTCCTGTGTGACTGGGGAACATTTGCTTTTCCATGCCAGTACTGCCAGTGCGAAGAATGTTGCCGCTAGGATGCCAGAAAGTGTGAAGCTGATGTACGTGGCTTCGTAGTTGTTTTATTACATGTGTTACGAACCGATTTTTCCCGGTGGGCAACCTCAGCTAGCTCAGTGTACCCAGGGATGGGTTGCTGGGTCCCAATGCCCTCTGTTCGTAGCCAGATCCCGAACAAGTTCCGTCTCGTTTGCAAACAACATCGATAACAAACATCGATAACACAACACAGACAACAACAAACACAAGCATGCATACAAACAACAAACTACAGCTGAGTGGAATTACTGCTGGTCTGGTGTTGATGACCAGAGACGCGCCCACCCTACCATACGATGGACCAAAGCGTGAATGTTGTGGTCCATCGCCCTTAGAGGAAAGTCACAGCTGACTATTCCAGGCTTTCACAGCCTTCTCTTCCCCCGCCTGCGGGAAACTAACAATTCATCTTTTTTTGCTGCGCAACTAACAAGTATTTTATTGAAATTAATTTAAAATTATTTTGTGGGGCCCTAAGGTGACGGATGACCGTGGCAGCAAACCTGCTGTCTGCCAGGGCTAATCCTCACGCGCTATGTGCGGCAAAATAGAAGCTGCAAATAGCCTCGCACATAAATTACGACGGTTAATAAGAAGGGTCCTATCCTACCTAGAAGAGCTCCTCTGGGATTCGGGTGGGGACACCTAACCGTAACCAGAACAGCGTCTGGTTGCAACGCGCGCTGGCTTGCCCGCAAGCAGCAAAGTTGCTACTCGGCAATGCGCCTACCTTCACACAACTAATCAAAATACTAACAAAAACAAGAACTAAAATACACGGGACAACTTATAAACAAATAATTTAAATAAATAACTGACAAACAAATAAATGAATAAATAATAAATTAAATAAATGAATAAATAATAAAATTAAATAAATAATACGGTGGGGACGATAGGGGTTGTCTGCAAAAGGGCAGACTGCGTCGGAATTTGCACGGTCTTCGTGCGAAGTGCCCCTCGGGGCTAAATAGGATTCACCGCGCCCACTACGGGGCTTGCATAGATCTTGCTGCGGGTCCGAAGTGGGCAGATGCACCGATCCGCAAGATGCCAGTGTGCTTCACGGGGCTGGAGGTAGCGTCACGCCCTTGCTGCGCCTACCACGTGGGTAATGTTGCCGCAAACGCGACGGCAAAAAGGGGCCGAACTCACCAGAGCATTCACACGAATCTTACCCCTCAGGGCGGCGGTTCTGTGGCGTCGGCAGCGTCGTTGGCATCAAGTTTTGGCTACGGCGGTTCCTCCAGCGCAGGTTCGCGGAGTGTGGCAGCTCCCAATTTTCCACCGAACACAAATATACAAATAATCCAAATGAATGGGCCGACGCCGGATTACAACCTCAGCTGATCCGGTCGCCGGCCTGCTGCCACAATAAAATTCACCATTTAGAATTTTGCTATCATTAATATCACTCCGCTTACCTGGCTTATTTTAAAGCTCCCGCTTATCATTTGCACACGGGCGTGCGTGGACACCTGACTCCCCTGCCTTAGCCAGTTGTTCAGCGCCCGGTCTTCCTTTTTTCCAAATTTTATTTGACCGGGCGCCCAACAGCACGTGCAGTCACTTGCAGAATTTTCATGCCACACTTTCGTGGTCAATCGGCTACTCGTGACTTTAAAAATCGGGCTATCGATGTCCCAGATTTGTGGCAACGCCGGTTCATATTGTTGACCCAGCCCTGAGATCATCGATAACCCTACAGCCGGCCCAACGAGAATGCAACACATGTTATTAGGTTTTCGTATTTTATGTCAAAAATTTCATTTTTTTCTTAACTGCCCTAATTATTCTTGAATTACATTAATGATTTCCGACTATAGGTATGTTTATCATATAGAGCATGCTATTTCCATTCGAAGTTATTTTTGTTTTGCCCAACTTATGGCATTGATTAAATTGTTTATATTATTTTTAAATAAATGTATTCTGTATTTTAAGATTGATATAAAATTTTCTTCAGTGGTCTTAGTATCTAAGGTAGTTTTATGTATAGCGTTTGTTATGTGACTTATTTCGTTGATTTGATCTGTCTATTTTTTGTTTATTACGACTTGTCTAGCCAGCCATTTCCATGCCGTCCCTAAGGCATCGATGGTCTAGTCCTTCTTTTGTGTGGCTTCAACCTACGTAAATCGTTCTTAATGATTTTTAATTCCGATTCTAAATAAGGGTATAGCTGATTAGCATTGCTAATGTTTCTTAGTGATTCCTCTAATTTCGAGGTCATTTCTTCGTATTCCCTTAAGTCAAAAACATGAATTATGTTAAATCTTCCTTCCTGGATCGCGGCGATTCCTGTCTTTATGGGTATGAGTTGGGAATGTGAGTAATCTAATACGGTTGCCAGACCGTAGCATAACGGCAAAAAAAAAAAACTGTGGGCAGAATTACGTATTTATATTATTTTTGTGAACAATTTTTCCTGTTTGTGTTGTTACTGTTGTGTTGTTGTCTGTTTCTACTATTTCTTTTCGATATCTAGGGGTCATTTTAGAACCTAATCTTTGATCAATTTTGATGTATATTTCGTCGCCTTTCTCATACTTCTTTATGGGGTCTCTCTTCTGATTATGGTACGTTAGGTCTTCTTCCTGCATTTTGCTGACGTTCTAGTTCTATGGGATTATAGATGAATTGATTATCAAAGAAAATTTCTATGGGGTTTTTCTTAGTGGTTGAGTGTATTGACTGACTTTACGGGTTTCAATATCATGTCTTCGAAATTGGCTGTAGCTTCGTCTCGTTTGAGACATCTTAGGATTTCATTGTTGAATGAAATCTTTCTACTTGGCCGTTGCTTGTAGAAGCATACGGTGGTGTAGTGAAAACTTCCACTTTTAGTTGTTCTTGCAATAGGAACTTGATTGATGCTGTATTAAAGCACTGACCATATAACATATAGATGGGACATTTCATACAACGAAAACGGCCACGAAATTTCTTAGCGAGATACCCCAGTTCGATGCGAGATACCCCAGTTCGATGCGACATACACCGATCGGCTCACACGAACAGCTTCCGACAAGTTCGATCTCTCAATGTGCGAACCTATACTGAGTTAATAGCGTTTTGTACGTCGTCTAGGACGGACGCTTCGTATAGAGTCCGCATGTTGTTCCTATGATCGCAGGTAGAAACAGCAAATTTGCATGAAAGAGTCCCTCACAACCAATGCTGTTCGCTCTTGAGAGCTTACTTCTTGCTTGACTCTCTCATTCTGTTGCCCATTTTCATAGCTATGACAACAAAAACAAATACACTCTCAACATCTTGTACGTACACATAATCGTCACTGTGTATGTGGGTCCACAGCCGAATTTCATATTTTTGGCTTTTGCTGCTGTCCGAGCTCAGAAAAGTTTTTTCGACTACCTGCGGGTTGACCCATGCACTGCAAGACGGATCTTTACCCTGTGTTTTGAAGCACAAAGTTTAGCATTTGTGTGCAGTAATGCCGCCTTTATTTTTCTTACAGGATATTTTTTATTTTATCATTGCTTTGCATCTCGCTGATTCTCAATTGGGCTATCCCACCAGATCAATGCCTGCCAGAATATACAAACACAAGCATACCTTCTTGTGTATACACATGTTTATGTGTATACGTGACTTTGCTTGGGACTCTTCTAGAGTGCCAAATTATATTTCTAGCTCGAGAAAGACTTTTGATGCTTGGGAAGACAAATTGAAACCCTGACCTTCCACAAATACATGAATTGCCATTTGTATGGAATTACTAGTATTGCAGCAGCACTATTGACATTGCATGAGTGCAGAGATTGGTAGTTTTGTTAAGTGGCTCAATAATAATTATATAGTGATATATTTTTTAAATTAGTATTATGTTAGTATTGCAGACTTTTTTTGTTGATAACCTGTTAAACAGTGTAACGTGTTGATTCTCATTGGGAAAACCGATGGGCTATCGATGATCTCATGGCTGAGTCGATAGTCTGATTGGATTGGCGTTGCAATTGGACGTGAATCATTGGGATTTTGTAGGTGACCGAAGAAGGTCACACTCGAAACACTCGGTTCTTATGTTCGCAGCTGTTATCTCTTTTTTGTGAATGGTACGCAATTCGACATTGACATAAATCTTTGCCGGGGAGGAAGTGAGATGTTGATTTAGTTTGGCGACATCGATTGCTCTAAATCGATGCAGCAAATATGTGTAAACAGATTGCAAGGAAGGCGCACGGTAAATTTAATTTAAATAAAATGAAGGCCAGCGCTGAGGACGAGGCCAAGGCTGACGATGAAGTTTATGTGGTCATGAATGCCCTCGATATGTAACGCGATCTCGAACAGCAACTACTATGTAATAATCAAAACATACGACAAGCGTGTACATAGGCAACAGCTGAAGGCAGATGTTGCCGAAAGAAAAAATTTTATCTCCTTCACAATATTATAAATTAAAAAAAAAAAAAAACAAAATATATCTTAATCCTAGCAGAAACTTATATATACAGAATAGACAAATAAAAAGAAGATATAAGCACTGACCATATAACACATAGATCGGACATTTCATACAAGCGTTTTTGACACAAAAATTTTCTTGCGAGGCGTCCCAGCAAAGGCTCGGCATAATTACGAGACGTCCCAGCAGAGGGTGAGCGTCGTTACGAAGTGTCTTAGCAGAGCCGAAGGCTGCCGAACGTTCTCGCTTAGCAGCAATCATTCTCATTCGGTCTGCTGCCGAGAGCACATGAATTGCGCATGCATGTGTCTTTAAGGATCGTTAACAACAACAACATGAGCGAGAAAGCATAATAGAGACCGCTTATGCTTCTCGCACTGTTGTCATTTCGTTTACTTGCCACTGTCATTGATGATGTCCCTTGATCTTTGTTTTGAGCTCGTGTGTGTATGCGTAGTTCACTGTCCAGACAGGCAATAGACAGGCTTCTTGATCGTATACAAATATATGTATACGCATATATGCGTGATTTTCGTTTAGATGTCTTTCTGAAGTCTGAAATTTTGTTTCTGGCTTGCCAGAGACTATTTCTTCAAGCGGGGGCAGCTTGTAAAGTCACGACGAAACTGTCTTGGCGAACACGACATATTTATTCAATTATTTATTTACTCGTTTAAATTATTTGTATGAATTAATAAATCCGGTGATTTATTTTATAAAAAAAAGCGTTGTGCTTTTATTGAGTACTAATTTAGAACTATCTTTAGACAATGCTAATTAATAAAAATAATAACTCTGCTGCCGTTGTTCCTTCTGCCGTCGCTGCTGGTGTTCCCACGTTGCTGCAGGTTGCGCAAGTGTCCCACGGTCCGCTTGTGCTGACGCAGGGCATGTGGAAGATGTGCTGCGCTTTTCGCTATGGTCGTTGGCTTTTTGGTGATCGCAACTACTTTTGCGCTTACCCAAGGCACGTGGCGGATATGCTGAGCTTTTCCAGGTATCCCTCGACTGCTGTGCTGTTGAACCTGGGCACGAAGTCGATGTGCTGCAGACATTGCAGACTTTGCAGAATAGGCTGAGTGCGTTGTTGTTGTAATGCACTTAGCCATTTAGTTATTTCGTAAGCTTTGTTGTTAGCTGATTGAACTTTGGCACGAGGTGAATGTGCTGCAGACATTGCAGACTTTGCAGAATTGGCTGAGTGCAATGTTGTTGTTGATGCACTTAGCTATTTAGCTTTCGAATAAGCTTTGTTGTTAACTCCTCTCCCTTTAATAGCGGACGTCCTCGGACGCTATGTAGAAGCGTTTTCGAGATCCATTGCCTGTTTCTTCGTCTCCTTGTATTTTTGTGTTGTCCTGTGTGACTGGGGAACATTTGCTTTTCCATGCCAGTACTGCCAGTGCGAAGAATGTTGCCGCTAGGATGCCAGAAAGTGTGAAGCTGATGTACGTGGCTTCGTAGTTGTTTTATTACATGTGTTACGAACCGATTTTTCCCGGTGGGCAACCTCAGCTAGCTCAGTGTACCCAGGGATGGGTTGCTGGGTCCCAATGCCCTCTGTTCGTAGCCAGATCCCGAACAAGTTCCGTCTCGTTCGCAAACAACATCGATAACAAACATCGATAACACAACACAGACAACAACAAACACAAGCATGCATACAAACAACAAACTACAGCTGAGTGGAATTACTGCTGGTCTGGTGTTGATGACCAGAGACGCGCCCACCCTACCATACGATGGACCAAAGCGTGAATGTTGTGGTCCATCGCCCTTAGAGGAAAGTCACAGCTGACTATTCCAGGCTTTCACAGCCTTCTCTTCCCCCCGGCCTGCGGGAAACTAACAATTCATCTTTTTTTTGCTGCGCAACTAACAAGTATTTTATTGAAATTAATTTAAAATTATTTTGTGGGGCCCTAAGGTGACGGATGACCGTGGCAGCAAACCTGCTGTCTGCCAGGGCTAATCCTCACGCGCTATGTGCGGCAAAATAGAAGCTGCAAATAGCTTCGCACATAAATTACGACGGTTAATAAGAAGGGTCCTATCCTACCTAGAAGAGCTCCTCTGGGATTCGGGTGGGGACACCTAACCGTAACCAGAACAGCGTCTGGTTGCAACGCGCGCTGGCTTGCCCGCAAGCAGCAAAGTTGCTACTCGGCAATGCGCCTACCTTCACACAATTAATCAAAATACTAACAAAAACAAGAACTAAAATACACGGGACAACTTATAAACAAATAATTTAAATAAATAACTGACAAACAAATAAATGAATAAATAATAAATTAAATAAATGAATAAATAATAAAATTAAATAAATAATACGGTGGGGACGATAGGGGTTGTCTGCAAAGGGGCAGACTGCGTCGGAATTTGCACGGTCTTCGTGCGAAGTGCCCCTCGGGGCTAAATAGGATTCACCGCGCCCACTACGGGGCTTGCATAGATCTTGCTGCGGGTCCGAAGTGGGCAGATGCACCGATCCGCAAGATGCCAGTGTGCTTCACGGGGCTGGAGGTAGCGTCACGCCCTTGCTGCGCCTACCACGTGGGTAATGTTGCCGCAAACGCGACGGCAAAAAGGGGCCGAACTCACCAGAGCATTCACACGAATCTTACCCCTCAGGGCGGCGGTTCTGTGGCGTCGGCAGCGTCGTTGGCATCAAGTTTTGGCTACGGCGGTTCCTCCAGCGCAGGTTCGCGGAGTGTGGCAGCTCCCAATTTTCCACCGAACACAAATATACAAATAATCCAAATGAATGGGCCGACGCCGGATTACAACCTCAGCTGATCCGGTCGCCGGCCTGCTGCCACAATAAAATTCACCATTTAGAATTTTGCTATCATTAATATCACTCCGCTTACCTGGCTTATTTTAAAGCTCCCGCTTATCATTTGCACACGGGCGTGCGTGGACACCTGACTCCCCTGCCTTAGCCAGTTGTTCAGCGCCCGGTCTTCCTTTTTTCCAAATTTTATTTGACCGGGCGCCCAACAGCACGTGCAGTCACTTGCAGAATTTTCATGCCACACTTTCGTGGTCAATCGGCTACTCGTGACTTTAAAAATCGGGCTATCGATGTCCCAGATTTGTGGCAACGCCGGTTCATATTGTTGACCCAGCCCTGAGATCATCGATAACCCTACAGCCGGCCCAACGAGAATGCAACACATGTTATTAGGTTTTCGTATTTTATGTCAAAAATTTCATTTTTTTCTTAACTGCCCTAATTATTCTTGAATTACATTAATGATTTCCGACTATAGGTATGTTTATCATATAGAGCATGCTATTTCCATTCGAAGTTATTTTTGTTTTGCCCAACTTATGGCATTGATTAAATTGTTTATATTATTTTTAAATAAATGTATTCTGTATTTTAAGATTGATATAAAATTTTCTTCAGTGGTCTTAGTATCTAAGGTAGTTTTATGTATAGCGTTTGTTATGTGACTTATTTCGTTGATTTGATCTGTCTATTTTTTGTTTATTACGACTTGTCTAGCCAGCCATTTCCATGCCGTCCCTAAGGCATAGATGGTCTAGTCCTTCTTTTGTGTGGCTTCAACTTACGTAAATCGTTCTTAATGATTTTTAATTCCGATTCTAAATAAGGGTATAGCTGATTAGCATTGCTAATGTTTCTTAGTGATTCCTCTAATTTCGAGGTCATTTCTTCGTATTCCCTTAAGTCAAAAACATGAATTATGTTAAATCTTCCTTCCTTCGCGGCGATTCCTGTCTTTATGGGTATGAGTTGGGAATGTGAGTAATCTAATACGGTTGCCAGACCGTAGCATAACGGCAAGAAAAAAAAAACTGTGGGCAGAATTACGTATTTATATTATTTTTGTGAACAATTTTTCCTGTTTGTGTTGTTACTGTTGTGTTGTTGTCTGTTTCTACTATTTCTTTTCGATATCTAGGGGTCATTTTAGAACCTAATCTTTGATCAATTTTGATGTATATTTCGTCGCCTTTCTCATACTTCTTTATGGGGTCTCTCTTCTGATTATGGTACGTTAGGTCTTCTTCCTGCTTTTTGCTGACGTTCTAGTTCTATGGGATTATAGATGAATTGATTATCAAAGAAAATTTCTATGGGTTTTTTCTTAGTGGTTGAGTGTATTGACTGACTTTACGGGTTTCAATATCATGTCTTCGAAAGTGGCTGTAGCTTCGTCTCGTTTGAGACATCTTAGGATTTCATTGTTGAATGAAATCTTTCTACTTGGCCGTTGCTTGTAGAAGCATACGGTGGTGTAGTGAAAACTTCCACTTTTAGTTGTTCTTGCAATAGGAACTTGATTGATGCTGTATTAA
Source organism: Drosophila quadrilineata (assembly GCA_018150725.1). NCBI lineage: Eukaryota > Metazoa > Arthropoda > Insecta > Diptera > Drosophilidae > Drosophila > Drosophila quadrilineata. The sequence goes on from JAECWN010000450.1 coordinate 1,503,245, forward strand.
AGCACTGACCATATAACATATAGATGGGACATTTCATACAACGAAAACGGCCACGAAATTTCTTAGCGAGATACCCCAGTTCGATGCGAGATACCCCAGTTCGATGCGACATACACCGATCGGCTCACACGAACAGCTTCCGACAAGTTCGATCTCTCAATGTGCGAACCTATACTGAGTTAATAGCGTTTTGTACGTCGTCTAGGACGGACGCTTCGTATAGAGTCCGCATGTTGTTCCTATGATCGCAGGTAGAAACAGCAAATTTGCATGAAAGAGTCCCTCACAACCAATGCTGTTCGCTCTTGAGAGCTTACTTCTTGCTTGACTCTCTCATTCTGTTGCCCATTTTCATAGCTATGACAACAAAAACAAATACACTCTCAACATCTTGTACGTACACATAATCGTCACTGTGTGTGTGGGTCCACAGCCGAATTTCATATTTTTGGCTTTTGCTGCTGTCCGAGCTCAGAAAAGTTTTTTCGACTACCTGCGGGTTGACCCATGCACTGCAAGACGGATCTTTACCCTGTGTTTTGAAGCACAAAGTTTAGCATTTGTGTGCAGTAATGCCGCCTTTATTTTTCTTACAGGATATTTTTTATTTTATCATTGCTTTGCATATCGCTGATTCTCAATTGGGCTATCCCACCAGATCAATGCCTGCCAGAATATACAAACACAAGCATACCTTCTTGTGTATACACACATGTTTATGTGTATACGTGACTTTGCTTGGGACTCTTCTAGAGTGCCAAATTATATTTCTAGCTCGAGAAAGACTTTTGATGCTTGGGAAGACAAATTGAAACCCTGACCTTCCACAAATACATGAATTGCCATTTGTATGGAATTACTAGTATTGCAGCAGCACTATTGACATTGCATGAGTGCAGAGATTGGTAGTTTTGTTATGTGGCTCAATAATAATTATATAGTGATATATTTTTTAAATTCTATTGCAAATCACTTTTATTAAAGTTTAGCGTAAATATGAAAAAAAAAATTAAATGTATTGACTATACTACAAATCTCATCATCATCCTTTCCATCCGATAAGAATAGTGGAGCTACAATACTAGTAATTCCATACAAATGGCAATTCATGTATTTGTGGAAGGTCAGGGTTTCAATTTGTCGAGCTAGAAATATAATTTGTCAATAAAAATCAAACTATCCGGTATTTCGTGACTTTTCGTATATAATTTGGCACTCGAGAAGAAGTCCCAAGCAAATTCACGCATACATGTAAACATGTGTGTATACACAAGAAGCTATGCTTGTGTTTGTATATTCTGGCAGGCATTGAGCTGGTGGGATAGCCAAATTCAGAATCAGCGACAGGCACGCAATGACAAATAAAAAATATCCTGTTTGAAAATAAAGGCGATATTACTGCACACAAATGTTAAACTTTGTGGTTCGAAACACCGGGTGAAAATCCGTCTTGCAGTGCATGGGTCGACCCGTCACAGGTAGTCGAAAAGTCTTTCGGCTGGGGACAATATGTCGAGAGTGCTAATTTGCAGTTTCTACCTCTGATCATAAGAGTAACATGGGGTCTCTATATGTAGCATCCGCCCTAGATGACGTACAAAACACAATTAACTCAATACAGGTTCGCAAATTGAGAGATCGAACTTGTCGGAAGCTGTTCGCATCGAACTGGGGAATTTCGTGGCCGTTTTCGTTGTATGAAATGTCCCATCTATATGTTATATGGTCAGTGTTTTCACTTAATACTATTTTTCCGATTTAATTTCTACCTTGTTTAATTGTTATTATTTTGTTACCTTTAATTATTATGTTTTTATTTAGTTCTTGGCAATCCTGACTAATAATAGTGTTCTACATATTTTATTACTTGGTTGACTGTGGTAGGGATGAAGTTACATATCGGGTTAGTTCTTTTTATAATTTATTTATTTATTTATTTATTTAATGTCAACTATAAACAGTCGACAGAAATTAATTAATATGTATCATTACAATAAAATTTAAAAATAATTAAATTAAATATATAAATAAATTATATGTACATTTAAAAATTAAAAATTAGAATTAAATTAAAATAAAAATAATAAATAAATAGTTCTGGGGTGAGTAAATGTAAATTGATTCAACATTTGTTGCTAGGATTGGGGAAACCCAAGAAAACCCAATCAAATCAATGACCACCACCAGAGATTAATTGATTAATGTGTGCGTAAATGTTCTAAGCTTTATTGGTAGAAATAGACGACTCTAATCTAATAACCCCATAAAGTCTGTTAAACTCAGAGGTTCATGCATAAGGTAATTAGTAGGGCAAGTGCTAATTGTTAATAAGGAATAGAAACGGGTTGATCTAATAGGAATTGAAAAGTTTAATTTGTTAATCAAGAAAGGAGAGTTAATATCACCATTGATAAGTTTTAGACTGAAAGTTACACCCAGCATAGTGCGACGGTGTGAAAGGGAAGGAAGATTAATTAATAGTAATCTACTAGGATATGGCGGAAGGTTAAGTTGTGGTGACCAGTTTAAGTTTCTTAGTGCGAAAATTAGAAACTTCTTTTGCACCGATTCGATTTTGTCTTTATAAGTCTGATACTGTGGAGACCACAAACAGGACCCATATTCATGGATGGGACGTACCAGAGAGACATAAAGCTGTTTAGTCGTATAAGGGTCATTGAATTCCTTAGACCAACGCTTAATGAAACCTAAGACCTTCATGGCTTTATTTACCAAGAACTCAATGTGATCGTTGAATGAGAGTTTACGATCAAGTAAGTTGCCTAGGTCATTAATTTGAGATATATTCTCAAGAAGATGGCCGTCTAACAAATATTGAACATGCACAGGTTGTGTTCTGCAAAAAGTCATGGCTTTGCACTTTGAGCAATTTAGGGCAATTAGATTGGTTTTACACCATGAATTGAAAATATTTAGATCAGCTTGCAACAAAGAAGCAGAAATAGGATCCTTATAAGAGAGGCATAACTTAACGTCATCAGCATACATCAAAACAGCACTATTCTTAATAATAGACGGAAGGTCATTAATAAATAAATTGAAAAGCAATGGTCCGAGGTGGCTACCTTGGTGCACTCCTGAATAAAGTCTTCGAATAATTTAGGAATAGCAGACAACTTAGAAATAGCTCTATAGTTCATGACGTCAGATTTAGAGCCTTTTTTGTGTAAGGGAATAACATAAGATTCTTTCCATAACTTAGGAAATAATCCGGTCGAAACGGACAAACAAAAAAGTTTAAGAATTGGCTTACAGAGCGAATTTGCACAGTATCTGAGAACACAGCCAGGCATCCCATCTGGCCCAGGAGAAAAAGATGGCTTGACCAGACTCAGCTCACAACCTAACGAACTTTTCGTAATCTGCGGACCGAAAACAGAGTTAGATGGATAGATTGTATAAGGATAAGGACACTTAGAATCGTAAATCTTAGACGAATAAGTATCCTGGAAAAAATCTGCAAATAAGTCCGAAATATATTGATCGGTACTAGCTGTTTTCTCGTTAAGAGTTAAGGAAGAAGGATATGTAGCAGTTCGCCGTTTTAGATTTACGAAGTTGTAAAACTGCTTAGGATCTTTAGCAAATTGTAATCTACAGCGAGTTAAGTATGCACTATAGCAACGGTGGTTCAAAGTATCAAAGCCAGACTTAGCACTAACATACCTTGAAAAATCAGTAAGCCTACCAGATAATTTAAACTTTTTGTAAAGTTTAGATTTCAAATTTTTAAGTCTACAAAGTTCCCTAGAGAACCAAGGGAGTTTTTTAGACAGAATGATACACCCTAGGAACACTCGATTCAAAAATAGAGTTAATAGCTCTATAAAAAATGTCTATCGCACCTTCTAAATTATTAGAAGAGTACAATTCCGACCAATCGTAGTTATTAAATAAAATATTGAGATCACTAAAGTTTACTTTACTAAAGCAGTAGTGTTTAGTGGTTGGAAGTGTTTTATTTTGCTGCCCGGATGGTGACAGCAAAATAGCGAGCTCTAAAGTGGGGTGGAACGCATCTTCAGGTGAAACTAAAGGATCAATGCGGACAACAGTATCGCATACCTGATCTGATACAAAGACAAGATCAAGAATTCGGTTCCTGCAATTTCGAATTGAGTTGACCTGAGATAGATTTAGTTCAAGAAGTCCCGACAGAAACTCGTTAGAAGTCATTAAGTCGTTGTTATCCGACCAAATAACATCGGGCAAGTTAAAGTCACCAACAACTACCAAACAATCTTTATCCAAAAGCATGCTGGACAAAGATTGAATTACCGTTAAGTGAGCTAGGTATACAGATAAATCAGACTGGGGAGGAATATATGAACAGGAAATATATAAGTTAATGTTATGAATTCGCACTTTCACACATACAATTTCTATATTAGTGGGGGAGTTATTTACTAATTGCGATACAAGATTAGATTTTATCGCAATAAGGACGCCACCACCTTTTCTATCCATTCTATCACATCTATAAGTAACATAAAGAGGTGAAAGTATAGATGCATCAAGAATATCAGGCTTAAGCCAGGTCTCTGTAAATGCCAAAATGGTAGGTTCAAAGGAAAAACTATCTACATAAAGGTTAGAAAGTTTTGACTTAAGGCCTCTAACATTCTGATAAGCAAAAAGGATTTAAGAATTAGTACAAATAGTACTAAATGCACTTGTGGGGACAGATATTTTGAAGGAGGAAATTTTTCTATGATGCTTAAATTTGAATTTCTCAATGGTCATGTTGGGACAATTATTATTAAGCTTGTTTAAAATATACGCCTTAACATCTTGAGTTGAAGTTTCAGATGCCAGGCGAGAAATAAAAATTTGGCGTCTATTAGGTACAGACTTAATATTTAATATTGTATTTTTTAACGTAAAATTTAGTAAACACTCTATAAAATCTTCAATTTTAGTATTATGTTAGTATTGCAGACTTTTTTTGTTGATAACCTGTTAAACAGTGTAACGTGTTGATTCTCATTGGGAAAACCGATGGGCTATCGATGATCTCATGGCTGAGTCGATAGTCTGATTGGATTGGCGTTGCAATTGGACGTGAATCATTGGGATTTTGTAGGTGACCGAAGAAGGTCACACTCGAAACACTCGGTTCTTATGTTCGCAGCTGTTATCTCTTTTTTGTGAATGGTACGCAATTCGACATTGACATAAATCTTTGCCGGGGAGGAAGTGAGATGTTGATTTAGTTTGGCGACATCGATTGCTCTAAATCGATGCAGCAAATATGTGTAAACAGATTGCAAGGAAGGCGCACGGTAAATTTAATTTAAATAAAATGAAGGCCAGCGCTGAGGACGAGGCCAAGGCTGACGATGAAGTTTATGTGGTCATGAATGCCCTCGATATGTAACGCGATCTCGAACAGCAACTACTATGTAATAATCAAAACATACGACAAGCGTGTACATAGGCAACAGCTGAAGGCAGATGTTGCCGAAAGAAAAAATTTTATCTCCTTCACAATATTATAAATTAAAAAAAAAAAAACAAAATATATCTTAATCCTAGCAGAAACTTATATATACAGAATAGACAAATAAAAAAGAAGATATAAGCACTGACCATATAACACATAGATCGGACATTTCATACAAGCGTTTTTGACACAAAATTTTCTTGCGAGGCGTCCCAGCAAAGGCTCGGCATAATTACGAGACGTCCCAGCAGAGGGTGAGCGTCGTTACGAAGTGTCTTAGCAGAGCCGAAGGCTGCCGAACGTTCTCGCTTAGCAGCAATCATTCTCATTCGGTCTGCTGCCGAGAGCACATGAATTGCGCATGCATGTGTCTTTAAGGATCGTTAACAACAACAACATGAGCGAGAAAGCATAATAGAGACCGCTTATGCTTCTCGCACTGTTGTCATTTCGTTTGCTTGCCACTGTCATTGATGATGTCCCTTGATCTTTGTTTTGAGCTCGTGTGTGTATGCGTAGTTCACTGTCCAGACAGGCAATAGACAGGCTTCTTGATCGTATACAAATATATGTATACGCATATATGCGTGATTTTCGTTTAGATGTCTTTCTGAAGTCTGAAATTTTGTTTCTGGCTTGCCAGAGACTATTTCTTCAAGCGGGGGCAGCTTGTAAAGTCACGACGAAACTGTCTTGGCGAACACGACATATTTATTCAATTATTTATTTACTCGTTTAAATTATTTGTATGAATTAATAAATCCGGTGATTTATTTTATAAAAAAAAGCGTTGTGCTTTTATTGAGTACTAATTTAGAACTATCTTTAGACAATGCTAATTAATAAAAATAATAACTCTGCTGCCGTTGTTCCTTCTGCCGTCGCTGCTGGTGTTCCCACGTTGCTGCAGGTTGCGCAAGTGTCCCACGGTCCGCTTGTGCTGACGCAGGGCATGTGGAAGATGTGCTGCGCTTTTCGCTATGGTCGTTGGCTTTTTGGTGATCGCAACTACTTTTGCGCTTACCCAAGGCACGTGGCGGATATGCTGAGCTTTTCCAGGTATCCCTCGACTGCTGTGCTGTTGAACCTGGGCACGAAGTCGATGTGCTGCAGACATTGCAGACTTTGCAGAATAGGCTGAGTGCGTTGTTGTTGTAATGCACTTAGCCATTTAGTTATTTCGTAAGCTTTGTTGTTAGCTGATTGAACTTTGGCACGAGGTGAATGTGCTGCAGACATTGCAGACTTTGCAGAATTGGCTGAGTGCAATGTTGTTGTTGATGCACTTAGCTATTTAGCTTTCGAATAAGCTTTGTTGTTAACTCCTCTCCCTTTAATAGCGGACGTCCTCGGACGCTATGTAGAAGCGTTTTCGAGATCCATTGCCTGTTTCTTCGTCTCCTTGTATTTTTGTGTTGTCCTGTGTGACTGGGGAACATTTGCTTTTCCATGCCAGTACTGCCAGTGCGAAGAATGTTGCCGCTAGGATGCCAGAAAGTGTGAAGCTGATGTACGTGGCTTCGTAGTTGTTTTATTACATGTGTTACGAACCGATTTTTCCCGGTGGGCAACCTCAGCTAGCTAAGTGTACCCAGGGATGGGTTGCTGGGTCCCAATGCCCTCTGTTCGTAGCCAGATCCCGAACAAGTTCCGTCTCGTTCGCAAACAACATCGATAACAAACATCGATAACACAACACAGACAACAACAAACACAAGCATGCATACAAACAACAAACTACAGCTGAGTGGAATTACTGCTGGTCTGGTGTTGATGACCAGAGACGCGCCCACCCTACCATACGATGGACCAAAGCGTGAATGTTGTGGTCCATCGCCCTTAGAGGAAAGTCACAGCTGACTATTCCAGGCTTTCACAGCCTTCTCTTCCCCCCCGCCTGCGGGAAACTAACAATTCATCTTTTTTTTGCTGCGCAACTAACAAGTATTTTATTGAAATTAATTTAAAATTATTTTGTGGGGCCCTAAGGTGACGGATGACCGTGGCAGCAAACCTGCTGTCTGCCAGGGCTAATCCTCACGCGCTATGTGCGGCAAAATAGAAGCTGCAAATAGCTTCGCACATAAATTACGACGGTTAATAAGAAGGGTCCTATCCTACCTAGAAGAGCTCCTCTGGGATTCGGGTGGGGACACCTAACCGTAACCAGAACAGCGTCTGGTTGCAACGCGCGCTGGCTTGCCCGCAAGCAGCAAAGTTGCTACTCGGCAATGCGCCTACCTTCACACAACTAATCAAAATACTAACAAAAACAAGAACTAAAATACACGGGACAACTTATAAACAAATAATTTAAATAAATAACTGACAAACAAATAAATGAATAAATAATAAATTAAATAAATGAATAAATAATAAAATTAAATAAATAATACGGTGGGGACGATAGGGGTTGTCTGCAAAGGGGCAGACTGCGTCGGAATTTGCACGGTCTTCGTGCGAAGTGCCCCTCGGGGCTAAATAGGATTCACCGCGCCCACTACGGGGCTTGCATAGATCTTGCTGCGGGTCCGAAGTGGGCAGATGCACCGATCCGCAAGATGCCAGTGTGCTTCACGGGGCTGGAGGTAGCGTCACGCCCTTGCTGCGCCTACCACGTGGGTAATGTTGCCGCAAACGCGACGGCAAAAAGGGGCCGAACTCACCAGAGCATTCACACGAATCTTACCCCTCAGGGCGGCGGTTCTGTGGCGTCGGCAGCGTCGTTGGCATCAAGTTTTGGCTACGGCGGTTCCTCCAGCGCAGGTTCGCGGAGTGTGGCAGCTCCCAATTTTCCACCGAACACAAATATACAAATAATCCAAATGAATGGGCCGACGCCGGATTACAACCTCAGCTGATCCGGTCGCCGGCCTGCTGCCACAATAAAATTCACCATTTAGAATTTTGCTATCATTAATATCACTCCGCTTACCTGGCTTATTTTAAAGCTCCCGCTTATCATTTGCACACGGGCGTGCGTGGACACCTGACTCCCCTGCCTTAGCCAGTTGTTCAGCGCCCGGTCTTCCTTTTTTCCAAATTTTATTTGACCGGGCGCCCAACAGCACGTGCAGTCACTTGCAGAATTTTCATGCCACACTTTCGTGGTCAATCGGCTACTCGTGACTTTAAAAATCGGGCTATCGATGTCCCAGATTTGTGGCAACGCCGGTTCATATTGTTGACCCAGCCCTGAGATCATCGATAACCCTACAGCCGGCCCAACGAGAATGCAACACATGTTATTAGGTTTTCGTATTTTATGTCAAAAATTTCATTTTTTTCTTAACTGCCCTAATTATTCTTGAATTACATTAATGATTTCCGACTATAGGTATGTTTATCATATAGAGCATGCTATTTCCATTCGAAGTTATTTTTGTTTTGCCCAACTTATGGCATTGATTAAATTGTTTATATTATTTTTAAATAAATGTATTCTGTATTTTAAGATTGATATAAAATTTTCTTCAGTGGTCTTAGTATCTAAGGTAGTTTTATGTATAGCGTTTGTTATGTGACTTATTTCGTTGATTTGATCTGTCTATTTTTTGTTTATTACGACTTGTCTAGCCAGCCATTTCCATGCCGTCCCTAAGGCATCGATGGTCTAGTCCTTCTTTTGTGTGGCTTCAACCTACGTAAATCGTTCTTAATGATTTTTAATTCCGATTCTAAATAAGGGTATAGCTGATTAGCATTGCTAATGTTTCTTAGTGATTCCTCTAATTTCGAGGTCATTTCTTCGTATTCCCTTAAGTCAAAAACATGAATTATGTTAAATCTTCCTTCCTGGATCGCGGCGATTCCTGTCTTTATGGGTATGAGTTGGGAATGTGAGTAATCTAATACGGTTGCCAGACCGTAGCATAACGGCAAAAAAAAAAAAACTGTGGGCAGAATTACGTATTTATATTATTTTTGTGAACAATTTTTCCTGTTTGTGTTGTTACTGTTGTGTTGTTGTCTGTTTCTACTATTTCTTTTCGATATCTAGGGGTCATTTTAGAACCTAATCTTTGATCAATTTTGATGTATATTTCGTCGCCTTTCTCATACTTCTTTATGGGGTCTCTCTTCTGATTATGGTACGTTAGGTCTTCTTCCTGCATTTTGCTGACGTTCTAGTTCTATGGGATTATAGATGAATTGATTATCAAAGAAAATTTCTATGGGTTTTTTCTTAGTGGTTGAGTGTATTGACTGACTTTACGGGTTTCAATATCATGTCTTCGAAAGTGGCTGTAGCTTCGTCTCGTTTGAGACATCTTAGGATTTCATTGTTGAATGAAATCTTTCTACTTGGCCGTTGCTTGTAGAAGCATACGGTGGTGTAGTGAAAACTTCCACTTTTAGTTGTTCTTGCAATAGGAACTTGATTGATGCTGTATTAAAGCACTGACCATATAACATATAGGGACATTTCATACAACGAAAACGGCCACGAAATTTCTTAGCGAGATACCCCAGTTCGATGCGACATACACCGATCGGCTCACACGAACAGCTTCCGACAAGTTCGATCTCTCAATGTGCGAACCTATACTGAGTTAATAGCGTTTTGTACGTCGTCTAGGATGGACGCTTCGTATAGAGTCCGCATGTTGTTCCTATGATCGCAGGTAGAAACAGCAAATTTGCATGAAAGAGTCCCTCACAACCAATGCTGTTCGCTCTTGAGAGCTTACTTCTTGCTTGACTCTCTCATTCTGTTGCCCATTTTCATAGCTATGACAACAAAAACAAATACACTCTCAACATCTTGTACGTACACATAATCGTCACTGTGTGTGTGGGTCCACAGCCGAATTTCATATTTTTGGCTTTTGCTGCTGTCCGAGCTCAGAAAAGTTTTTTCGACTACCTGCGGGTTGACCCATGCACTGCAAGACGGATCTTTACCCTGTGTTTTGAAGCACAAAGTTTAGCATTTGTGTGCAGTAATGCCGCCTTTATTTTTCTTACAGGATATTTTTTATTTTATCATTGCTTTGCATATCGCTGATTCTCAATTGGGCTATCCCACCAGATCAATGCCTGCCAGAATATACAAACACAAGCATACCTTCTTGTGTATACACACATGTTTATGTGTATACGTGACTTTGCTTGGGACTCTTCTAGAGTGCCAAATTATATTTCTAGCTCGAGAAAGACTTTTGATGCTTGGGAAGACAAATTGAAACCCTGACCTTCCACAAATACATGAATTGCCATTTGTATGGAATTACTAGTATTGCAGCAGCACTATTGACATTGCATGAGTGCAGAGATTGGTAGTTTTGTTATGTGGCTCAATAATAATTATATAGTAATATATTTTTTAAATTCTATTGCAAATCACTTTTATTAAAGTTTAGCGTAAATATGAAAAAAAAAAAATTAAATGTATTGACTATACTACAAATCTCATCATCATCCTTTCCGTCCGATAAGAATAGTGGAGCTACAATACTAGTAATTCCATACAAATGGCAATTCATGTATTTGTGGAAGGTCAGGGTTTCAATTTGTCGAGCTAGAAATATAATTTGTCAATAAAAATCAAACTATCCGGTATTTCGTGACTTTTCGTATATAATTTGGCACTCGAGAAGAAGTCCCAAGCAAATTCACGCATACATGTAAACATGTGTGTATACACAAGAAGCTATGCTTGTGTTTGTATATTCTGGCAGGCATTGAGCTGGTGGGATAGCCCAATTCAGAATCAGCGACAGGCACGCAATGACAAATAAAAAATATCCTGTTTGAAAATAAAGGCGATATTACTGCACACAAATGTTAAACTTTGTGGTTCGAAACACCGGGTGAAGATCCGTCTTGCAGTGCATGGGTCGACCCGTCACAGGTAGTCGAAAAGTCTTTCGGCTGGGGACAAGATGTCGAGAGTGCTAATTTGCAGTTTCTACCTCTGATCATAAGAGTAACATGGGGTCTCTATATGTAGCATCCGCCCTAGATGACGTACAAAACACAATTAACTCAATACAGGTTCGCAAATTGAGAGATCGAACTTGTCGGAAGCTGTTCGCATCGAACTGGGGAATTTCGTGGCCGTTTTCGTTGTATGAAATGTCCCATCTATATGTTATATGGTCAGTGTTTTCACTTAATACTATTTTTCCGATTTAATTTCTACCTTGTTTAATTGTTATTATTTTGTTACCTTTAATTATTATGTTTTTATTTAGTTCTTGGCAATCCTGACTAATAATAGTGTTCTACATATTTTATTACTTGGTTGACTGTGGTAGGGATGAAGTTACATATCGGGTTAGTTCTTTTTATAATTTATTTATTTATTTATTTATTTAATGTCAACTATAAACAGTCGACAGAAATTAATTAATATGTATCATTACAATAAAATTTAAAAATAATTAAATTAAATATATAAATAATTAAATTAAATATATAAATAAATTATATATATATTTAAAAATTAAAAATTAGAATTAAATTAAAATAAAAATAATAAATAAATAGTTCTGGGGTGAGTAAATGTAAATTGATTCAACATTTGTTGCTAGGATTGGGGAAACCCAAGAAAACCCAATCAAATCAATGACCACCACCAGAGATTAATTGATTAATGTGTGCGTAAATGTTCTAAGCTTTATTGGTAGAAATAGACGACTCTAATCTAATAACCCCATAAAGTCTGTTAAACTCAAAGGTTCATGCAAAAGGTAATTAGTAGGGCAAGTGCTAATTGTTAATAAGGAATAGAAACGGGTTGATCTAATAGGAATTGAAAAGTTTAATTTGTTAATCAAGAAAGGAGAGTTAATATCACCATTGATAAGTTTTAGACTGAAAGTTACACCCAGCATAGTGCGACGGTGTGAAAGGGAAGGAAGATTAATTAATAGTAATCTACTAGGATATGGCGGAAGGTTAAGTTGTGGTGACCAGTTTAAGTTTCTTAGTGCGAAAATTAGAAACTTCTTTTGCACCGATTCGATTTTGTCTTTATAAGTCTGATACTGTGGAGACCACAAACAGGATCCATATTCATGGATGGGACGTACCAGAGAGACATAAAGCTGTTTAGTCGTATAAGGGTCATTGAATTCCTTAGACCAACGCTTAATGAAACCTAAGACCTTCATGGCTTTATTTACCAAGAACTCAATGTGATCGTTGAATGAGAGTTTACGATCAAGTAAGTTGCCTAGGTCATTAATTTCAGATATATTCTCAAGAAGATGGCCGTCTAACAAATATTGAACATGCACAGGTTGTGTTCTGCAAAAAGTCATGGCTTTGCACTTTGAGCAATTTAGGGCAATTAGATTGGTTTTACACCATGAATTGAAAATATTTAGATCAGCTTGCAACAAAGAAGCAGAAATAGGATCCTTATAAGAGAGGCATAACTTAACGTCATCAGCATACATCAAAACAGCACTATTCTTAATAATAGACGGAAGGTCATTAATAAATAAATTGAAAAGCAATGGTCCGAGGTGGCTACCTTGGTGCACTCCTGAATAAAGTCTTCGAATAATTTAGGAATAGCAGACAACTTAGAAATAGCTCTATAGTTCATGACGTCAGATTTAGAGCCTTTTTTGTGTAATAAGAATAACATAAGATTCTTTCCATAACTTAGGAAATAATCCGGTCGAAACGGACAAACAAAAAAGTTTAAGAATTGGCTTACAGAGCGAATTTGCACAGTATCTGAGAACACAGCCAGGCATCCCATCTGGCCCAGGAGAAAAAGATGGCTTGACCAGACTCAGCTCACAACCTAACGAACTTTTCGTAATCTGCGGACCGAAAACAGAGTTAGATGGATAGATTGTATAAGGATAAGGACACTTAGAATCGTAAATCTTAGACGAATAAGTATCCTGGAAAAAATCTGCAAATAAGTCCGAAATATATTGAGCGGTACTAGCTGTTTTCTCGTTAAGAGTTAAGGAAGAAGGATATGTAGCAGTTCGCCGTTTTAGATTTACGAAGTTGTAAAACTGCTTAGGATCTTTAGCAAATTGTAATCTACAGCGAGTTAAGTATGCACTATAGCAACGGTGGTTCAAAGTATCAAAGCCAGACTTAGCACTAACATACCTTGAAAAATCAGTAAGCCTACCAGATAATTTAAACTTTTTGTAAAGTTTAGATTTCAAATTTTTAAGTCTACAAAGTTCCCTAGAGAACCAAGGGAGTTTTGTAGACAGAATGATACACCCTAGGAACACTCGATTCAAAAATAGAGTTAATAGCTCTATAAAAAATGTCTATCGCACCTTCTAAATTATTAGAAGAGTACAATTCCGACCAATCGTAGTTATTAAATAAAATATTGAGATCACTAAAGTTTACTTTACTAAAGCATTAGTGTTTAGTGGTTGGAAGTGTTTTATTTTGCTGCCCGGATGGTGACAGCAAAATAGCGAGCTCTAAAGTGGGGTGGAACGCATCTTCAGGTGAAACTAAAGGATCAATTCGGACAACAGTATCGCATACCTGATCTGATACAAAGACAAGATCAAGAATTCGGTTCCTGCAATTTCGAATTGAGTTGACCTGAGATAGATTTAGTTCAAGAAGTCCCGACAGAAACTCGTTAGAAGTCATTAAGTCGTTGTTATCCGACCAAATAACATCGGGCAAGTTAAAGTCACCAACAACTACCAAACAATCTTTATCCAAAAGCATGCTGGACAAAGATTGAATTACCGTTAAGTGAGCTAGGTATACAGATAAATCAGACTGGGGAGGAATATATGAACAGGAAATATATAAGTTAATGTTATGAATTCGCACTTTCACACATACAATTTCTATATTAGTGGGGGAGTTATTTACTAATTGCGATACAAGATTAGATTTTATCGCAATAAGGACGCCACCACCTTTTCTATCCATTCTATCACATCTATAAGTAACATAAAGAGGTGAAAGTATAGATGCATCAAGAATATCAGGCTTAAGCCAGGTCTCTGTAAATGCCAAACTGGTAGGTTCAAAGGAAAAACTATCTACATAAAGGTTAGAAAGTTTTGACTTAAGGCCTCTAACATTCTGATAAGCAAAAAGGATTTAAGAATTAGTACAAATAGTACTAAATGCACTTGTGGGGACAGATATTTTGAAGGAGGAAATTTTTCTATGATGCTTAAATTTGAATTTCTCAATGGTCATGTTGGGACAATTATTATTAAGCTTGTTTAAAATATACGCCTTAACATCTTGAGTTGAAGTTTCAGATGCCAGGCGAGAAATAAAAATTTGGCGTCTATTAGGTACAGACTTAAGAGGTCTGGCAGTCTCCACTATGCTAGGAAGAACATTTGCAGGCGTGGGATGCTTAGGGGAATTAAACACCCGAAGATGATTAACCTCAGATGATACAAGAGGCATATCATTGAAGGCCTATCTTTTTGGATCTATTGGGTTCAGAGCTACGCGGGTTTGAAGTAGCTGCAGAAGGAATTGTTACAGGAATATTTTCAGTAGTAGTCAAAACCGGAGTAATAATTACCTCCGGTGGTGAGCTCCTAGAAGAAGGCACAGATACAGTAGACAACTCAGTAAAAATTTTAAAATTATTAAACTTAAATTCCATTGCCTGGAATTCCTTATGAAGAAGGTCAAAGTTTTTTTTTAACGCAAAGAAATTATTGCGCATATGCCTTGCAAATGATTGCATATTTATTTCCGTCTCACGGCATGCTTTACAACACTATTTAAGACCCGTCTTATTGGCGATGTAATCTTTAACACGCACTGTGAAACCTGCACATTTAACATGCGCTAGATTGTCACACAACCAGCAGCTAATAAAATCTGCCTTAGGATCGGACATTACCTTACAGACTTTAATGCAGCACGAAGTCATGATGTAAGGAGATACAAGAACGAATAAAAAGAAATGGGGAAAATAATAAGAATTTAGATTATATTTGTAATGTAACTAACCTTGTGTCGAGTGATGTAGAAAAACAAACAGCAATAACACAATGCGAAACAGAGCAAGAGAGAGACAAAAAGAATACAGTTAATGTTAAGAGCTGTAACGGACGGGACCGTTAAAGAATTTTTTAAAATTTTTGAAATCCAACGGACACTCGCGATAAGAGCTCAATCGAATACGTATGAAAGAGAATTAGATAAAAATCTTATCGCGAACGCAAAGCTCGTCGCATGCACAATTGAGCGCTCAAGGTCAGGCTTGCACATTGATAAGATCGGTAAAATGCAATGCAGCGATGTATTAAAGCACTGACCATATAACATATAGATGGGACATTTCATACAACGAAAACGGCCACGAAATTTCTTAGCGAGATACCCCAGTTCGATGCGAGATACCCCAGTTCGATGCGACATACACCGATCGGCTCACACGAACAGCTTCCGACAAGTTAGATCTCTCAATGTGCGAACCTATACTGAGTTAATAGCGTTTTGTACGTCGTCTAGGACGGACGCTTCGTATAGAGTCCGCATGTTGTTCCTATGATCGCAGGTAGAAACAGCAAATTTGCATGAAAGAGTCCCTCACAACCAATGCTGTTCGCTCTTGAGAGCTTACTTCTTGCTTGACTCTCTCATTCTGTTGCCCATTTTCATAGCTATGACAACAAAAACAAATACACTCTCAACATCTTGTACGTACACATAATCGTCACTGTGTGTGTGGGTCCACAGCCGAATTTCATATTTTTGGCTTTTGCTGCTGTCCGAGCTCAGAAAAGTTTTTTCGACTACCTGCGGGTTGACCCATGCACTGCAAGACGGATCTTTACCCTGTGTTTTGAAGCACAAAGTTTAGCATTTGTGTGCAGTAATGCCGCCTTTATTTTTCTTACAGGATATTTTTTATTTTATCATTGCTTTGCATATCGCTGATTCTCAATTGGGCTATCCCACCAGATCAATGCCTGCCAGAATATACAAACACAAGCATACCTTCTTGTGTATACACACATGTTTATGTGTATACGTGACTTTGCTTGGGACTTCTTCTAGAGTGCCAAATTATATTTCTAGCTCGAGAAAGACTTTTGATGCTTGGGAAGACAAATTGAAACCATACAAATGGCAATTCATGTATTTGTGGAAGGTCAGGGTTTCAATTTGTCGAGCTAGAAATATAATTTGTCAATAAAAATCAAACTATCCGGTATTTCGTGACTTTTCGTATATAATTTGGCACTCGAGAAGAAGTCCCAAGCAAATTCACGCATACATGTAAACATGTGTGTATACACAAGAAGCTATGCTTGTGTTTGTATATTCTGGCAGGCATTGAGCTGGTGGGATAGCCCAATTCAGAATCAGCGACAGGCACGCAATGACAAATAAAAAATATCCTGTTTGAAAATAAAGGCGATATTACTGCACACAAATGTTAAACTTTGTGGTTCGAAACACCGGGTGAAGATCCGTCTTGCAGTGCATGGGTCGACCCGTCACAGGTAGTCGAAAAGTCTTTCGGCTGGGGACAAGATGTCGAGAGTGCTAATTTGCAGTTTCTACCTCTGATCATAAGAGTAACATGGGGTCTCTATATGTAGCATCCGCCCTAGATGACGTACAAAACACAATTAACTCAATACAGGTTCGCAAATTGAGAGATCGAACTTTTCGGAAGCTGTTCGCATCGAACTGGGGAATTTCGTGGCCGTTTTCGTTGTATGAAATGTCCCATCTATATGTTATATGGTCAGTGTTTTCACTTAATACTATTTTTCCGATTTAATTTCTACCTTGTTTAATTGTTATTATTTTGTTACCTTTAATTATTATGTTTTTATTTAGTTCTTGGCAATCCTGACTAATAATAGTGTTCTACATATTTTATTACTTGGTTGACTGTGGTAGGGATGAAGTTACATATCGGGTTAGTTCTTTTTATAATTTATTTATTTATTTATTTATTTAATGTCAACTATAAACAGTCGACAGAAATTAATTAATATGTATCATTACAATAAAATTTAAAAATAATTAAATTAAATATATAAATAATTAAATTAAATATATAAATAAATTATATATATATTTAAAAATTAAAAATTAGAATTAAATTAAAATAAAAATAATAAATAAATAGTTCTGGGGTGAGTAAATGTAAATTGATTCAACATTTGTTGCTAGGATTGGGGAAACCCAAGAAAACCCAATCAAATCAATGACCACCACCAGAGATTAATTGATTAATGTGTGCGTAAATGTTCTAAGCTTTATTGGTAGAAATAGACGACTCTAATCTAATAACCCCATAAAGTCTGTTAAACTCAAAGGTTCATGCAAAAGGTAATTAGTAGGGCAAGTGCTAATTGTTAATAAGGAATAGAAACGGGTTGATCTAATAGGAATTGAAAAGTTTAATTTGTTAATCAAGAAAGGAGAGTTAATATCACCATTGATAAGTTTTAGACTGAAAGTTACACCCAGCATAGTGCGACGGTGTGAAAGGGAAGGAAGATTAATTAATAGTAATCTACTAGGATATGGCGGAAGGTTAAGTTGTGGTGACCAGTTTAAGTTTCTTAGTGCGAAAATTAGAAACTTCTTTTGCACCGATTCGATTTTGTCTTTATAAGTCTGATACTGTGGAGACCACAAACAGGATCCATATTCATGGATGGGACGTACCAGAGAGACATAAAGCTGTTTAGTCGTATAAGGGTCATTGAATTCCTTAGACCAACGCTTAATGAAACCTAAGACCTTCATGGCTTTATTTACCAAGAACTCAATGTGATCGTTGAATGAGAGTTTACGATCAAGTAAGTTGCCTAGGTCATTAATTTGAGATATATTCTCAAGAAGATGGCCGTCTAACAAATATTGAACATGCACAGGTTGTGTTCTGCAAAAAGTCATGGCTTTGCACTTTGAGCAATTTAGGGCAATTAGATTGGTTTTACACCATGAATTGAAAATATTTAGATCAGCTTGCAACAAAGAAGCAGAAATAGGATCCTTATAAGAGAGGCATAACTTAACGTCATCAGCATACATCAAAACAGCACTATTCTTAATAATAGACGGAAGGTCATTAATAAATAAATTGAAAAGCAATGGTCCGAGGTGGCTACCTTGGTGCACTCCTGAATAAAGTCTTCGAATAATTTAGGAATAGCAGACAACTTAGAAATAGCTCTATAGTTCATGACGTCAGATTTAGAGCCTTTTTTGTGTAAGAGAATAACATAAGATTCTTTCCATAACTTAGGAAATAATCCGGTCGAAACGGACAAACAAAAAAGTTTAAGAATTGGCTTACAGAGCGAATTTGCACAGTATCTGAGAACACAGCCAGGCATCCCATCTGGCCCAGGAGAAAAAGATGGCTTGACCAGACTCAGCTCACAACCTAACGAACTTTTCGTAATCTGCGGACCGAAAACAGAGTTAGATGGATAGATTGTATAAGGATAAGGACACTTAGAATCGTAAATCTTAGACGAATAAGTATCCTGGAAAAAATCTGCAAATAAGTCCGAAATATATTGAGCGGTACTAGCTGTTTTCTCGTTAAGAGTTAAGGAAGAAGGATATGTAGCAGTTCGCCGTTTTAGATTTACGAAGTTGTAAAACTGCTTAGGATCTTTAGCAAATTGTAATCTACAGCGAGTTAAGTATGCACTATAGCAACGGTGGTTCAAAGTATCAAAGCCAGACTTAGCACTAACATACCTTGAAAAATCAGTAAGCCTACCAGATAATTTAAACTTTTTGTAAAGTTTAGATTTCAAATTTTTAAGTCTACAAAGTTCCCTAGAGAACCAAGGGAGTTTTGTAGACAGAATGATACACCCTAGGAACACTCGATTCAAAAATAGAGTTAATAGCTCTATAAAAAATGTCTATCGCACCTTCTAAATTATTAGAAGAGTACAATTCCGACCAATCGTAGTTATTAAATAAAATATTGAGATCACTAAAGTTTACTTTACTAAAGCATTAGTGTTTAGTGGTTGGAAGTGTTTTATTTTGCTGCCCGGATGGTGACAGCAAAATAGCGAGCTCTAAAGTGGGGTGGAACGCATCTTCAGGTGAAACTAAAGGATCAATTCGGACAACAGTATCGCATACCTGATCTGATACAAAGACAAGATCAAGAATTCGGTTCCTGCAATTTCGAATTGAGTTGACCTGAGATAGATTTAGTTCAAGAAGTCCCGACAGAAACTCGTTAGAAAGTCATTAAGTCGTTGTTATCCGACCAAATAACATCGGGCAAGTTAAAGTCACCAACAACTACCAAACAATCTTTATCCAAAAGCATGCTGGACAAAGATTGAATTACCGTTAAGTGAGCTAGGTATACAGATAAATCAGACTGGGGAGGAATATATGAACAGGAAATATATAAGTTAATGTTATGAATTCGCACTTTCACACATACAATTTCTATATTAGTGGGGGAGTTATTTACTAATTGCGATACAAGATTAGATTTTATCGCAATAAGGACGCCACCACCTTTTCTATCCATTCTATCACATCTATAAGTAACATAAAGAGGTGAAAGTATAGATGCATCAAGAATATCAGGCTTAAGCCAGGTCTCTGTAAATGCCAAACTGGTAGGTTCAAAGGAAAAACTATCTACATAAAGGTTAGAAAGTTTTGACTTAAGGCCTCTAACATTCTGATAAGCAAAAAGGATTTAAGAATTAGTACAAATAGTACTAAATGCACTTGTGGGGACAGATATTTTGAAGGAGGAAATTTTTCTATGATGCTTAAATTTGAATTTCTCAATGGTCATGTTGGGACAATTATTATTAAGCTTGTTTAAAATATACGCCTTAACATCTTGAGTTGAAGTTTCAGATGCCAGGCGAGAAATAAAAATTTGGCGTCTATTAGGTACAGACTTAAGAGGTCTGGCAGTCTCCACTATGCTAGGAAAGGCAGGCGTGGGATGCTTAGGGGAATTAAACACCCGAAGATGATTAACCTCAGATGATACAAGAGGCATATCATTGGAAGGCCTATCTTTTTTGGATCTATTGGGTTTAGAGCTACGCGGGTTTGAAGTAGCTGCAGAAGGAATTGTTACAGGAATATTTTCAGTAGTAGTCAAAACCGGAGTAATAATTACCTCCGGTGGTGAGCTCCTAGAAGAAGGCACAGATACAGTAGACAACTCAGTAAAAATTTTAAAATTATTAAACTTAAATTCCATTGCCTGGAATTCCTTATGAAGAAGGTCAAAGTTTTTTTTTAACGCAAAGAAATTATTGCGCATATGCCTTGCAAATGATTGCATATTTATTTCCGTCTCACGGCATGCTTTACAACACTATTTAAGACCCGTCTTATTGGCGATGTAATCTTTAACACGCACTGTGAAACCTGCACATTTAACATGCGCTAGATTGTCACACAACCAGCAGCTAATAAAATCTGCCTTAGGATCGGACATTACCTTACAGACTTTAATGCAGCACGAAGTCATGATGTAAGGAGATACAAGAACGAATAAAAAGAAATGGGGAAAATAATAAGAATTTAGATTATATTTGTAATGTAACTAACCTTGTGTCGAGTGATGTAGAAAAACAAACAGCAATAACACAATGCGAAACAGAGCAAGAGAGAGACAAAAAGAATACAGTTAATGTTAAGAGCTGTAACGGACGGGACCGTTAAAGAATTTTTTAAAATTTTTGAAATCCAACGGACACTCGCGATAAGAGCTCAATCGAATACGTATGAAAGAGAATTAGATAAAAATCTTATCGCGAACGCAAAGCTCGTCGCATGCACAATTGAGCGCTCAAGGTCAGGCTTGCACATTGATAAGATCGGTAAAATGTAATGCAGCGATGTATTAAAGCACTGACCATATAACATATAGATGGGACATTTCATACAACGAAAACGGCCACGAAATTTCTTAGCGAGATACCCCAGTTCGATGCGAGATACCCCAGTTCGATGCGACATACACCGATCGGCTCACACGAACAGCTTCCGACAAGTTCGATCTCTCAATGTGCGAACCTATACTGAGTTAATAGCGTTTTGTACGTCGTCTAGGACGGACGCTTCGTATAGAGTCCGCATGTTGTTCCTATGATCGCAGGTAGAAACAGCAAATTTGCATGAAAGAGTCCCTCACAACCAATGCTGTTCGCTCTTGAGAGCTTACTTCTTGCTTGACTCTCTCATTCTGTTGCCCATTTTCATAGCTATGACAACAAAAACAAATACACTCTCAACATCTTGTACGTACACATAATCGTCACTGTGTGTGTGGGTCCACAGCCGAATTTCATATTTTTGGCTTTTGCTGCTGTCCGAGCTCAGAAAAGTTTTTTCGACTACCTGCGGGTTGACCCATGCACTGCAAGACGGATCTTTACCCTGTGTTTTGAAGCACAAAGTTTAGCATTTGTGTGCAGTAATGCCGCCTTTATTTTTCTTACAGGATATTTTTTATTTTATCATTGCTTTGCATATCGCTGATTCTCAATTGGGCTATCCCACCAGATCAATGCCTGCCAGAATATACAAACACAAGCATACCTTCTTGTGTATACACACATGTTTATGTGTATACGTGACTTTGCTTGGGACTTCTTCTAGAGTGCCAAATTATATTTCTAGCTCGAGAAAGACTTTTGATGCTTGGGAAGACAAATTGAAACCATACAAATGGCAATTCATGTATTTGTGGAAGGTCAGGGTTTCAATTTGTCGAGCTAGAAATATAATTTGTCAATAAAAATCAAACTATCCGGTATTTCGTGACTTTTCGTATATAATTTGGCACTCGAGAAGAAGTCCCAAGCAAATTCACGCATACATGTAAACATGTGTGTATACACAAGAAGCTATGCTTGTGTTTGTATATTCTGGCAGGCATTGAGCTGGTGGGATAGCCCAATTCAGAATCAGCGACAGGCACGCAATGACAAATAAAAAATATCCTGTTTGAAATAAAGGCGATATTACTGCACACAAATGTTAAACTTTGTGGTTCGAAACACCGGGTGAAGATCCGTCTTGCAGTGCATGGGTCGACCCGTCACAGGTAGTCGAAAAGTCTTTCGGCTGGGGACAAGATGTCGAGAGTGCTAATTTGCAGTTTCTACCTCTGATCATAAGAGTAACATGGGGTCTCTATATGTAGCATCCGCCCTAGATGACGTACAAAACACAATTAACTCAATACAGGTTCGCAAATTGAGAGATCGAACTTGTCGGAAGCTGTATGTTATATGGTCAGTGTTTTCACTTAATACTATTTTTCCGATGTAATTTCTACCTTGTTTAATTGTTATTATTTTGTTACCTTTAATTATTATGTTTTTATTTAGTTCTTGGCAATCCTGACTAATAATAGTGTTCTACATATTTTATTACTTGGTTGACTGTGGTAGGGATGAAGTTACATATCGGGTTAGTTCTTTTTATAATTTATTTATTTATTTATTTATTTATTTAATGTCAACTATAAACAGTCGACAGAAATTAATTAATATGTATCATTACAATAAAATTTAAAAATAATTAAATTAAATATATAAATAATTAAATTAAATATATAAATAAATTATATATATATTTAAAAATTAAAAATTAGAATTAAATTAAAATAAAAATAATAAATAAATAGTTCTGGGGTGAGTAAATGTAAATTGATTCAACATTTGTTGCTAGGATTGGGGAAACCCAAGAAAACCCAATCAAATCAATGACCACCACCAGAGATTAATTGATTAATGTGTGCGTAAATGTTCTAAGCTTTATTGGTAGAAATAGACGACTCTAATCTAATAACCCCATAAAGTCTGTTAAACTCAGAGGTTCATGCATAAGGTAATTAGTAGGGCAAGTGCTAATTGTTAATAAGGAATAGAAACGGGTTGATCTAATAGGAATTGAAAAGTTTAATTTGTTAATCAAGAAAGGAGAGTTAATATCACCATTGATAAGTTTTAGACTGAAAGTTACACCCAGCATAGTGCGACGGTGTGAAAGGGAAGGAAGATTAATTAATAGTAATCTACTAGGATATGGCGGAAGGTTAAGTTGTGGTGACCAGTTTAAGTTTCTTAGTGCGAAAATTAGAAACTTCTTTTGCACCGATTCGATTTTGTCTTTATAAGTCTGATACTGTGGAGACCACAAACAGGACCCATATTCGAGGATGGGACGTACCAGAGAGACATAAAGCTGTTTAGTCGTATAAGGGTCATTGAATTCCTTAGACCAACGCTTAATGAAACCTAAGACCTTCATGGCTTTATTTACCAAGAACTCAATGTGATCGTTGAATGAGAGTTTACGATCAAGTAAGTTGCCTAGGTCATTAATTTGAGATATATTCTCAAGAAGATGGCCGTCTAACAAATATTGAACATGCACAGGTTGTGTTCTGCAAAAAGTCATGGCTTTGCACTTTGAGCAATTTAGGGCAATTAGATTGGTTTTACACCATGAATTGAAAATATTTAGATCAGCTTGCAACAAAGAAGCAGAAATAGGATCCTTATAAGAGAGGCATAACTTAACGTCATCAGCATACATCAAAACAGCACTATTCTTAATAATAGACGGAAGGTCATTAATAAATAAATTGAAAAGCAATGGTCCGAGGTGGCTACCTTGGTGCACTCCTGAATAAAGTCTTCGAATAATTTAGGAATAGCAGACAACTTAGAAATAGCTCTATAGTTCATGACGTCAGATTTAGAGCCTTTTTTGTGTAAGGGAATAACATAAGATTCTTTCCATAACTTAGGAAATAATCCGGTCGAAACGGACAAACAAAAAAGTTTAAGAATTGGCTTACAGAGCGAATTTGCACAGTATCTGAGAACACAGCCAGGCATCCCATCTGGCCCAGGAGAAAAAGATGGCTTGACCAGACTCAGCTCACAACCTAACGAACTTTTCGTAATCTGCGGACCGAAAACAGAGTTAGATGGATAGATTGTATAAGGATAAGGACACTTAGAATCGTAAATCTTAGACGAATAAGTATCCTGGAAAAAATCTGCAAATAAGTCCGAAATATATTGAGCGGTACTAGCTGTTTTCTCGTTAAGAGTTAAGGAAGAAGGATATGTAGCAGTTCGCCGTTTTAGATTTACGAAGTTGTAAAACTGCTTAGGATCTTTAGCAAATTGTAATCTACAGCGAGTTAAGTATGCACTATAGCAACGGTGGTTCAAAGTATCAAAGCCAGACTTAGCACTAACATACCTTGAAAAATCAGTAAGCCTACCAGATAATTTAAACTTTTTGTAAAGTTTAGATTTCAAATTTTTAAGTCTACAAAGTTCCCTAGAGAACCAAGGGAGTTTTGTAGACAGAATGATACACCCTAGGAACACTCGATTCAAAAATAGAGTTAATAGCTCTATAAAAAATGTCTATCGCACCTTCTAAATTATTAGAAGAGTACAATTCCGACCAATCGTAGTTATTAAATAAAATATTGAGATCACTAAAGTTTACTTTACTAAAGCAGTAGTGTTTAGTGGTTGGAAGTGTTTTATTTTGCTGCCCGGATGGTGACAGCAAAATAGCGAGCTCTAAAGTGGGGTGGAACGCATCTTTAGGTGAAACTAAAGGATCAATTCGGACAACAGTATCGCATACCTGATCTGATACAAAGACAAGATCAAGAATTCGGTTCCTGCAATTTCGAATTGAGTTGACCTGAGATAGATTTAGTTCAAGAAGTCCCGACAGAAATTCGTTAGAAGTCATTAAGTCGTTGTTATCCGACCAAATAACATCGGGCAAGTTAAAGTCACCAACAACTACCAAACAATCTTTATCCAAAAGCATGCTGGACAAAGATTGAATTACCGTTAAGTGAGCTAGGTATACAGATAAATCAGACTGGGGAGGAATATATGAACAGGAAATATATAAGTTAATGTTATGAATTCGCACTTTCACACATACAATTTCTATATTAGTGGGGGAGTTATTTACTAATTGCGATACAAGATTAGATTTTATCGCAATAAGGACGCCACCACCTTTTCTATCCATTCTATCACATCTATAAGTAACATAAAGAGGTGAAAGTATAGATGCATCAAGAATATCAGGCTTAAGCCAGGTCTCTGTAAATGCCAAAATGGTAGGTTCAAAGGAAAAACTATCTACATAAAGGTTAGAAAGTTTTGACTTAAGGCCTCTAACATTCTGATAAGCAAAAAGGATTTAAGAATTAGTACAAATAGTACTAAATGCACTTGTGGGGACAGATATTTTGAAGGAGGAAATTTTTCTATGATGCTTAAATTTGAATTTCTCAATGGTCATGTTGGGACAATTATTATTAAGCTTGTTTAAAATATACGCCTTAACATCTTGAGTTGAAGTTTCAGATGCCAGGCGAGAAATAAAAATTTGGCGTCTATTAGGTACAGACTTAAGAGGTCTGGCAGTCTCCACTATGCTAGGAAGAACATTTGCAGGCGTGGGATGCTTAGGGGAATTAAACACCCGAAGATGATTAACCTCAGATGATACAAGAGGCATATCATTGGAAGGCCTATCTTTTTTGGATCTATTGGGTTTAGAGCTACGCGGGTTTGAAGTAGCTGCAGAAGGAATTGTTACAGGAATATTTTCAGTAGTAGTCAAAACCGGAGTAATAATTACCTCCGGTGGTGAGCTCCTAGAAGAAGGCACAGATACAGTAGACAACTCAGTAAAAATTTTAAAATTATTAAACTTAAATTCCATTGCCTGGAATTCCTTATGAAGAAGGTCAAAGTTTTTTTTTAACGCAAAGAAATTATTGCGCATATGCCTTGCAAATGATTGCATATTTATTTCCGTCTCACGGCATGCTTTACAACACTATTTAAGACCCGTCTTATTGGCGATGTAATCTTTAACACGCACTGTGAAACCTGCACATTTAACATGCGCTATATTGTCACACAACCAGCAGCTAATAAAATCTGCCTTAGGATCGGACATTACCTTACAGACTTTAATGCAGCACGAAGTCATGATGTAAGGAGATACAAGAACGAATAAAAAGAAATGGGGAAAATAATAAGAATTTAGATTATATTTGTAATGTAACTAACCTTGTGTCGAGTGATGTAGAAAAACAAACAGCAATAACACAATGCGAAACAGAGCAAGAGAGAGACAAAAAGAATACAGTTAATGTTAAGAGCTGTAACGGACGGGACCGTTAAAGAATTTTTTAAAATTTTTGAAATCCAACGGACACTCGCGATAAGAGCTCAATCGAATACGTATGAAAGAGAATTAGATAAAAATCTTATCGCGAACGCAAAGCTCGTCGCACGCACAATTGAGCGCTCAAGGTCAGGCTTGCACATTGATAAGATCGGTAAAATGCAATGCAGCGATGTATTAAAGCACTGACCATATAACATATAGATGGGACATTTCATACAACGAAAACGGCCACGAAATTTCTTAGCGAGATACCCCAGTTCGATGCGAGATACCCCAGTTCGATGCGACATACACCGATCGGCTCACACGAACAGCTTCCGACAAGTTCGATCTCTCAATGTGCGAACCTATACTGAGTTAATAGCGTTTTGTACGTCGTCTAGGACGGACGCTTCGTATAGAGTCCGCATGTTGTTCCTATGATCGCAGGTAGAAACAGCAAATTTGCATGAAAGAGTCCCTCACAACCAATGCTGTTCGCTCTTGAGAGCTTACTTCTTGCTTGACTCTCTCATTCTGTTGCCCATTTTCATAGCTATGACAACAAAAACAAATACACTCTCAACATCTTGTACGTACACATAATCGTCACTGTGTGTGTGGGTCCACAGCCGAATTTCATATTTTTGGCTTTTGCTGCTGTCCGAGCTCAGAAAAGTTTTTTCGACTACCTGCGGGTTGACCCATGCACTGCAAGACGGATCTTTACCCTGTGTTTTGAAGCACAAAGTTTAGCATTTGTGTGCAGTAATGCCGCCTTTATTTTTCTTACAGGATATTTTTTATTTTATCATTGCTTTGCATATCGCTGATTCTCAATTGGGCTATCCCACCAGATCAATGCCTGCCAGAATAAACAAACACAAGCATACCTTCTTGTGTATACACACATGTTTATGTGCATACGTGACTTTGCTTGGGACTTCTTCTAGAGTGCCAAATTATATTTCTAGCTCGAGAAAGACTTTTGATGCTTGGGAAGACAAATTGAAACCCTGACCTTCCACAAATACATGAATTGCCATTTGTATGGAATTACTAGTATTGTAGCTCCACTATTCTTATCGGATGGAAAGGATGATGATGAGATTTGTAGTATAGTCAATACATTTAATTTTTTTTTTCATATTTACGCTAAACTTTAATAAAAGTGATTTGCAATAGAATTTAAAAAATATATCACTATATAATTATTATTGAGCCACATAACAAAACTACCAATCTCTGCACTCATGCAATGTCAATAGTGCTGCTGCAATACTAGTAATTCCATACAAATGGCAATTCATGTATTTGTGGAAGGTCAGGGTTTCAATTTGTCGAGCTAGAAATATAATTTGTCAATAAAAATCAAACTATCCGGTATTTCGTGACTTTTCGTATATAATTTGGCACTCGAGAAGAAGTCCCAAGCAAATTCACGCATACATGTAAACATGTGTGTATACACAAGAAGCTATGCTTGTGTTTGTATATTCTGGCAGGCATTGAGCTGGTGGGATAGCCCAATTCAGAATCAGCGACAGGCACGCAATGACAAATAAAAAATATCCTGTTTGAAAATAAAGGCGATATTACTGCACACAAATGTTAAACTTTGTGGTTCGAAACACCGGGTGAAGATCCGTCTTCCAGTGCATGGGTCGACCCGCCACAGGTAGTCGAAAAGTCTTTCGGCTGGGGACAAGATGTCGAGAGTGCTAATTTGCAGTTTCTACCTCTGATCATAAGAGTAACATGGGGTCTCTATATGTAGCATCCGCCCTAGATGACGTACAAAACACAATTAACTCAATACAGGTTCGCAAATTGAGAGATCGAACTTGTCGGAAGCTGTTCGCATCGAACTGGGGAATTTCGTGGCCGTTTTCGTTGTATGAAATGTCCCATCTATATGTTATATGGTCAGTGTTTTCACTTAATACTATTTTTCCGATTTAATTTCTACCTTGTTTAATTGTTATTATTTTGTTACCTTTAATTATTATGTTTTTATTTAGTTCTTGGCAATCCTGACTAATAATAGTGTTCTACATATTTTATTACTTGGTTGACTGTGGTAGGGATGAAGTTACATATCGGGTTAGTTCTTTTTATAATTTATTTATTTATTTATTTATTTAATGTCAACTATAAACAGTCGACAGAAATTAATTAATATGTATCATTACAATAAAATTTAAAAATAATTAAATTAAATATATAAATAATTAAAATAAATATATAAATAAATTATATATATATTTAAAAATTAAAAATTAGAATTAAATTAAAATAAAAATAATAAATAAATAGTTCTGGGGTGAGTAAATGAAAATTGATTCAACATTTGTTGCTAGGATTGGGGAAACCCAAGAAAACCCAATCAAATCAATGACCACCACCAGAGATTAATTGATTAATGTGTGCGTAAATGTTCTAAGCTTTATTGGTAGAAATAGACGACTCTAATCTAATAACCCCATAAAGTCTGTTAAACTCAGAGGTTCATGCATAAGGTAATTAGTAGGGCAAGTGCTAATTGTTAATAAGGAATAGAAATGGGTTGATCTAATAGGAATTGAAAAGTTTAATTTGTTAACCAAGAAAGGAGAGTTAATATCACCATTGATAAGTTTTAGACTGAAAGTTACACCCAGCATAGTGCGACGGTGTGAAAGGGAAGGAAGATTAATTAATAGTAATCTACTAGGATATGGCGGAAGGTTAAGTTGTGGTGACCAGTTTAAGTTTCTTAGTGCGAAAATTAGAAACTTCTTTTGCACCGATTCGATTTTGTCTTTATAAGTCTGATACTGTGGAGACCACAAACAGGACCCATATTCGAGGATGGGACGTACCAGAGAGACATAAAGCTGTTTAGTCGTATAAGGGTCATTGAATTCCTTAGACCAACGCTTAATGAAACCTAAGACCTTCATGGCTTTATTTACCATGAACTCAATGTGATCGTTGAATGAGAGTTTACGATCAAGTAAGTTGCCTAGGTCATTAAT
Organism: Drosophila quadrilineata; assembly: GCA_018150725.1. Lineage (NCBI taxonomy): Eukaryota > Metazoa > Arthropoda > Insecta > Diptera > Drosophilidae > Drosophila > Drosophila quadrilineata. Next base: position 1,532,882 of record JAECWN010000450.1, read on the forward strand.
TTGAGATATATTCTCAAGAAGATGGCCGTCTAACAAATATTGAACATGCACAGGTTGTGTTCTGCAAAAAGTCATGGCTTTGCACTTTGAGCAATTTAGGGCAATTAGATTGGTTTTACACCATGAATTGAAAATATTTAGATCAGCTTGCAACAAAGAAGCAGAAATAGGATCCTTATAAGAGAGGCATAACTTAACGTCATCAGCATACATCAAAACAGCACTATTCTTAATAATAGACGGAAGGTCATTAATAAATAAATTGAAAAGCAATGGTCCGAGGTGGCTACCTTGGTGCACTCCTGAATAAAGTCTTCGAATAATTTAGGAATAGCAGACAACTTAGAAATAGCTCTATAGTTCATGACGTCAGATTTAGAGCCTTTTTTGTGTAAGGGAATAACATAAGATTCTTTCCATAACTTAGGAAATAATCCGGTCGAAACGGACAAACAAAAAAGTTTAAGAATTGGCTTACAGAGCGAATTTGCACAGTATCTGAGAACACAGCCAGGCATCCCATCTGGCCCGGGAGAAAAAGATGGCTTGACCAGACTCAGCTCACAACCTAACGAACTTTTCGTAATCTGCGGACCGAAAACAGAGTTAGATGGATAGATTGTATAAGGATAAGGACACTTAGAATCGTAAATCTTAGACGAATAAGTATCCTGGAAAAAATCTGCAAATAAGTCCGAAATATATTGAGCGGTACTAGCTGTTTTCTCGTTAAGAGTTAAGGAAGAAGGATATGTAGCAGTTCGCCGTTTTAGATTTACGAAGTTGTAAAACTGCTTAGGATCTTTAGCAAATTGTAATCTACAGCGAGTTAAGTATGCACTATAGCAACGGTGGTTCAAAGTATCAAAGCCAAACTTAGCACTAACATACCTTGAAAAATCAGTAAGCCTACCAGATAATTTAAACTTTTTGTAAAGTTTAGATTTCAAATTTTTAAGTCTACAAAGTTCCCTAGAGAACCAAGGGAGTTTTGTAGACAGAATGATACACCCTAGGAACACTCGATTCAAAAATAGAGTTAATAGCTCTATAAAAAATGTCTATCGCACCTTCTAAATTATTAGAAGAGTACAATTCCGACCAATCGTAGTTATTAAATAAAATATTGAGATCACTAAAGTTTACTTTACTAAAGCAGTAGTGTTTAGTGGTTGGAAGTGTTTTATTTTGCTGCCCGGATGGTGACAGCAAAATAGCGAGCTCTAAAGTGGGGTGGAACGCATCTTTAGGTGAAACTAAAGGATCAATTCGGACAACAGTATCGCATACCTGATCTGATACAAAGACAAGATCAACAATTCGGTTCCTGCAATTTCGAATTGAGTTGACCTGAGATAGATTTAGTTCAAGAAGTCCCGACAGAAACTCGTTAGAAGTCATTAAGTCGTTGTTATCCGACCAAATAACATCGGGCAAGTTAAAGTCACCAACAACTACCAAACAATCTTTATCCAAAAGCATGCTGGACAAAGATTGAATTACCGTTAAGTGAGCTAGGTATACAGATAAATCAGACTGGGGAGGAATATATGAACAGGAAATATATAAGTTAATGTTATGAATTCGCACTTTCACACATACAATTTCTATATTAGTGGGGGAGTTATTTACTAATTGCGATACAAGATTAGATTTTATCGCAATAAGGACGCCACCACCTTTTCTATCCATTCTATCACATCTATAAGTAACATAAAGAGGTGAAAGTATAGATGCATCAAGAATATCAGGCTTAAGCCAGGTCTCTGTAAATGCCAAACTGGTAGGTTCAAAGGAAAAACTATCTACATAAAGGTTAGAAAGTTTTGACTTAAGGCCTCTAACATTCTGATAAGCAAAAAGGATTTAAGAATTAGTACAAATAGTACTAAATGCACTTGTGGGGACAGATATTTTGAAGGAGGAAATTTTTCTATGATGCTTAAATTTGAATTTCTCAATGGTCATGTTGGGACAACTATTATTAAGCTTGTTTAAAATATACGCCTTAACATCTTGAGTTGAAGTTTCAGATGCCAGGCGAGAAATAAAAATTTGGCGTCTATTAGGTACAGACTTAAGAGGTCTGGCAGTCTCCACTATGCTAGGAAGAACATTTGCAGGCGTGGGATGCTTAGGGGAATTAAACACCCGAAGATGATTAACCTCAGATGATACAAGAGGCATATCATTGGAAGGCCTATCTTTTTGGATCTATTGGGTTTAGAGCTACGCGGGTTTGAAGTAGCTGCAGAAGGAATTGTTACAGGAATATTTTCAGTAGTAGTCAAAACCGGAGTAATAATTACCTCCGGTGGTGATCTCCTAGAAGAAGGCACAGATACAGTAGACAACTCAGTAAAAATTTTAAAATTATTAAACTTAAATTCCATTGCCTGGAATTCCTTATGAAGAAGGTCAAAGTTTTTTTTTAACGCAAAGAAATTATTGCGCATATGCCTTGCAAATGATTGCATATTTATTTCCGTCTCACGGCATGCTTTACAACACTATTTAAGACCCGTCTTATTGGCGATGTAATCTTTAACACGCACTGTGAAACCTGCACATTTAACATGCGCTAGATTGTCACACAACCAGCAGCTAATAAAATCTGCCTTAGGATCGGACATTACCTTACAGACTTTAATGCAGCACGAAGTCATGATGTAAGGAGATACAAGAACGAATAAAAAGAAATGCGGAAAATAATAAGAATTTAGATTATATTTGTAATGTAACTAACCTTGTGTCGAGTGATGTAGAAAAACAAACAGCAATAACACAATGCGAAACAGAGCAAGAGAGAGACAAAAAGAATACAGTTAATGTTAAGAGCTGTAACGGACGGGACCGTTAAAGAATTTTTTAAAATTTTTGAAATCCAACGGACACTCGCGATAAGAGCTCAATCGAATACGTATGAAAGAGAATTAGATAAAAATCTTATCGCGAACGCAAAGCTCGTCGCACGCACAATTGAGCGCTCAAGGTCAGGCTTGCACATTGATAAGATCGGTAAAATGCAATGCAGCGATGTATTAAAGCACTGACCATATAACATATAGATGGGACATTTCATACAACGAAAACGGCCACGAAATTTCTTAGCGAGATACCCCAGTTCGATGCGAGATACCCCAGTTCGATGCGACATACACCGATCGGCTCACACGAACAGCTTCCGACAAGTTCGATCTCTCAATGTGCGAACCTATACTGAGTTAATAGCGTTTTGTACGTCGTCTAGGACGGACGCTTCGTATAGAGTCCGCATGTTGTTCCTATGATCGCAGGTAGAAACAGCAAATTTGCATGAAAGTGTCCCTCACAACCAATGCTGTTCGCTCTTGAGAGCTTACTTCTTGCTTGACTCTCTCATTCTGTTGCCCATTTTCATAGCTATGACAACAAAAACAAATACACTCTCAACATCTTGTACGTACACATAATCGTCACTGTGTGTGTGGGTCCACAGCCGAATTTCATATTTTTGGCTTTTGCTGCTGTCCGAGCTCAGAAAAGTTTTTTCGACTACCTGCGGGTTGACCCATGCACTGCAAGACGGATCTTTACCCTGTGTTTTGAAGCACAAAGTTTAGCATTTGTGTGCAGTAATGCCGCCTTTATTTTTCTTACAGGATATTTTTTATTTTATCATTGCTTTGCATATCGCTGATTCTCAATTGGGCTATCCCACCAGATCAATGCCTGCCAGAATATACAAACACAAGCATACCTTCTTGTGTATACACACATGTTTATGTGTATACGTGACTTTGCTTGGGACTTCTTCTAGAGTGCCAAATTATATTTCTAGCTCGAGAAAGACTTTTGATGCTTGGGAAGACAAATTGAAACCCTGACCTTCCACAAATACATGAATTACCATTTCTATGGAATTACTAGTATTGCAGCAGCACTATTGACATTGCATGAGTGCAGAGATTGGTAGTTTTGTTATGTGGCTCAATAATAATTATATAGTGATATATTTTTTAAATTCTATTGCAAATCACTTTTATTAAAGTTTAGCGTAAATATGAAAAAAAAATTAAATGTATTGACTATACTACAAATCTCATCATCATCCTTTCCATCCGATAAGAATAGTGGAGCTACAATACTAGTAATTCCATACAAATGGCAATTCATGTATTTGTGGAAGGTCAGGGTTTCAATTTGTCGAGCTAGAAATATAATTTGTCAATAAAAATCAAACTATCCGGTATTTCGTGACTTTTCGTATATAATTTGGCACTCGAGAAGAAGTCCCAAGCAAATTCACGCATACATGTAAACATGTGTGTATACACAAGAAGCTATGCTTGTGTTTGTATATTCTGGCAGGCATTGAGCTGGTGGGATAGCCCAATTCAGAATCAGCGACAGGCACGCAATGACAAATAAAAAATATCCTGTTTGAAAATAAAGGCGATATTACTGCACACAAATGTTAAACTTTGTGGTTCGAAACACCGGGTGAAGATCCGTCTTGCAGTGCATGGGTCGACCCGTCACAGGTAGTCGAAAAGTCTTTCGGCTGGGGACAAGATTTCGAGAGTGCTAATTTGCAGTTTCTACCTCTGATCATAAGAGTAACATGGGGTCTCTATATGTAGCATCCGCCCTAGATGACGTACAAAACACAATTAACTCAATACAGGTTCGCAAATTGAGAGATCGAACTTGTCGGAAGCTGTTCGCATCGAACTGGGGAATTTCGTGGCCGTTTTCGTTGTATGAAATGTCCCATCTATATGTTTATGGTCAGTGTTTTCACTTAATACTATTTTTCCGATTTAATTTCTACCTTGTTTAATTGTTATTATTTTGTTACCTTTAATTATTATGTTTTTATTTAGTTCTTGGCAATCCTGACTAATAATAGTGTTCTACATATTTTAATACTTGGTTGACTGTGGTAGGGATGAAGTTACATATCGGGTTAGTTCTTTTTATAATTTATTTATTTATTTATTTATTTAATGTCAACTATAAACAGTCGACAGAAATTAATTAATATGTATCATTACAATAAAATTTAAAAATAATTAAATTAAATATATAAATAATTAAATTAAATATATAAATAAATTATATATATATTTAAAAATTAAAAATTAGAATTAAATTAAAATAAAAATAATAAATAAATAGTTCTGGGGTGAGTAAATGTAAATTGATTCAACATTTGTTGCTAGGATTGGGGAAACCCAAGAAAACCCAATCAAATCAATGACCACCACCAGAGATTAATTGATTAATGTGTGCGTAAATGTTCTAAGCTTTATTGGTAGAAATAGACGACTCTAATCTAATAACCCCATAAAGTCTGTTAAACTCAGAGGTTCATGCATAAGGTAATTAGTAGGGCAAGTGCTAATTGTTAATAAGGAATAGAAACGGGTTGATCTAATAGGAATTGAAAAGTTTAATTTGTTAACCAAGAAAGGAGAGTTAATATCACCATTGATAAGTTTTAGACTGAAAGTTACACCCAGCATAGTGCGACGGTGTGAAAGGGAAGGAAGATTAATTAATAGTAATCTACTAGGATATGGCGGAAGGTTAAGTTGTGGTGACCAGTTTAAGTTTCTTAGTGCGAAAATTAGAAACTTCTTTTGCACCGATTCGATTTTGTCTTTATAAGTCTGATACTGTGGAGACCACAAACAGGACCCATATTCGAGGATGGGACGTACCAGAGAGACATAAAGCTGTTTAGTCGTATAAGGGTCATTGAATTCCTTAGACCAACGCTTAATGAAACCTAAGACCTTCATGGCTTTATTTACCATGAACTCAATGTGATCGTTGAATGAGAGTTTACGATCAAGTAAGTTGCCTAGGTCATTAATTTGAGATATATTCTCAAGAAGATGGCCGTCTAACAAATATTGAACATGCACAGGTTGTGTTCTGCAAAAAGTCATGGCTTTGCACTTTGAGCAATTTAGGGCAATTAGATTGGTTTTACACCATGAATTGAAAATATTTAGATCAGCTTGCAACAAAGAAGCAGAAATAGGATCCTTATAAGAGAGGCATAACTTAACGTCATCAGCATACATCAAAACAGCACTATTCTTAATAATAGACGGAAGGTCATTAATAAATAAATTGAAAAGCAATGGTCCGAGGTGGCTACCTTGGTGCACTCCTGAATAAAGTCTTCGAATAATTTAGGAATAGCAGACAACTTAGAAATAGCTCTATAGTTCATGACGTCAGATTTAGAGCCTTTTTTGTGTAAGGGAATAACATAAGATTCTTTCCATAACTTAGGAAATAATCCGGTCGAAACGGACAAACAAAAAAGTTTAAGAATTGGCTTACAGAGCGAATTTGCACAGTATCTGAGAACACAGCCAGGCATCCCATCTGGCCCAGGAGAAAAAGATGGCTTGACCAGACTCAGCTCACAACCTAACGAACTTTTCGTAATCTGCGGACCGAAAACAGAGTTAGATGGATAGATTGTATAAGGATAAGGACACTTAGAATCGTAAATCTTAGACGAATAAGTATCCTGGAAAAAATCTGCAAATAAGTCCGAAATATATTGAGCGGTACTAGCTGTTTTCTCGTTAAGAGTTAAGGAAGAAGGATATGTAGCAGTTCGCCGTTTTAGATTTACGAAGTTGTAAAACTGCTTAGGATCTTTAGCAAATTGTAATCTACAGCGAGTTAAGTATGCACTATAGCAACGGTGGTTCAAAGTATCAAAGCCAGACTTAGCACTAACATACCTTGAAAAATCAGTAAGCCTACCAGATAATTTAAACTTTTTGTAAAGTTTAGATTTCAAATTTTTAAGTCTACAAAGTTCCCTAGAGAACCAAGGGAGTTTTGTAGACAGAATGATACACCCTAGGAACACTCGATTCAAAAATAGAGTTAATAGCTCTATAAAAAATGTCTATCGCACCTTCTAAATTATTAGAAGAGTACAATTCCGACCAATCGTAGTTATTAAATAAAATATTGAGATCACTAAAGTTTACTGATTTAAATGCCTTCAAACAGTACCTTGAACGCTCACTCCCACTGGACTCAAGACTGGACTCCGGAGAAGATATTGAACAAGCAGTTGATATACTAACGGAAAACATACATAGAGCTGCTGCTGTCTCAACACCACCCAATCCGGTCTTACACCCACCAAGGTATGGCATTGTTCTCACAAGAGAGGCCAGAGACCTAATTAGAACAAAGAGGCGCCTACGTAAAAGAGCAATTCGATCCCAAGATCCCTGGGACCGTTTGATGTGGAACAGGGCTGCATCACAGCTGAGAAAACTTCTCAATGAGTTAAGAAGCAACTTCTTCGAAGAAAGACTGGCTGGTATGGACTACTCTGTAGATACTAACTACTCTCTGTGGAAATGCACTAATTCATTAAAGCGTCAACCCTTTAGACAAGTTCCTGTGCGTTGCCCTGGAGGCTAACTTGCTAAAAATGAAGAGGAACAAGCCAATGCGTTTGGGCTTCACTTAGAGGAACGCTTTACTCCTTTTAACTTCGCCACGGCTCAACAGACAAGAGAAACAACCCAGAACCTGCAAAGCCCAATACAAATGTCATTGCCCATTAGGCCCATAAGGACTGAGGAAATTGCAGAAGCCATACATTTGCTACCTAAAAATAAATCGCCAGGCATTGATATGATCTGTCACAACACACTGAAGGCTTTGCCAACAAAGGCGCTTTTATATATTGCCCTAATCTTCAATGCCATCATCAGTGTCCAACTATTCCCAAGACAGTGGAAGCTGGCAGCGATCCTAATGATACATAAGCCAGGTAAACCGGAAGAAGATCCCGAGTCGTACCGCCCAATAAGCCTGCTACCGTCTTTATCAAAACTCTGGGAAAGACTCCTTGCTGATCGCATAACTGCCATCGTCAAACAAAACAACATAGTGCCAGACCACCAGTTCGGATTCCGAATGGGACACGGCACTGTTGAGCAAGTGCACAGGCTGGTCAAGCACATCCTACAGGGTTTCGACGATAAGGAGTACTCCAACGCAGTCTTCATTGACATCCAGCAAGCATTCGATTCGACAGAGTATGGCATGACGGCCTGTTGAACAAAATCAAGGACCTCCTACCTTCACCCTACTTTGGTATCCTAAAATCTTATCTAGAGGGAAGAGAGTTCAAGGTGAAGGTCAAAGACAAATATTCACGCAAATATGCTATGAGAGCAGGAGTTCCGCAAGGCAGTGTGCTTGGGCCGCTGCTTTATACACTGTTCACGGCTGACATCCCAAGCCCCAATGCTGAGCACATGGCATACCCCTCTAAGGCGCTAATTGCGACATACGCAGATGACATCGCCATCATCTACAATTCAAGCAATCATATTGAAGCAGCTAGAGGCCTTCAGAGATACCTAAACAGCCTTTCGGCCTGGTGCAAACGATGGAACTTGAGAGTGAACCCAACTAAAACTACTAATCCTTGTTTCACTCTCAAAACGCTAATACCAACAACTCCGGAAATCCAGCTTGAAGGAGTCACCCTCGAACAGCCAACACAAGCCAAATACCTTGGCATTACCCTAGACAAACGGCTTACCTTTGGGCCGCACCTCAAAGCTGCTGTGCAAAAGTGCAACCACAGATTGCAACAAGTACGGTGGCTTATGAGCAAAAGTAGCGCACTGCCTTTGAGGTGTAAAAGAGCCGTGTATGTACACTGCATTGTGCCAATATGGCTGTATGGCGTCCAAATCTGGGGTATTGCAGCAAAAACAAACCACAAAAGGATACAAGTCCTGCAGAATCGGGTACTAAGGCAAATCACCAACTGTCCGTGGTACGTGCGAGGCTCAACACTGCACAGGGTCCTCAAGATACATACAGTTGAGGAGCAAATTGGCAGACACACCAGCCGATACACCAACAGGCTAAGGGCACACCAAAGCCGTCTTGCCAGAGACCTACTACCTGCCCGACGACTCAGAAGGCTCAAACGACTAGGCTTCGCCAAAACGATCACAGAATCCATACTAACACAACAAACATAATATAATTTATTTAACATTTAACTCCCCATCAAAGGGGTTTGGCCCTCATAATACTTGCAATTATTGTGTGGTTAAGGTACGATGAGAAGTACGGATCCTACACTTAATAAATAAAAAAAAAAAAAAAAAAAAAAAAAAAAACTAAAGTTTACTTTACTAAAGCAGTAGTGTTTAGTGGTTGGAAGTGTTTTATTTTGCTGCCCGGATGGTGACAGCAAAATAGCGAGCTCTAAAGTGGGGTGGAACGCATCTTCAGGTGAAACTAAAGGATCAATTCGGACAACAGTATCGCATACCTGATCTGATACAAAGACAAGATCAAGAATTCGGTTCCTGCAATTTCGAATTGAGTTGACCTGAGATAGATTTAGTTCAAGAAGTCCCGACAGAAACTCGTTAGAAGTCATTAAGTCGTTGTTATCCGACCAAATAACATCGGGCAAGTTAAAGTCACCAACAACTACCAAACAATCTTTATCCAAAAGCATGCTGGACAAAGATTGAATTACCGTTAAGTGAGCTAGGTATACAGATAAATCAGACTGGGGAGGAATATATGAACAGGAAATATATAAGTTAATGTTATGAATTCGCACTTTCACACATACAATTTCTATATTAGTGGGGGAGGTATTTACTAATTGCGATACAAGATTAGATTTTATCGCAATAAGGACGCCACCACCTTTTCTATCCATTCTATCACATCTATAAGTAACATAAAGAGGTGAAAGTATAGATGCATCAAGAATAAAAGGCTTATGCCAGGTCTCTGTAAATGCCAAAATGGTAGGTTCAAAGGAAAAACTATCTACATAGAGGTTAGAAAGTTTTGACTTAAGGCCTCTAACATTCTGATAAGCAAAAAGGATTTAAGAATTAGTACAAATAGTACTAAATGCACTTGTGGGGACAGATATTTTGAAGGAGGAAATTTTTCTATGATGCTTAAATTTGAATTTCTCAATGGTCATGTTGGGACAATTATTATTAAGCTTGTTTAAAATATACGCCTTAACATCTTGAGTTGAAGTTTCAGATGCCAGGCGAGAAATAAAAATTTGGCGTCTATTAGGTACAGACTTAAGAGGTCTGGCAGTCTCCACTATGCTAGGAAGAACATTTGCAGGCGTGGGATGCTTAGGGGAATTAAACACCCGAAGATGATTAACCTCAGATGATACAAGAGGCATATCATTGGAAGGCCTATCTTTTTTGGATCTATTGGGTTTAGAGCTACGCGGGTTTGAAGTAGCTGCAGAAGGAATTGTTACAGGAATATTTTCAGTAGTAGTCAAAACCGGAGTAATAATTACCTCCGGTGGTGAGCTCCTAGAAGAAGGCACAGATACAGTAGGCAACTCAGTAAAAATTTTAAAATTATTAAACTTAAATTCCATTGCCTGGAATTCCTTATGAAGAAGGTCAAAGTTTTTTTTTAACGCAAAGAAATTATTGCGCATATGCCTTGCAAATGATTGCATATTTATTTCCGTCTCACGGCATGCTTTACAACACTATTTAAGACCCGTCTTATTGGCGATGTAATCTTTAACACGCACTGTGAAACCTGCACATTTAACATGCGCTAGATTGTCACACAACCAGCAGCTAATAAAATCTGCCTTAGGATCGGACATTACCTTACAGACTTTAATGCAGCACGAAGTCATGATGTAAGGAGATACAAGAACGAATAAAAAGAAATGGGGAAAATAATAAGAATTTAGATTATATTTGTAATGTAACTAACCTTGTGTCGAGTGATGTAGAAAAACAAACAGCAATAACACAATGCGAAACAGAGCAAGAGAGAGACAAAAAGAATACAGTTAATGTTAAGAGCTGTAACGGACGGGACCGTTAAAGAATTTTTTAAAATTTTTGAAATCCAACGGACACTCGCGATAAGAGCTCAATCGAATACGTATGAAAGAGAATTAGATAAAAATCTTATCGCGAACGCAAAGCTCGTCGCACGCACAATTGAGCGCTCAAGGTCAGGCTTGCACATTGATAAGATCGGTAAAATGCAATGCAGCGATTAGAAAAGCTCATTAACCGCGGCGTACGTCACGCACATCCGTAAGCCCAAAATTTGGGTATATAAGGGCCGCTTCGGAAAAAATGCGTTCTCTTTTTTCTTGCTGCTTCGTTCGAGTAGTCACCGGGAAAAATAACCTTTTTCATCGCAAACCGTACAAAAAAATATACAAAAAAATAAAAATAAAACTTTATAAAATAAAATAAAATGACCTCGTCGGCGCAGTTGTGCCGGGCTGTGAAATTTCGGCAAGGCCCGCGACTCGATCGTTAAACCTCCACGGAGCCGCCGCCGCCGCGCACAAGCAGCATCAGCCGCACAAGCGCCGCCGCCGCCGCCGCCGCACATAACCTCCACGGAGCCGCCGCCGCCGCGCACAAGCAGATTTAAAATATGACCGATTTTATTGGTGCTTAAATTAGGATACCGTCAGTAAAAATTTTATTTATTTTTTTTTTGGTGAAAAAAATGGAAAAAAGTGTGTGTGAGTGTGGGTGCAAGTGAATGCCCGCGACAGCAAGTGATTTTTTTAATATTTTTTTTCTTTTGATGCTCACCTTCTCGCGGGTAGTAACAGTGTCATCGTTGAGTGCCGCGCACCCAGGAGAAGGCCTTCGTCCAGGAGTTGCAGGGTAAGTGCACATACACTGTCTCTATTAATTATTCCTCCCACTCTCATTGCGTTCGTCTCGGGGGCCCTGGTCTCGAAGAACTCGATTGAGTTCACGGTATCGGGTCCGGATAGTCCGACACGATAGCAATGTGACTGGTTTGAGTTGCGATCCCACCCGTATTGCCTTCAGCAATATCGCAAAGGAATATTAATAAAATCATATATACTTGTGCTGTTTCGCTTATGCCCATTTAACGCCTGCACTGGCAGGCTGCATTCTATTATTATATTATTCTTCTCTTAGAATATCTATCTCGCGCACACACACACAGATATTTTTCCATTCCATACCTAAAGCTTAAGTTTTGAATAGCCTGAGTATGACACTAGGTCATACCCTGTAAAAGTGATAATCAAATGATATTTTTTTTTCTTTTCTCGAATTATTTTTCGGTCACGAACTAAGTAAAATGTAAATAAATCGAAATTGATAATGTTTATAGAGAAAGTTGATGATAAGGAAAAGTAATGTTGTAGTTTAACTCTATTCTTTCGCGAATTACCCCAAATGTTAAAATATCGAAATACATCCCCTACTGGAAATAATTTACGAAAACCAAATTTGCTGTGTTTAAGTTTGCTTGTAAGATTATCATTCGGTAAATAAATTGCGACTATAGAAATCTCGTCTATAGTACCAATGAAAGCAATTGCCTAAGTTTGTTTTGTTGACCTGAAGGGTTTGATACTGCCGTTTACAAATTGAGCTCAGGAAATGATGCGTGTCTAGAGAATTTCTAAGTTAGGGATCATGGTAATCTAAAAGGAGGAGGGGGGAAGGTTTAGAGGATCCATTGATGTGATCATCATTGGGTCATAGGTAGGGTAGGGTATAGACCGCTGGAGTCCCTCACCATCTAGGACTCTAGGCCATGCCTCTTCTGCTCGTCGGGTCGAGTTCGTTTCCTCCATTGATTTTGTTGACCTAGTATCTTTTTCGCCATCTCGTTGTTTTGTTTTTAGATCGTTTTACGATGTTGTTAATTGATTTAATAAACGTCTTTGGGTATTCTCGAAGAAGAGAGACGTTTAGCAATTCGCGAATACCGCCTGATTAAGCATTTGTAGTTTCAGTTAGGGATCGTATCTTTTATGGAAAATTAAAGCTATCTGTAACAGGGAGTTGCCCGAATTAGCAAACCCACACCCATCCCGAAAGAGCTAAGGGGCCAGAGGATCCCATTCCGGTAATTTTGGACCACCCAGGATAGTCGGAGTATTTGAAGTATACACTGACTCTCCATGTTCGGCCGAGCATCGTTATTATCCTGTGGCTACCCTAGAGGCCGGAAGCCTATAACGTTTGTTCTGTCCCAATTGTTACATAAAGTTTTTGGCGCCCAACGTGGGGCACGAAGTTAGTGACCAATACTAATATCGCGTCTCCAAACCCGAAGGTGTAACAAGACAGGCATGCACTCGACATTCAGGAAGGGCGGGAACAGTTCACTGAGGGTATCTGGAATCTGGATGCTTGCTGGTGCGAGTATCTTGCCGATAGCCTGTCTCAGCGTTCTACTCATGTAACCCTGTATGGTTGTGGGACATGGTTATCAGTCTCTATCAGAAAGCTGGATTACGGTACGATTACCGTTATCTTGCCGATAGGGGATGAAGGACGTTATGTCCAGATAGTCGAGGCAGTCTGCTCTTGTAGCATCTACTGCTCAGTTGTTTTCAACTCTAAGCCAGGAAGAGATTCTGTCAGGGAGTATTTGAGGGGGTGTAGCTGAGGGGTATCTGGAATCTGGATATTTGCTGGGAGCGAGTGTCTTGCCGATAGCCTGACACAGTGACCAGCTCAAGTAACCCTGTGCGCAGAATAGTAGAATAAATAGACCTTAACCGACGGTTTGACCGACAAGAAGTAAAATAGGCATCAAGAACTCCTTCTCTCGAAGTAGCATGATCCCAAACGAATAGTGTAGAAGTAAACTAAATTGAAGAACCATTAAAGTGTTTTGGTTAAGTCATTTTTGAAATATTTATAAGAAAATCAGCATGCCTATGCAGCATAGTCCGCCAGAACGAGCAAGCGACGTTGCTCTCGGGGAAGTTCGGCTAGGTATTTGTCTGGTATGTGAGGAACAGGTGACTGACACGCAATCATGTTGGCTCACACTCTGCAATCACAACTTTCACAAGAGGTGTCTAGAGTCGTGGACGGAGAAACATGGAGAGTGTCCCACTTGCTTAGAACCGATTAATCCGGGGGAGAATAAACTCGTAATAGGCAACTGTTCGCCACCGGTCAAGACCACGTCCAGTCAAAGAACTCTGCCATCTCCTTCGAGAAAGGTCACTAGAAAAGCGGCAAAGATATTAGTGTCCGACCCACCCGAGGGAGTTAGCGATGCAGTCCCGGAAAGGGAAGAGAGCCATAGCACCAATCCTTCGGACCAGGCCGTTCCAAGGCGTAGGGGTGGTCGGACGAAGAGCAAGACTTCCTCAGCCATAGATTATTCCGCGATTCAAAATATGATCGACCAGACCATGGCTCGATTACTGTCAAATATGACCGTAACGGCAAAGCCATCGCCAGTAGTACTTACGCCTCCACCATCGACCGTCCCTCGTGCCGGACTCACCTCCTTGGAGGGAAGCGGTTTACGAGCCGACCAAATTGCGAACATTATGCAAAAATGGAATGTGCAATTTGATGGCTCGGAGTCAGGGTTAACCGTAGACGCGTTCTTATATAGAATCAAGGTTTTAACTAGCGAGACATTAGAAGGAAATTTCACCGCGGCCTGTAAACATTTACATATTTTATTTGAAGGCAAGGCCAAAGACTGGTACTGGAGATACCACAAGCAAGTACAGCAGGTAGATTGGTATGATTTCTGTCAGGCCTTACGAAGGCAGTACCAGAACTTCCGGTTAGAATTTCGCTGTAAGGAACAAATTCGGTCTCGAAAGCAACGACCTGGCGAATCATTTGCTGTCTTCTACGAGGCTGTTGCTGGGTTATTAGATAAATTTGCGATAGATATGTCAGAGGAAGAGTTACTCGATACGATTCGTCAATATCTACTACCTAATACACGACAGCAGTTGCTGTATCAGCCTGTGCATTCGATTAGTCAGTTGCGCCGCTTGGTGCAAATACAAGACGCGTTTTGTCATGACCTTCGAAGTCGACCAGATAACCCAGGGACTTTGCGGACACCATATGTGCGTCAGGTCTGTGCAGTGTCAGATAGTCGTGACGTAGATGACCAGGAAGACGTTTCGTTGCCAGAGGTAGCAGCGATTCGAGCGCTGATCTGCTGGAATTGCAGGACCGGGGGGCACGTATGGGAGAACTGTTTGGCTGAGAGGCAAATATTCTGTCTCCGTCGCAAGTCGGAAAACCGGCCTACACTTTCAGACCGCCCCAGGCCCTAACGGGAACCAGATCGCCATCTCCGGCTCCACAACAGTCTCCGGTGACTCCACCGACGACCTCTCCGCGAATGTAGCTTCTAAAACCTCCCTGATTGACACGAGCTCTCCAGAGCAGAATCACATAAGGCGTCACGAGCTGTACAAGCTCCCTTATGACGTCCGCTTAGTGAACTATAATCATCGGAGAAACCAAATTATTGCTAATAACTCTAGTGACCGCATTGCGATGCGAATTAAAAATTATTATAGCTAGATTCAAAATAATAAACAAGCGTTAGTCTCCTCTATAATCTGCAGTCCCCATGATGTTCGTCCATATGCAGAACTTAAATTTTTAGGGCACGTTGAGTTAGGGCTCTTAGATTCAAGCGCAAATATTAGCTGTGTGGGGGCATCCTTAGCAAAAGAATTAAGACCCGTAGTTACTATAAAACCAATCAACTCGTCAGTACAAACCGCAGGTGGTAATGTTCAGGAAGTGACAGGAGTGGTTACGCTTAAGATACAGTACGAGAAACAGATACACCCTCTGACGTTGTACGTAATACCGTCCTTAAGTCAGCGATTAATATTAGGAGTCGATTTTTGGCGTATCTTTGCGCTGGCTCCCAATATTATCCATGCCATAGGGGTGACCTCAATTCCTGAGGTATCTGATGGGGAATCCTATTTTTCCCTGACGGCAGAAGAACAGCATCAACTAAACAACGTCAAGAAGTTATTTCCAAGTTGTGTAACAGGGTTAGGAAGAACTCCGTTAATCGAGCATCATATTAAAATAGGTACTGCAAAGCCGGTGAAACAACGATTTTATCCAGTCAGTCCCGCTGTTGAGAAGCTGCTATACGGGGAAATAGATAGGATGTTAGCGTTAGACGTAATCGAGGTATCCAATGGCGCCTAGAGTTCTCCCATGCGACTGATAGTGAAGCCCAACAAGGTTCGCTTGTGTTTAGATGCAAGAAAGTTGAACGACGTCACTAAAAAGGACGCCTATCCTCTCCCAAGCATTGATGGAATTTTTTCCCGCCTGCCAAAGGCTAACATAATTACGAAACTAGACCTGAAAGACGCGTACTAGCAGATCGGATTATCGGAGGAGGCTAAACCGTTGACAGCTTTCACGGTACCGGGGAGACCGTTATACCAGTTTAAAGTAATGCCGTTTGGCTTGTGTAACGCTCCCTCTACCATGTGTCGGTTGATGGATAGTCTCATTTCGCCCGACCTGAGGCACTGTGTTTTCGGATATCTGGATGATTTATGCATCGTGTCAGAAGAATTCCAGTCACATTTAGCTGTGCTAGCTCGATTAGCTGCCGTATTTAGAAAAGCCAATCTTACTTTGAATCTTAGCAAGAGTCAATTTTGCGTAACGTCGGTAAACTATTTGGGATATATCAAAGGAAGCGGAGGCATTCGAACCGATCCGGAAAAGATTTCTTGTATTCGATATTGGCCGCCACCCAAAAATCTTAGGCAGGTCAGGGGATTTTTATGAGTTTGTGGATGGTATCGTAGATTTATACCCAACTGTGCTGAGCTCGCGTTTCACATAACGGAGACAGTTTCGATCAAACGCAAGTTCGTTTGGATTGCCGAAGTGCAAGAGTCCATGGCAAAATTAAAAGAGGCATTAACGTCCGCTCCGGTATTGAAAAACCCAAACTTCGAACAAAAGTTTTTTCTCCATTGTGACGCCAGTGATTATGGTATAGGGGCGGTGCTGGTACAGAAGTCCGAGGAGCAAGTTGAGCAACCCATTGTTTACATGTCAAAGAAGCTAAATAGTGCTCAGCGTAACTACAGTGTTACCGAACGAGAATGCTTGGCCGTGATATTGGCTATAGAAAAGTTTCGGTGCTACCTTGAACTTCAAGAGTTTGAGGTGGTGACGGATCATTCCAGCCTAGTTTGGTTAATGCGCCAGCAAAATGTCTCTGGACGATTGGCTCGGTGGGTATTTCGGCTTCAACAGTTAAAATACTCCATATCCCATCGAAAAGGGAAAGAACATGTTGTACCGGACGCTCTATCCCGGCTTCATGAAGGAGATTTGGCCGAGATCATTGGAGGACCTTTAGTGAATTTAGAATCGGAAGCTTTTTATGAAGGCGATTATAAGGACTTGTTAACAACTTTCAACAAAATCCTGCAAAGTTTCCCGACATCAAACTCGATCCACCATACATCTATATTAGAACCGAGCATACTTCGAGAGACCTCACAAGAGCTAGGTTCGTGGAAATTGTGGGTGCCGAAAGGCCTACGAATTGAGGTTCTAATGCAAGCGCATGATAGTCCCTCAGCCACTCATGGGGGCATAGCAAAGACATTGTAAAGAGTAAGGCGTTGCTTATTTTGGCCCAAGCTGATTAGGGAAGTTCGCGAATACGTGAGAAGCTGTGAAGTTTGTAAAATGACAAAAGCTCCGAATTATACTCTTCGCCCCCCTATGGGGGTACATCAACCTACTACTCGACCATTTCAAAAGTTGTATGTGGATTTGTCCGTATCCCCGTAGCAAAAACGGGCATATTGGACTCCTAATTGTACTTGACCATTTTAGCAAGTACCACCCGACACAAATCCGGGAAGGCCAAGAGGTATTTAGGCGTAACTTTCTGCTAAGCAAATTCGCGCAGAATATCAATGCGAAACTGCCACCTCAGTTCAGGAAGTGCCGAGTGCGCAAAGCGTTAGGTAACAGCTACTATCTTTTGAAAGATTTGTCGGATAAAGAACTGGGAACTTACCATGCGAAAGACATACGGGTCTAGATTCTCGCTAATCGTTACTACGCAAGGGTGTAAGATTATCGGGGGTTGTAACGGACGGGACCGTTGCAGAACTTTTTAAAATTTTTGAAATCCAACGGACACTCGCGATAAGAGCTCAATCGAATACGTATGAAAGAGAATTAGATAAAAATCTTTTCGCGAACGCACAGCTCGTCTCACGCACAATTGAGCGCTCAAGGTCAGGCTTGCACATTGATAAGATCGGTAAAATGCAATGCAGCGATTAGAAAAGCTCATTAACCGCGGCGTACGTCACGCACATCCGTAAGCCCAAAATTTGGGTATATAAGGGCCGCTTCGGAAAAAATGCGTTCTCTTTTTTCTTGCTGCTTCGTTCGAGTAGTCACCGGGAAAAATAACCTTTTTCATCGCAAACCGTACAAAAAAATATACAAAAAAATAAAAATAAAACTTTATAAAATAAAATAAAATGACCTCGTCGTCACAGTTGTGCCGGGCTGTGAAATTTCGGCAAGGCCCGCGACTCGATCGTTAAACCTCCACGGAGCCGCCGCCGCCGCGCACAAGCAGCATCAGCCGCACAAGCGCCGCCGCCGCCGCACATAACCTCCACGGAGCCGCCGCCGCCGCCGCCGCACATAACCTCCACGGAGCCGCCGCCGCCGCGCACCAGCAGCATCCGCCGCACCTAATCCACGGAGCCGCCGCCGCCGCACACGTGCAGCCTCAGCAGCACCAGAGCCGCCGCCGCCGCACCTAATCCACGGAGCCGCCGCCGCCGCGCACAAGCAGATTTAAAATATGACCGATTTTATTGGTGCTTAAATTAGGATACCGTCAGTAAAAATTTTATTTATTTTTTTTTTGGTGAAAAAAATGGAAAAAAGTGTGTGTGAGTGTGGGTGCAAGTGAATGCCCGCGACAGCAAGTGATTTTTTTAATATTTTTTTTCTTTTGATGCTCACCTTCTCGCGGGTAGTAACAGTGTCATCGTTGAGTGCCGCGCACCCAGGAGAAGGCCTTCGTCCAGGAGTTGCAGGGTAAGTGCACATACACTGTCTCTATTAATTATTCCTCCCACTCTCATTGCGTTCGTCTCGGGGGCCCTGGTCTCGAAGAACTCGATTGAGTTCACGGTATCGGGTCCGGATAGTCCGACACGATAGCAATGTGACTGGTTTGAGTTGCGATCCCACCCGTATTGCCTTCAGCAATATCGCAAAGGAATATTAATAAAATCATATATACTTGTGCTGTTTCGCTTATGCCCATTTAACGCCTGCACTGGCAGGCTGCATTCTATTATTATATTATTCTTCTCTTAGAATATCTATCTCGCGCACACACACAGATATTTTTCCATTCCATACCTAAAGCTTAAGTTTTGAATAGCCTGAGTATGACACTAGGTCATACCCTGTAAAAGTGATAATCAAATGATATTTTTTTTTCTTTTCTCGAATTATTTTTCGGTCACGAACTAAGTAAAATGTAAATAAATCGAAATTGATAATGTTTATAGAGAAAGTTGATGATAAGGAAAAGTAATGTTGTAGTTTAACTCTATTCTTTCGCGAATTACCCCAAATGTTAAAATATCGAAATACATCCCCTACTGGAAATAATTTACGAAAACCAAATTTGCTGTGTTTAAGTTTGCTTGTAAGATTATCATTCGGTAAATAAATTGCGACTATAGAAATCTCGTCTATAGTACCAATGAAAGCAATTGCCTAAGTTTGTTTTGTTGACCTGAAGGGTTTGATACTGCCGTTTACAAATTGAGCTCAGGAAATGATGCGTGTCTAGAGAATTTCTAAGTTAGGGATCATGGTAATCTAAAAGGAGGAGGGGGGAAGGTTTAGGGGATCCATTGATGTGATCATCATTGGGTCATAGGTAGGGTAGGGTATAGACCGCTGGAGTCCCTCACCATCTAGGACTCTAGCCCATGCCTCTTCTGCTCGTCGGGTCGAGTTCGTTTTCTCCATTGATTTTGTTGACCTAGTATCTTTTTCGCCATCTCGTTGTTTTGTTTTTAGATCGTTTTACGATGTTGTTAATTGATTTAATAAACGTCTTTGGGTACTCTCGAAGAAGAGAGACGTTTAGCAATTCGCGAATACCGCCTGATTAAGCATTTGTAGTTTCAGTTAGGGATCGTATCTTTTATGGAAAATTAAAGCTATCTGTAACAGGGAGTTGCCCGAATTAGCAAACCCACACCCATCCCGAAAGAGCTAAGGGGCCAGAGGATCCCATTCCGGTAATTTTGGACCACCCAGGATAGTCGGAGTATTTGAAGTATACACTGACTCTCCATGTTCGGCCGAGCATCGTTATTATCCTGTGGCTACCCTAGAGGCCGGAAGCCTATAACGTTTGTTCTGTCCCAATTGTTACATAAAGTTTTTGGCGCCCAACGTGGGGCACGAAGTTAGTGACCAATACTAATATCGCGTCTCCAAACCCGAAGGTGTAACAAGACAGGCATGCACTCGACATTCAGGAAGGGCGGGAACAGTTCACTGAGGGTATCTGGAATCTGGATGCTTGCTGGTGCGAGTATCTTGCCGATAGCCTGTCTCAGCGTTCTACTCATGTAACCCTGTATGGTTGTGGGACATGGTTATCAGTCTCTATCAGAAAGCTGGATTACGGTACGAATACCGTTATCTTGCCGATAGGGGATGAAGGACGTTATGTCCAGATAGTCGAGGTAGTCTGCTCTTGTAGCATCTACTGCTCAGTTGTTTTCAACTCTAAGCCAGGAAGAGATTCTGTCAGGGAGTATTTGAGGGGGTGTAGCTGAGGGGTATCTGGAATCTGGATATTTGCTGGGAGCGAGTGTCTTTCCGATAGCCTGACACAGTGACCAGCTCAAGTAACCCTGTGCGCAGAATAGTAGAATAAATAGACCTTAACCGACGGTTTGACCGACAAGAAGTAAAATAGGCATCAAGAACTCCTTCTCTCGAAGTAGCATGATCCCAAACGAATAGTGTAGAAGTAAACTAAATTGAAGAACCATTAAAGTGTTTTGGTTAAGTCATTTTTGAAATATTTATAAGAAAATCAGCATGCCTATGCAGCATAGTCCGCCAGAACGAGCAAGCGACGTTGCTCTCGGGGAAGTTCGGCTAGGTATTTGTCTGGTATGTGAGGAACAGGTGACTGACACGCAATCATGTTGGCTCACACTCTGCAATCACAACTTTCACAAGAGGTGTCTAGAGTCGTGGACGGAGAAACATGGAGAGTGTCCCACTTGCTTAGAACCGATTAATCCGGGGTAGAATAAACTCGTAATAGGCAACTGTTCGCCACCGGTCAAGACCACGTCCAGTCAAAGAACTCTGCCATCTCCTTCGAGAAAGGTCACTAGAAAAGCGGCAAAGATATTAGTGTCCGACCCACCCGAGGGAGTTAGCGATGCAGTCCCGGAAAGGGAAGAGAGCCATAGCACCAATCCTTCGGATCAGGCCGTTCCAAGGCGTAGGGGTGGTCGGACGAAGAGCAAGACTTCCTCAGCCATAGATTATTCCGCGATTCAAAATATGATCGACCAGACCATGGCTCGATTACTGTCAAATATGGCCGTAACGGCAAAGCCATCGCCAGTAGTACTTACGCCTCCACCATCGACCGTCCCTCGTGCCGGACTCACCTCCTTGGAGGGAAGCGGTTTACGAGCCGACCAAATTGCGAACATTATGCAAAAATGGAATGTGCAATTTGATGGCTCGGAGTCAGGGTTAACCGTAGACGCGTTCTTATATAGAATCAAGGTTTTAACTAGCGAGACATTAGAAGGAAATTTCACCGCGGCCTGTAAACATTTACATATTTTATTTGAAGGCAAGGCCAAAGACTGGTACTGGAGATACCACAAGCAAGTACAGCAGGTAGATTGGTATGATTTCTGTCAGGCCTTACGAAGGCAGTACCAGAACTTCCGGTTAGAATTTCGCTGTAAGGAACAAATTCGGTCTCGAAAGCAACGACCTGGCGAATCATTTGCTGTCTTCTACGAGGCTGTTGCTGGGTTATTAGATAAATTTGCGATAGATATGTCAGAGGAAGAGTTACTCGATACGATTCGTCAATATCTACTACCTAATACACGACAGCAGTTGCTGTATCAGCCTGTGCATTCGATTAGTCAGTTGCGCCGCTTGGTGCAAATACAAGACGCGTTTTGTCATGACCTTCGAAGTCGACCAGATAACCCA
This sequence comes from Drosophila quadrilineata, assembly GCA_018150725.1. Lineage (NCBI taxonomy): Eukaryota > Metazoa > Arthropoda > Insecta > Diptera > Drosophilidae > Drosophila > Drosophila quadrilineata. The sequence goes on from JAECWN010000450.1 coordinate 1,555,018, forward strand.
GGGACTTTGCGGACACCATATGTGCGTCAGGTCTGTGCAGTGTCAGATAGTCGTGACGTAGATGACCAGGAAGACGTTTCGTTGCCAGAGGTAGCAGCGATTCGAGCGCTGATCTGCTGGAATTGCAGGACCGGGGGGCACGTATGGGAGAACTGTTTGGCTGAGAGGCAAATATTCTGTCTCCGTCGCAAGTCGGAAAACCGGCCTACACTTTCAGACCGCCCCAGGCCCTAACGGGAACCAGATCGCCATCTCCGGCTCCACAACAGTCTCCGGTGACTCCACCGACGACCTCTCCGCGAATGTAGCTTCTAAAACCTCCCTGATTGACACGAGCTCTCCAGAGCAGAATCACATAAGGCGTCACGAGCTGTACAAGCTCCCTTATGACGTCCGCTTAGTGAACTATAATCATCGGAGAAACCAAATTATTGCTAATAACTCTAGTGACCGCATTGCGATGCGAATTAAAAATTATTATAGCCAGATTCGAAATAATAAACAAGCGTTAGTCTCCTCTATAATCTGCAGTCCCCATGATGTTCGTCCATATGCAGAACTTAAATTTTTAGGGCACGTTGAGTTAGGGCTCTTAGATTCAAGCGCAAATATTAGCTGTGTGGGGGCATCCTTAGCAAAAGAATTAAGACCCGTAGTTACTATAAAACCAATCAACTCGTCAGTACAAACCGCAGGTGGTAATGTTCAGGAAGTGACAGGAGTGGTTACGCTTAAGATACAGTACGAGAAACAGATACACCCTCTGACGTTGTACGTAATACCGTCCTTAAGTCAGCGATTAATATTAGGAGTCGATTTTTGGCGTATCTTTACGCTGGCTCCCAATATTATCCATGCCATAGGGGTGACCTCAATTCCTGAGGTATCGGATGGGGAATCCTATTTTTCCCTGACGGCAGAAGAACAGCATCAACTAAACAACGTCAAGAAGTTATTTCCAAGTTGTGTAACAGGGTTAGGAAGAACTCCGTTAATCGAGCATCATATTAAAATAGGTACTGCAAAGCCGGTGAAACAACGATTTTATCCAGTCAGTCCCGCTGTTGAGAAGCTGCTATACGGGGAAATAGATAGGATGTTAGCGTTAGACGTAATCGAGGTATCCAATGGCGCCTAGAGTTCTCCCATGCGACTGATAGTGAAGCCCAACAAGGTTCGCTTGTGTTTAGATGCAAGAAAGTTGAACGACGTCACTAAAAAGGACGCCTATCCTCTCCCAAGCATTGATGGAATTTTTTCCCGCCTGCCAAAGGCTAACATAATTACGAAACTAGACCTGAAAGACGCGTACTAGCAGATCGGATTATCGGAGGAGGCTAAACCGTTGACAGCTTTCACGGTACCGGGGAGACCGTTATACCAGTTTAAAGTAATGCCGTTTGGCTTGTGTAACGCTCCCTCTACCATGTGTCGGTTGATGGATAGTCTCATTTCGCCCGACCTGAGGCACTGTGTTTTCGGATATCTGGATGATTTATGCATCGTGTCAGAAGAATTCCAGTCACATTTAGCTGTGCTAGCTCGATTAGCTGCCGTATTTAGAAAAGCCAATCTTACTTTGAATCTTAGCAAGAGTCAATTTTGCGTAACGTCGGTAAACTATTTGGGATATATCAAAGGAAGCGGAGGCATTCGAACCGATCCGGAAAAGATTTCTTGTATTCGATATTGGCCGCCACCCAAAAATCTTAGGCAGGTCAGGGGATTTTTATGAGTTTGTGGATGGTATCGTAGATTTATACCCAACTGTGCTGAGCTCGCGTTTCACATAACGGAGACAGTTTCGATCAAACGCAAGTTCGTTTGGATTGCCGAAGTGCAAGAGTCCATGGCAAAATTAAAAGAGGCATTAACGTCCGCTCCGGTATTGAAAAACCCAAACTTCGAACAAAAGTTTTTTCTCCATTGTGACGCCAGTGATTATGGTATAGGGGCGGTGCTGGTACAGAAGTCCGAGGAGCAAGTTGAGCAACCCATTGTTTACATGTCAAAGAAGCTAAATAGTGCTCAGCGTAACTACAGTGTTACCGAACGAGAATGCTTGGCCGTGATATTGGCTATAGAAAAGTTTCGGTGCTACCTTGAACTTCAAGAGTTTGAGGTGGTGACGGATCATTCCAGCCTAGTTTGGTTAATGCGCCAGCAAAATGTCTCTGGACGATTGGCTCGGTGGGTATTTCGGCTTCAACAGTTAAAATACTCCATATCCCATCGAAAAGGGAAAGAACATGTTGTACCGGACGCTCTATCCCGGCTTCATGAAGGAGATTTGGCCGAGATCATTGGAGGACCTTTAGTGAATTTAGAATCGGAAGCTTTTTATGAAGGCGATTATAAGGACTTGTTAACAACTTTCAACAAAATCCTGCAAAGTTTCCCGACATCAAACTCGATCCACCATACATCTATATTAGAACCGAGCATACTTCGAGAGACCTCACAAGAGCTAGGTTCGTGGAAATTGTGGGTGCCGAAAGGCCTACGAATTGAGGTTCTAATGCAAGCGCATGATAGTCTCTCAGCCACTCATGGGGGCATAGCAAAGACATTGTAAAGAGTAAGGCGTTGCTTATTTTGGCCCAAGCTGATTAGGGAAGTTCGCGAATACGTGAGAAGCTGTGAAGTTTGTAAAATGACAAAAGCTCCGAATTATACTCTTCGCCCCCTATGGGGGTACATCAACCTACTACTCGACCATTTCAAAAGTTGTATGTGGATTTGTCCGTATCCCCGTAGCAAAAACGGGCATATTGGACTCCTAATTGTACTTGACCATTTTAGCAAGTACCACCCGACACAAATCCGGGAAGGCCAAGAGGTATTTAGGCGTAACTTTCTGCTAAGCAAATTCGCGCAGAATATCAATGCGAAACTGCCACCTCAGTTCAGGAAGTGCCGAGTGCGCAAAGCGTTAGGTAACAGCTACTATCTTTTGAAAGATTTGTCGGATAAAGAACTGGGAACTTACCATGCGAAAGACATACGGGTCTAGATTCTCGCTAATCGTTACTACGCAAGGGTGTAAGATTATCGGGGGTTGTAACGGACGGGACCGTTGCAGAACTTTTTAAAATTTTTGAAATCCAACGGACACTCGCGATAAGAGCTCAATCGAATACGTATGAAAGAGAATTAGATAAAAATCTTATCGCGAACGCACAGCTCGTCTCACGCACAATTGAGCGCTCAAGGTCAGGCTTGCACATTGATAAGATCGGTAAAATGCAATGCAGCGATTAGAAAAGCTCATTAACCGCGGTGTACGTCACGCACATCCGTAAGCCCAAAATTTGGGTATATAAGGGCCGCTTCGGAAAAAATGCGTTCTCTTTTTTCTTGCTGCTTCGTTCGAGTAGTCACCGGGAAAAATAACCTTTTTCATCGCAAACCGTACAAAAAAATATACAAAAAATAAAAATAAAACTTTATAAAATAAAATAAAATGACCTCGTCGTCACAGTTGTGCCGGGCTGTGAAATTTCGGCAAGGCCCGCGACTCGATCGTTAAACCTCCACGGAGCCGCCGCCGCCGCGCACAAGCAGCATCAGCCGCACAAGCGCCGCCGCCGCCGCCGCCGCACCTAATCCACGGAGCCGCCGCCGCCGCACACGTGCAGTCTCAGCAGCACCAGAGCCGCCGCCGCCGCACCTAATCCACGGAGCCGCCGCCGCCGCGCACAAGCAGATTTAAAATATGACCGATTTTATTGGTGCTTAAATTAGGATACCGTCAGTAAAAATTTTATTTATTTTTTTTTTTTTGGTGAAAAAAATGGAAAAATGTGTGTATGAGTGTGGGTGCAAGTGAATGCCCGCGACAGCAAGTGATTTTTTTAATATTATTTTTCTTTTGATGCTCACCTTCTCGCGGGTAGTAACAGTGTCATCGTTGAGTGCCGCGCACCCAGGAGAAGGCCTTCGTCCAGGAGTTGCAGGGTAAGTGCACATACACTGTCTCTATTAATTATTCCTCCCACTCTCATTGCGTTCGTCTCGGGGGCCCTGGTCTCGAAGAACTCGATTGAGTTCACGGTATCGGGTCCGGATAGTCCGACACGATAGCAATGTGACTGGTTTGAGTTGCGATCCCACCCGTATTGCCTTCAGCAATATCGCAAAGGAATATTAATAAAATCATATATACTTGTGCTGTTTCGCTTATGCCCATTTAACGCCTGCACTGGCAGGCTGCATTCTATTATTATATTATTCTTCTCTTAGAATATCTATCTCGCGCACACACACACAGATATTTTTCCATTCCATACCTAAAGCTTAAGTTTTGAATAGCCTGAGTATGACACTAGGTCATACCCTGTAAAAGTGATAATCAAATGATATTTTTTTTTCTTTTCTCGAATTATTTTTCGGTCACGAACTAAGTAAAATGTAAATAAATCGAAATTGATAATGTTTATAGAGAAAGTTGATGATAAGGAAAAGTAATGTTGTAGTTTAACTCTATTCTTTCGCGAATTACCCCAAATGTTAAAATATCGAAATACATCCCCTACTGGAAATAATTTACGAAAACCAAATTTGCTGTGTTTAAGTTTGCTTGTAAGATTATCATTCGGTAAATAAATTGCGACTATAGAAATCTCGTCTATAGTACCAATGAAAGCAATTGCCTAAGTTTGTTTTGTTGACCTGAAGGGTTTGATACTGCCGTTTACAAATTGAGCTCAGGAAATGATGCGTGTCTAGAGAATTTCTAAGTTAGGGATCATGGTAATCTAAAAGGAGGAGGGGGAAGGTTTAGGGGATCCATTGATGTGATCATCATTGGGTCATAGCACTGACCATATAACATATAGATGGGACATTTCATACAACGAAAACGGCCACAAAATTTCTTAGCGAGATACCCCAGTTCGATTGCCGACATACCCCAGTTCGAAGCGAACAGCTTCCGACAAGTTCGATCTCTCAATGAGCGAACCTATACTGAGTTAATAGCGTTTTGTACGTCGTCTAGGGCGGACGCTTCGTATAGAGCCCGCATGTTACTCTCACGATCGCAGGTAGAAAGAGCAAATTTGCATGAGACTCTCACAGTGAGAGTCCCTCACAACCAATGCTGTTCGCTGTTGAGAACTTCCTTCTTGCCTGCCTCTCTCATTCTGTTGCCCATTTTCATAGCTATGACAACAATTACACTCTCATCATCTTGTACGTACACATACTCATCGCTGTGTGTGGGTCCACAGCCGAATTTCATATTTTTGACTTTTGCTGCTGTTCGAGCTCAGCAAAGTTTTTTTTCCACTACCTGCGACGGGTCCGACCCATCGCACTGCAAGACGGATCTTTACCCTGTGTTGCGTAGCACAAGTTTAGAAGGCGGCATGCCATTATTTTTCTTACAGGGAATTTTTTATTTTGTCATTGCTTTACATGTCGCAGATTCTGAATTGGGCTACCCCACCAGATCAATGCCTGCCAGAATATACAAACATAAGCATAGCTTTTTGTGTGTACACACATGTCTACATGTGTGCGTGACTTTGCTTGGGACTTCTTCTCGATTGCCAAATTATATTTCTAGCTCGAGAAAGACTTTTGATGCTTGGGAAGACAATTTGATACCCTGACCTTCCAAAAATACATAAATTGAAATTTGTATGGAATTACTAGTATTGCCAATTATTGTTATCGGATGGAAAGGAAAGTTGAAGGATGATGAGATTTATAGTATAGCCAATACATTTAAATTTGATTTTCCACATATATTTTTTTTTTCAAAAATATAATACCATATAATTATTATTGAGCGACATAACTAAACTACGAATCTCTGCACTCATGCGATAACAAAGTGCAGCTGCAATACTAGTAATTCCTTACAAATTTCAATTCATGTATTTGTGGAAGGTCAGGGTATCAAATTGTCTTCCCAATCATCAAAAGCCTTTCTCGAGCTAGAAATATAATTTGGCAATCGAGAAGAAGTCCCAAGCAAAGTCACGCACACATGTAGACATGTGTGTACACACAAAAAGCTATGCTTGTGTTTGTATATTCTGGCAGGCATTGATCTGGTGGGATAGCCCAATTCAGAATCTGTGACATGCAAAGCAATGACAAAATAAAAAATTCCCTGTAAGAAAATAATGGCATGCCGCCTTGTAAACTTGTGCTACGCAACACAGGGTAAAGATGCGTCTTGCAGTGCGATGGGTCGGACCCGTCGCAGGTAGTGGAAAAAAACTTTGCTGAGCTCGAACAGCAGCAAAAGTCAAAAATATGAAATAGGCTGTGGACCCACACACAGTGACGATTATGTGTGCGTACAAGATGTTGAGAGTGTATTTGTTTTTGTTGTCATAGCTATGAAAATGGGCAACAGAATGAGAGAGGCAGGCAAGAAGTAAGCTCTCAAGAGCGAACAGCATTGGTTGTGAGGGACTCTTTCATGCAAATTTGCTGTTTCTACCTGCGATCATAGGAACAACATGCGGGCTCTATACGAAGCGTCCGCCCTAGACGACGTACAAAACGCTATTAACTCAGTATAGGTTCGCTCATTGAGAGATCGAACTTGACGGAAGCTGTTCGCTTCGAACTGGGGTATGTCGGCAATCGAACTGGGGTATCTCGCTAAGAAATTTCGTGGCCGTTTTCGTTGTATGAAATGTCCCATCTATATGTTATATGGTCAGTGGTCATAGGTAGGGTAGGGTATAGACCGCTGGAGTCCCTCACCATCTAGGACTCTAGCCCATGCCTCTTCTGCTCGTCGGGTCGAGTTCGTTTTCTCCATTGATTTTGTTGACCTAGTATCTTTTTCGCCATCTCGTTGTTTTGTTTTTAGATCGTTTTACGATGTTGTTAATTGATTTAATAAACGTCTTTGGGTACTCTCGAAGAAGAGAGACGTTTAGCAATTCGCGAATACCGCCTGATTAAGCATTTGTAGTTTCAGTTAGGGATCGTATTTTTTATGGAAAATTAAAGCTATCTGTAACAGGGAGTTGCCCGAATTAGCAAACCCACACCCATCCCGAAAGAGCTAAGGGGCCAGAGGATCCCATTCCGGTAATTTTGGACCCAGGATAGTCGGAGTATTTGAAGTATACACTGACTCTCCATGTTCGGCCGAGCATCGTTATTATCCTGTGGCTACCCTAGAGGCTGGAAGCCTATAACGTTTGTTCTGTCTCAATTGTTACAGAGCTGGCGATGAGAGCGCATGCAATGAGAGAGCGCAAAGTTAGGAGAGTGACGAAAAGTAACAGACGAGAGTAAGCAAAAAAAGAAAAAGCAATAAACTCAGCTGTTAGCGACGCGCACTGTTTGTAAAATCTACAAATAGAATGAAATTATTTAATAGCAAACATACGAAGTTTGACACTAGCACCAGTAATAACGCACTACACAATAATATTGTTAAAATCGGTACCTTTTAAAGTATTAAACTACAGCACGAATTAAAGATTTCAAGTGATTTAATAGAGCAAAATTAGACACGTCTACTTTGTACAACAACCGAAGTGTTATATTCAAGGTAGCTTTTCCACCTTTTGAGTTTACCGTTTTGGTTCTTGTTGCTTAGCGCAAATTGTAATGGTTGGTGGTCTGTGAATATAACGACCTTTGAAGTACTGTAAAGGTACATGCGTAAACTTTGAAGAGCCCACACTATGGCTAACATTTCATTCTCATTTGTGGCATAGTTCTCTTCAGAGCTGGTTAGTGTACGCGAAATGAAGGTAATTGGTCAGCCATTTTGTTCCAATACTGCGCCGATGGAGTAATTGGAGGCATCTGTTGTGAGTTGAAACTCTTTTGTGAAGTCCGGGTATGCAAGTATTACATCTTGCGAAACTAAAGTGCTTTTAATTTTTTCGAACGCTTTTTTGCACTTTTGGTCGAGCACTATGTTTATTTTAAGTGAATTGTTTTTAGAAGATCGACCATTTTCTCCCCTGAGTAGGGTTTTGAGTGGCTTTGCCAATTTGGCGTAGTCACGAATAAAGCGTCTGTAGTAGCTTGAAAGACCTAGAAAAGATCTTCAATCTTTTAGGGTCTTTGGTATTGGGAAATTGTTGATGGCTTTGACTTTTCCTTTATTGGTCTTAACACCGTTATTGGAAATAGTAAATCCAAGAAAATCGACTGCATTTCTGAAGAATTCGCACTTATCTATTTGAACTTTCATGTTAGCCTTAGCTAAAGTTGAGAATACTTTGTCAAGGTCTTGGCTGTGCTCAATTTCTGATTTGCTAAAGATTATTATGTCGTCGATGTAGACATAGCATCTCGTTCCAATGTGCTCTCGTAATATATCATCGAGTGCTCTTTGGAAAATGGATGGCGAATTCTTTAAACCAAACGGTAGTCTGGTAAGTTCGAATTTTCCGCCATTTACGATGAACGCGGTTTTCTCTATGTCTTTAGCGGGATCTGGTGGAAACTTTTAGATCAGGTACGGTAAAGTATTTATTTCTACCTAATTGTGCGATTATTTCTCCTGTCTCAGGTATCGGATAACGGTCTGATATTGTTATAGAGTTTAATTTTCTATAATCTATAACGAGTCTGTACTTTTATTCGCCTGATGCATCTGCTTTCTTGGGTACTATCCATACTGGGCCGTGACCGTGAAGGTCTTATTATGCCATTATCGAGTAGCTGATTAATTTGCTTTTCGACTTCTGGTCTTAGAGACGCTGGATAGGGATAATGTCTGCTATGTGCTCGTATGTCCGTATTTGTCTTAATTTCTCCTCTCACTGCTGTGGTATATGTTATGTTTTCGTCTGGTTCTGCGAATAATTCGGAGTGCACTTTTACTACACGGTTAAGTATATTTTTTTGGCTTCCTGTCATGTGGTCTGTTCTAATGTTAATGTGGTTTACTGTTTGAGTTGCCATTTGTCTTATCTTTACTTTATAGTTGCCGTTTATGATAAGAAACAACTTAACAGTGGCTGTTGTACAAAGTGGACGTGTCTAATTTTGCTCTTCTTAAATCACTTAAATTCCGTATCTCTTACTGTAGTTTAATACGTTTAAAGGTACCAAATTTAACAATATTATTGTGTAGTGTGTATTTCTGGTGCTAGTGTCAAACTACGTGTGTTTGGTTTTATAAAAATTGCATTTTTTTTTTGTAATTATATTTACAAACAGTGCGCGTCGCTTACAGCTGTGTTTTTTTCTATTTCGCTTATTCTCGTCTTTTCGTCACTCTCCTAACTTGTGCTCTCTCATTGCATGCGTATCTATATAACTTGCGCTCTTTATCGCCCGCTCTTATAATAACTGTATTCTTATTGTCTCTCTCTTGCTCTGTTTGCATTGTGTTATTGCTGGTTGTTTTTCTACAGCACTCGACAAAAGGTTAGTTACATTTCAATTGTAATCTCACTTATCAATTTCTCCAATTTCTCTTTTTTGCTTTCTTATATTTCCTTACATCATGACTTCGTGCGGCATCAAAGTCTGTAAGGTAATGTCCGATCCTAAGGCAGATTTTATAAGCTGCTGGTTGTGTGACAATCTAGCGCATGTTAAATGTGCAGGTTTCACAGTGCGTGTAAAAGATTACATCGCCAATAAGACCGGCCTTAAATGGTGTTGCGAAGCTTGCCGTGAGACGGAGATTAATATGCAATCATTTGCAATGCATACGCGCAATAACTTCTTTGCGTTGAAAAAAGCTTTGACCTTCTTCATAGGGATTTCCAGGCAATGGAATTTAAGTTTAATAATTTTAAAATTTTTACTGAGGCGCCTATGGTCTCTGAGCCTCCCTGTAATAGCTTACCACCGGAGGTAATTATCACTCCGGTTTTGAATAATGATAATATGACTGTAACAATTCCTTCTGCAGCTACTTCAAACCCGCGTAGCTCTAAACCAAATAGACCCAAAAAAGATAGGCCTTCAAATGATATGCCTCTTGTGTCATCTGAGGTCAATCATCTTCGTGTGTTCAATTCTCCTAAGCTTCCCGCGCCTCCAAATGTTCTTCCTAGCGTAGTGGAGACTGCTAGACCTCTGAAGTCTATACCTAATAGACGCCAAATTTTTATTTCTCGCCTGGCATCTGAAACTTCAACTCAAGATGTTAAGACGTATATTTTAAACAAGCTTAATAATAATTGTCCCAACATGTCCGTTGAGAAATTTAAATTTAAGCATCACAGAGAAATTTCCTCCTTCAAAATATCTGTCCCCACAAGTGTATTTAGTACTATTTGTACTAATGCTTTTTGGCTGGATGATATGGTTGTAAAGGAGTACAGTCCGCAAAAGAGACATAAGTCTTCTGTTTCCCCTTCTCTTCCTACTAATGTTCCGTCAAAAAACTAATAAATTCTTCAAATCTGTTAGCTTATCAGAATGTTAGAGGCCTTAAGTCAAAACTTTCTAACCTTTATGTAGATAGTTTTTCTTTCGAACATAACATTTTGGCATTTACTGAGACCTGGCTTAAACCTGACATTCTTGATGCATCTATACTTTCACCTCTTTATGTTACTTATAGATGTGATAGAATGGATAGAAAAGGTGGTGTCCTTATTGCGATAAAGTCTAATCTTATATCGCAATTAGTAAATAACTCCCCCACTAATATAGAAATTGTATGTGTGAAAGTGCGAATTCATAACATTAACTTATTTATTTCCTGTTCATATATTCCTCCCCACTCTGATTTATCTGTATACCTAGCTCACTTAACGGTAATTCAATCTTTGTCCAGCATGCTTTTGGATAAAGACTGTTTGGTAGTTGTTGGTGACTTTAACTTGCCCGATGTTATTTGGTCGGATAACAACGACTTAATGACTTCTAACGAGTTTCTGTCGGGACTTCTTGAACTAAATCTATCTCAGGTCAACTCAATTCGAAATTGCAGGAACCGAATTCTTGATCTTGTCTTTGTATCAGATCAGGTATGCGATACTGTTGTCCGAATTGATCCTTTAGTTTCACCTGAAGATGCGTTCCACCCCACTTTAGAGCTCGCTATTTTGCTGTCACCATCCGGGCAGCAAAATAAAACACTTCCAACCACTAAACACTACTGCTTTAGTAAAGTAAACTTTAGTGATCTCAATATTTTATTTAATAACTACGATTGGTCGCAATTGTACTCTTCTAATAATTTAGAAGGTGCGATAGACATTTTTTATAGAGCTATTAACTCTATTTTTGAATCGAGTGTTCCTAGGGTGTATCATTCTGTCTACAAAACTCCCTTGGTTCTCTAGGGAACTTTGTAGACTTAAAAATTTGAAATCTAAACTTTACAAAAAGTTTAAATTATCTGGTAGGCTTACTGATTTTTCAAGGTATGTTAGTGCTAAGTCTGGCTTTGATACTTTGAACCACCGTTGCTATAGTGCATACTTAACTCGCTGTAGATTACAATTTGCTAAAGATCCTAAGCAGTTTTACAACTTCGTAAATCTAAAACGGCGAACTGCTACATATCCTTCTTCCTTAACTCTTAACGAGAAAACAGCTAGTACCGATCAATATATTTCGGACTTATTTGCAGATTTTTTCCAGGATACTTATTCGTCTAAGATTTACGATTCTAAGTGTCCTTATCCTTATACAATCTATCCATCTAACTCTGTTTTCGGTCCGCAGATTACGAAAAGTTCGTTAGGTTGTGAGCTGAGTCTGGTCAAGCCATCTTTTTCTCCCGGGCCAGATGGGATGCCTGGCTGTGTTCTCAGATACTGTGCAAATTCGCTCTGTAAGCCAATTCTTAAACTTTTTTGTTTGTCCGTTTCAGTTATGGAAAGAATCTTATGTTATTCCCTTACACAAAAAAGGCTCTAAATCTGACGTCATGAACTATAGAGCTATTTCTAAGTTGTCTGCTATTCCTAAATTATTCGAAGACTTTATTCAGGAGTGCACCAAGGTAGCCACCTCGGACCATTGCTTTTCAATTTATTTATTAATGACCTTCCGTCTATTATTAAGAATAGTGTTGTTTTGATGTATGCTGATGACGTTAAGTTATGCCTCTCTTATAAGGATCCTATTTCTGCTTCTTTGTTGCAAGCTGATCTAAATATTTTCAATTCATGGTGTAAAACCAATCTAATTGCCCTAAATTGCTCAAAGTGCAAAGCCATGACTTTTTGCAGAACACAACCTGTGCATGTTCAATATTTGTTAGACGGCCATCTTCTTGAGAATATATCTCAAATTAATGACCTAGGCAACTTACTTGATCGTAAACTCTCATTCAACGATCACATTGAGTTCATGGTAAATAAAGCCATGAAGGTCTTAGGTTTCATTAAGCGTTGGTCTAAGGAATTCAATGACCCTTATACGACTAAACAGCTTTATGTCTCTCTGGTACGTCCCATCCTCGAGTATGGGTCCTGTTTGTGGTCTCCACAGTATCAGACTTATAAAGACAAAATCGAATCGGTGCAAAAGAAGTTTCTAATTTTCGCACTAAGAAACTTAAACTGGTCACCACAACTTAACCTACCGCCATATCCTAGTAGATTACTATTAATTAATCTTCCTTCCCTTTCACACCGTCGCACTGTGCTGGGTGTAACTTTCATTCTAAAACTTATCAATGGTGATATTAACTCTCCTTTCTTGATTAACAAATTAAACTTTTCAATTCCTATTAGATCAACCCGATTCTTTTCCTTATTAACAATTAGCACTTGCCCTACTAATTACCTTATGCATGAACCTTTTAGAGTACTATGTTCTGAGTTTAACAGACTTTACGGGGTTATTAGATTAGAGTCTTCTATTTCTACCAATAAAGCCTTAATCTTAGAACATTTACGCACACATTAATTAATTAATCTCTGGTGGTGGTCATTGATTTGATTGGGTTTTCCTGGGTTTCCCCAATCCTAGCAACGAATGTTGAATCAATTTACATTTACTCACCCCAGAACTATTTATTTATTATTTTTATTTTATATTTTCCTTCAATTTAATTCTAATTTTATATTTTAAATATTTAATATATATAATTTAATTATTTTTAAATTTAATTTTAATTTTACATTTAATTTTAAATTTCTGTCGACTGTGTATAGTTGACATTAAATAAATAAATAAATAAATAAATAAATAAATAAATAAGAATGTCATTTTTTACATCAATCATTCCTTACAAATTTCAATTCATGTATTTGTGGAAGGTCAGGGTATCAAATTGTCTTCCCAATCATCAAAAGCCTTTCTCGAGCTAGAAATATAATTTGGCAATCGAGAAGAAGTCCCAAGCAAAGTCACGCACACATGTAGACATGTGTGTACACACAAAAAGCTATGCTTGTGTTTGTATATTCTGGCAGGCATTGATCTGGTGGGATAGCCCAATTCAGAATCTGTGACATGCAAAGCAATGACAAAATAAAAAATTCCCTGTAAGAAAAATAATTGCATGCCGCCTTGTAAACTTGTGCTACGCAACACAGGGTAAAGATGCGTCTTGCAGTGCGATGGGTCGGACCCGTCGCAGGTAGTGGAAAAAAACTTTGCTGAGCTCGAACAGCAGCAAAAGTCAAAAATATGAAATAGGCTGTGGACCCACACACAGTGACGATTATGTGTGCGTACAAGATGTTGAGAGTGTATTTGTTTTTGTTGTCATAGCTATGAAAATGGGCAACAGAATGAGAGAGGCAGGCAAGAAGTAAGCTCTCAAGAGCGAACAGCATTGGTTGTGAGGGACTCTTTCATGCAAATTTGCTGTTTCTACCTGCGATCATAGGAACAACATGCGGGCTCTATACGAAGCGTCCGCCCTAGACGACGTACAAAACGCTATTAACTCAGTATAGGTTCGCTCATTGAGAGATCGAACTTGACGGAAGCTGTTCGCTTCGAACTGGGGTATGTCGGCAATCGAACTGGGGTATCTCGCTAAGAAATTTCGTGGCCGTTTTCGTTGTATGAAATGTCCCATCTATATGTTATATGGTCAGTGGTCATAGGTAGGGTAGGGTATAGACCGCTGGAGTCCCTCACCATCTAGGACTCTAGCCCATGCCTCTTCTGCTCGTCGGGTCGAGTTCGTTTTCTCCATTGATTTTGTTGACCTAGTATCTTTTTCGCCATCTCGTTGTTTTGTTTTTAGATCGTTTTACGATGTTGTTAATTGATTTAATAAACGTCTTTGGGTACTCTCGAAGAAGAGAGACGTTTAGCAATTCGCGAATACCGCCTGATTAAGCATTTGTAGTTTCAGTTAGGGATCGTATTTTTTATGGAAAATTAAAGCTATCTGTAACAGGGAGTTGCCCGAATTAGCAAACCCACACCCATCCCGAAAGAGCTAAGGGGCCAGAGGATCCCATTCCGGTAATTTTGGACCACCCAGGATAGTCGGAGTATTTGAAGTATACACTGACTCTCCATTTTCGGCCGAGCATCGTTATTATCCTGTGGCTACCCTAGAGGCTGGAAGCCTATAACGTTTGTTCTGTCTCAATTGTTACAGAGCTGGCGATGAGAGCGCATGCAATGAGAGAGCGCAAAGTTAGGAGAGTGACGAAAAGTAACAGACGAGAGTAAGCAAAAAAAGAAAAAGCAATAAACTCAGCTGTTAGCGACGCGCACTGTTTGTAAAATCTACAAATAGAATGAAATTATTTAATAGCAAACACACGAAGTTTGACACTAGCACCAGTAATAACGCACTACACAATAATATTGTTAAAATCGGTACCTTTTAAAGTATTAAACTACAGCACGAATTAAAGATTTCAAGTGATTTAATAGAGCAAAATTAGACACGTCTACTTTGTACAACAACCGAAGTGTTATATTCAAGGTAGCTTTTCCACCTTTTGAGTTTACCGTTTTGGTTCTTGTTGCTTAGCGCAAATTGTAATGGTTGGTGGTCTGTGAATATAACGACCTTTGAAGTACTGTAAAGGTACATGCGTAAACTTTGAAGAGCCCACACTATGGCTAACATTTCATTCTCATTTGTGGCATAGTTCTCTTCAGAGCTGGTTAGTGTACGCGAAATGAAGGTAATTGGTCAGCCATTTTGTTCCAATACTGCGCCGATGGAGTAATTGGAGGCATCTGTTGTGAGTTGAAACTCTTTTGTGAAGTCCGGGTATGCAAGTATTACATCTTGCGAAACTAAAGTGCTTTTAATTTTTTCGAACGCTTTTTTGCACTTTTGGTCGAGCACTATGTTTATTTTAAGTGAATTGTTTTTAGAAGATCGACCATTTTCTCCCTGAGTAGGGTTTTGAGTGGCTTTGCCAATTTGGCGTAGTCACGAATAAAGCGTCTGTAGTAGCTTGAAAGACCTAGAAAAGATCTTCAATCTTTTAGGGTCTTTGGTATTGGGAAATTGTTGATGGCTTTGACTTTTCCTTTATTGGTCTTAACACCGTTATTGGAAATAGTAAATCCAAGAAAATCGACTGCATTTCTGAAGAATTCGCACTTATCTATTTGAACTTTCATGTTAGCCTTAGCTAAAGTTGAGAATACTTTGTCAAGGTCTTGGCTGTGCTCAATTTCTGATTTGCTAAAGATTATTATGTCGTCGATGTAGACATAGCATCTCGTTCCAATGTGCTCTCGTAATATATCATCGAGTGCTCTTTGGAAAATGGATGGCGAATTCTTTAAACCAAACGGTAGTCTGGTAAGTTCGAATTTTCCGCCATTTACGATGAACGCGGTTTTCTCTATGTCTTTAGCGGGATCTGGTGGAAACTTTTAGATCAGGTACGGTAAAGTATTTATTTCTACCTAATTGTGCGATTATTTCTCCTGTCTCAGGTATCGGATAACGGTCTGATATTGTTATAGAGTTTAATTTTCTATAATCTATAACGAGTCTGTACTTTTATTCGCCTGATGCATCTGCTTTCTTGGGTACTATCCATACTGGGCCGTGACCGTGAAGGTCTTATTATGCCATTATCGAGTAGCTGATTAATTTGCTTTTCGACTTCTGGTCTTAGAGACGCTGGATAGGGATAATGTCTGCTATGTGCTCGTATGTCCGTATTTGTCTTAATTTCTCCTCTCACTGCTGTGGTATATGTTATGTTTTCGTCTGGTTCTGCGAATAATTCGGAGTGCACTTTTACTACACGGTTAAGTATATTTTTTTGGCTTCCTGTCATGTGGTCTGTTCTAATGTTAATGTGGTTTACTGTTTGAGTTGCCATTTGTCTTATCTTTACTTTATAGTTGCCGTTTATGATAAGAAACAACTTAACAGTGGCTGTTGTACAAAGTGGACGTGTCTAATTTTGCTCTTCTTAAATCACTTAAATTCCGTATCTCTTACTGTAGTTTAATACGTTTAAAGGTACCAAATTTAACAATATTATTGTGTAGTGTGTATTTCTGGTGCTAGTGTCAAACTACGTGTGTTTGGTTTTATAAAAATTGCATTTTTTTTTGTAATTATATTTACAAACAGTGCGCGTCGCTTACAGCTGTGTTTTTTTCTATTTCGCTTATTCTCGTCTTTTCGTCACTCTCCTAACTTGTGCTCTCTCATTGCATGCGTATCTATATAACTTGCGCTCTTTATCGCCCGCTCTTATAATAACTGTATTCTTATTGTCTCTCTCTTGCTCTGTTTGCATTGTGTTATTGCTGGTTGTTTTTCTACAGCACTCGACAAAAGGTTAGTTACATTTCAATTGTAATCTCACTTATCAATTTCTCCAATTTCTCTTTTTTGCTTTCTTATATTTCCTTACATCATGACTTCGTGCGGCATCAAAGTCTGTAAGGTAATGTCCGATCCTAAGGCAGATTTTATAAGCTGCTGGTTGTGTGACAATCTAGCGCATGTTAAATGTGCAGGTTTCACAGTGCGTGTAAAAGATTACATCGCCAATAAGACCGGCCTTAAATGGTGTTGCGAAGCTTGCCGTGAGACGGAGATTAATATGCAATCATTTGCAATGCATACGCGCAATAACTTCTTTGCGTTGAAAAAAGCTTTGACCTTCTTCATAGGGATTTCCAGGCAATGGAATTTAAGTTTAATAATTTTAAAATTTTTACTGAGGCGCCTATGGTCTCTGAGCCTCCCTGTAATAGCTTACCACCGGAGGTAATTATCACTCCGGTTTTGAATAATGATAATATGACTGTAACAATTCCTTCTGCAGCTACTTCAAACCCGCGTAGCTCTAAACCAAATAGACCCAAAAAAGATAGGCCTTCAAATGATATGCCTCTTGTGTCATCTGAGGTCAATCATCTTCGTGTGTTCAATTCTCCTAAGCTTCCCGCGCCTCCAAATGTTCTTCCTAGCGTAGTGGAGACTGCTAGACCTCTGAAGTCTATACCTAATAGACGCCAAATTTTTATTTCTCGCCTGGCATCTGAAACTTCAACTCAAGATGTTAAGACGTATATTTTAAACAAGCTTAATAATAATTGTCCCAACATGTCCGTTGAGAAATTTAAATTTAAGCATCACAGAGAAATTTCCTCCTTCAAAATATCTGTCCCCACAAGTGTATTTAGTACTATTTGTACTAATGCTTTTTGGCTGGATGATATGGTTGTAAAGGAGTACAGTCCGCAAAAGAGACATAAGTCTTCTGTTTCCCCTTCTCTTCCTACTAATGTTCCGTCAAAAAACTAATAAATTCTTCAAATCTGTTAGCTTATCAGAATGTTAGAGGCCTCAAGTCAAAACTTTCTAACCTTTATGTAGATAGTTTTTCTTTCGAACATAACATTTTGGCATTTACTGAGACCTGGCTTAAACCTGACATTCTTGATGCATCTATACTTTCACCTCTTTATGTTACTTATAGATGTGATAGAATGGATAGAAAAGGTGGTGGTGTCCTTATTGCGATAAAGTCTAATCTTATATCGCAATTAGTAAATAACTCCCCACTAATATAGAAATTGTATGTGTGAAAGTGCGAATTCATAACATTAACTTATTTATTTCCTGTTCATATATTCCTCCCCACTCTGATTTATCTGTATACCTAGCTCACTTAACGGTAATTCAATCTTTGTCCAGCATGCTTTTGGATAAAGACTGTTTGGTAGTTGTTGGTGACTTTAACTTGCCCGATGTTATTTGGTCGGATAACAACGACTTAATGACTTCTAACGAGTTTCTGTCGGGACTTCTTGAACTAAATCTATCTCAGGTCAACTCAATTCGAAATTGCAGGAACCGAATTCTTGATCTTGTCTTTGTATCAGATCAGGTATGCGATACTGTTGTCCGAATTGATCCTTTAGTTTCACCTGAAGATGCGTTCCACCCCACTTTAGAGCTCGCTATTTTGCTGTCACCATCCGGGCAGCAAAATAAAACACTTCCAACCACTAAACACTACTGCTTTAGTAAAGTAAACTTTAGTGATCTCAATATTTTATTTAATAACTACGATTGGTCGCAATTGTACTCTTCTAATAATTTAGAAGGTGCGATAGACATTTTTTATAGAGCTATTAACTCTATTTTTGAATCGAGTGTTCCTAGGGTGTATCATTCTGTCTACAAAACTCCCTTGGTTCTCTAGGGAACTTTGTAGACTTAAAAATTTGAAATCTAAACTTTACAAAAAGTTTAAATTATCTGGTAGGCTTACTGATTTTTCAAGGTATGTTAGTGCTAAGTCTGGCTTTGATACTTTGAACCACCGTTGCTATAGTGCATACTTAACTCGCTGTAGATTACAATTTGCTAAAGATCCTAAGCAGTTTTACAACTTCGTAAATCTAAAACGGCGAACTGCTACATATCCTTCTTCTTTAACTCTTAACGAGAAAACAGCTAGTACCGATCAATATATTTCGGACTTATTTGCAGATTTTTTCCAGGATACTTATTCGTCTAAGATTTACGATTCTAAGTGTCCTTATCCTTATACAATCTATCCATCTAACTCTGTTTTCGGTCCGCAGATTACGAAAAGTTCGTTAGGTTGTGAGCTGAGTCTGGTCAAGCCATCTTTTTCTCCAGGGCCAGATGGGATGCCTGGCTGTGTTCTCAGATACTGTGCAAATTCGCTCTGTAAGCCAATTCTTAAACTTTTTGTTTGTCCGTTTCAGTTATGGAAAGAATCTTATGTTATTCCCTTACACAAAAAAGGCTCTAAATCTGACGTCATGAACTATAGAGCTATTTCTAAGTTGTCTGCTATTCCTAAATTATTCGAAGACTTTATTCAGGAGTGCACCAAGGTAGCCACCTCGGACCATTGCTTTTCAATTTATTTATTAATGACCTTCCGTCTATTATTAAGAATAGTGTTGTTTTGATGTATGCTGATGACGTTAAGTTATGCCTCTCTTATAAGGATCCTATTTCTGCTTCTTTGTTGCAAGCTGATCTAAATATTTTCAATTCATGGTGTAAAACCAATCTAATTGCCCTAAATTGCTCAAAGTGCAAAGCCATGACTTTTTGCAGAACACAACCTGTGCATGTTCAATATTTGTTAGACGGCCATCTTCTTGAGAATATATCTCAAATTAATGACCTAGGCAACTTACTTGATCGTAAACTCTCATTCAACGATCACATTGAGTTCATGGTAAATAAAGCCATGAAGGTCTTAGGTTTCATTAAGCGTTGGTCTAAGGAATTCAATGACCCTTATACGACTAAACAGCTTTATGTCTCTCTGGTACGTCCCATCCTCGAGTATGGGTCCTGTTTGTGGTCTCCACAGTATCAGACTTATAAAGACAAAATCGAATCGGTGCAAAAGAAGTTTCTAATTTTCGCACTAAGAAACTTAAACTGGTCACCACAACTTAACCTACCGCCATATCCTAGTAGATTACTATTAATTAATCTTCCTTCCCTTTCACACCGTCGCACTGTGCTGGGTGTAACTTTCATTCTAAAACTTATCAATGGTGATATTAACTCTCCTTTCTTGATTAACAAATTAAACTTTTCAATTCCTATTAGATCAACCCGATTCTTTTCCTTATTAACAATTAGCACTTGCCCTACTAATTACCTTATGCATGAACCTTTTAGAGTACTATGTTCTGAGTTTAACAGACTTTACGGGGTTATTAGATTAGAGTCTTCTATTTCTACCAATAAAGCCTTAATCTTAGAACATTTACGCACACATTAATTAATTAATCTCTGGTGGTGGTCATTGATTTGATTGGGTTTTCCTGGGTTTCCCCAATCCTAGCAACGAATGTTGAATCAATTTACATTTACTCACCCCAGAACTATTTATTTATTATTTTTATTTTATATTTTCCTTCAATTTAATTCTAATTTTATATTTTAAATATTTAATATATATAATTTAATTATTTTTAAATTTAATTTTAATTTTACATTTAATTTTAAATTTCTGTCGACTGTGTATAGTTGACATTAAATAAATAAATAAATAAATAAATAAATAAATAAATAAATAAATAAATAAATAAGAATGTCATTTTTTACATCAATCACCGCATTGAGGTTTCTTAGTGTATCATTACCCAAGATACCATGAAACGTTATTAGAGTGGATAATAAGAAGAATTTGATTGGGTGATCTGGTCGATTAAATAAGCTAAGGTTAGTATGGTGGGTAATCTTTGTTTGCCCTCCAACAGAATTTGCAAAGAATGGCTTTTCGTTAGGTTTAGGTGTTTGTACTAGATTTGACTAAATGTAATTTTGATTTGATCCTGTGTCGATTAGAAATTTAAAAGTTTTCCCGTCCCTCGTAGCACAATTTAAATAAGGTAGCGAGGAATTGTTTATGCTAAAAAATGGATATAAGATGTGTCAACTGTCTCTGTGGGGCCTGACTGGAAATGTAGCTTGGACGTGGCGTTTGATATGGTCGTTGTCCCATTTGGGGTTGTTGACTATAAGGTTGATGCAAATGTGGTGGATTAGAATGACTCATGACGGGTCTACCACTTGGTTGGTAGTATAGTCTTGGATCAAAATTCCTCCAATGGCTTTGACCATAGCTAGCTGGTTTGGTATTCATTGATACCGATGGTCTTGGTGGTAAGTTTGGAGGTGGCTGCCTAGATCTGGGTACGAATAAATTCCAATGTTCTTGGTTTTCGACTAAAGAACAGAGGTGCAAAGCATGACATAAACCTCTAGGTTCTTCAAAAGCAAGATGTCTTGGCAGGTCGCCATTGAGACCTCTCATAAAGACGTTAAAAGCTTTGCCGTGATAAACGTCTGTTAACACTCTTATTACTTCTGGAGATTCTTCTCTTGCTCCAATCTGGTTCAAAATCAGTGACAAATTATGGTAAATTGCTTGATAGAACTCGTGTATGGTCATGTATCCCTGTTTTAATGAAGACAACTGATATTCGAGAGTCTTCAAGTCTCTTTTGTCAGCATAACGTGACGTAAGACACTTTGAGATAGCCTTCCAATTTAAAGGAGTATTGTAAGATTAGAGAATTTCTTCGGCTTCGCCGACTATCTTTGTTCGTATGTCAAGAGTAACTAGATAGTATCTATATGAATTTTCTTGACCCGCGAATACTTTGATTAGCTTGCAAACATCAGGTACCTTATCTTTGTCTTGACCTGTTGTTGGAGCCACGTATGGCACGTATGGTGGCTGTTGGATCCACTCTTCTAGCTCGTGAGCTACCGGCTAAGTCGAGGTTAGACATTGCTGATGCTAGATTGTCGGGCATGTTCTATTAGATACGGTTTCACTGTTCGGACGATATGGTACACTAGGTAGGTTTGCACGGACCACTATGAATAGCTCACTGATTTTGTTAAAGAATGTTTTTGTCTTTTATTTTGTGAAAGCCAGTGTCTGGATTGTTCCTTTTATCCTGGAGGGACCCGTAGGATTCGCAGAATTGGAGAATGTTATACTGCAGTTCGCAGTGATTTTATTTCTTTATATTTTTACGTTACGTTATCACTTTTAATTGTTAATTTATTTTCACTTGCTTATGATTTGAATGTCACACGCTTAATAAACATTTAAAAATGTATAAATTGTAGGGTATATAGTGTAAATTGTAAAAACTTATTATTATTTTTCTTTGTGTACTTAAATTTTAATTTTGTTTTCTTTTCAATTTGTATTTTTTCTTTTTAAATTTCAAGAATATTTTCATTCTTGATTGTTAACTTAGTTGCTATTCTTATAAATAGTATATCATTCCGGTGCCTCTTCCCACGCTGGTACTACGGATTTCTCCTTTTCGTCCTGCGATGCGGCTTAGCGGCGGTGTGCAGGTTACTGGGGATCTTGGTTGGTACACTTTAAGTTGCGCGGTGGTCTGCGAACGGATACTACTGACCTGGACAACGGTTACGGTTGAACCTGATGAACTTTTCGGATATATCGCGAAAAAATAGTTTTTTTTTTAAATCGCACTTCCCGTTGTGGCTTTATTCTAAGTCACTTATGACGACACTGTGTGGCTACTTAAGGCACTTTGTTTTGCGATGCGATTGTCCTTTTTGTTCACCAGATCCCTGCTCGGGCGCCAATTAATAAATCCGGTGATTTATTTTATAAAAAAAGCGTTGTGCTTTTATTGAGTACTAATTTCGAACTATCTTTAGACAATGCTAATTAATAAAAATAATAACTCTGCCGCCGCTGTTGCTGCCGCTGCTGCTGCCGTCGCTGCTGGTGTTCCCACGTTGCTGCAGGTTGCGTAAATGTCCCACGGTCCGCTTGTGCTGACGCAGGGCACGTGGAAGATGTGCTGCGCTTTGCGCTGTGGTCGTTGGCTTTTTGGTGATCGCAACTACTGTTGCGCTGACCCAAGGCACGTGGCGGATATGATGAGGTTTTCCAGGTATCCCTCGACTGCTGTGCAGTTGAACCTGGGCACGAGGTGGACGTGCTGCAGACATTGCAGACTTTGCAGAATAGGCTGAGTGCGTTGTTGTTGTAATGCACTTAGCCACTAAGTTATTTCGTAAGCTTTGTTGTTAGCTCATTGCACTTTGGCACGAGGTGAATGTGCTGCAGACATTGCAGACTTTGCAGAATTTGCTGAGTGCAATGTTGTTGTTGATGCACTTAGCTATTTGGCTTTTGAATAAGCTTTGTTGTTAACTTATGTAAATGTCCCACTAGATTAAGTTTGTCGTTAGAAATAGGTTTTATATTAGTTATTCAGATTTTTGTGAAGGTAGGCGCATTGCCGAGCTGCAACCTTGCTGCTTGCGGGCAAGCCAGCGCACTTTGCAACCAGACGCAAGAAAAAATAACTTTTTAAATTTTAAATTAACAATATATTGAAGCTCGAAAATGTGTTACATATTTATTTGTTTTACTAAATTTCGGTGTATTTTAAGAACTGACGACAATAACGTTCTTACTTGCATTTTAACATTGACGCAAAGGATGGCCCTATGCGATCTCTCACGCGCTACCTCCGCTGGGACCGCTCGTAACGACTCCGAGCCTCTGCTGGAACGCCTCGTTAGAAAATTGTATGTCAAAACACTTGTATGAAATGTCCGATCTATGTGTTATTTGGTCAATGCTCCAATCAAGTACCCTAAAACAGGACGACTGATATTAGGAAGCGTGCGTGAAAGCGGTGCCTGTATCAAAGAGGTTTTTTAACTTACATAAACTGTATGTTGTCACGGTTACTCAGTTACTTTTGTAATTTTGTTTCCTAAATAATTTTTTTTTTGTCATCTGATCTGGTTGAAATTTACAATATAAACACATAATTTACTATCTGATGAATTTCTTTTCAAAACCAATTATCTTATTTAAGTGTTTTTTTTTGTTGTCGGAGGGGGTAAGGCATCCAAAAAGTATAGATAACATTATCTGCATAATTTATACAGGAAAATTATTCAATTATTTGAACATTCAATTATTTCAGTAAATTTGAAGAGCTTATGGTGTACTAGAGTTTTCAAATAAACTTTGAAATTGCTAGCTCTAGCCACTCAACCACACGCTCGAAAAGACGGATGGAAAGGACTTAACCGTTTTATTTTTTTTTTTTATTTTTGATTATAAGTCAAAATACATTTAGTTTATATGATGAGAAACAGCTCATTGTCCCTGTTATGCACATTCTTACAAGAATCAAAAAACACTGGGAATATAAATTTTGAAATGATTTTAAAATGAAATTATAACCGCAGTTATAACCGTGATAAGCGTGATAACCGTGATAACCGCAACACAATTACTATGAATTGACTTAATCTAGTTATATCATCTTCTTGGAAGAATTTGCCTTAAGAACACCGCTCGCTTTGCAGCAATCTATCGCATTTGAAGTGCTGCTGAGCAACAAACAAATTTTTATAGGAAAGACGCAAGCGTTCGCAGAAGAGTTGTGAGATAACACTCCCACACACCCTTACATATACGTTGTTACTTGGAAACATGACACAGAGTATTCCTCAGTCGAGCTAGTTTGTCGTTACCGTTTTTACCTTTTAAAGAGTGACTCTCAGGAACTAAAAGATTTAGAATGCCACTAGTTTCAAATTTTACACACAGGTTCTTTTGTATAAAATAGAGAAATAGGATTTTATTATTTTCTCTTCAAGAGTTTGTGGTGGTGACGGATCATTCCAGCCTAGTTTGGTTAATGCGCCAGCAAAATGTCTCTGGACGATTGGCTCGGTGGGTATTTCGGCTTCAACAGTTAAAATACTCCATATCCCATCGAAAAGGGAAAGAACATGTTGTACCGGACGCTCTATCCCGGCTTCATGAAGGAGATTTGGCCGAGATCATTGGAGGACCTTTAGTGAATTTAGAATCGGAAGCTTTTTATGAAGGCGATTATAAGGACTTGTTAACAACTTTCAACAAAATCCTGCAAAGTTCCCGACATCAAACTCGATCCACCATACATCTATATTAGAACCGAGCATACTTCGAGAGACCTCACAAGAGCTAGGTTCGTGGAAATTGTGGGTGCCGAAAGGCCTACGAATTGAGGTTCTAATGCAAGCGCATGATAGTCTCTCAGCCACTCATGGGGGCATAGCAAAGACATTGTAAAGAGTAAGGCGTTGCTTATTTTGGCCCAAGCTGATTAGGGAAGTTCGCGAATACGTGAGAAGCTGTGAAGTTTGTAAAATGACAAAAGCTCCGAATTATACTCTTCGCCCCCTATGGGGGTACATCAACCTACTACTCGACCATTTCAAAAGTTGTATGTGGATTTGTCCGTATCCCCGTAGCAAAAACGGGCATATTGGACTCCTAATTGTACTTGACCATTTTAGCAAGTACCACCCGACACAAATCCGGGAAGGCCAAGAGGTATTTAGGCGTAACTTTCTGCTAAGCAAATTCGCGCAGAATATCAATGCGAAACTGCCACCTCAGTTCAGGAAGTGCCGAGTGCGCAAAGCGTTAGGTAACAGCTACTATCTTTTGAAAGATTTGTCGGATAAAGAACTGGGAACTTACCATGCGAAAGACATACGGGTCTAGATTCTCGCTAATCGTTACTACGCAAGGGTGTAAGATTATCGGGGGTTGTAACGGACGGGACCGTTGCAGAACTTTTTAAAATTTTTGAAATCCAACGGACACTCGCGATAAGAGCTCAATCGAATACGTATGAAAGAGAATTAGATAAAAATCTTATCGCGAACGCACAGCTCGTCTCACGCACAATTGAGCGCTCAAGGTCAGGCTTGCACATTGATAAGATCGGTAAAATGCAATGCAGCGATTAGAAAAGCTCATTAACCGCGGCGTACGTCACGCACATCCGTAAGCCCAAAATTTGGGTATATAAGGGCCGCTTCGGAAAAAATGCGTTCTCTTTTTTCTTGCTGCTTCGTTCGAGTAGTCACCGGGAAAAATAACCTTTTTCATCGCAAACCGTACAAAAAATATACAAAAAATAAAAATAAAACTTTATAAAATAAAATAAAATGACCTCGTCGTCACAGTTGTGCCGGGCTGTGAAATTTCGGCAAGGCCCGCGACTCGATCGTTAAACCTCCACGGAGCCGCCGCCGCCGCGCACAAGCAGCATCAGCCGCACAAGCGCCGCCGCCGCCGCACATAACCTCCACGGAGCCGCCGCCGCCGCGCACCAGCAGCATCCGCCGCACCTAATCCACGGAGCCGCCGCCGCCGCACACGTGCAGTCTCAGCAGCACCAGAGCCGCCGCCGCCGCACCTAATCCACGGAGCCGCCGCCGCCGCGCACAAGCAGATTTAAAATATGACCGATTTTATTGGTGCTTAAATTAGGATACCGTCAGTAAAAATTTTATTTTTTTTTTTTTGGTGAAAAAAATGGAAAAATGTGTGTATGAGTGTGGGTGCAAGTGAATGCCCGCGACAGCAAGTGATTTTTTTAATATTATTTTTCTTTTGATGCTCACCTTCTCGCGGGTAGTAACAGTGTCATCGTTGAGTGCCGCGCACCCAGGAGAAGGCCTTCGTCCAGGATGGTCTTGGTGGTAAGTTTGGAGGTGGCTGCCTAGATCTGGGTACGAATAAATTCCAATGTTCTTGGTTTTCGACTAAAGAACAGAGGTGCAAAGCATGACATAAACCTCTAGGTTCTTCAAAAGCAAGATGTCTTGGCAGGTCGCCATTGAGACCTCTCATAAAGACGTTAAAAGCTTTGCCGTGATAAACGTCTGTTAACACTCTTATTACTTCTGGAGATTCTTCTCTTGCTCCAATCTGGTTCAAAATCAGTGACAAATTATGGTAAATTGCTTGATAGAACTCGAGTATGGTCATGTATCCCTGTTTTAATGAAGACAACTGATATTCGAGAGTCTTCAAGTCTCTTTTGTCAGCATAACGTGACGTAAGACACTTTGAGATAGCCTTCCAATTTAAAGGAGTATTGTAAGATTAGAGAATTTCTTCGGCTTCGCCGACTATCTTTGTTCGTATGTCAAGAGTAACTAGATAGTATCTATATGAATTTTCTTGACCCGCGAATACTTTGATTAGCTTGCAAACATCAGGTACCTTATCTTTGTCTTGACCTGTTGTTGGAGCCACGTATGGCACGTATGGTGGCTGTTGGATCCACTCTTCTAGCTCGTGAGCTACCGGCTAAGTCGAGGTTAGACATTGCTGATGCTAGATTGTCGGGCATGTTCTATTAGATACGGTTTCACTGTTCGGACGATATGGTACACTAGGTAGGTTTGCACGGACCACTATGAATAGCTCACTGATTTTGTTAAAGAATGTTTTTGTCTTTTATTTTGTGAAAGCCAGTGTCTGGATTGTTCCTTTTATCCTGGAGGGACCCGTAGGATTCGCAGAATTGGAGAATGTTATACTGCAGTTCGCAGTGATTTTATTTCTTTATATTTTTACGTTACGTTATCACTTTTAATTGTTAATTTATTTTCACTTGCTTATGATTTGAATGTCACACGCTTAATAAACATTTAAAAATGTATAAATTGTAGGGTATATAGTGTAAATTGTAAAAACTTATTATTATTTTTCTTTGTGTACTTAAATTTTAATTTTGTTTTCTTTTCAATTTGTATTTTTTCTTTTTAAATTTCAAGAATATTTTCATTCTTGATTGTTAACTTAGTTGCTATTCTTATAAATAGTATATCATTCCGGTGCCTCTTCCCACGCTGGTACTACGGATTTCTCCTTTTCGTCCTGCGATGCGGCTTAGCGGCGGTGTGCAGGTTACTGGGGATCTTGGTTGGTACACTTTAAGTTGCGCGGTGGTCTGCGAACGGATACTACTGACCTGGACAACGGTTACGGTTGAACCTGATGAACTTTTCGGATATATCGCGAAAAAAATAGTTTTTTTTTTTTAAATCGCACTTCCCGTTGTGGCTTTATTCTAAGTCACTTATGACGACACTGTGTGGCTACTTAAGGCACTTTGTTTTGCGATGCGATTGTCCTTTTTGTTCACCAGATCCCTGCTCGGGCGCCAATTAATAAATCCGGTGATTTATTTTATAAAAAAAGCGTTGTGCTTTTATTGAGTACTAATTTCGAACTATCTTTAGACAATGCTAATTAATAAAAATAATAACTCTGCCGCCGCTGTTGCTGCCGCTGCTGCTGCCGTCGCTGCTGGTGTTCCCACGTTGCTGCAGGTTGCGTAAATGTCCCACGGTCCGCTTGTGCTGACGCAGGGCACGTGGAAGATGTGCTGCGCTTTGCGCTGTGGTCGTTGGCTTTTTGGTGATCGCAACTACTGTTGCGCTGACCCAAGGCACGTGGCGGATATGATGAGGTTTTCCAGGTATCCCTCGACTGCTGTGCAGTTGAACCTGGGCACGAGGTGGACGTGCTGCAGACATTGCAGACTTTGCAGAATAGGCTGAGTGCGTTGTTGTTGTAATGCACTTAGCCACTAAGTTATTTCGTAAGCTTTGTTGTTAGCTCATTGCACTTTGGCACGAGGTGAATGTGCTGCAGACATTGCAGACTTTGCAGAATTTGCTGAGTGCAATGTTGTTGTTGATGCACTTAGCTATTTGGCTTTTGAATAAGCTTTGTTGTTAACTTATGTAAATGTCCCACTAGATTAAGTTTGTCGTTAGAAATAGGTTTTATATTAGTTATTCAGATTTTTGTGAAGGTAGGCGCATTGCCGAGCTGCAACCTTGCTGCTTGCGGGCAAGCCAGCGCACTTTGCAACCAGACGCAAGAAAAAATAACTTTTTAAATTTTAAATTAACAATATATTGAAGCTCGAAAATGTGTTACATATTTATTTGTTTTACTAAATTTCGGTGTATTTTAAGAACTGACGACAATAACGTTCTTACTTGCATTTTAACATTGACGCAAAGGATGGCCCTATGCGATCTCTCACGCGCTACCTCCGCTGGGACCGCTCGTAACGACTCCGAGCCTCTGCTGGAACGCCTCGTTAGAAAATTGTATGTCAAAACACTTGTATGAAATGTCCGATCTATGTGTTATTTGGTCAATGCTCCAATCAAGTACCCTAAAACAGGACGACTGATATTAGGAAGCGTGCGTGAAAGCGGTGCCTGTATCAAAGAGGTTTTTTAACTTACATAAACTGTATGTTGTCACGGTTACTCAGTTACTTTTGTAATTTTGTTTCCTAAATAATTTTTTTTTTGTCATCTGATCTCGTTGAAATTTACAATATAAACACATAATTTACTATCTGATGAATTTCTGTTCAAAACCAATTATCTTATTTAAGTGTTTTTTTTTTGTTGTCGGAGGGGTAAGGCATCCAAAAAGTATAGATAACATTATCTGCATAATTTATACAGGAAAATTATTCAATTATTTGAACATTCAATTATTTCAGTAAATTTGAAGAGCTTATGGTGTACTAGAGTTTTCAAATAAACTTTGAAATTGCTAGCTCTAGCCACTCAACCACACGCTCGAAAAGACGGATGGAAAGGACTTAACCGATTTGATTTTTTTTTTTATTTTTGATTATAAGTCAAAATACGTTTAGTTTATATGATGAGAAACAGCTCATTGTCCCTGTTATGCACATTCTTACAAGAATCAAAAAACACTGGGAATATAAATTTTGAAATGATTTTAAAATGAAATTATAACCGCAGTTATAACCGTGATAAGCGTGATAACCGTGATAACCGCAACACAATTACTATGAATTGACTTAATCTAGTTATATCATCTTCTTGGAAGAATTTGCCTTAAGAACACCGCTCGCTTTGCAGCAATCTATCGCATTTGAAGTGCTGCTGAGCAACAAACAAATTTTTATAGGAAAGACGCAAGCGTTCGCAGAAGAGTTGTGAGATAACACTCCCACACACCCTTACATATACGTTGTTACTTGGAAACATGACACAGAGTATTCCTCAGTCGAGCTAGTTTGTCGTTACCGTTTTTACCTTTTTAAAGAGTGACTCTCAGGAACTAAAAGATTTAGAATGCCACTAGTTTCAAATTTTACACACAGGTTCTTTTGTATAAAATAGAGAAATAGGATTTTATTATTTTCTCTTCAAGAGTTTGTGGTGGTGACGGATCATTCCAGCCTAGTTTGGTTAATGCGCCAGCAAAATGTCTCTGGACGATTGGCTCGGTGGGTATTTCGGCTTCAACAGTTAAAATACTCCATATCCCATCGAAAAGGGAAAGAACATGTTGTACCGGACGCTCTATCCCGGCTTCATGAAGGAGATTTGGCCGAGATCATTGGAGGACCTTTAGTGAATTTAGAATCGGAAGCTTTTTATGAAGGCGATTATAAGGACTTGTTAACAACTTTCAACAAAATCCTGCAAAGTTCCCGACATCAAACTCGATCCACCATACATCTATATTAGAACCGAGCATACTTCGAGAGACCTCACAAGAGCTAGGTTCGTGGAAATTGTGGGTGCCGAAAGGCCTACGAATTGAGGTTCTAATGCAAGCGCATGATAGTCTCTCAGCCACTCATGGGGGCATAGCAAAGACATTGTAAAGAGTAAGGCGTTGCTTATTTTGGCCCAAGCTGATTAGGGAAGTTCGCGAATACGTGAGAAGCTGTGAAGTTTGTAAAATGACAAAAGCTCCGAATTATACTCTTCGCCCCCTATGGGGGTACATCAACCTACTACTCGACCATTTCAAAAGTTGTATGTGGATTTGTCCGTATCCCCGTAGCAAAAACGGGCATATTGGACTCCTAATTGTACTTGACCATTTTAGCAAGTACCACCCGACACAAATCCGGGAAGGCCAAGAGGTATTTAGGCGTAACTTTCTGCTAAGCAAATTCGCGCAGAATATCAATGCGAAACTGCCACCTCAGTTCAGGAAGTGCCGAATGCGCAAAGCGTTAGGTAACAGCTACTATCTTTTGAAAGATTTGTCGGATAAAGAACTGGGAACTTACCATGCGAAAGACATACGGGTCTAGATTCTCGCTAATCGTTACTACGCAAGGGTGTAAGATTATCGGGGGTTGTAACGGACGGGACCGTTGCAGAACTTTTTAAAATTTTTGAAATCCAACGGACACTCGCGATAAGAGCTCAATCGAATACGTATGAAAGAGAATTAGATAAAAATCTTTTCGCGAACGCACAGCTCGTCTCACGCACAATTGAGCGCTCAAGGTCAGGCTTGCACATTGATAAGATCGGTAAAATGCAATGCAGCGATTAGAAAAGCTCATTAACCGCGGCGTACGTCACGCACATCCGTAAGCCCAAAATTTGGGTATATAAGGGCCGCTTCGGAAAAAATGCGTTCTCTTTTTTCTTGCTGCTTCGTTCGAGTAGTCACCGGGAAAAATAACCTTTTTCATCGCAAACCGTACAAAAAAATATACAAAAAAATAAAAATAAAACTTTATAAAATAAAATAAAATGACCTCGTCGTCACAGTTGTGCCGGGCTGTGAAATTTCGGCAAGGCCCGCGACTCGATCGTTAAACCTCCACGGAGCCGCCGCCGCCGCGCACAAGCAGCATCAGCCGCACAAGCGCCGCCGCCGCCGCACATAACCTCCACGGAGCCGCCGCCGCCGCGCACCAGCAGCATCCGCCGCACCTAATCCACGGAGCCGCCGCCGCCGCGCACAAGCAGATTTAAAATATGACCGATTTTATTGGTGCTTAAATTAGGATACCGTCAGTAAAAATTTTATTTATTTTTTTTTTGGTGAAAAAAATGGAAAAATGTGTGTATGAGTGTGGGTGCAAGTGAATGCCCGCGACAGCAAGTGATTTTTTTAATATTATTTTTCTTTTGATGCTCACCTTCTCGCGGGTAGTAACAGTGTCATCGTTGAGTGCCGCGCACCCAGGAGAAGGCCTTCGTCCAGGAGTTGCAGGGTAAGTGCACATACACTGTCTCTATTAATTATTCCTCCCACTCTCATTGCGTTCGTCTCGGGGGCCCTGGTCTCGAAGAACTCGATTGAGTTCACGGTATCGGGTCCGGATAGTCCGACACGATAGCAATGTGACTGGTTTGAGTTGCGATCCCACCCGTATTGCCTTCAGCAATATCGCAAAGGAATATTAATAAAATCATATATACTTGTGCTGTTTCGCTTATGCCCATTTAACGCCTGCACTGGCAGGCTGCATTCTATTATTATATTATTCTTCTCTTAGAATATCTATCTCGCGCACACACACACAGATATTTTTCCATTCCATACCTAAAGCTTAAGTTTTGAATAGCCTGAGTATGACACTAGGTCATACCCTGTAAAAGTGATAATCAAATGATATTTTTTTTTCTTTTCTCGAATTATTTTTCGGTCACGAACTAAGTAAAATGTAAATAAATCGAAATTGATAATGTTTATAGAGAAAGTTGATGATAAGGAAAAGTAATGTTGTAGTTTAACTCTATTCTTTCGCGAATTACCCCAAATGTTAAAATATCGAAATACATCCCCTACTGGAAATAATTTACGAAAACCAAATTTGCTGTGTTTAAGTTTGCTTGTAAGATTATCATTCGGTAAATAAATTGCGACTATAGAAATCTCGTCTATAGTACCAATGAAAGCAATTGCCTAAGTTTGTTTTGTTGACCTGAAGGGTTTGATACTGCCGTTTACAAATTGAGCTCAGGAAATGATGCGTGTCTAGAGAATTTCTAAGTTAGGGATCATGGTAATCTAAAAGGAGGAGGGGGGAAGGTTTAGGGGATCCATTGATGTGATCATCATTGGGTCATAGCACTGACCATATAACATATAGATGGGACATTTCATACAACGAAAACGGCCACAAAATTTCTTAGCGAGATACCCCAGTTCGATTGCCGACATACCCCAGTTCGAAGCGAACAGCTTCCGACAAGTTCGATCTCTCAATGAGCGAACCTATACTGAGTTAATAGCGTTTTGTACGTCGTCTAGGGCGGACGCTTCGTATAGAGCCCGCATGTTACTCTCATGATCGCAGGTAGAAAGAGCAAGTGAGAGTCCCTCACAACCAATGCTGTTCGCTGTTGAGAACTTCCTTCTTGCCTGCCTCTCTCATTCTGTTGCCCATTTTCATAGCTATGACAACAATTACACTCTCATCATCTTGTACGTACACATACTCATCGCTGTGTGTGGGTTCACAGCCGAATTTCATATTTTTGACTTTTGCTGCTGTTCGAGCTCAGCAAAGTTTTTTTTCCACTACCTGCGACGGGTCCGACCCATCGCACTGCAAGACGGATCTTTACCCTGTGTTGCGTAGCACAAGTTTAGAAGGCGGCATGCCATTATTTTTCTTACAGGGAATTTTTTATTTTGTCATTGCTTTACATGTCGCAGATTCTGAATTGGGCTACCCCACCAGATCAATGCCTGCCAGAATATACAAACATAAGCATAGCTTTTTGTGTGTACACACATGTCTACATGTGTGCGTGACTTTCTTGGGACTTCTTCTCGATTGCCAAATTATATTTCTAGCTCGAGAAAGACTTTTGATGCTTGGGAAGACAATTTGATACCCTGACCTTCCAAAAATACATAAATTGAAATTTGTATGGAATTACTAGTATTGCCAATTATTGTTATCGGATGGAAAGGAAAGTTGAAGGATGATGAGATTTATAGTATAGCCAATACATTTAAATTTGATTTTCCACATATATTTTTTTTTTTTCAAAAATATAATACCATATAATTATTATTGAGCGACATAACTAAACTACGAATCTCTGCACTCATGCGATAACAAAGTGCAGCTGCAATACTAGTAATTCCTTACAAATTTCAATTCATGTATTTGTGGAAGGTCAGGGTATCAAATTGTCTTCCCAATCATCAAAAGCCTTTCTCGAGCTAGAAATATAATTTGGCAATCGAGAAGAAGTCCCAAGCAAAGTCACGCACACATGTAGACATGTGTGTACACACAAAAAGCTATGCTTGTGTTTGTATATTCTGGCAGGCATTGATCTGGTGGGATAGCCCAATTCAGAATCTGTGACATGCAAAGCAATGACAAAATAAAAATTCCCTGTAAGAAAAATAATGGCATGCCGCCTTGTAAACTTGTGCTACGCAACACAGGGTAAAGATGCGTCTTGCAGTGCGATGGGTCGGACCCGTCGCAGGTAGTGGAAAAAAACTTTGCTGAGCTCGAACAGCAGCAAAAGTCAAAAATATGAAATAGGCTGTGGACCCACACACAGTGACGATTATGTGCGTACAAGATGTTGAGAGTGTATTTGTTTTTGTTGTCATAGCTATGAAAATGGGCAACAGAATGAGAGAGGCAGGCAAGAAGTAAGCTCTCAAGAGCGAACAGCATTGGTTGTGAGGGACTCTTTCATGCAAATTTGCTGTTTCTACCTGCGATCATAGGAACAACATGCGGGCTCTATACGAAGCGTCCGCCCTAGACGACGTACAAAACGCTATTAACTCAGTATAGGTTCGCTCATTGAGAGATCGAACTTGACGGAAGCTGTTCGCTTCGAACTGGGGTATGTCGGCAATCGAACTGGGGTATCTCGCTAAGAAATTTCGTGGCCGTTTTCGTTGTATGAAATGTCCCATCTATATGTTATATGGTCAGTGGTCATAGGTAGGGTAGGGTATAGACCGCTGGAGTCCCTCACCATCTAGGACTCTAGCCCATGCCTCTTCTGCTCGTCGGGTCGAGTTCGTTTTCTCCATTGATTTTGTTGACCTAGTATCTTTTTCGCCATCTCGTTGTTTTGTTTTTAGATCGTTTTACGATGTTGTTAATTGATTTAATAAACGTCTTTGGGTACTCTCGAAGAAGAGAGACGTTTAGCAATTCGCGAATACCGCCTGATTAAGCATTTGTAGTTTCAGTTAGGGATCGTATCTTTTATGGAAAATTAAAGCTATCTGTAACAGGGAGTTGCCCGAATTAGCAAACCCACACCCATCCCGAAAGAGCTAAGGGGCCAGAGGATCCCATTCCGGTAATTTTGGACCACCCAGGATAGTCGGAGTATTTGAAGTATACACTGACTCTCCATTTTCGGCCGAGCATCGTTATTATCCTGTGGCTACCCTAGAGGCTGGAAGCCTATAACGTTTGTTCTGTCTCAATTGTTACAGAGCTGGCGATGAGAGCGCATGCAATGAGAGAGCGCAAAGTTAGGGAGAGTGACGAAAAGTAACAGACGAGAGTAAGCAAAAAAAAGAAAAAGCAATAAACTCAGCTGTTAGCGACGCGCACTGTTTGTAAAATCTACAAATAGAATGAAATTATTTAATAGCAAACACACGAAGTTTGACACTAGCACCAGTAATAACGCACTACACAATAATATTGTTAAAATCGGTACCTTTTAAAGTATTAAACTACAGCACGAATTAAAGATTTCAAGTGATTTAATAGAGCAAAATTAGACACGTCTACTTTGTACAACAACCGAAGTGTTATATTCAAGGTAGCTTTTCCACCTTTTGAGTTTACCGTTTTGGTTCTTGTTGCTTAGCGCAAATTGTAATGGTTGGTGGTCTGTGAATATAACGACCTTTGAAGTACTGTAAAGGTACATGCGTAAACTTTGAAGAGCCCACACTATGGCTAACATTTCATTCTCATTTGTGGCATAGTTCTCTTCAGAGCTGGTTAGTGTACGCGAAATGAAGGTAATTGGTCAGCCATTTTGTTCCAATACTGCGCCGATGGAGTAATTGGAGGCATCTGTTGTGAGTTGAAACTCTTTTGTGAAGTCCGGGTATGCAAGTATTACATCTTGCGAAACTAAAGTCCTTTTAATTTTTTCGAACGCTTTTTTGCACTTTTGGTCGAGCACTATGTTTATTTTAAGTGAATTGTTTTTAGAAGATCGACCATTTTCTCCCCTGAGTAGGGTTTTGAGTGGCTTTGCCAATTTGGCGTAGTCACGAATAAAGCGTCTGTAGTAGCTTGAAAGACCTAGAAAAGATCTTCAATCTTTTAGGGTCTTTGGTATTGGGAAATTGTTGATGGCTTTGACTTTTCCTTTATTGGTCTTAACACCGTTATTGGAAATAGTAAATCCAAGAAAATCGACTGCATTTCTGAAGAATTCGCACTTATCTATTTGAACTTTCATGTTAGCCTTAGCTAAAGTTGAGAATACTTTGTCAAGGTCTTGGCTGTGCTCAATTTCTGATTTGCTAAAGATTATTATGTCGTCGATGTAGACATAGCATCTCGTTCCAATGTGCTCTCGTAATATATCATCGAGTGCTCTTTGGAAAATGGATGGCGAATTCTTTAAACCAAACGGTAGTCTGGTAAGTTCGAATTTTCCGCCATTTACGATGAACGCGGTTTTCTCTATGTCTTTAGCGGGATCTGGTGGAAACTTTTAGATCAGGTACGGTAAAGTATTTATTTCTACCTAATTGTGCGATTATTTCTCCTGTCTCAGGTATCGGATAACGGTCTGATATTGTTATAGAGTTTAATTTTCTATAATCTATAACGAGTCTGTACTTTTATTCGCCTGATGCATCTGCTTTCTTGGGTACTATCCATACTGGGCCGTGACCGTGAAGGTCTTATTATGCCATTATCGAGTAGCTGATTAATTTGCTTTTCGACTTCTGGTCTTAGAGACGCTGGATAGGGATAATGTCTGCTATGTGCTCGTATGTCCGTATTTGTCTTAATTTCTCCTCTCACTGCTGTGGTATATGTTATGTTTTCGTCTGGTTCTGCGAATAATTCGGAGTGCACTTTTACTATACGGTTAAGTATATTTTTTTGGCTTCCTGTCATGTGGTCTGTTCTAATGTTAATGTGGTTTACTGTTTGAGTTGCCATTTGTCTTATCTTTACTTTATAGTTGCCGTTTATGATAAGAAACAACTTAACAGTGGCTGTTGTACAAAGTGGACGTGTCTAATTTTGCTCTTCTTAAATCACTTAAATTCCGTATCTCTTACTGTAGTTTAATACGTTTAAAGGTACCAAATTTAACAATATTATTGTGTAGTGTGTATTTCTGGTGCTAGTGTCAAACTACGTGTGTTTGGTTTTATAAAAATTGCATTTTTTTTTGTAATTATATTTACAAACAGTGCGCGTCGCTTACAGCTGTGTTTTTTCTATTTCGCTTATTCTCGTCTTTTCGTCACTCTCCTAACTTGTGCTCTCTCATTGCATGCGTATCTATATAACTTGCGCTCTTTATCGCCCGCTCTTATAATAACTGTATTCTTATTGTCTCTCTCTTGCTCTGTTTGCATTGTGTTATTGCTGGTTGTTTTTCTACAGCACTCGACAAAAGGTTAGTTACATTTCAATTGTAATCTCACTTATCAATTTCTCCAATTTCTCTTTTTGCTTTCTTATATTTCCTTACATCATGACTTCGTGCGGCATCAAAGTCTGTAAGGTAATGTCCGATCCTAAGGCAGATTTTATAAGCTGCTGGTTGTGTGACAATCTAGCGCATGTTAAATGTGCAGGTTTCACAGTGCGTGTAAAAGATTACATCGCCAATAAGACCGGCCTTAAATGGTGTTGCGAAGCTTGCCGTGAGACGGAGATTAATATGCAATCATTTGCAATGCATACGCGCAATAACTTCTTTGCGTTGAAAAAAGCTTTGACCTTCTTCATAGGGATTTCCAGGCAATGGAATTTAAGTTTAATAATTTTAAAATTTTTACTGAGGCGCCTATGGTCTCTGAGCCTCCCTGTAATAGCTTACCACCGGAGGTAATTATCACTCCGGTTTTGAATAATGATAATATGACTGTAACAATTCCTTCTGCAGCTACTTCAAACCCGCGTAGCTCTAAACCAAATAGACCCAAAAAAGATAGGCCTTCAAATGATATGCCTCTTGTGTCATCTGAGGTCAATCATCTTCGTGTGTTCAATTCTCCTAAGCTTCCCGCGCCTCCCAATGTTCTTCCTAGCGTAGTGGAGACTGCTAGACCTCTGAAGTCTATACCTAATAGACGCCAAATTTTTATTTCTCGCCTGGCATCTGAAACTTCAACTCAAGATGTTAAGACGTATATTTTAAACAAGCTTAATAATAATTGTCCCAACATGTCCGTTGAGAAATTTAAATTTAAGCATCACAGAGAAATTTCCTCCTTCAAAATATCTGTCCCCACAAGTGTATTTAGTACTATTTGTACTAATGCTTTTTGGCTGGATGATATGGTTGTAAAGGAGTACAGTCCGCAAAAGAGACATAAGTCTTCTGTTTCCCCTTCTCTTCCTACTAATGTTCCGTCAAAAAACTAATAAATTCTTCAAATCTGTTAGCTTATCAGAATGTTAGAGGCCTTAAGTCAAAACTTTCTAACCTTTATGTAGATAGTTTTTCTTTCGAACATAACATTTTGGCATTTACTGAGACCTGGCTTAAACCTGACATTCTTGATGCATCTATACTTTCACCTCTTTATGTTACTTATAGATGTGATAGAATGGATAGAAAAGGTGGTGGTGTCCTTATTGCGATAAAGTCTAATCTTATATCGCAATTAGTAAATAACTCCCCACTAATATAGAAATTGTATGTGTGAAAGTGCGAATTCATAACATTAACTTATTTATTTCCTGTTCATATATTCCTCCCCACTCTGATTTATCTGTATACCTAGCTCACTTAACGGTAATTCAATCTTTGTCCAGCATGCTTTTGGATAAAGACTGTTTGGTAGTTGTTGGTGACTTTAACTTGCCCGATGTTATTTGGTCGGATAACAACGACTTAATGACTTCTAACGAGTTTCTGTCGGGACTTCTTGAACTAAATCTATCTCAGGTCAACTCAATTCGAAATTGCAGGAACCGAATTCTTGATCTTGTCTTTGTATCAGATCAGGTATGCGATACTGTTGTCCGAATTGATCCTTTAGTTTCACCTGAAGATGCGTTCCACCCCACTTTAGAGCTCGCTATTTTGCTGTCACCATCCGGGCAGCAAAATAAAACACTTCCAACCACTAAACACTACTGCTTTAGTAAAGTAAACTTTAGTGATCTCAATATTTTATTTAATAACTACGATTGGTCGGAATTGTACTCTTCTAATAATTTAGAAGGTGCGATAGACATTTTTATAGAGCTATTAACTCTATTTTTGAATCGAGTGTTCCTAGGGTGTATCATTCTGTCTACAAAACTTCCTTGGTTCTCTAGGGAACTTTGTAGACTTAAAAATTTGAAATCTAAACTTTACAAAAAGTTTAAATTATCTGGTAGGCTTACTGATTTTTCAAGGTATGTTAGTGCTAAGTCTGGCTTTGATACTTTGAACCACCGTTGCTATAGTGCATACTTAACTCGCTGTAGATTACAATTTGCTAAAAATCCTAAGCAGTTTTACAACTTCGTAAATCTAAAACGGCGAACTGCTACATATCCTTCTTCCTTAACTCTTAACGAGAAAACAGCTAGTACCGATCAATATATTTCGGACTTATTTGCAGATTTTTTCCAGGATACTTATTCGTCTAAGATTTACGATTCTAAGTGTCCTTATCCTTATACAATCTATCCATCTAACTCTGTTTTCGGTCCGCAGATTACGAAAAGTTCGTTAGGTTGTGAGCTGAGTCTGGTCAAGCCATCTTTTTCTCCCGGGCCAGATGGGATGCCTGGCTGTGTTCTCAGATACTGTGCAAATTCGCTCTGTAAGCCAATTCTTAAACTTTTTTGTTTGTCCGTTTCAGTTATGGAAAGAATCTTATGTTATTCCCTTACACAAAAAAGGCTCTAAATCTGACGTCATGAACTATAGAGCTATTTCTAAGTTGTCTGCTATTCCTAAATTATTCGAAGACTTTATTCAGGAGTGCACCAAGGTAGCCACCTCGGACCATTGCTTTTCAATTTATTTATTAATGACCTTCCGTCTATTATTAAGAATAGTGTTGTTTTGATGTATACGTTAAGTTATGCCTCTCTTATAAGGATCCTATTTCTGCTTCTTTGTTGCAAGCTGATCTAAATATTTTCAATTCATGGTGTAAAACCAATCTAATTGCCCTAAATTGCTCAAAGTGCAAAGCCATGACTTTTTGCAGAACACAACCTGTGCATGTTCAATATTTGTTAGACGGCCATCTTCTTGAGAATATATCTCAAATTAATGACCTAGGCAACTTACTTGATCGTAAACTCTCATTCAACGATCACATTGAGTTCATGGTAAATAAAGCCATGAAGGTCTTAGGTTTCATTAAGCGTTGGTCTAAGGAATTCAATGACCCTTATACGACTAAACAGCTTTATGTCTCTCTGGTACGTCCCATCCTCGAGTATGGGTCCTGTTTGTGGTCTCCACAGTATCAGACTTATAAAGACAAAATCGAATCGGTGCAAAAGAAGTTTCTAATTTTCGCACTAAGAAACTTAAACTGGTCACCACAACTTAACCTACCGCCATCTCCTAGTAGATTACTATTAATTAATCTTCCTTCCCTTTCACACCGTCGCACTGTGCTGGGTGTAACTTTCATTCTAAAACTTATCAATGGTGATATTAACTCTCCTTTCTTGATTAACAAATTAAACTTTTCAATTCCTATTAGATCAACCCGATTCTTTTCCTTATTAACAATTAGCACTTGCCCTACTAATTACCTTATGCATGAACCTTTTAGAGTACTATGTTCTGAGTTTAACAGACTTTACGGGGTTATTAGATTAGAGTCTTCTATTTCTACCAATAAAGCCTTAATCTTAGAACATTTACGCACACATTAATCAATTAATCTCTGGTGGTGGTCATTGATTTGATTGGGTTTTCCTGGGTTTCCCCAATCCTAGCAACGAATGTTGAATCAATTTACATTTACTCACCCCAGAACTATTTATTTATTATTTTTATTTTATATTTTCCTTCATTTTAATTCTAATTTTATATTTTAAATATTTAATATATATAATTTAATTATTTTTAAATTTAATTTTAATTTTACATTTAATTTTAAATTTCTGTCGACTGTGTATAGTTGACATTAAATAAATAAATAAATAAATAAATAAATAAATAAATAAATAAATAAATAAATAAATAAATAAATAAATAAATAAGAATGTCATTTTTTACATCAATCACCGCATTGAGGTTTCTTAGTGTATCATTACCCAAGATACCATGAAACGTTATTAGAGTGGATAATAAGAAGAATTTGATTGGGTGATCTGGTCGATTAAATAAGCTAAGGTTAGTATGGTGGGTAATCTTTGTTTGCCCTCCAACAGAATTTGCAAAGAATGGCTTTTCGTTAGGTTTAGGTGTTTGTACTAGATTTGACTAAATGTAATTTTGATTTGAACCTGTGTCGATTAGAAATTTAAAAGTTTTCCCGTCCCTCGTAGCACAATTTAAATAAGGTAGCGAGGAATTGTTTAGGCTAAAAAATGGATATAAGATGTGTCAACTGTCTCTGTGGGGCCTGACTGGAAATGTAGCTTGGACGTGGCGTTTGATATGGTCGTTGTCCCATTTGGGGTTGTTGACTATAAGGTTGATGCAAATGTGGTGGATTAGAATGACTCATGACGGGTCTACCACTTGGTTGGTAGTATAGTCTTGGATCAAAATTCCTCCAATGGCTTTGACCATAGCTAGCTGGTTTGGTATTCATTGATACCGATGGTCTTGGTGGTAAGTTTGGAGGTGGCTGCCTAGATCTGGGTACGAATAAATTCCAATGTTCTTGGTTTTCGACTAAAGAACAGAGGTGCAAAGCATGACATAAACCTCTAGGTTCTTCAAAAGCAAGATGTCTTGGCAGGTCGCCATTGAGACCTCTCATAAAGACGTTAAAAGCTTTGCCGTGATAAACGTCTGTTAACACTCTTATTACTTCTGGAGATTCTTCTCTTGCTCCAATCTGGTTCAAAATCAGTGACAAATTATGGTAAATTGCTTGATAGAACTCGTGTATGGTCATGTATCCCTGTTTTAATGAAGACAACTGATATTCGAGAGTCTTCAAGTCTCTTTTGTCAGCATAACGTGACGTAAGACACTTTGAGATAGCCTTCCAATTTAAAGGAGTATTGTAAGATTAGAGAATTTCTTCGGCTTCGCCGACTATCTTTGTTCGTATGTCAAGAGTAACTAGATAGTATCTATATGAATTTTCTTGACCCGCGAATACTTTGATTAGCTTGCAAACATCAGGTACCTTATCTTTGTCTTGACCTGTTGTTGGAGCCACGTATGGCACGTATGGTGGCTGTTGGATCCACTCTTCTAGCTCGTGAGCTACCGGCTAAGTCGAGGTTAGACATTGCTGATGCTAGATTGTCGGGCATGTTCTATTAGATACGGTTTCACTGTTCGGACGATATGGTACACTAGGTAGGTTTGCACGGACCACTATGAATAGCTCACTGATTTTGTTAAAGAATGTTTTTGTCTTTTATTTTGTGAAAGCCAGTGTCTGGATTGTTCCTTTTATCCTGGAGGGACCCGTAGGATTCGCAGAATTTGAGAATGTTATACTGCAGTTCGCAGTGATTTTATTTCTTTATATTTTTACGTTACGTTATCACTTTTAATTGTTAATTTATTTTCACTTGCTTATGATTTGAATGTCACACGCTTAATAAACATTTAAAAATGTATAAATTGTAGGGTATATAGTGTAAATTGTAAAAACTTATTATTATTTTTCTTTGTGTACTTAAATTTTAATTTTGTTTTCTTTTCAATTTGTATTTTTTCTTTTTAAATTTCAAGAATATTTTCATTCTTGATTGTTAACTTAGTTGCTATTCTTATAAATAGTATATCATTCCGGTGCCTCTTCCCACGCTGGTACTACGGATTTCTCCTTTTCGTCCTGCGATGCGGC
This sequence comes from Drosophila quadrilineata, assembly GCA_018150725.1. NCBI lineage: Eukaryota > Metazoa > Arthropoda > Insecta > Diptera > Drosophilidae > Drosophila > Drosophila quadrilineata. The sequence goes on from JAECWN010000450.1 coordinate 1,597,689, forward strand.
TTAGCGGCGGTGTGCAGGTTACTGGGGATCTTGGTTGGTACACTTTAAGTTGCGCGGTGGTCTGCGAACGGATACTACTGACCTGGACAACGGTTACGGTTGAACCTGATGAACTTTTCGGATATATCGCGAAAAAAATAGTTTTTTTTTTTTTAAATCGCACTTCCCGTTGTGGCTTTATTCTAAGTCACTGATGACGACACTGTGTGGCTACTTAAGGCACTTTGTTTTGCGATGCGATTGTCCTTTTTGTTCACCAGATCCCTGCTCGGGCGCCAATTAATAAATCCGGTGATTTATTTTATAAAAAAAGCGTTGTGCTTTTATTGAGTACTAATTTCGAACTATCTTTAGACAATGCTAATTAATAAAAATAATAACTCTGCCGCCGCTGTTGCTGCCGCTGCTGCTGCCGTCGCTGCTGGTGTTCCCACGTTGCTGCAGGTTGCGTAAATGTCCCACGGTCCGCTTGTGCTGACGCAGGGCACGTGGAAGATGTGCTGCGCTTTGCGCTGTGGTCGTTGGCTTTTTGGTGATCGCAACTACTGTTGCGCTGACCCAAGGCACGTGGCGGATATGATGAGGTTTTCCAGGTATCCCTCGACTGCTGTGCAGTTGAACCTGGGCACGAGGTGGACGTGCTGCAGACATTGCAGACTTTGCAGAATAGGCTGAGTGCGTTGTTGTTGTAATGCACTTAGCCACTAAGTTATTTCGTAAGCTTTGTTGTTAGCTCATTGCACTTTGGCACGAGGTGAATGTGCTGCAGACATTGCAGACTTTGCAGAATTTGCTGAGTGCAATGTTGTTGTTGATGCACTTAGCTATTTGGCTTTTGAATAAGCTTTGTTGTTAACTTATGTAAATGTCCCACTAGATTAAGTTTGTCGTTAGAAATAGGTTTTATATTAGTTATTCAGATTTTTGTGAAGGTAGGCGCATTGCCGAGCTGCAACCTTGCTGCTTGCGGGCAAGCCAGCGCACTTTGCAACCAGACGCAAGAAAAAATAACTTTTTAATTTTTAAATTAACAATATATTGAAGCTCGAAAATGTGTTACATATTTATTTGTTTTACTAAATTTCGGTGTATTTTAAGAACTGACGACAATAACGTTCTTACTTGCATTTTAACATTGACGCAAAGGATGGCCCTATGCGATCTCTCACGCGCTACCTCCGCTGGGACCGCTCGTAACGACTCCGAGCCTCTGCTGGAACGCCTCGTTAGAAAATTGTATGTCAAAACACTTGTATGAAATGTCCGATCTATGTGTTATTTGGTCAATGCTCCAATCAAGTACCCTAAAACAGGACGACTGATATTAGGAAGCATGCGTGAAAGCGGTGCCTGTATCAAAGAGGTTTTTTAACTTACATAAACTGTATGTTGTCACGGTTACTCAGTTACTTTTGTAATTTTGTTTCCTGAATAATTTTTTTTTGTCATCTGATCTCGTTGAAATTTACAATATAAACACATAATTTACTATCTGATGAATTTCTGTTCAAAACCAATTATCTTATTTAAGTTTTTTTTTTGTTGTCGGGGGGGGTAAGGCATCCAAAAAGTATAGATAACATTATCTGCATAATACAGGAAAATTATTCAATTATTTGAACATTCAATTATTTCAGTAAATTTGAAGAGCTTATGGTGTACTAGAGTTTTCAAATAAACTTTGAAATTGCTAGCTCTAGCCACTCAACCACACGCTCGAAAAGACGGATGGAAAGGACTTAACCGATTTGATTTTTTTTTATTTTTGATTATAAGTCAAAATACGTTTAGTTTATATGATGAGAAACAGCTCATTGTCCCTGTTATGCACATTCTTACAAGAATCAAAAAACACTGGGAATATAAATTTTGAAATGATTTTAAAATGAAATTATAACCGCAGTTATAACCGTGATAAGCGTGATAACCGTGATAACCGCAACACAATTACTATGAATTGACTTAATCTAGTTATATCATCTTCTTGGAAGAATTTGCCTTAAGAACACCGCTCGCTTTGCAGCAATCTATCGCATTTGAAGTGCTGCTGAGCAACAAACAAATTTTTATAGGAAAGACGCAAGCGTTCGCAGAAGAGTTGTGAGATAACACTCCCACACACCCTTACATATACGTTGTTACTTGGAAACATGACACAGAGTATTCCTCAGTCGAGCTAGTTTGTCGTTACCGTTTTTACCTTTTTAAAGAGTGACTCTCAGGAACTAAAAGATTTAGAATGCCACTAGTTTCAAATTTTACACACAGGTTCTTTTGTATAAAATAGAGAAATAGGATTTTATTATTTTCTCTCAACTTAGACGCACATATCATTTATATCCGATATATTTACAATTTTTTCTTTCTTTAAATATTTAGTACGTTCAGTACAAACAGATGTTGTTCAAGAAATAAATTGAACATTAATCACAACCTTGTTAATAAGTCATTCGTAATAAAGTGTTTCTGTTGAATCTAGTTTGTAAACTCAATTAAATCGTCGACTCTGAGTAGACCCATCCTTTTATTTATTTTTGCGTCTTCTTTTTATTTATTTAATTGTGTTCTTAAATCAATAATATTGAATGAGATCCATACAGAGTTTTGTATACAGTATATATGACTTCAATGATTGACCACATAACATATATGAGACATTTCATACGAAGACAACGGACTCGCTTTTTCTTAGAAAGATCCTCCAGTTTGATACGATATACTCGTCTCATAAAATAACCTGTTCAGAAAACACTAATAGTTTGTGTTTGAGTTCGATTATCAAATGTTCGACAAGCTTGATTGTAATAACGTTTAAAATGTCGTTGAGGACACTTAATACATATTAATCTATGCTGCTGTTTGGACAGTCGTCTAGGACTCTTCATGCAGAGCTCGCATGTTACCCTTATGATCGCAACCATCAACAACAAATGACAACCTTTGATAACAATATATGGTAAGATAGAAGGCATATCGCCATCCTCCATACACCAATATTGTTTGATGCTGTACTCTTCTAATAATTTAGAAGGTGCGATAGACATTTTTTATAGAGCTATTAACTCTATTTTTGAATCGAGTGTTCCTAGGGTGTATCATTCTGTCTACAAAACTTCCTTGGTTCTCTAGGGAACTTTGTAGACTTAAAAATTTGAAATCTAAACTTTACAAAAAGTTTAAATTATCTGGTAGGCTTACTGATTTTTCAAGGTATGTTAGTGCTAAGTCTGGCTTTGATACTTTGAACCACCGTTGCTATAGTGCATACTTAACTCGCTGTAGATTACAATTTGCTAAAGATCCTAAGCAGTTTTACAACTTCGTAAATCTAAAACGGCGAACTGCTACATATCCTTCTTCCTTAACTCTTAACGAGAAAACAGCTAGTACCGATCAATATATTTCGGACTTATTTGCAGATTTTTTCCAGGATACTTATTCGTCTAAGATTTACGATTCTAAGTGTCCTTATCCTTATACAATCTATCCATCTAACTCTGTTTTCGGTCCGCAGATTACGAAAAGTTCGTTAGGTTGTGAGCTGAGTCTGGTCAAGCCATCTTTTTCTCCCGGGCCAGATGGGATGCCTGGCTGTGTTCTCAGATACTGTGCAAATTCGCTCTGTAAGCCAATTCTTAAACTTTTTTGTTTGTCCGTTTCAGTTATGGAAAGAATCTTATGTTATTCCCTTACACAAAAAAGGCTCTAAATCTGACGTCATGAACTATAGAGCTATTTCTAAGTTGTCTGCTATTCCTAAATTATTCGAAGACTTTATTCAGGAGTGCACCAAGGTAGCCACCTCGGACCATTGCTTTTCAATTTATTTATTAATGACCTTCCGTCTATTATTAAGAATAGTGTTGTTTTGATGTATACGTTAAGTTATGCCTCTCTTATAAGGATCCTATTTCTGCTTCTTTGTTGCAAGCTGATCTAAATATTTTCAATTCATGGTGTAAAACCAATCTAATTGCCCTAAATTGCTCAAAGTGCAAAGCCATGACTTTTTGCAGAACACAACCTGTGCATGTTCAATATTTGTTAGACGGCCATCTTCTTGAGAATATATCTCAAATTAATGACCTAGGCAACTTACTTGATCGTAAACTCTCATTCAACGATCACATTGAGTTCATGGTAAATAAAGCCATGAAGGTCTTAGGTTTCATTAAGCGTTGGTCTAAGGAATTCAATGACCCTTATACGACTAAACAGCTTTATGTCTCTCTGGTACGTCCCATCCTCGAGTATGGGTCCTGTTTGTGGTCTCCACAGTATCAGACTTATAAAGACAAAATCGAATCGGTGCAAAAGAAGTTTCTAATTTTCGCACTAAGAAACTTAAACTGGTCACCACAACTTAACCTACCGCCATCTCCTAGTAGATTACTATTAATTAATCTTCCTTCCCTTTCACACCGTCGCACTGTGCTGGGTGTAACTTTCATTCTAAAACTTATCAATGGTGATATTAACTCTCCTTTCTTGATTAACAAATTAAACTTTTCAATTCCTATTAGATCAACCCGATTCTTTTCCTTATTAACAATTAGCACTTGCCCTACTAATTACCTTATGCATGAACCTTTTAGAGTACTATGTTCTGAGTTTAACAGACTTTACGGGGTTATTAGATTAGAGTCTTCTATTTCTACCAATAAAGCCTTAATCTTAGAACATTTACGCACACATTAATCAATTAATCTCTGGTGGTGGTCATTGATTTGATTGGGTTTTCCTGGGTTTCCCCAATCCTAGCAACGAATGTTGAATCAATTTACATTTACTCACCCCAGAACTATTTATTTATTATTTTTATTTTATATTTTCCTTCAATTTAATTCTAATTTTATATTTTAAATATTTAATATATATAATTTAATTATTTTTAAATTTAATTTTAATTTTACATTTAATTTTAAATTTCTGTCGACTGTGTATAGTTGACATTAAATAAATAAATAAATAAATAAATAAATAAATAAATAAATAAATAAATAAATAAATAAATAAATAAATAAATAAATAAATAAATAAATAAATAAATAAATAAATAAATAAATAAATAAGAATGTCATTTTTTACATCAATCACCGCATTGAGGTTTCTTAGTGTATCATTACCCAAGATACCATGAAACGTTATTAGAGTGGATAATAAGAAGAATTTGATTGGGTGATCTGGTCGATTAAATAAGCTAAGGTTAGTATGGTGGGTAATCTTTGTTTGCCCTCCAACAGAATTTGCAAAGAATGGCTTTTCGTTAGGTTTAGGTGTTTGTACTAGATTTGACTAAATGTAATTTTGATTTGAACCTGTGTCGATTAGAAATTTAAAAGTTTTCCCGTCCCTCGTAGCACAATTTAAATAAGGTAGCGAGGAATTATTTAGGCTAAAAAATGGATATAAGATGTGTCAACTGTCTCTGTGGGGCCTGACTGGAAATGTAGCTTGGACGTGGCGTTTGATATGGTCGTTGTCCCATTTGGGGTTGTTGACTATAAGGTTGATGCAAATGTGGTGGATTAGAATGACTCATGACGGGTCTACCACTTGGTTGGTAGTATAGTCTTGGATCAAAATTCCTCCAATGGCTTTGACCATAGCTAGCTGGTTTGGTATTCATTGATACCGATGGTCTTGGTGGTAAGTTTGGAGGTGGCTGCCTAGATCTGGGTACGAATAAATTCCAATGTTCTTGGTTTTCGACTAAAGAACAGAGGTGCAAAGCATGACATAAACCTCTAGGTTCTTCAAAAGCAAGATGTCTTGGCAGGTCGCCATTGAGACCTCTCATAAAGACGTTAAAAGCTTTGCCGTGATAAACGTCTGTTAACACTCTTATTACTTCTGGAGATTCTTCTCTTGCTCCAATCTGGTTCAAAATCAGTGACAAATTATGGTAAATTGCTTGATAGAACTCGTGTATGGTCATGTATCCCTGTTTTAATGAAGACAACTGATATTCGAGAGTCTTCAAGTCTCTTTTGTCAGCATAACGTGACGTAAGACACTTTGAGATAGCCTTCCAATTTAAAGGAGTATTGTAAGATTAGAGAATTTCTTCGGCTTCGCCGACTATCTTTGTTCGTATGTCAAGAGTAACTAGATAGTATCTATATGAATTTTCTTGACCCGCGAATACTTTGATTAGCTTGCAAACATCAGGTACCTTATCTTTGTCTTGACCTGTTGTTGGAGCCACGTATGGCACGTATGGTGGCTGTTGGATCCACTCTTCTAGCTCGTGAGCTACCGGCTAAGTCGAGGTTAGACATTGCTGATGCTAGATTGTCGGGCATGTTCTATTAGATACGGTTTCACTGTTCGGACGATATGGTACACTAGGTAGGTTTGCACGGACCACTATGAATAGCTCACTGATTTTGTTAAAGAATGTTTTTGTCTTTTATTTTGTGAAAGCCAGTGTCTGGATTGTTCCTTTTATCCTGGAGGGACCCGTAGGATTCGCAGAATTGGAGAATGTTATACTGCAGTTCGCAGTGATTTTATTTCTTTATATTTTTACGTTACGTTATCACTTTTAATTGTTAATTTATTTTCACTTGCTTATGATTTGAATGTCACACGCTTAATAAACATTTAAAAATGTATAAATTGTAGGGTATATAGTGTAAATTGTAAAAACTTATTATTATTTTTCTTTGTGTACTTAAATTTTAATTTTGTTTTCTTTTCAATTTGTATTTTTTCTTTTTAAATTTCAAGAATATTTTCATTCTTGATTGTTAACTTAGTTGCTATTCTTATAAATAGTATATCATTCCGGTGCCTCTTCCCACGCTGGTACTACGGATTTCTCCTTTTCGTCCTGCGATGCGGCTTAGCGGCGGTGTGCAGGTTACTGGGGATCTTGGTTGGTACACTTTAAGTTGCGCGGTGGTCTGCGAACGGATACTACTGACCTGGACAACGGTTACGGTTGAACCTGATGAACTTTTCGGATATATCGCGAAAAAAATAGTTTTTTTTTTTTAAATCGCACTTCCCGTTGTGGCTTTATTCTAAGTCACTGATGACGACACTGTGTGGCTACTTAAGGCACTTTGTTTTGCGATGCGATTGTCCTTTTTGTTCACCAGATCCCTGCTCGGGCGCCAATTAATAAATCCGGTGATTTATTTTATAAAAAAAGCGTTGTGCTTTTATTGAGTACTAATTTCGAACTATCTTTAGACAATGCTAATTAATAAAAATAATAACTCTGCCGCCGCTGTTGCTGCCGCTGCTGCTGCCGTCGCTGCTGGTGTTCCCACGTTGCTGCAGGTTGCGTAAATGTCCCACGGTCCGCTTGTGCTGACGCAGGGCACGTGGAAGATGTGCTGCGCTTTGCGCTGTGGTCGTTGGCTTTTTGGTGATCGCAACTACTGTTGCGCTGACCCAAGGCACGTGGCGGATATGATGAGGTTTTCCAGGTATCCCTCGACTGCTGTGCAGTTGAACCTGGGCACGAGGTGGACGTGCTGCAGACATTGCAGACTTTGCAGAATAGGCTGAGTGCGTTGTTGTTGTAATGCACTTAGCCACTAAGTTATTTCGTAAGCTTTGTTGTTAGCTCATTGCACTTTGGCACGAGGTGAATGTGCTGCAGACATTGCAGACTTTGCAGAATTTGCTGAGTGCAATGTTGTTGTTGATGCACTTAGCTATTTGGCTTTTGAATAAGCTTTGTTGTTAACTTATGTAAATGTCCCACTAGATTAAGTTTGTCGTTAGAAATAGGTTTTATATTAGTTATTCAGATTTTTGTGAAGGTAGGCGCATTGCCGAGCTGCAACCTTGCTGCTTGCGGGCAAGCCAGCGCACTTTGCAACCAGACGCAAGAAAAATAACTTTTTAATTTTTAAATTAACAATATATTGAAGCTCGAAAATGTGTTACATATTTATTTGTTTTACTAAATTTCGGTGTATGTTAAGAACTGACGACAATAACGTTCTTACTTGCATTTTAACATTGACGCAAAGGATGGCCCTATGCGATCTCTCACGCGCTACCTCCGCTGGGACCGCTCGTAACGACTCCGAGCCTCTGCTGGAACGCCTCGTTAGAAAATTGTATGTCAAAACACTTGTATGAAATGTCCGATCTATGTGTTATTTGGTCAATGCTCCAATCAAGTACCCTAAAACAGGACGACTGATATTAGGAAGCGTGCGTGAAAGCGGTGCCTGTATCAAAGAGGTTTTTTAACTTACATAAACTGTATGTTGTCACGGTTACTCAGTTACTTTTGTAATTTTGTTTCCTAAATAATTTTTTTTTGTCATCTGATCTCGTTGAAATTTACAATATAAACACATAATTTACTATCTGATGAATTTCTGTTCAAAACCAATTATCTTATTTAAGTGTTTTTTTTTTGTTGTCGGAGGGGGTAAGGCATCCAAAAAGTATAGATAACATTATCTGCATAATTTATACAGGAAAATTATTCAATTATTTGAACATTCAATTATTTCAGTAAATTTGAAGAGCTTATGGTGTACTAGAGTTTTCAAATAAACTTTGAAATTGCTAGCTCTAGCCACTCAACCACACGCTCGAAAAGACGGATGGAAAGGACTTAACCGATTTGATTTTTTTTTTTATTTTTGATTATAAGTCAAAATACGTTTAGTTTATATGATGAGAAACAGCTCATTGTCCCTGTTATGCACATTCTTACAAGAATCAAAAAACACTGGGAATATAAATTTTGAAATGATTTTAAAATGAAATTATAACCGCAGTTATAACCGTGATAAGCGTGATAACCGTGATAACCGCAACACAATTACTATGAATTGACTTAATCTAGTTATATCATCTTCTTGGAAGAATTTGCCTTAAGAACACCGCTCGCTTTGCAGCAATCTATCGCATTTGAAGTGCTGCTGAGCAACAAACAAATTTTTATAGGAAAGACGCAAGCGTTCGCAGAAGAGTTGTGAGATAACACTCCCACACACCCTTACATATACGTTGTTACTTGGAAACATGACACAGAGTATTCCTCAGTCGAGCTAGTTTGTCGTTACCGTTTTTACCTTTTTAAAGAGTGACTCTCAGGAACTAAAAGATTTAGAATGCCACTAGTTTCAAATTTTACACACAGGTTCTTTTGTATAAAATAGAGAAATAGGATTTTATTATTTTCTCTTCAAGAGTTTGTGGTGGTGACGGATCATTCCAGCCTAGTTTGGTTAATGCGCCAGCAAAATGTCTCTGGACGATTGGCTCGGTGGGTATTTCGGCTTCAACAGTTAAAATACTCCATATCCCATCGAAAAGGGAAAGAACATGTTGTACCGGACGCTCTATCCCGGCTTCATGAAGGAGATTTGGCCGAGATCATTGGAGGACCTTTAGTGAATTTAGAATCGGAAGCTTTTTATGAAGGCGATTATAAGGACTTGTTAACAACTTTCAACAAAATCCTGCAAAGTTCCCGACATCAAACTCGATCCACCATACATCTATATTAGAACCGAGCATACTTCGAGAGACCTCACAAGAGCTAGGTTCGTGGAAATTGTGGGTGCCGAAAGGCCTACGAATTGAGGTTCTAATGCAAGCGCATGATAGTCTCTCAGCCACTCATGGGGGCATAGCAAAGACATTGTAAAGAGTAAGGCGTTGCTTATTTTGGCCCAAGCTGATTAGGGAAGTTCGCGAATACGTGAGAAGCTGTGAAGTTTGTAAAATGACAAAAGCTCCGAATTATACTCTTCGCCCCCTATGGGGGTACATCAACCTACTACTCGACCATTTCAAAAGTTGTATGTGGATTTGTCCGTATCCCCGTAGCAAAAACGGGCATATTGGACTCCTAATTGTACTTGACCATTTTAGCAAGTACCACCCGACACAAATCCGGGAAGGCCAAGAGGTATTTAGGCGTAACTTTCTGCTAAGCAAATTCGCGCAGAATATCAATGCGAAACTGCCACCTCAGTTCAGGAAGTGCCGAATGCGCAAAGCGTTAGGTAACAGCTACTATCTTTTGAAAGATTTGTCGGATAAAGAACTGGGAACTTACCATGCGAAAGACATACGGGTCTAGATTCTCGCTAATCGTTACTACGCAAGGGTGTAAGATTATCGGGGGTTGTAACGGACGGGACCGTTGCAGAACTTTTTAAAATTTTTGAAATCCAACGGACACTCGCGATAAGAGCTCAATCGAATACGTATGAAAGAGAATTAGATAAAAATCTTTTCGCGAACGCACAGCTCGTCTCACGCACAATTGAGCGCTCAAGGTCAGGCTTGCACATTGATAAGATCGGTAAAATGCAATGCAGCGATTAGAAAAGCTCATTAACCGCGGCGTACGTCACGCACATCCGTAAGCCCAAAATTTGGGTATATAAGGGCCGCTTCGGAAAAAATGCGTTCTCTTTTTTTCTTGCTGCTTCGTTCGAGTAGTCACCGGGAAAAATAACCTTTTTCATCGCAAACCGTACAAAAAAATATACAAAAAAATAAAAATAAAACTTTATAAAATAAAATAAAATGACCTCGTCGTCACAGTTGTGCCGGGCTGTGAAATTTCGGCAAGGCCCGCGACTCGATCGTTAAACCTCCACGGAGCCGCCGCCGCCGCGCACAAGCAGCATCAGCCGCACAAGCGCCGCCGCCGCCGCACATAACCTCCACGGAGCCGCCGCCGCCGCGCACCAGCAGCATCCGCCGCACCTAATCCACGGAGCCGCCGCCGCCGCGCACAAGCAGATTTAAAATATGACCGATTTTATTGGTGCTTAAATTAGGATACCGTCAGTAAAAATTTTATTTATTTTTTTTTTTTGGTGAAAAAAATGGAAAAATGTGTGTATGAGTGTGGGTGCAAGTGAATGCCCGCGACAGCAAGTGATTTTTTTAATATTATTTTTCTTTTGATGCTCACCTTCTCGCGGGTAGTAACAGTGTCATCGTTGAGTGCCGCGCACCCAGGAGAAGGCCTTCGTCCAGGAGTTGCAGGGTAAGTGCACATACACTGTCTCTATTAATTATTCCTCCCACTCTCATTGCGTTCGTCTCGGGGGCCCTGGTCTCGAAGAACTCGATTGAGTTCACGGTATCGGGTCCGGATAGTCCGACACGATAGCAATGTGACTGGTTTGAGTTGCGATCCCACCCGTATTGCCTTCAGCAATATCGCAAAGGAATATTAATAAAATCATATATACTTGTGCTGTTTCGCTTATGCCCATTTAACGCCTGCACTGGCAGGCTGCATTCTATTATTATATTATTCTTCTCTTAGAATATCTATCTCGCGCACACACACACAGATATTTTTCCATTCCATACCTAAAGCTTAAGTTTTGAATAGCCTGAGTATGACACTAGGTCATACCCTGTAAAAGTGATAATCAAATGATATTTTTTTTTCTTTTCTCGAATTATTTTTCGGTCACGAACTAAGTAAAATGTAAATAAATCGAAATTGATAATGTTTATAGAGAAAGTTGATGATAAGGAAAAGTAATGTTGTAGTTTAACTCTATTCTTTCGCGAATTACCCCAAATGTTAAAATATCGAAATACATCCCCTACTGGAAATAATTTACGAAAACCAAATTTGCTGTGTTTAAGTTTGCTTGTAAGATTATCATTCGGTAAATAAATTGCGACTATAGAAATCTCGTCTATAGTACCAATGAAAGCAATTGCCTAAGTTTGTTTTGTTGACCTGAAGGGTTTGATACTGCCGTTTACAAATTGAGCTCAGGAAATGATGCGTGTCTAGAGAATTTCTAAGTTAGGGATCATGGTAATCTAAAAGGAGGAGGGGGGAAGGTTTAGGGGATCCATTGATGTGATCATCATTGGGTCATAGCACTGACCATATAACATATAGATGGGACATTTCATACAACGAAAACGGCCACAAAATTTCTTAGCGAGATACCCCAGTTCGATTGCCGACATACCCCAGTTCGAAGCGAACAGCTTCCGACAAGTTCGATCTCTCAATGAGCGAACCTATACTGAGTTAATAGCGTTTTGTACGTCGTCTAGGGCGGACGCTTCGTATAGAGCCCGCATGTTACTCTCATGATCGCAGGTAGAAAGAGCAAGTGAGAGTCCCTCACAACCAATGCTGTTCGCTGTTGAGAACTTCCTTCTTGCCTGCCTCTCTCATTCTGTTGCCCATTTTCATAGCTATGACAACAATTACACTCTCATCATCTTGTACGTACACATACTCATCGCTGTGTGTGGGTTCACAGCCGAATTTCATATTTTTGACTTTTGCTGCTGTTCGAGCTCAGCAAAGTTTTTTTTCCACTACCTGCGACGGGTCCGACCCATCGCACTGCAAGACGGATCTTTACCCTGTGTTGCGTAGCACAAGTTTAGAAGGCGGCATGCCATTATTTTTCTTACAGGGAATTTTTTATTTTGTCATTGCTTTACATGTCGCAGATTCTGAATTGGGCTACCCCACCAGATCAATGCCTGCCAGAATATACAAACATAAGCATAGCTTTTTGTGTGTACACACATGTCTACATGTGTGCGTGACTTTGCTTGGGACTTCTTCTCGATTGCCAAATTATATTTCTAGCTCGAGAAAGACTTTTGATGCTTGGGAAGACAATTTGATACCCTGACCTTCCAAAAATACATAAATTGAAATTTGTATGGAATTACTAGTATTGCCAATTATTGTTATCGGATGGAAAGGAAAGTTGAAGGATGATGAGATTTATAGTATAGCCAATACATTTAAATTTGATTTTCCACATATATTTTTTTTTTTTCAAAAATATAATACCATATAATTATTATTGAGCGACATAACTAAACTACGAATCTCTGCACTCATGCGATAACAAAGTGCAGCTGCAATACTAGTAATTCCTTACAAATTTCAATTCATGTATTTGTGGAAGGTCAGGGTATCAAATTGTCTTCCCAATCATCAAAAGCCTTTCTCGAGCTAGAAATATAATTTGGCAATCGAGAAGAAGTCCCAAGCAAAGTCACGCACACATGTAGACATGTGTGTACACACAAAAAGCTATGCTTGTGTTTGTATATTCTGGCAGGCATTGATCTGGTGGGATAGCCCAATTCAGAATCTGTGACATGCAAAGCAATGACAAAATAAAAAATTCCCTGTAAGAAAAATAATGGCATGCCGCCTTGTAAACTTGTGCTACGCAACACAGGGTAAAGATGCGTCTTGCAGTGCGATGGGTCGGACCCGTCGCAGGTAGTGGAAAAAACTTTGCTGAGCTCGAACAGCAGCAAAAGTCAAAAATATGAAATAGGCTGTGGACCCACACACAGTGACGATTATGTGTGCGTACAAGATGTTGAGAGTGTATTTGTTTTTGTTGTCATAGCTATGAAAATGGGCAACAGAATGAGAGAGGCAGGCAAGAAGTAAGCTCTCAAGAGCGAACAGCATTGGTTGTGAGGGACTCTTTCATGCAAATTTGCTGTTTCTACCTGCGATCATAGGAACAACATGCGGGCTCTATACGAAGCGTCCGCCCTAGACGACGTACAAAACGCTATTAACTCAGTATAGGTTCGCTCATTGAGAGATCGAACTTGACGGAAGCTGTTCGCTTCGAACTGGGGTATGTCGGCAATCGAACTGGGGTATCTCGCTAAGAAATTTCGTGGCCGTTTTCGTTGTATGAAATGTCCCATCTATATGTTATATGGTCAGTGGTCATAGGTAGGGTAGGGTATAGACCGCTGGAGTCCCTCACCATCTAGGACTCTAGCCCATGCCTCTTCTGCTCGTCGGGTCGAGTTCGTTTTCTCCATTGATTTTGTTGACCTAGTATCTTTTTCGCCATCTCGTTGTTTTGTTTTTAGATCGTTTTACGATGTTGTTAATTGATTTAATAAACGTCTTTGGGTACTCTCGAAGAAGAGAGACGTTTAGCAATTCGCGAATACCGCCTGATTAAGCATTTGTAGTTTCAGTTAGGGATCGTATCTTTTATGGAAAATTAAAGCTATCTGTAACAGGGAGTTGCCCGAATTAGCAAACCCACACCCATCCCGAAAGAGCTAAGGGGCCAGAGGATCCCATTCCGGTAATTTTGGACCACCCAGGATAGTCGGAGTATTTGAAGTATACACTGACTCTCCATTTTCGGCCGAGCATCGTTATTATCCTGTGGCTACCCTAGAGGCTGGAAGCCTATAACGTTTGTTCTGTCTCAATTGTTACAGAGCTGGCGATGAGAGCGCATGCAATGAGAGAGCGCAAAGTTAGGAGAGTGACGAAAAGTAACAGACGAGAGTAAGCAAAAAAAAGAAAAAGCAATAAACTCAGCTGTTAGCGACGCGCACTGTTTGTAAAATCTACAAATAGAATGAAATTATTTAATAGCAAACACACGAAGTTTGACACTAGCACCAGTAATAACGCACTACACAATAATATTGTTAAAATCGGTACCTTTTAAAGTATTAAACTACAGCACGAATTAAAGATTTCAAGTGATTTAATAGAGCAAAATTAGACACGTCTACTTTGTACAACAACCGAAGTGTTATATTCAAGGTAGCTTTTCCACCTTTTGAGTTTACCGTTTTGGTTCTTGTTGCTTAGCGCAAATTGTAATGGTTGGTGGTCTGTGAATATAACGACCTTTGAAGTACTGTAAAGGTACATGCGTAAACTTTGAAGAGCCCACACTATGGCTAACATTTCATTCTCATTTGTGGCATAGTTCTCTTCAGAGCTGGTTAGTGTACGCGAAATGAAGGTAATTGGTCAGCCATTTTGTTCCAATACTGCGCCGATGGAGTAATTGGAGGCATCTGTTGTGAGTTGAAACTCTTTTGTGAAGTCCGGGTATGCAAGTATTACATCTTGCGAAACTAAAGTCCTTTTAATTTTTTCGAACGCTTTTTTGCACTTTTGGTCGAGCACTATGTTTATTTTAAGTGAATTGTTTTTAGAAGATCGACCATTTTCTCCCCTGAGTAGGGTTTTGAGTGGCTTTGCCAATTTGGCGTAGTCACGAATAAAGCGTCTGTAGTAGCTTGAAAGACCTAGAAAAGATCTTCAATCTTTTAGGGTCTTTGGTATTGGGAAATTGTTGATGGCTTTGACTTTTCCTTTATTGGTCTTAACACCGTTATTGGAAATAGTAAATCCAAGAAAATCGACTGCATTTCTGAAGAATTCGCACTTATCTATTTGAACTTTCATGTTAGCCTTAGCTAAAGTTGAGAATACTTTGTCAAGGTCTTGGCTGTGCTCAATTTCTGATTTGCTAAAGATTATTATGTCGTCGATGTAGACATAGCATCTCGTTCCAATGTGCTCTCGTAATATATCATCGAGTGCTCTTTGGAAAATGGATGGCGAATTCTTTAAACCAAACGGTAGTCTGGTAAGTTCGAATTTTCCGCCATTTACGATGAACGCGGTTTTCTCTATGTCTTTAGCGGGATCTGGTGGAAACTTTTAGATCAGGTACGGTAAAGTATTTATTTCTACCTAATTGTGCGATTATTTCTCCTGTCTCAGGTATCGGATAACGGTCTGATATTGTTATAGAGTTTAATTTTCTATAATCTATAACGAGTCTGTACTTTTATTCGCCTGATGCATCTGCTTTCTTGGGTACTATCCATACTGGGCCGTGACCGTGAAGGTCTTATTATGCCATTATCGAGTAGCTGATTAATTTGCTTTTCGACTTCTGGTCTTAGAGACGCTGGATAGGGATAATGTCTGCTATGTGCTCGTATGTCCGTATTTGTCTTAATTTCTCCTCTCACTGCTGTGGTATATGTTATGTTTTCGTCTGGTTCTGCGAATAATTCGGAGTGCACTTTTACTATACGGTTAAGTATATTTTTTTGGCTTCCTGTCATGTGGTCTGTTCTAATGTTAATGTGGTTTACTGTTTGAGTTGCCATTTGTCTTATCTTTACTTTATAGTTGCCGTTTATGATAAGAAACAACTTAACAGTGGCTGTTGTACAAAGTGGACGTGTCTAATTTTGCTCTTCTTAAATCACTTAAATTCCGTATCTCTTACTGTAGTTTAATACGTTTAAAGGTACCAAATTTAACAATATTATTGTGTAGTGTGTATTTCTGGTGCTAGTGTCAAACTACGTGTGTTTGGTTTTATAAAAATTGCATTTTTTTTTGTAATTATATTTACAAACAGTGCGCGTCGCTTACAGCTGTGTTTTTTTCTATTTCGCTTATTCTCGTCTTTTCGTCACTCTCCTAACTTGTGCTCTCTCATTGCATGCGTATCTATATAACTTGCGCTCTTTATCGCCCGCTCTTATAATAACTGTATTCTTATTGTCTCTCTCTTGCTCTGTTTGCATTGTGTTATTGCTGGTTGTTTTTCTACAGCACTCGACAAAAGGTTAGTTACATTTCAATTGTAATCTCACTTATCAATTTCTCCAATTTCTCTTTTTTGCTTTCTTATATTTCCTTACATCATGACTTCGTGCGGCATCAAAGTCTGTAAGGTAATGTCCGATCCTAAGGCAGATTTTATAAGCTGCTGGTTGTGTGACAATCTAGCGCATGTTAAATGTGCAGGTTTCACAGTGCGTGTAAAAGATTACATCGCCAATAAGACCGGCCTTAAATGGTGTTGCGAAGCTTGCCGTGAGACGGAGATTAATATGCAATCATTTGCAATGCATACGCGCAATAACTTCTTTGCGTTGAAAAAAGCTTTGACCTTCTTCATAGGGATTTCCAGGCAATGGAATTTAAGTTTAATAATTTTAAAATTTTTACTGAGGCGCCTATGGTCTCTGAGCCTCCCTGTAATAGCTTACCACCGGAGGTAATTATCACTCCGGTTTTGAATAATGATAATATGACTGTAACAATTCCTTCTGCAGCTACTTCAAACCCGCGTAGCTCTAAACCAAATAGACCCAAAAAAGATAGGCCTTCAAATGATATGCCTCTTGTGTCATCTGAGGTCAATCATCTTCGTGTGTTCAATTCTCCTAAGCTTCCCGCGCCTCCCAATGTTCTTCCTAGCGTAGTGGAGACTGCTAGACCTCTGAAGTCTATACCTAATAGACGCCAAATTTTTATTTCTCGCCTGGCATCTGAAACTTCAACTCAAGATGTTAAGACGTATATTTTAAACAAGCTTAATAATAATTGTCCCAACATGTCCGTTGAGAAATTTAAATTTAAGCATCACAGAGAAATTTCCTCCTTCAAAATATCTGTCCCCACAAGTGTATTTAGTACTATTTGTACTAATGCTTTTTGGCTGGATGATATGGTTGTAAAGGAGTACAGTCCGCAAAAGAGACATAAGTCTTCTGTTTCCCCTTCTCTTCCTACTAATGTTCCGTCAAAAAACTAATAAATTCTTCAAATCTGTTAGCTTATCAGAATGTTAGAGGCCTTAAGTCAAAACTTTCTAACCTTTATGTAGATAGTTTTTCTTTCGAACATAACATTTTGGCATTTACTGAGACCTGGCTTAAACCTGACATTCTTGATGCATCTATACTTTCACCTCTTTATGTTACTTATAGATGTGATAGAATGGATAGAAAAGGTGGTGGTGTCCTTATTGCGATAAAGTCTAATCTTATATCGCAATTAGTAAATAACTCCCCCACTAATATAGAAATTGTATGTGTGAAAGTGCGAATTCATAACATTAACTTATTTATTTCCTGTTCATATATTCCTCCCCACTCTGATTTATCTGTATACCTAGCTCACTTAACGGTAATTCAATCTTTGTCCAGCATGCTTTTGGATAAAGACTGTTTGGTAGTTGTTGGTGACTTTAACTTGCCCGATGTTATTTGGTCGGATAACAACGACTTAATGACTTCTAACGAGTTTCTGTCGGGACTTCTTGAACTAAATCTATCTCAGGTCAACTCAATTCGAAATTGCAGGAACCGAATTCTTGATCTTGTCTTTGTATCAGATCAGGTATGCGATACTGTTGTCCGAATTGATCCTTTAGTTTCACCTGAAGATGCGTTCCACCCCACTTTAGAGCTCGCTATTTTGCTGTCACCATCCGGGCAGCAAAATAAAACACTTCCAACCACTAAACACTACTGCTTTAGTAAAGTAAACTTTAGTGATCTCAATATTTTATTTAATAACTACGATTGGTCGGAATTGTACTCTTCTAATAATTTAGAAGGTGCGATAGACATTTTTTATAGAGCTATTAACTCTATTTTTGAATCGAGTGTTCCTAGGGTGTATCATTCTGTCTACAAAACTTCCTTGGTTCTCTAGGGAACTTTGTAGACTTAAAAATTTGAAATCTAAACTTTACAAAAAGTTTAAATTATCTGGTAGGCTTACTGATTTTTCAAGGTATGTTAGTGCTAAGTCTGGCTTTGATACTTTGAACCACCGTTGCTATAGTGCATACTTAACTCGCTGTAGATTACAATTTGCTAAAAATCCTAAGCAGTTTTACAACTTCGTAAATCTAAAACGGCGAACTGCTACATATCCTTCTTCCTTAACTCTTAACGAGAAAACAGCTAGTACCGATCAATATATTTCGGACTTATTTGCAGATTTTTTCCAGGATACTTATTCGTCTAAGATTTACGATTCTAAGTGTCCTTATCCTTATACAATCTATCCATCTAACTCTGTTTTCGGTCCGCAGATTACGAAAAGTTCGTTAGGTTGTGAGCTGAGTCTGGTCAAGCCATCTTTTTCTCCCGGGCCAGATGGGATGCCTGGCTGTGTTCTCAGATACTGTGCAAATTCGCTCTGTAAGCCAATTCTTAAACTTTTTTGTTTGTCCGTTTCAGTTATGGAAAGAATCTTATGTTATTCCCTTACACAAAAAAGGCTCTAAATCTGACGTCATGAACTATAGAGCTATTTCTAAGTTGTCTGCTATTCCTAAATTATTCGAAGACTTTATTCAGGAGTGCACCAAGGTAGCCACCTCGGACCATTGCTTTTCAATTTATTTATTAATGACCTTCCGTCTATTATTAAGAATAGTGTTGTTTTGATGTATACGTTAAGTTATGCCTCTCTTATAAGGATCCTATTTCTGCTTCTTTGTTGCAAGCTGATCTAAATATTTTCAATTCATGGTGTAAAACCAATCTAATTGCCCTAAATTGCTCAAAGTGCAAAGCCATGACTTTTTGCAGAACACAACCTGTGCATGTTCAATATTTGTTAGACGGCCATCTTCTTGAGAATATATCTCAAATTAATGACCTAGGCAACTTACTTGATCGTAAACTCTCATTCAACGATCACATTGAGTTCATGGTAAATAAAGCCATGAAGGTTTTAGGTTTCATTAAGCGTTGGTCTAAGGAATTCAATGACCCTTATACGACTAAACAGCTTTATGTCTCTCTGGTACGTCCCATCCTCGAGTATGGGTCCTGTTTGTGGTCTCCACAGTATCAGACTTATAAAGACAAAATCGAATCGGTGCAAAAGAAGTTTCTAATTTTCGCACTAAGAAACTTAAACTGGTCACCACAACTTAACCTACCGCCATCTCCTAGTAGATTACTATTAATTAATCTTCCTTCCCTTTCACACCGTCGCACTGTGCTGGGTGTAACTTTCATTCTAAAACTTATCAATGGTGATATTAACTCTCCTTTCTTGATTAACAAATTAAACTTTTCAATTCCTATTAGATCAACCCGATTCTTTTCCTTATTAACAATTAGCACTTGCCCTACTAATTACCTTATGCATGAACCTTTTAGAGTACTATGTTCTGAGTTTAACAGACTTTACGGGGTTATTAGATTAGAGTCTTCTATTTCTACCAATAAAGCCTTAATCTTAGAACATTTACGCACACATTAATCAATTAATCTCTGGTGGTGGTCATTGATTTGATTGGGTTTTCCTGGGTTTCCCCAATCCTAGCAACGAATGTTGAATCAATTTACATTTACTCACCCCAGAACTATTTATTTATTATTTTTATTTTATATTTTCCTTCATTTTAATTCTAATTTTATATTTTAAATATTTAATATATATAATTTAATTATTTTTAAATTTAATTTTAATTTTACATTTAATTTTAAATTTCTGTCGACTGTGTATAGTTGACATTAAATAAATAAATAAATAAATAAATAAATAAATAAATAAATAAATAAATAAATAAATAAATAAATAAATAAATAAGAATGTCATTTTTTACATCAATCACCGCATTGAGGTTTCTTAGTGTATCATTACCCAAGATACCATGAAACGTTATTAGAGTGGATAATAAGAAGAATTTGATTGGGTGATCTGGTCGATTAAATAAGCTAAGGTTAGTATGGTGGGTAATCTTTGTTTGCCCTCCAACAGAATTTGCAAAGAATGGCTTTTCGTTAGGTTTAGGTGTTTGTACTAGATTTGACTAAATGTAATTTTGATTTGAACCTGTGTCGATTAGAAATTTAAAAGTTTTCCCGTCCCTCGTAGCACAATTTAAATAAGGTAGCGAGGAATTGTTTAGGCTAAAAAATGGATATAAGATGTGTCAACTGTCTCTGTGGGGCCTGACTGGAAATGTAGCTTGGACGTGGCGTTTGATATGGTCGTTGTCCCATTTGGGGTTGTTGACTATAAGGTTGATGCAAATGTGGTGGATTAGAATGACTCATGACGGGTCTACCACTTGGTTGGTAGTATAGTCTTGGATCAAAATTCCTCCAATGGCTTTGACCATAGCTAGCTGGTTTGGTATTCATTGATACCGATGGTCTTGGTGGTAAGTTTGGAGGTGGCTGCCTAGATCTGGGTACGAATAAATTCCAATGTTCTTGGTTTTCGACTAAAGAACAGAGGTGCAAAGCATGACATAAACCTCTAGGTTCTTCAAAAGCAAGATGTCTTGGCAGGTCGCCATTGAGACCTCTCATAAAGACGTTAAAAGCTTTGCCGTGATAAACGTCTGTTAACACTCTTATTACTTCTGGAGATTCTTCTCTTGCTCCAATCTGGTTCAAAATCAGTGACAAATTATGGTAAATTGCTTGATAGAACTCGTGTATGGTCATGTATCCCTGTTTTAATGAAGACAACTGATATTCGAGAGTCTTCAAGTCTCTTTTGTCAGCATAACGTGACGTAAGACACTTTGAGATAGCCTTCCAATTTAAAGGAGTATTGTAAGATTAGAGAATTTCTTCGGCTTCGCCGACTATCTTTGTTCGTATGTCAAGAGTAACTAGATAGTATCTATATGAATTTTCTTGACCCGCGAATACTTTGATTAGCTTGCAAACATCAGGTACCTTATCTTTGTCTTGACCTGTTGTTGGAGCCACGTATGGCACGTATGGTGGCTGTTGGATCCACTCTTCTAGCTCGTGAGCTACCGGCTAAGTCGAGGTTAGACATTGCTGATGCTAGATTGTCGGGCATGTTCTATTAGATACGGTTTCACTGTTCGGACGATATGGTACACTAGGTAGGTTTGCACGGACCACTATGAATAGCTCACTGATTTTGTTAAAGAATGTTTTTGTCTTTTATTTTGTGAAAGCCAGTGTCTGGATTGTTCCTTTTATCCTGGAGGGACCCGTAGGATTCGCAGAATTTGAGAATGTTATACTGCAGTTCGCAGTGATTTTATTTCTTTATATTTTTACGTTACGTTATCACTTTTAATTGTTAATTTATTTTCACTTGCTTATGATTTGAATGTCACACGCTTAATAAACATTTAAAAATGTATAAATTGTAGGGTATATAGTGTAAATTGTAAAAACTTATTATTATTTTTCTTTGTGTACTTAAATTTTAATTTTGTTTTCTTTTCAATTTGTATTTTTTCTTTTTAAATTTCAAGAATATTTTCATTCTTGATTGTTAACTTAGTTGCTATTCTTATAAATAGTATATCATTCCGGTGCCTCTTCCCACGCTGGTACTACGGATTTCTCCTTTTCGTCCTGCGATGCGGCTTAGCGGCGGTGTGCAGGTTACTGGGGATCTTGGTTGGTACACTTTAAGTTGCGCGGTGGTCTGCGAACGGATACTACTGACCTGGACAACGGTTACGGTTGAACCTGATGAACTTTTCGGATATATCGCGAAAAAAATAGTTTTTTTTTTTAAATCGCACTTCCCGTTGTGGCTTTATTCTAAGTCACTGATGACGACACTGTGTGGCTACTTAAGGCACTTTGTTTTGCGATGCGATTGTCCTTTTTGTTCACCAGATCCCTGCTCGGGCGCCAATTAATAAATCCGGTGATTTATTTTATAAAAAAAGCGTTGTGCTTTTATTGAGTACTAATTTCGAACTATCTTTAGACAATGCTAATTAATAAAAATAATAACTCTGCCGCCGCTGTTGCTGCCGCTGCTGCTGCCGTCGCTGCTGGTGTTCCCACGTTGCTGCAGGTTGCGTAAATGTCCCACGGTCCGCTTGTGCTGACGCAGGGCACGTGGAAGATGTGCTGCGCTTTGCGCTGTGGTCGTTGGCTTTTTGGTGATCGCAACTACTGTTGCGCTGACCCAAGGCACGTGGCGGATATGATGAGGTTTTCCAGGTATCCCTCGACTGCTGTGCAGTTGAACCTGGGCACGAGGTGGACGTGCTGCAGACATTGCAGACTTTGCAGAATAGGCTGAGTGCGTTGTTGTTGTAATGCACTTAGCCACTAAGTTATTTCGTAAGCTTTGTTGTTAGCTCATTGCACTTTGGCACGAGGTGAATGTGCTGCAGACATTGCAGACTTTGCAGAATTTGCTGAGTGCAATGTTGTTGTTGATGCACTTAGCTATTTGGCTTTTGAATAAGCTTTGTTGTTAACTTATGTAAATGTCCCACTAGATTAAGTTTGTCGTTAGAAATAGGTTTTATATTAGTTATTCAGATTTTTGTGAAGGTAGGCGCATTGCCGAGCTGCAACCTTGCTGCTTGCGGGCAAGCCAGCGCACTTTGCAACCAGACGCAAGAAAAAATAACTTTTTAATTTTTAAATTAACAATATATTGAAGCTCGAAAATGTGTTACATATTTATTTGTTTTACTAAATTTCGGTGTATTTTAAGAACTGACGACAATAACGTTCTTACTTGCATTTTAACATTGACGCAAAGGATGGCCCTATGCGATCTCTCACGCGCTACCTCCGCTGGGACCGCTCGTAACGACTCCGAGCCTCTGCTGGAACGCCTCGTTAGAAAATTGTATGTCAAAACACTTGTATGAAATGTCCGATCTATGTGTTATTTGGTCAATGCTCCAATCAAGTACCCTAAAACAGGACGACTGATATTAGGAAGCATGCGTGAAAGCGGTGCCTGTATCAAAGAGGTTTTTTAACTTACATAAACTGTATGTTGTCACGGTTACTCAGTTACTTTTGTAATTTTGTTTCCTGAATAATTTTTTTTTGTCATCTGATCTCGTTGAAATTTACAATATAAACACATAATTTACTATCTGATGAATTTCTGTTCAAAACCAATTATCTTATTTAAGTGTTTTTTTTTGTTGTCGGAGGGGGTAAGGCATCCAAAAAGTATAGATAACATTATCTGCATAATACAGGAAAATTATTCAATTATTTGAACATTCAATTATTTCAGTAAATTTGAAGAGCTTATGGTGTACTAGAGTTTTCAAATAAACTTTGAAATTGCTAGCTCTAGCCACTCAACCACACGCTCGAAAAGACGGATGGAAAGGACTTAACCGATTTGATTTTTTTTTATTTTTGATTATAAGTCAAAATACGTTTAGTTTATATGATGAGAAACAGCTCATTGTCCCTGTTATGCACATTCTTACAAGAATCAAAAAACACTGGGAATATAAATTTTGAAATGATTTTAAAATGAAATTATAACCGCAGTTATAACCGTGATAAGCGTGATAACCGTGATAACCGCAACACAATTACTATGAATTGACTTAATCTAGTTATATCATCTTCTTGGAAGAATTTGCCTTAAGAACACCGCTCGCTTTGCAGCAATCTATCGCATTTGAAGTGCTGCTGAGCAACAAACAAATTTTTATAGGAAAGACGCAAGCGTTCGCAGAAGAGTTGTGAGATAACACTCCCACACACCCTTACATATACGTTGTTACTTGGAAACATGACACAGAGTATTCCTCAGTCGAGCTAGTTTGTCGTTACCGTTTTTACCTTTTTAAAGAGTGACTCTCAGGAACTAAAAGATTTAGAATGCCACTAGTTTCAAATTTTACACACAGGTTCTTTTGTATAAAATAGAGAAATAGGATTTTATTATTTTCTCTCAACTTAGACGCACATATCATTTATATCCGATATATTTACAATTTTTTCTTTCTTTAAATATTTAGTACGTTCAGTACAAACAGATGTTGTTCAAGAAATAAATTGAACATTAATCACAACCTTGTTAATAAGTCATTCGTAATAAAGTGTTTCTGTTGAATCTAGTTTGTAAACTCAATTAAATCGTCGACTCTGAGTAGACCCATCCTTTTATTTATTTTTGCGTCTTCTTTTTATTTATTTAATTGTGTTCTTAAATCAATAATATTGAATGAGATCCATACAGAGTTTTGTATACAGTATATATGACTTCAATGATTGACCACATAACATATATGAGACATTTCATACGAAGACAACGGACTCGCTTTTTCTTAGAAAGATCCTCCAGTTTGATACGATATACTCGTCTCATAAAATAACCTGTTCAGAAAACACTAATAGTTTGTGTTTGAGTTCGATTATCAAATGTTCGACAAGCTTGATTGTAATAACGTTTAAAATGTCGTTGAGGACACTTAATACATATTAATCTATGCTGCTGTTTGGACAGTCGTCTAGGACTCTTCATGCAGAGCTCGCATGTTACCCTTATGATCGCAACCATCAACAACAAATGACAACCTTTGATAACAATATATGGTAAGATAGAAGGCATATCGCCATCCTCCATACACCAATATTGTTTGATGCTGTACTCTTCTAATAATTTAGAAGGTGCGATAGACATTTTTTATAGAGCTATTAACTCTATTTTTGAATCGAGTGTTCCTAGGGTGTATCATTCTGTCTACAAAACTTCCTTGGTTCTCTAGGGAACTTTGTAGACTTAAAATTTGAAATCTAAACTTTACAAAAAGTTTAAATTATCTGGTAGGCTTACTGATTTTTCAAGGTATGTTAGTGCTAAGTCTGGCTTTGATACTTTGAACCACCGTTGCTATAGTGCATACTTAACTCGCTGTAGATTACAATTTGCTAAAGATCCTAAGCAGTTTTACAACTTCGTAAATCTAAAACGGCGAACTGCTACATATCCTTCTTCCTTAACTCTTAACGAGAAAACAGCTAGTACCGATCAATATATTTCGGACTTATTTGCAGATTTTTTCCAGGATACTTATTCGTCTAAGATTTACGATTCTAAGTGTCCTTATCCTTATACAATCTATCCATCTAACTCTGTTTTCGGTCCGCAGATTACGAAAAGTTCGTTAGGTTGTGAGCTGAGTCTGGTCAAGCCATCTTTTTCTCCCGGGCCAGATGGGATGCCTGGCTGTGTTCTCAGATACTGTGCAAATTCGCTCTGTAAGCCAATTCTTAAACTTTTTTGTTTGTCCGTTTCAGTTATGGAAAGAATCTTATGTTATTCCCTTACACAAAAAAGGCTCTAAATCTGACGTCATGAACTATAGAGCTATTTCTAAGTTGTCTGCTATTCCTAAATTATTCGAAGACTTTATTCAGGAGTGCACCAAGGTAGCCACCTCGGACCATTGCTTTTCAATTTATTTATTAATGACCTTCCGTCTATTATTAAGAATAGTGTTGTTTTGATGTATACGTTAAGTTATGCCTCTCTTATAAGGATCCTATTTCTGCTTCTTTGTTGCAAGCTGATCTAAATATTTTCAATTCATGGTGTAAAACCAATCTAATTGCCCTAAATTGCTCAAAGTGCAAAGCCATGACTTTTTGCAGAACACAACCTGTGCATGTTCAATATTTGTTAGACGGCCATCTTCTTGAGAATATATCTCAAATTAATGACCTAGGCAACTTACTTGATCGTAAACTCTCATTCAACGATCACATTGAGTTCATGGTAAATAAAGCCATGAAGGTCTTAGGTTTCATTAAGCGTTGGTCTAAGGAATTCAATGACCCTTATACGACTAAACAGCTTTATGTCTCTCTGGTACGTCCCATCCTCGAGTATGGGTCCTGTTTGTGGTCTCCACAGTATCAGACTTATAAAGACAAAATCGAATCGGTGCAAAAGAAGTTTCTAATTTTCGCACTAAGAAACTTAAACTGGTCACCACAACTTAACCTACCGCCATCTCCTAGTAGATTACTATTAATTAATCTTCCTTCCCTTTCACACCGTCGCACTGTGCTGGGTGTAACTTTCATTCTAAAACTTATCAATGGTGATATTAACTCTCCTTTCTTGATTAACAAATTAAACTTTTCAATTCCTATTAGATCAACCCGATTCTTTTCCTTATTAACAATTAGCACTTGCCCTACTAATTACCTTATGCATGAACCTTTTAGAGTACTATGTTCTGAGTTTAACAGACTTTACGGGGTTATTAGATTAGAGTCTTCTATTTCTACCAATAAAGCCTTAATCTTAGAACATTTACGCACACATTAATCAATTAATCTCTGGTGGTGGTCATTGATTTGATTGGGTTTTCCTGGGTTTCCCCAATCCTAGCAACGAATGTTGAATCAATTTACATTTACTCACCCCAGAACTATTTATTTATTATTTTTATTTTATATTTTCCTTCAATTTAATTCTAATTTTATATTTTAAATATTTAATATATATAATTTAATTATTTTTAAATTTAATTTTAATTTTACATTTAATTTTAAATTTCTGTCGACTGTGTATAGTTGACATTAAATAAATAAATAAATAAATAAATAAATAAATAAATAAATAAATAAATAAATAAATAAATAAATAAATAAATAAATAAATAAATAAATAAATAAATAAATAAATAAATAAATAAATAAGAATGTCATTTTTTACATCAATCACCGCATTGAGGTTTCTTAGTGTATCATTACCCAAGATACCATGAAACGTTATTAGAGTGGATAATAAGAAGAATTTGATTGGGTGATCTGGTCGATTAAATAAGCTAAGGTTAGTATGGTGGGTAATCTTTGTTTGCCCTCCAACAGAATTTGCAAAGAATGGCTTTTCGTTAGGTTTAGGTGTTTGTACTAGATTTGACTAAATGTAATTTTGATTTGAACCTGTGTCGATTAGAAATTTAAAAGTTTTCCCGTCCCTCGTAGCACAATTTAAATAAGGTAGCGAGGAATTATTTAGGCTAAAAAATGGATATAAGATGTGTCAACTGTCTCTGTGGGGCCTGACTGGAAATGTAGCTTGGACGTGGCGTTTGATATGGTCGTTGTCCCATTTGGGGTTGTTGACTATAAGGTTGATGCAAATGTGGTGGATTAGAATGACTCATGACGGGTCTACCACTTGGTTGGTAGTATAGTCTTGGATCAAAATTCCTCCAATGGCTTTGACCATAGCTAGCTGGTTTGGTATTCATTGATACCGATGGTCTTGGTGGTAAGTTTGGAGGTGGCTGCCTAGATCTGGGTACGAATAAATTCCAATGTTCTTGGTTTTCGACTAAAGAACAGAGGTGCAAAGCATGACATAAACCTCTAGGTTCTTCAAAAGCAAGATGTCTTGGCAGGTCGCCATTGAGACCTCTCATAAAGACGTTAAAAGCTTTGCCGTGATAAACGTCTGTTAACACTCTTATTACTTCTGGAGATTCTTCTCTTGCTCCAATCTGGTTCAAAATCAGTGACAAATTATGGTAAATTGCTTGATAGAACTCGTGTATGGTCATGTATCCCTGTTTTAATGAAGACAACTGATATTCGAGAGTCTTCAAGTCTCTTTTGTCAGCATAACGTGACGTAAGACACTTTGAGATAGCCTTCCAATTTAAAGGAGTATTGTAAGATTAGAGAATTTCTTCGGCTTCGCCGACTATCTTTGTTCGTATGTCAAGAGTAACTAGATAGTATCTATATGAATTTTCTTGACCCGCGAATACTTTGATTAGCTTGCAAACATCAGGTACCTTATCTTTGTCTTGACCTGTTGTTGGAGCCACGTATGGCACGTATGGTGGCTGTTGGATCCACTCTTCTAGCTCGTGAGCTACCGGCTAAGTCGAGGTTAGACATTGCTGATGCTAGATTGTCGGGCATGTTCTATTAGATACGGTTTCACTGTTCGGACGATATGGTACACTAGGTAGGTTTGCACGGACCACTATGAATAGCTCACTGATTTTGTTAAAGAATGTTTTTGTCTTTTATTTTGTGAAAGCCAGTGTCTGGATTGTTCCTTTTATCCTGGAGGGACCCGTAGGATTCGCAGAATTGGAGAATGTTATACTGCAGTTCGCAGTGATTTTATTTCTTTATATTTTTACGTTACGTTATCACTTTTAATTGTTAATTTATTTTCACTTGCTTATGATTTGAATGTCACACGCTTAATAAACATTTAAAAATGTATAAATTGTAGGGTATATAGTGTAAATTGTAAAAACTTATTATTATTTTTCTTTGTGTACTTAAATTTTAATTTTGTTTTCTTTTCAATTTGTATTTTTTCTTTTTAAATTTCAAGAATATTTTCATTCTTGATTGTTAACTTAGTTGCTATTCTTATAAATAGTATATCATTCCGGTGCCTCTTCCCACGCTGGTACTACGGATTTCTCCTTTTCGTCCTGCGATGCGGCTTAGCGGCGGTGTGCAGGTTACTGGGGATCTTGGTTGGTACACTTTAAGTTGCGCGGTGGTCTGCGAACGGATACTACTGACCTGGACAACGGTTACGGTTGAACCTGATGAACTTTTCGGATATATCGCGAAAAAATAGTTTTTTTTTTTTAAATCGCACTTCCCGTTGTGGCTTTATTCTAAGTCACTGATGACGACACTGTGTGGCTACTTAAGGCACTTTGTTTTGCGATGCGATTGTCCTTTTTGTTCACCAGATCCCTGCTCGGGCGCCAATTAATAAATCCGGTGATTTATTTTATAAAAAAAGCGTTGTGCTTTTATTGAGTACTAATTTCGAACTATCTTTAGACAATGCTAATTAATAAAAATAATAACTCTGCCGCCGCTGTTGCTGCCGCTGCTGCTGCCGTCGCTGCTGGTGTTCCCACGTTGCTGCAGGTTGCGTAAATGTCCCACGGTCCGCTTGTGCTGACGCAGGGCAC
Source organism: Drosophila quadrilineata (assembly GCA_018150725.1). Classification (NCBI taxonomy): domain Eukaryota; kingdom Metazoa; phylum Arthropoda; class Insecta; order Diptera; family Drosophilidae; genus Drosophila; species Drosophila quadrilineata. Next base: position 1,626,959 of record JAECWN010000450.1, read on the forward strand.
GTGGAAGATGTGCTGCGCTTTGCGCTGTGGTCGTTGGCTTTTTGGTGATCGCAACTACTGTTGCGCTGACCCAAGGCACGTGGCGGATATGATGAGGTTTTCCAGGTATCCCTCGACTGCTGTGCAGTTGAACCTGGGCACGAGGTGGACGTGCTGCAGACATTGCAGACTTTGCAGAATAGGCTGAGTGCGTTGTTGTTGTAATGCACTTAGCCACTAAGTTATTTCGTAAGCTTTGTTGTTAGCTCATTGCACTTTGGCACGAGGTGAATGTGCTGCAGACATTGCAGACTTTGCAGAATTTGCTGAGTGCAATGTTGTTGTTGATGCACTTAGCTATTTGGCTTTTGAATAAGCTTTGTTGTTAACTTATGTAAATGTCCCACTAGATTAAGTTTGTCGTTAGAAATAGGTTTTATATTAGTTATTCAGATTTTTGTGAAGGTAGGCGCATTGCCGAGCTGCAACCTTGCTGCTTGCGGGCAAGCCAGCGCACTTTGCAACCAGACGCAAGAAAAAATAACTTTTTAATTTTTAAATTAACAATATATTGAAGCTCGAAAATGTGTTACATATTTATTTGTTTTACTAAATTTCGGTGTATTTTAAGAACTGACGACAATAACGTTCTTACTTGCATTTTAACATTGACGCAAAGGATGGCCCTATGCGATCTCTCACGCGCTACCTCCGCTGGGACCGCTCGTAACGACTCCGAGCCTCTGCTGGAACGCCTCGTTAGAAAATTGTATGTCAAAACACTTGTATGAAATGTCCGATCTATGTGTTATTTGGTCAATGCTCCAATCAAGTACCCTAAAACAGGACGACTGATATTAGGAAGCATGCGTGAAAGCGGTGCCTGTATCAAAGAGGTTTTTTAACTTACATAAACTGTATGTTGTCACGGTTACTCAGTTACTTTTGTAATTTTGTTTCCTGAATAATTTTTTTTTTGTCATCTGATCTCGTTGAAATTTACAATATAAACACATAATTTACTATCTGATGAATTTCTGTTCAAAACCAATTATCTTATTTAAGTGTTTTTTTTTGTTGTCGGAGGGGGTAAGGCATCCAAAAAGTATAGATAACATTATCTGCATAATACAGGAAAATTATTCAATTATTTGAACATTCAATTATTTCAGTAAATTTGAAGAGCTTATGGTGTACTAGAGTTTTCAAATAAACTTTGAAATTGCTAGCTCTAGCCACTCAACCACACGCTCGAAAAGACGGATGGAAAGGACTTAACCGATTTGATTTTTTTTTTATTTTTGATTATAAGTCAAAATACGTTTAGTTTATATGATGAGAAACAGCTCATTGTCCCTGTTATGCACATTCTTACAAGAATCAAAAAACACTGGGAATATAAATTTTGAAATGATTTTAAAATGAAATTATAACCGCAGTTATAACCGTGATAAGCGTGATAACCGTGATAACCGCAACACAATTACTATGAATTGACTTAATCTAGTTATATCATCTTCTTGGAAGAATTTGCCTTAAGAACACCGCTCGCTTTGCAGCAATCTATCGCATTTGAAGTGCTGCTGAGCAACAAACAAATTTTTATAGGAAAGACGCAAGCGTTCGCAGAAGAGTTGTGAGATAACACTCCCACACACCCTTACATATACGTTGTTACTTGGAAACATGACACAGAGTATTCCTCAGTCGAGCTAGTTTGTCGTTACCGTTTTTACCTTTTTAAAGAGTGACTCTCAGGAACTAAAAGATTTAGAATGCCACTAGTTTCAAATTTTACACACAGGTTCTTTTGTATAAAATAGAGAAATAGGATTTTATTATTTTCTCTCAACTTAGACGCACATATCATTTATATCCGATATATTTACAATTTTTTCTTTCTTTAAATATTTAGTACGTTCAGTACAAACAGATGTTGTTCAAGAAATAAATTGAACATTAATCACAACCTTGTTAATAAGTCATTCGTAATAAAGTGTTTCTGTTGAATCTAGTTTGTAAACTCAATTAAATCGTCGACTCTGAGTAGACCCATCCTTTTATTTATTTTTGCGTCTTCTTTTTATTTATTTAATTGTGTTCTTAAATCAATAATATTGAATGAGATCCATACAGAGTTTTGTATACAGTATATATGACTTCAATGATTGACCACATAACATATATGAGACATTTCATACGAAGACAACGGACTCGCTTTTTCTTAGAAAGATCCTCCAGTTTGATACGATATACTCGTCTCATAAAATAACCTGTTCAGAAAACACTAATAGTTTGTGTTTGAGTTCGATTATCAAATGTTCGACAAGCTTGATTGTAATAACGTTTAAAATGTCGTTGAGGACACTTAATACATATTAATCTATGCTGCTGTTTGGACAGTCGTCTAGGACTCTTCATGCAGAGCTCGCATGTTACCCTTATGATCGCAACCATCAACAACAAATGACAACCTTTGATAACAATATATGGTAAGATAGAAGGCATATCGCCATCCTCCATACACCAATATTGTTTGATGCTGAGAGAGCTTGTTTCTTGTCTATCTGTCTACTTCTAAAATGCCAATTTTTGCTATCACAACAAAGAAATACATTCACATCTTACCTAATATATATATCTTAGTTGCCTTTTGCTGCTACCTAAACTCGGCAATCTTTTATTGACTAATCTGCGAACTCATACACTGCGCCAAAGATCTTCGCTTTGTGTTTTGATGCTAGTCTAGAATTCGTGTTTTGTAATGCTGTGGCCTCAGACAAAAAGTTGACTTTTTAATCTTTCAATTCTTTCAGTGTATTTTGTTATCGTTATGTGTGTCGTTGATTTTGAATTTGGCTATCCCGATTGATCAATTCCAGGCAATGCCCGTGACTGATAACGATACTGCAGCGATTTTTCACTCACAGTAAGAATATAAAGTTTTTACGTTTTACAATTCAAAGATTTTTTGACATGCCAGAATGGTCTTGTTTGTTTCAAGCGCTACTTTAAGTTCTAAGTAACATCAACCGATGTAATAATAAATAATAATAAATAACTAGGACACTAGGAACATCATGTTAAAGAAGATAAACATATGCTGTCAATAACCAAGTCAAGTACTTGTAGCCTCAACTCACATAAATTATATAAGGCCTAAGCCACTTGAATTGACAAGGGGTACTCTTTACGACCCCTGGGACTAACATAAAGATCATTAAAAACATGTACTATTGACTATTGACTATTCATGGGTCTCGTCGTTCTCAGTCCGAGGATCACATTATATATGATCGATACTATGTGACTATTAGCCTATATACTAATTCTAAGCACATAATTTGGAAGTTGGAAGTTCAGTTCAGTACCTCATCTCATCAGTTTCTTTATTTGCGTGTTGTTGCTAACGCTTGTACATTCATCCGCAATTCTTGCCCTTTCGACAGCAGTCCAAGTACGAATGCAACAAAGCGTTCGGCAGAATAAGACGTCTCAGCTTAGACGGCTATGCTTAGACACCTTGAAACGATGCACGGCCTCTGCTGAGACCGCTTTCATACGACGTTCAACCTTTGCTGGGTCTTTTCGCATGAAATTTGAGTCAGAAAAAAGTGTATGAAATGTCCGATCTATATGCAATTTGGTCACGGACATCACTAAGTTACTTAACTGATGATCCATAAAACAGGCACGTACCAGCACTTGCAGTCTTTAAATTTTGCCAGCTTTCGTTGGTCTGCCAGCTGATCGTTACTTTTAAATTTCCAATTAAAGGACCAACAGTTTAAAAAAATTGGGCTAATAGCCCTTAGCTAAATAAGTAATCTTATAATACTCGTAAATATGTACATCAATATCAAATTGCATACCATTCGAGATAAAGAGATACACACCATAACACCGTATGAATTTTGGAAGTGACCTTCTTCGGTCACGCATCAGAAATTAATATCCCGACAATTAAAACAAGTAGGGTGGAAAGGGGTGTTTTGGCACACTTTTTCATACAAACCTAGGAGTGTTTTTACTAGTTGTGTAGAGCAAATGAGTGTCCGATAAGTGAAAAAATCATTCCTGAGTGCGATCGATAAGTGAAAAATGCGACCATGTGTTATGAGAGCGGGAGGTTTGAATTTGAGTTTGTGAGTAGTGATCGTGATAAGTGAAAAAAATGCGACCATGTGTTATGAGAGCGGGAGGTTTGAATTTGAATTTGAATTTGAATTTGTGAGTTGTGTTCGATAAGTGTGAAATGCGGGCTTGCGTTATGAGAGCGCGGGAGGTTTGAATTTGAATTTGAATTTGCGAGTTGTGAAGGTCGGAATCTGGCTTGGATGCTTCAGCCCGTGCTTCAGCCCGTGCTTCAGCCCGTGCTTCGGCCCGCATGTTGAAGTTCAAGCGCATGCTTGAAGTGTGAGTTATCATGTTTTTTTTTTTTACCTTGAGACTCACCATTATAAATATTGAACTAATAATTAGAAGATTAGAAAGAAAAAATAATTGGCACAGCCGAATGTGTAGTAGTTGATAAGCCTCAAAAAGTCTCAATGTTTCTTGGTTAAGTACACTCATGAGGAAATAGATTTTTTAGAAAATGTGTGTGTGTGTGTGTGTGTGTGTGTGTGTGTGTGGTTGCAAGATTTTGGAGTCCAGTATAAGAAAAAGGCTTATTAATATTGAACTAATAATTAGAAGATCAGAAAGAAAAAATAATTGTCACAGCCGAATGTGTAGTAGTTGATAAGCCTCAAAAAGTCTCAATGAATTTTTTTGTCAAGCCTATTATTTTCTGCTATATAAGCAGCGAATTATACTTTAAAATTATTTACAAAGCAACCATCTAGCCTTGCAAACCAGATCTTAAGCTATACATCATGACGGACATCAATTCGGATTCTGAGGTTTCAAAGAAGTTGAACTCAATTGGAATTTCATACAAGAGACCAATCAAGAGCATTAAAAATCTCAACTTTAACACGATGATTCCTATTATTTCGGCTGATAAAAGGAATACTCGATTCGGTGAGAGAGTAATGTTAACATTCAAAGACTATGTAGTGTTTTTACCAGAACGCTACAATAGTTTGTCGAAGGAGGACATACTCGCCCTATCACAACAACAACATTATTTAATTAAAGAAAAAGTTGGCGAATATAATTATAATTTAAAATTTGTATCAGATAAAATAAAAACATTTTAAATAAAGTGTACAAATAATTATACTCTAAAATTTTTTACAAAATACAATAAAACGTAAAAAAAAAAAAAAAAAAATAATGTCTTCTCTATGTGAATTTTGTGGAAAAACTTTTCAGAATAATGTCAATTTGAGACGACACATACGAAATGTGCATACTAATATCAACAATGCAACACGTTATTGCGATTTATGTAAAAAGCATGTATCGAACACTAAATGGATACATCATTTGCGTACAAATTTGCATAAACAGTTGTCTAGCGTGCGAATAAACTTAAACTTAAAACGTGTAAGAAGTGCATTCCGTAATCGCATTGAATCGTATATGATTGAAAATCCCGATAAGCAATGTTTAAAAATTACACAATTTTTTCAGTTAATCGATGAACAAGTGAAAAATTTAATAAAAGACGCACTAAACAAGCATATAAATATAAAGTTTAATTTTGAACTATTTTGCAATTATGTTTTAATTAAAGAAAGTGAAGACTTTTACCAACTCGATCTTAAATCACATCAAACGAAAATGGTAGTATTACAGTTGACAACATGTGGCAACAAAGACAATGAACTAAATGAGATGATTAATAATTTATATAATTATATAAAAAATGAAATGAGTGAATTTCAAGAACGAGACAGCGGTTGGTCATTAACTGAAATAGTGTATTTAGAAGTGAATATAAATAAGTATCAACCGCTAAGGGGTTCAAATTATATTCGCCTTCCAACAAAAATATCAAATAAAAAAGCATGTGTTAATGTGAAAAATAATGATGTTTATTGTTTTAAATGGGCATTAATATCAGCCGTCTTTGATGCTGAGGCGGATGCTATTGTTAATAATAGCTTTAGAATTTCTTTATACAAGAAATTGGGATTTAATGACATTAAATCGGATATAATTACTCTAAATAATAAAACATTAAATTTCATGGGATTAGAGTTTCCGACACCGGTCGATAGCCTTAAAACGTTTGAGAATAATAATCCTGAAATTAGTATAACGGTCTTGGGATTGGACACAGATGACAGCACAATAATCGGACCATATTATTTCACCAATAATAAAACTCACAACGTATTACACAAAATATACTTGTTACTGCTCGAAAAAGATGACAAATATCACTATGTTTGGATCAAAGATATTTCACGGTAAGTCGCATTAAGATAATTTAAATATTCCATTATCTTTTCTTATGATTTATTTCGTTTTAGACTTCTTAGCAGGCAATTGGGAAAGAAAAAAGCAAAATTGTATTTATGCAACACATGTCTACAACATTTCTATGATAACGACAAGCTGAAACGTCATAGTCTAGAGTGTAATAAAATTGTAACTGAGATGCCGGAAATGAATACCGATAATTCGATATTAAGATTTAAGAATTATAAAAAACAATTAGACGTTCCCTTTGTAGTATATAGCGATTTTGAATGTATATTAGAAGAGATAGATATTAAGAGTTCAGATAATATAAATTTAATTCAAAAACATATACCATATGCATACAGTTATTACATAAAATGTTCATATAATAACAACTTGAATATACATAGAATATATCATGGCAAAGACTGTACATCACATTTCATACAGAGCATATATAACGATTGTTTAATGTTATACAAAAATCATTTAAAACCAATTCAACCTTGTCAATTAACAATTGAACAATCAAATTCCTTTCAACTAGAACAAAATTGTCATATATGCGGAAATTTACTCACTGAAAGCGATAAGGTTTTAGATCATTGTCATTTAACAGGTGAATATAGAGGCGCTGCTCATAATGAATGTAACTTAAATTTTAAATTACCGAAATTTTTCCCGATATTTTTTCACAATCTCTCTGCATACGATTGTCATTTATTTGTGAAAGAATTATCACAAATCGAAGGTGATATCAATATAATACCGTGAAACAAAGAATTTTATATATCTATATCGAAGAAAATTTATATCGATCATCAAGAATGTATAGAACTAAGATTTTTAGATTCGTTTAGGTTTATGCCATCTAGTCTGGATAGCTTAGCAAGTTACTTGACCGATTCAAATTTATGCACTATAAAATGATTTTATACAAATATTGAAGAATTTCAATTAGTTAAACGTAAAGGTATATTTCCCTATAGCTATTTAAATTCAATCGAACGATTGAAAGACACTCAATTGCCCGAACGTGAAAATTTTTACAATCAATTAACTGATAGGAATTGCACGCAAGAGAATTATGCGCATGCACAAAACGTATGGAATGTCTTTAAATGTGAGAATTTGTTAGATTATTTATTGTTATACTTAAAGATAGATGTGCTTTTGTTATGCGACATTTTCGAAAATTTTAGAAAAGTATGTAAAAAAATCTATAATTTAGATCCGTGTCAATATTATACGACACCTGGTCTTTCATGGGACGCTATGTTGAAAACAACGAAAATAGAATTAGAGTTACTCACCGACATTGATATGTATAATTTTATAATGAACGGGATTAGGGGTGGACTTGTTCAATGCAGTAAACGACATTCAATAGCAAATAATAAATATTTAAAAGACGACTATGATTGTAACAAAGAATCAAATTATATTGTTTATTTAGATGTGAATAATTTATATGGATATGCCATGTCGCAACCTATTCCATATAGAAATTTTAAATGGTTAGAAGGCAGAGATTTGGAAAATTTTGATGTAAACACATACATGAATGATTCATCAATTGGATATATCTTAGAGGTAGACTTGGAGTACAGCGAAAATTTACACAACTCTCATAATGATTTGCCATTTTGTCCGCAAAACAAAAAAATGAAAACATACGCTTTACGAAATTGATTGCTGATCTAACACACAAGTATAAATATATAATTCACTATAGGAATTTGCAGCAATGTATTAAGCATGGAATGATTTTAAAAAAAATCCATCGTGTGTTATAATTTGATCAATCCGAGTGGCTAAAAGTCTATATAGACTGTAATAATCATTACAAAACGTTAGCTGTTAATGAATTTGAGAAAAATTTTTTCAAACTTTTGAACAATGCAGTGTATGGCAAAACTATGGAAAATGTAGATAAGAGAAAAAATATTAAATTGGTTTGTAATTGGGAAAGTAAAGGTAGACGATTGGGTGCTAGAGCACTTATCTCAAAATTTAATTTTAGTAGCGCTTTACAATTTAGTGATAAAATGATTGCAATACAAATGAAAAAGGCACACGTTGTCTACAATAAACCGGTTTACATTGGTTTCACCGTCCTCGAATTATCAAAATTAAAAATGTACAGTTTTCACTATGACTATATGAAGCCAAAATATCATGAAAACATCAATTTAATGTATATGGATACAGATTCATTTATCTATGATATCAAGACTATAAATTTTTATGATGATATTCGTTGTGAAATTGATCAACATTTCGACACATCAGAATATGATAAAGATAATGTTTTTAATTTACCATTGCTAAATAAGAAAAAATTAGGTATGATGAAAGATGAATGTAAGGGTAATATAATAAAAGAATTTATTGGTCTCAGATCAAAAATGTATTCGATAAAAATACTTAATATAAATAACAATATTGTTAATGCAACAACAGAGATAAATAAAGCTAAAGGTGTAAAAATGAGTGTAACTTCCAAATTGACTTCTGACGATTTTCGTGAATGTCTATACAAAAAAGAAAAAAAAATTGAAACACTGTACATGTTTAAGTCTAAATTACATCAAATTTATACTCAAGAGTATACAAAAGTCGCATTAAACTATTTAGATGATAAGCGTTATATTATAGACAATAATATAGACACCCTTGCATGGGGTCATAAAGATATACCTTAAGCTGTATGCGTTTAGAAAGAGAGATATAAGAAAACGAAAAAAAATCATATAAATGTATATTTACATTTTATTTTTTCTAAATAAAAATTTTAAACATAAATGTCCACAATTAAAAGTGTTGTATTTTTGCTCATTTCTATAGTTATATTCAATAGGTGGTGGCCTTAAATAGTCGACAACTTCAATCGGTGGCTGCAAATCACCAAAACTATCAAAGTATTCCTTATAATTTCCATTTTTGTAATATGCTACCCAATGTGTGCCCCTACCGCTTTCATTATCCAAATTTATTATACCACACTCCTGCATCCATGGTTTCATCGGTAGACGATCACGCATGAAAACGCCACGAAAGTGTCTCAAATGTTGTCGTCCAAAAGCGCTCAAGTCAATATCGGTAAGTGCTCGTTTGGGTAGCATATCTAGCGGTTTTTACAAGGTATTTTCCAACATATTTATTTTATCCTGTTCATTCGTCTTCATACTCTTTAATTTTTTATTCAACACTAATCTTGTTTGAATCAAATCATTCAATACATTAGATTTTTTTTTTTTTGATATTTAATTTCCTCATTGTTGATGTTATTCCTTCAATACTCATTTATTTACTAGATAAAATTATATATTATCCTTTCTCTATATACATATATTTTTTTTGATTTTGGTTTTGTTTTTGATAAGCTGATCGAGAGCTGATCGAATGCTAGCCATTAGCTGATCAATAGCTGATCGAGAGCTGATCGTAAGCTGATCGTAAGCTGATCGTAAGCTGATATTCATAAATGTATAAAATTATCAAATCCTTTTCTATATCTATGTGGAAACATAAATACGAATTTGTCGTCATATGCAAAGATAATGATATTGACAAGGGGCGATATAGAAAATTTTCCTTGTTCTTTAAAATTTAAAGCAGGTCTTTACTCAACAATTTTTCTTTCTGAACTAATTATTAGTTCAATATTTATAAGCCTTTTTCTTATACTGGACTCCAAATCTTGCAACCACACACATTTTCTAAAAAATCTATTTCCTCATGAGTGTACTTAACCAAGAAACATTAAGACTTTTTGAGGCTTATCAACTACTACACATTCGGCTGTGCCAATTATTTTTTCTTTTGAGGCTTATCAAAGATATCGATGCAAAATAGGATTAAAGTCATTCACAGAAATGCAACATTTTTTAAAATCGGTTGATATTTGACAAAGTTATGGCATTTCAAAGTTGAGAGAGTTTTCAGAAATATACAAAAAAAACACAGAAGTCAAAAAATTAAATACGACAATATTAATAAACTTTTGATGCATTTTGAAAATTGATTCTATACCGTTAACAAAAATGCATGAATTTAAAAATTTGGTTGATTTTTCGAAAAGTTGTGCGATTTTAAAGTTATGAAGATTTTAATTTTTGTACTAATATCTATATCTTTACTATATGTTTTTCCTGGTCCATATTTTCTGATTAAAGCCAATGATGTTAGATATCGATGCAAAATAGGATTAAAGTCATTGACAGAAATGCAACATTTTTTAAAATCGGTTGATATTTGACAAAGTTATGGCATTTCAAAGTTAAGAGAGTTTTCAGAAATATGTAAAAATGGCAACAGAAGTCCAAAACTTAAATACGACAATATTAATAAACTTTTGATGCATTTTGAAAATTGATTCTATACCGTTAACAAAAATGCATTAATTTAAAAATTTGGTTGATTTTTCGAAAAGTTGTGCGTTTTTAAAGTTATGAAGATTTTAATTTTTGTACTAAAATCTATATCTTTACTATTTGTTTTTCCTGGTCCATATTTTCTGATTAAAACCAATGATGTTGGATATCGATGCAAAATAGGATTAAAGTCATTCACAGAAATGCAACATTTTTTAAAATCGGTTGATATTTGACAAAGTTATTGCATTTCAAAGTTAAGAGAGTTTTCAGAAATATGCAAAAATGGCCACAAAAAGTCAAAAAATTACATACGACAAAATTAAAAAACTTTTGATGCATTTTGGAAATTGATTCTATACCGTTAACAAAAATGCATGAATTTAAAAATTTGGTTGATTTTTCGAAAAGTTGTACGTTTTTAAAGTTATGAAGATTTTAATTTTTGTACTAATATCTATATCTTTACTATATGTTTTTCCTGGTCCATATTTTCTGATTAAAGCCAATGATGTTAGATATCGATGGCAAATAGGATCAAAGTCATTCACAGAAATGCAACATTTTTTAAAATCGGTTGATATTTGACAAAGTTATGGCATTTCAAAGTTAAGAGAGTTTTCAGAAATATGCAATAATGGCCACAAAAAGGCCAAAAATTAAAAATGGCAATATTAATAAACTTTTGATGCATTTTGAAAGTGGATTCTATACCGTTAACAAAACTGCATGAATTTAAAAATTTGGTTGATTTTTCGAAAGTTGTGCGTTTTTAAAGTTAAGAAGATTTTCATGTTTGTACTAAAATCTATATCTTTACTATTTGTTTTTCCTGGTCCATATTTTCTGATTAAAGCCAAACACACACACACACACACACACACATTTTCTAAAAAATCTATTTCCTCATGAGTGTACTTTACCAAGAAACATTGAGACTTTTTGAGGCTTATCAACTACTACACATTCGGCTGTGCCAATTATTTTTTCTTTCTAATCTTCTAATTATTAGTTCAATATTTATAATTGTGAGTCTCAAGGTAAAAAAAAAAAAAACATGATAACTCACACTTCAAGCATGCGCTTGAACTTCAACATGCGGGCCGAAGCACGGGCTGAAGCACGGGCTGAAGCACGGGCTGAAGCATCCAAGCCAGATTCCGACCTTCACAACTCGCAAATTCAAATTCAAATTCAAACCTCCCGCGCTCTCATAACGCAAGCCCGCATTTCACACTTATCGAACACAACTCACAAATTCAAATTCAAATTCAAACCTCCCGCTCTCATAACACATGGTCGCATTTTTTTCACTTATCACGATCACTACTCACAAACTCAAATTCAAACCTCCCGCTCTCATAGCACAAGGTTGCATTTTTCACTTATCGATCGCACTCAGGAATGATTTTTTCACTTATCGGACACTCATTTGCTCTACACAACTAGTAAAAACACTCCTAGGTTTGTATGAAAAAGTGTGCCAAAACACCCCTTTCCACCCTACTAAAACATATACGGTGCTTGCGCCTAAGCACAAAAATTGACATTCCAATTTGAACGATTCAAATTTCGTTGGGATATCGCTTCATCATGGTGTCTCTGTGATTGGTATTGAAAAAACAATGTAAATATTTACCGCAACATTTTTTATTAAAAAAATGAAAATTTGAATTTATTGTTTATTGATGATTTGTACATCATTTATATGTTGAAAAGTCTTTATCAGACTCAGAATTATCCAACGCTCTTTCAGAGAAACGTTTTCTGGCGCGTGGCATGTCACTTGAATTTCACAACTCGAATGACGAGTATCTGCCTCGCACGAGTATCTGCCTCGCACGAAAGATCGAAGAAGCAATACGCAATAAAAAACGGTATACGATAACGTTACAGTTTGAATGGGGAGATGGAATAACATAAGTCACAAGCAAATGCGTAATAGCAAATAATCTTTATAATATGAAAATTCGAAATAATCTACTATACGGACTTCCTGACACTTCTCACGTCCTCGTGAGTTTACAATAAAATGGTTTTACAAAATTCAATTTCTCATTTTCTTATACAGATCAAAATTCAAGTAAGTTTCGCACAATACAATTTTTTTTCAATAACTTAAAATTAAACAAAATTATTACAAAGTTATTTTTTCAATTTTCTAACTTTTCTCATCTTCATACAACTTTTCCATGACATCCGGATTACCACCAACTTATACAATCAAAATCATTCAGCGTTCTATTTCAAAAGGCGATCATAATATTCATTCTTTTACAAAATCATGACAATCACTAGCACACAGTCATCCACAGGATAAACCGGCCAATTAATTGGCATTCACTGAGACATGGCTTAAACCTGATATTCTTGACGCATCTATACTTTCACCACTTTATGTTACTTATATATGTGATAGACTGGATCCTTATTGCGATAAAGTCTAATCTTGTATCGCAACTAGTAAATAACTCCCCCACTGATATAGAAATTGTATGTGTGAATGTGCGAATTCATAACATTAACTTATATATTTCCTGTTCATATATTCCTCCCCAGTCTGATTTATTTGTATACCTAGCTCACCTAACGGTAATTCAATATTTGTCCAGCATGCTTGGTGACTTTAACTTGCCCGATGTTATTTGGTCGGATAACAACGACTAAATGACTTCTAAAGGGTTTCTGTCGGGACTTTTTGAACTTAATCTATCTCAGGTTATCTCAATTTGCAATAATATGAACCGAATACTTGATCCTTTCTTTGTATCAGATCAGGTATGCGATACTGTTCAAGCATGAACATGGATTAAGAAAGAAATGCACTGCAGTGCACAAAAAATATTGTAATATTGTCACACGAAGTTCAAGAGCGAAAAAAAATAGATTTTACGACCATGCGCTGAGAATAAGTACGATAAGAGTTCAATTCTGTCAATGCACTAAGGAAAACCCTTTTCACTTGACGCTGAAGAAAGAGATCAACGGAGATCATGGGTTAAAATAGATTATGGTAGAATACTCGCATATGCACAACTCAGCATAGGTCATACCTAGCTTATATACTAGTTTTATAAATAAATTCTGTATATAGAAAAATAGATACCAAAAACCAAATAAAAGGGAGACCGACCCAGAGTCGGCAGTTCAGTTCAGTTCAGTTCAGTTCAGTACAACATCTCAACTCATCAGTTTCTTTATTTCGAGACTCTGATTAACAGATACTGTTGTAAGAATTGATCCTTTGTTTCACCTGAAGATGCGTTCCACCCCACTTTAAAGCTCGCTATTTTGCTATCACCATCCAGGCAGCAAAATAAAACATTTCCATCCACTAAACACTACTGCTTTCGTAAAGTAAACTTTAGTGATCTCAACATTTTTATTTAATAACTACGATTGGTCGGAATTGTACTCTTCTAATAATTTAGTATGTGCGATTGATATTTTTTATAGAGCTATTAACTCTATTGTTGAATCGAGTGTTCCTAGGGTGTATTTTTCTAAGTCTACAAAACTACCTTGGTTCTCTAGGGAACTTTGTAGACTTAAAAATTTGAAATCTAAACTTTACAAAAAGTTCAAATTATCTGGTAGGCTTACTGATTTTTCAAGGTATGTTAGTGCTAAGTCTGGCTTTGATACTTTGAACCACCGTTGCTATAGTGCATACTTAACTCGCTGTAGACTACAAATTGAAAAAGACCCCAAGCAAATCTACAATTTCGAAAATCTCAATCGCTAAACTGATACATATCCTTCTACCTTTCTTCTTAACGATAATACAGCTAGTATCGATCAATCTATTACGGACTTATTTGCAGATTTTTCAACGACACTTATTCGTCTAAGTTTTACGATTCTAAATTTCCTTATCCTTATAGTATTTATCCATCTAACTCTGTTTTCGGTCCGCAGATTACGGAAAGATCGCTAGGTTGTGAACTCAGTTTGGTCAAGCCATTTTTTTCTCCTGGGCCAGATGGGGTGCCTGGCTGTGTTCTCATAAATAAGGTTCTAAGCCTAATGTAATGAACTATAGAGCTATTTATATGTTGTCCGCTATTCCTAAGTTATTCGAGAAAACCACTTCTTTTCAACTCCAACACTTATATAGCTCAATCATCTCACCAACCCGGCATGGCTTTGTGAAATACAAATCTACTACTAGAAACTTATTGGAACTCTCCTCTATTGTCATTGGTGGGATTCATAGTACGATGCAAACGGACGTTATCTACACTGACTTCAGTAAAGCATTTGATTCTGTAAACCATACTCTCCTAATGCACAAGTTAGCGCTTCTTGGTTTTCCTCATACTCTTATGAACTGGATTTCCAATTATCTTAAAAATAGAACTCAAAGAGTTATGTTCAATTCTGCCCTTTCTAAGCAGATCTTTGTTTATTCAGGAGTGCCCCAAGGTAGCCACCTCGGACCATTGCTTTTCAATTTATTTATTAATGACCTTCCGTCTATTATTAAGAATTGTGCTGTTTTGATGTATGCTGATGACGTTAAGTTATGCCTCTCTTATAAGGATCCTATTTCTGCTTCTTTGTTGCAAGATGATCTTAACTTTTTCAATTCATGGTGTAAAACCAATCTAATTGCCCTAAATTGCTCAAAGTGCAAAGCCATGACTTTTTGCAGAACACAACCTGTGCATGTTCAATATTTGTTAGACGGCCATCTTCTTGAGAATATATCTCAAATTAATGACCTAGGCATCTTACTTGATCGTAAACTCTCATTCAACGATCACATTGAGTTCATGGTAATTAAAGCCATGAAGGTCTTAGGTTTCATTAAGCGTTGGTCTAAGGAATTCAATGACCCTTATACGACTAAACAGCTTTATGTCTCTCTGGTACGTCCCATCCTCGAGTATGGGTCCTGTTTGTGGTCTCCACAGTATCAGACTTATAAAGACAAAATCGAATCGGTGCAAAAGAAGTTTCTAATTTTCGCACTAAGAAACTTAAACTGGTCACCACAACTTAACCTACCGCCATATCCTAGTAGATTACTATTAATTAATCTTCCTTCCCTTTCACACCGTCGCACTGTGCTGGGTGTAACTTTCATTTTAAAACTTATCAATGGTGATATTAACTCTCCTTTCTTGATTAACAAATTAAACTTTTCAATTCCTATTAGATCAACCCGTTTCTATTCCTTATTAACAATTAGCACTTGCCCTACTAATTACCTTATGCATGAACCTTTTAGAGTACTATGTTCTGAGTTTAACAGACTTTACGGGGTTATTAGATTAGAGTCGTCTATTTCTACCAATAAAGACTTAATCTTAGAACATTTACACACATTAATCAATTAATCTCTGGTGGTGGTCATTGATTTGATTGGGTTTTCCTGGGTTTCCCCAATCCTAGCAACGAATGTTGAATCAATTTACATTTACTCACCCCAGAACTAATTATTTATTATTTTTATTTTATATTTTCCTTCAATTTAATTCTAATTTTATATTTTAAATATTTAATATATATAATTTAATTATTTTTAAATTTAATTTTAATTTTACATTTAATTTCAAATTTCTGTCGACTGTGTATAGTTGACATTAAATAAATAAATAAATAAATACTCAGAGAGTTATGTTCAATTCTGCAGTTTCCAAGCAGATATTTGTTTCAGGAGTGCCCCAAAGTAGTCACCTCGGACTATTGCTTTTTAATTTATTTATGAATAACCTTCTGTCTATTATTATTTATGCAAATGACGTTAAGTTATGCCTTTCTTATAAGGATCCTATTTCAGCTTCTTTGCTGCAAGCTGAGCTTGACATCTTCAATTCATGGTGTAAAACCAATCTTACTGCCCTCAATTGCTCAAAGTGTAAAGCCATGACTTTTTGCAGGACACAACTTGTGTTACTTGAATACTTGTTAGACGGCCATCTTCTTTAGAATATATCTCAAATCAATGACCTTAGGCATCTTACATGATCGTATACTCTCCTTCAATGATCGCATTCAGTTCATGGTAAAAAAACAGATAAAGGTCTAAGAAATTCATGGACCCTTATACGACTTAACAGCTTTACGTCTCTCTGGTACGTCCCATCTTCGAGTATGGGTCCTGTTTGTGGTCGCCACAGTATCAGACTTACAAAGACAAAATCGAGTCGGTGCAAAAGAAGCTTCTAATTTTCGCACTAAGAAACTTAAACTGGTCACCACAGCATAACCATCCACCATATCCTAGTAGATTAGTATTAATTATTCTTTCTTCTCTAAAACTTATCAATGGTGATATTAACTCTCCCTTCTTACTCAACAAATTAAACTTTTCAATTCCAATTAGAACTACCCGTTTCTATTCCTTATTAAATATTAACACTTGCGCTACTAATTACCATATTATTACCATTTAGAGTACTATGTTCTGAGTTTAACAGACTTTACGGGGTTATCAGTTTCGAATCTTCTGTTTCCACTAATAAAGCCTTAATCTTAATCTGGTGGTGGTCCTTAATTTTATTGGGCTTTCTGGGTTTCCCAAATCCTGGCAACAAATGTTGAATCAATTTACAATCTACTCAACCCAGAACTATTTATTTTTTAATTATTTTTTTTTAATTCTAAGTTTTTATTTTTCCAATAGTGTTCCAATAAGTTTGTGGTAGTAGATTTGGATCTCACAAAGCCATGCTGGGATGGTGAGATGATTGAGCTACATAAGTGTTGGAGTTGAGAAGTAATGATTTTCTCGAATAACTTAGGAATAGCAGACAACTTAGAAATAGCTCTATAGTTCATGACATCAGAATTAGAGCCTTTTTTATGTAAGGGAATAACATAAGATTCTTTCCATATCTCAGGAAATAATCCGGTCGAAACGGATAAACAAAAAAGTTTAAGAATTGGCTTACAGAGCGAATTAGCACAGTATCTGAGAATACAGCCAGGCACCCCATCTGACCCAGGAGAAAAAGATGGCTTGACCAAACTCAGCTCACAACCTAGCAAACTTTCCGTAATCTGCGGACCGAAAACAGAGTTAGATGGATAAATTCTATAAGGATAAGGAGACTTAGAATCCTAAATCTTAGACGAATAAGTATCCTGGAAAAAATCTGCAAATAAGTCCAAAATATATTGATCGATACTAGCTGTTTTCTCGTTTAGAATTAGAGAAGAAGGATATGTAGCAGCTCGCCGTTTTAGATTTACAAAATTATAAAACTGCTTAGGGTCTTTGGCAAATTGTAATCTACAGCGAATAAAATATGCACTATAGCAACGGTGGTTCAGAGTATCAAAGCCAGACTTAGCGCTAACATACCTTGAAAAATCAATAAGCCTATCAGATAATTTGAACTTTTTGTAAAGCTTGGATTTTAAATTTTTAAGTCTACAAAGTTCCCTAGAGAACTAAGGAAGTTTTGTAGACTTAGAAAAATACACCCTAGGAACACTCGATTCAAAAATAGAGTTAATAGCTCTATAAAAAATGTCTATCGCACCTTCTAAATTATTAGAAGAGTACAATTCCGACCAATCGTAGTTATTAAATAAAATATTCAGATCACTAAAGTTTACTTTACGAAAGCAGTAGTGTTTAGTGGATGGAAATGTTTTATTTTGCTGCCCGGATGGTGACAGCAAAATAGCGAGCTCTAAAGTGGGGTGGAACGCATCTTCAGGTGAAACTAAAGGATCAATTCTTACAACAGTATCGCATACCTGATCTGATACAAAGACAAGATCAAGTATTCGGTTACTGCTATTTCGAATTGAGTTGACCTGAGATAGATTAAGTTCAAGAAGTCCCGACAGAAACTCGTTATAAGTCATTATGTCGTTGTTATCCGACCAAATAACATCGGGCAAGTTAAAGTCACCAACAACTACCAAACAGTCTTTATCCAAAAGCATGCTGGACAAAGATTGAATTACCGTTAAGTGAGCTAGGTATACAGATAAATCAGACTGGGGAGGAATATATGAACCGGAAATATATAAGTTAATGTTATGACTTCGCACTTTCACACATACAATTTCTATATTAGTGGGGGAGTTATTTACTAATTGCGATACAATAAGGACGCCACCACCTTTTCTATCCATTCTATCACATCTATAAGTAACATAAAGAGGTGAAAGTAAAGATGCATCAAGAATATCAGGTTTAAGCCAGGTCTCTGTAAATGCCAAAATGGTATGTTCAAAGGAAAAACTATCTACATAGAGGTTAGAAAGTTTTAACTTAAGGCCTCTAACATTCTGATAAGCAAACAGAATGGAAAAATTTATTAGTTTTTTGACGGAACATTAGTAGGAAGAGAAGGGGGTACTGATGACTTATGTCTCTTTTGCGGACTGTACTCCTTTACAACCATATCATCCAGCCAAAAAGCATTAGTACAATTGGAACTAAATGCACTTGTGGGGACAGATATTTTGAAGGAGGAAATATCTCTATGATGCTTAAATTTGAATTTCTCAACGGCCATGTTGGGACAATTATTATTAAGCTTGTTTAAAATATACGTCTTAACATCTTGAGTTGAAGTTTCAGATGCCAGGCGAGAAATAAAAAGTTGGCGTCTATTAGGTACAGACTTAAGAGGTCTGGCAGTCTCCACTACGTAAGGAACAACATTTGCAGGCGTGGGATGCTTAGGGGAATTAAACACACGAAGATGATTAACCTCAGATGATACAAGACCACATATCATTGGAAGGCCTATCTTTTTTGGATCTATTGGATTTAGAGCTACGCGGGTTTGAAGTAGCTGCAGAAGGAATTGTTACAGGAATATTTTCAGTAGTAGTCAAAACCGGAGTAATAATTACCTCCGGTGGTGAGCTCCTAGAGGAAGGCACAGACACAGTAGACGACTCAGTAAAAATTTTAAAATTATTAAACTTCAATTCCATTGCCTGGAATTATTTATGAAGAAGGTCAAAGTTTTTTTTTAACGCAAAGAAATTATTGCGCGTATGCCTTGCAAATGATTGCATATCAATCTCCGTCTCACGGCAAGCTTCACAACACCATTTAAGACCCGTCTTATTGGCGATGTAATCTAAATCGAACTAAAATACCAAGTAGAAACAAAATATCCGACTGAATATCTGCAGAATCAAGCTTATCCCTTTTGTCCTTACTATCAGTATTGAGTGCACCTTGGTGAACTCAACCGATAGAGGTGTGTGTGTGTGCTTGAGTGGCAGGTTTGGTAGGATATATGTGGCGAGCGTATATTGCGCGTTCGGGGAACCCCTCGAGCCGTATATTTCGTATGTGGATGAGGTGCTACTACTGGCGAGTAGCGAACCAATCATCCTCGGGCTAGATGCGAATGCATCGTCCCCGATGTGGTTCAGTAAGATATCCAGACTCGCGTCTGGTTATCCGAACCTCATACGGGGTGAGATGCTGGCTGAGTGGGCCGTCTCCCGAGATGTTCGGTTCGTCAACGAACCCAGTGAGTGGTACACGTTTGATAGCGTGAATGGGAAGAGTGACATTGATGTCACTCTTGTAAATGGGGCAGCAATGGGTGTGTACACTTTTAGCTGGTGTGTGTTGGGCGGTTTCGGTATCAGTGATCACAATCCCATTGAGATTGTTTTCACTTATGCCGAAACCCAGAATGAGAGTGTGGGGGTAAATTACTGGCGTACGCATGGTGTGAATTGGGCCCAATATGGGCTATTGGTTAGGGAGGAGGCTCTGCAAGTCCCGCACAGCACTTTTAGTGCAATGAGCGTGGATGAGCAGGTCTCCAGTATTAATGGGTGGGTCACGTGTGTCAATGACCGCTTGCTGAGGAGGAGCCGAAAGGCAAATCTTAAGCGTGTGAAGTGGTGGACCCATGAGTTAGGCGTTATGCGGAGGTCGCTTAGAGCCCTGAGGAAACGTTTCCAAAGAGCACGGGCGGCCAATGATGATAACGCTGCCCAGCTTGGGGCTGAGTATGGTCGACGTAGTCGTGAGTATAAGCAAAGACTTGTAGATGTAAAAGAGTCCGAGTGGCGCGCATTTCTAGAGCGCAATAGGGAAGACCCCTGGGGTCTTGCTTTCCGGAGATTAAAATCCAGAAAGTCGCCTGGTATGGATGGCTTCACGGGGGAGATGTGCAAGTGCGTCTGGAACTCGATTCCGGAGTACTTGATAACCTTGTATGAGCGCTGCTTATACGAAGGCCATTTTCCCAGTGAATGGAAGAGGGCAAAAGTGGTTGTCCTGTTGAAGTCGCCGGAAAGAGTTAGGAGTAATCCTCGGTCATATCGAGGAATCAGTCTCCTTCCAGTGCTTGGAAAAGTGCTGGAAAGAGTCATGATTGAAAGGCTTCACGAAAGAGTGAGTGACCAAATGTCAGATAGGCAATTTGGTTTTAGACAGGGTAGGAGTACAGAGGACGCTTGGAGATTTGTGCAAAGCTCGGTTGAGTCCAGCACCTCCAAGTATGTCCTAGGCGTCTTTGTGGACTTCAGGGGTGCGTTCGACTACCTGAGCTGGGCGAGTGTGATTAGGAGGTTGAGTGAATGTGGCTGTCGGGAGATTGCTCTGTGGCAGAGCTATTTCTCCGGCAGAACTGCAGTATCAGTAGGTCGACGTGAAAGCGTCGCTGTTGACGTTGTACGTGGTTGTCCTCAGGGCTCCATCTGTGGTCCATTCATTTGGAACCTCATGATGGACCCTCTGTTATGGCAGCTTGACAGTATCTGCAAATGCTGTGCATATGCAGATGACTTACTGATCATGGTTGAGGGGCGATCGCGTGCTGAGATCGAGGCAAACGCTGCGGAGTGTTTGCGCATTGCTTGCGAATGGGGCAACAGTGTGGGCGTTGGTCTGGCAATGGACAAGACGGTGACAATGCTGCTTAAGGGCAGATTGGCCGCTAGTCGACCTCCGGTTGTCAGGCTCGGAAGCGCCAGTATAGGGTATGTTAAGGAGGTTAAGTACCTTGGCATAACCATCGGTGAGAGAATGAGCTTTATGCCACATCTCACCGTTCTCAGAGCGCGATTGCTTGGAGTGGTTGGACAATTGCGCCGAATTTTGAGAAGTGAATGGGGCCTGAGCAGGCGCGCAGTGCGTGCCATATATGATGGTCTGTTTGTTGCTTGCGCAGCATATGGATCGTCTGTTTGGTACAAAACTGCTGCGACTGTTGCGGGCAGAAAGAATGTACTGGCTTGCCAGCGTGTGATTCTGTTAGGGTGCATACCTGTATGTCGCACCGTTTCGACGGAGGCGCTACAGGTGCTGTGTGGAGCAGCCCCCCTTGACTTGGAGGTAAGGCGTAGGGCCTTACTCTACAAGATTAAGAGGCGGCTGCCATTGCTGCAGAATGAATGGCTCGCTGATAGGGATGTGGAGAGTTTAGGGCTTAGTGTGTGTAAGAGTTTGTTGAATGAGTGTGTCCTGTCTGACTGGCAAGCCAGATGGGATGCAAGTGAGAATGGGCGGGTGACTCACAAATACATTCGTGAAGTCACGTTTGTAGCCAGCCGACCAGACTTTGGTTTCAACCTTAGCCTTGGATTCCTTTTGACTGGCCATGGTTCGTTGAATGCGTTTCTGCATCCAAGAACCTTGGCGGACAGTCCGGAATGCCCTTGTGGTTCGGCACAGGAGACATGGCAGCATGTGCTCTGCGAGTGCCCGTTGTATGGGGATATCCGCTCTTTGGCGGATGTTGGTATTGTGCAGGATAGTGGCGGGTTTGACGTTAGTCAAGCACTCTCCACCAATGATAGGGTAAAGAGGATGAATGAGTTTGCGTGCGAGGCATTTGCGAGGCGCCGTTTGTGCATTCACGGAGGCATGAATGAATGAATGAGTGCATGTGGGATGAATGGTGGGGAAATATGAATGATGATGGATGATTGTATGTATGTACGGGAGGGACTTAGCGTTCTCCCTAGTGGGTTACCAGTCCCGCGCATCATGGGGCGAAAACTGGTAGTGTCCTTGGGCACGAAGCCTGACCAGAGGTTATCTGGTACCACAGGCGCTTTGAGGATTAAACGAGGCCGGTCTCAACGACCCTGCCTCTGGCGTTGATCTTTTGATTATATGTGGGGGCACAAGAGCTGGTCGTCGTTGGGCGATTTGGCGAAATGCCAACTATTAATGCCACGCTTGTGGAAGAGGATGGAATAGGCCTCGACTCCGAACGGTGTGGAGGGTATGTCCATGAAGCATACTCTTAGACCGTAACATCTCGCATGCCGACTGTGTCGGTACTGCGTACTATTCCGAGCAGCTGTTGCCTTGAATTTCTTGTGGGCCACCAACCCGTAACTGTTTGGAGTTAAAATTGGAAGTACATCATGTGTACGGCGTTCGACCGGAGACGTTTTATGTCTGGTACCACGGGAGTCAGGAGCCCGCGGACAGTTGTCTGCCCTGGCTACGGTTTGCGGCCCTTCGGGGAGATTCGTGGTGGCTGTGGTTTACTACCCAAATGCGGGAGAGCATGTAGCTCGGCGTGGAGTTGCGTTTTTCCAACCGGTGGCCGTGATACCTAGATCGGCAGAGGTTTTAGTTAGGCCTCGGCCCCGACCAAGGGCGAAGCTACCAACCCAAACAGTTGGCCTTTATTTGGTACCTGAGATTTCCAACTTGGGGGCGCTGATTGACGCTTAAATCGTATCCCAGTGCTCGGGCACCGTGAGATTGAGCCTACACGGCAGGTGCTCACGTTAAACACCGTTGACTTCTGTCCTTACTATCACTCGTTGCGTTTTGACTGTCGGAGCGTTGAGACGTGTCGCGGACAGCGTAACTTTGATATCAGCGATATCAGTTTTTCAATCGCCGTCTCCCTTTTGTGCTATATTCGCATCGTACGATTTTACTGCAAGTGCGAAGTACCGTACGTTTGTGCCGGTTTTTGATTGGCTGCGGTTAGGCACACGTGTGCTTGCGTTTGCGTGTGTGAGTGTTTGTGTGTGCAAAAGAGATAAGGCCTGCTGTGTTACAGTTACAACACTGTTAATTTGTGTTTGTGTGAACACGTAAGGTTGGTTGGCAGAAAATGCCACGGGTTAAGCCGGCTGTTGACCCCGCTGATGATGGTGAGTCATTATCTGTGGTTGAGGGGGGAAAGGTGCGGCGGAAGCAAGGGCCGGCGGTGTTAATGAAAAAGGTTAGGAAGGTAGCTTCGCTAACCTGTGTTGACGCGCTGGCAAGCGTAGGTGAGGGCAGCGTGGTAGGCAGCATTAGTGCTGCTAATAGCGAATGCTCAGTGTGTATGACTGAGTCGGATGGGTGCCAACCTGCTTGTTCGGTGGAGGCGACCCCGATGGGCTCCATGGAGAGCTTGTGTGGGAGTGATGTGGGGGCAACGCGTGCAGCTGAGGCGCCATCGGCTCCCATGAGTGGACTGGCGTCAAAGAGGCGTACGGGCTTGCCCGTGGAGCGAATGAAGGCGATCAGCAAGGACGTGGTCACGCACGCTCTTGCTGCAGGTATGGGTGGTAGGGCCATTGGTAGTCTGGTGGACTATCTGGCCGAGCTGGAGGTACTCATTTTTACGCAGATTGCTGAAAATGAGCGCCTAAGAGGCCGGTTAGATGAGTGCCGCCGGGCCGGAAGTGTCGTTCGTGACGACGGCATTTTCCGTATGCCGGCCCCTGTGGTTGCTCCTCGGAGCGTGCCCGTCGTCGCCAAAGGAGGTCCCGTGTCGGCAGTGCCGTCTACTCTGGAGGCGCCCAGACCAGTTGAGACCTGGTCCATCGTTGTTCGCAGCAAGACTGCGGGCAAGACATCGAAGGATGTGGTTGAAAAGGTGGTGAAGGAGGTGGGGCCAACCCTGGGTGTCCGGGTGTTCTCTATGAAGCCGTCACGAGATGGAGGAGCGATTATACGCACTCCATCCATGGTGGAGAGGAAGAAGTTAACGGAGAACGCTAAGTTTGGTGAGTGTGGTCTTGAGGTGAGTGTGAACGAGAAGTTGGGACCAAAAGTTGTGGTACAGGGCGTTCATTCTCAAATCACTCCTGACGAGTTCATGAGTGATCTTTATGAGATGAACCTCAAGGAGACGATGTCGCCTGAGGCCTTTAGAAAAGGCGTCCGAATGGTGAGCAAGCCGTGGTCGGTGAATGGTGGGGCTACGGTCAATGTTGTGTAGGAGGGCGATGGCAAAGCCATTGGCTCTCTGCTCGATGTTGGCCGTTGCTATATTAAGTGGTTTTCTTTCCGACTAAGGAATTTTGACCCGGTAGTAAGCTGCTTCCGATGCCTGGGTTTCGACCATAAAGTAGCGGAATGCAGGGCTAAGCAGGACGTCTGCCGTCGCTGCGGCCAGGTGGGCCATCGGGTGGCTAAGTGCAGCAATGCACTTAGTTGCCGCAATTGTGCTTTTAAAGGGATGCCTTCGGAACATATGATGATGTCTCCGGCATGCCCGATATACAGTGCGATTGTTGCGAGGGCCAACGCTAGACATTAATATGGCTAGCAAAGTCCTCCAGTTGAATTGCCAGGGGTCATACGCTGTAATGTGCGACGTAGGCAATATGATGTGTGAGAGGGGCAACGTCGTGGCCCTGCTTCAGGAACCGTATGCAACTAATGGTTGTGTACGGGGATTGCCAGCTGCAATGCGGGTATTTCCTGACAGCAGGGCAAATGCGGCGGTTGTGGTGAATGAGGTCGGTATTGAGTGCACCTTGGTGAACTCAACCGATAGAGGTGTGTGTGTGTGCTTGAGTGGCAGGTTTGGTAGGATATATGTGGCGAACCCCTCTAGCCGTATATTGCGTATGTGGATGAGGTGCTACTACTGGCGAGTAGCGAACCAATCATCCTCGGGCTAGATGCGAATGCATCGTCCCCGATGTGGTTCAGTAAGATATCCAGACTCGCGTCTGGTTATCCGAACCTCATACGGGGTGAGATGCTGGCTCAGTGGGCCGTCTCCCGAGATGTTCGGTTCGTCAACGAATCCAGTGAGTGGTACACGTTTGATAGCGTGAATGGGAAGAGTGACATTGATGTCACTCTTGTAAATGGGTCAGCAATGGGTGTGTACACTTTTAGTTGGTGTGTTGGGCGGTTTCGGTATCAGTGATCACAATCCCATTGAGATTGTTTTCACTTATGCCGAAACCCAGAATGTGAGTGAGGGGGTAAATTACTGGCGTACGCATGGTGTGAATTGGGCCCAATATGGGCTATTGGTTAGGGAGGAGGCTCTGCAAGTCCCGCACAGCACTTTTAGTGCAATGAGCGTGGATGAGCAGGTCTCCAGTATTAATGGGTGGTTCACGTGTGTCAATGACCGCTTGCTGAGGAGGAGCCGAAAGGCAAATCTTAAGCGTGTGAAGTGGTGGACCCGTGAGTTAGGCTTTATGCGGAGGTCGCTTAGAGCCCTGAGGAAACGTTTCCAAAGAGCACGGGCGGCCAATGATGATAACGCTGCCCAGCTTGGGGCTGAGTATGGTCGACGTAGTCGTGAGTATAAGCAAAGACTTGTAGATGTAAAAGAGTCCGAGTGGCGCGCATTTCTAGAGCGCAATAGGGAAGACCCCTGGGGTCTTGCTTTCCGGAGATTAAAATCCAGAAAGTCGC
Source organism: Drosophila quadrilineata (assembly GCA_018150725.1). Lineage (NCBI taxonomy): Eukaryota > Metazoa > Arthropoda > Insecta > Diptera > Drosophilidae > Drosophila > Drosophila quadrilineata. Next base: position 1,653,239 of record JAECWN010000450.1, read on the forward strand.
CTGGTATGGATGGCTTCACGGGGGAGATGTGCAAGTGCGTCTGGAACTCGATTCCGAGTACTTGATAACCTTGTATGAGCGCTGCTTATACGAAGGCCATTTTCCCAGTGAATGGAAGAGGGCAAAAGTGGTTGTCCTGTTGAAGTCGCCGGAAAGAGTTAGGAGTAATCCTCGGTCATATCGAGGAATCAGTCTCCTTCCAGTGCTTGGAAAAGTGCTGGAAAGAGTCATGATTGAAAGGCTTCACGAAAGAGTGAGTGACCAAATGTCAGATAGGCAATTTGGTTTTAGACAGGGTAGGAGCACAGAGGACGCTTGGAGATTTGTGCAAAGCTCGGTTGAGTCCAGCACCTCCAAGTATGTCCTAGGCGTCTTTGTGGACTTCAGGGGTGCGTTCGACTACCTGAGCTGGGCGAGTGTGATTAGGAGGTTGAGTGAATGTGGCTGTCGGGAGATTGCTCTGTGGCAGAGCTATTTCTCCGGCAGAACTGCAGTATCAGTAGGTCGACGTGAAAGCGTCGCTGTTGACGTTGTACGTGGTTGTCCTCAGGGCTCCATCTGTGGTCCATTCATTTGGAACCTCATGATGGACCCTCTGTTATGGCAGCTTGACAGTATCTGCAAATGCTGTGCATATGCAGATGACTTACTGATCATGGTTGAGGGGCGATCGCGTGCTGAGATCGAGGCAAACGCTGCGGAGTGTTTGCGCATTGCTTGCGAATGGGGCAACAGTGTGGGCGTTGGTCTGGCAATGGACAAGACGGTGACAATGCTGCTTAAGGGCAGATTGGCCGCTAGTCGACCTCCGGTTGTCAGGCTCGGAAGCGCCAGTAGAGGGTATGTTAAGGAGGTTAAGTACCTTGGCATAACCATCGGTGAGAGAATGAGCTTTATGCCACATCTCACCGTTCTCAGAGCGCGATTGCTTGGAGTGGTTGGACAATTGCGCCGAATTTTGAGAAGTGAATGGGGCCTGAGCAGGCGCGCAGTGCGTACCATATATGATGGTCTGTTTGTTGCTTGCGCAGCATATGGATCGTCTGTTTGGTACAAAACTGCTGCGACTGTTGCGGGCAGAAAGAATGTGCTGGCTTGCCAGCGTGTGATTCTGTTAGGGTGCATACCTGTATGTCGCACCGTTTCGACGGAGGCGCTGCAGGTGCTGTGTGGGGCAGCCCCTCTTGACTTGGTGGTAAGGCGTAGGGCCTTACTCTACAAGATTCAGAGGCGGCTGCCATTGCTGCAGAATGAATGGCTCGCTGATAGGGATGTGGAGAGTTTAGGGCTTAGTGTGTGTAAGAGTTTGTTGAATGAGTGTGTCCTGTCTGACTGGCAAGCCAGATGGGATGCAAGTGAGAATGGGCGGGTGACTCACAAATACAATCGTGAAGTCACGTTTGTAGCCAGCCGACCAGACTTTGGATTCAACCTTAGCCTTGGATTCCTTTTGACTGGCCATGGTTCGTTGAATGCGTTTCTGCATCCAAGAACCTTGGCGGACAGTCCGGAATGCCCTTGTGGTTCGGCACAGGAGACATGGCAGCATGTGCTCTGCGAGTGCCCGTTGTATGGGGATATCCGCTCTTTGGCGGATGTTGGTATTGTGCAGGATAGTGGCGGGTTTGACGTTAGTCAAGCACTCTCCACCAATGATAGGGTAAAGAGGATGAATGAGTTTGCGTGCGAGGCATTTGCGAGGCGCCGTTTGTGCATTCACGGAGGCATGAATGAATGAATGAGTGCATGTGGGATGAATGGTGGGGAAATATGAATGATGATGGATGATTGTATGTATGTACGGGAGGGACTTAGCGTTCTCCCTAGTGGGTTACCAGTCCCGCGCATCATGGGGCGAAAACTGGTAGTGTCCTTGGGCACGAAGCCTGACCAGAGGTTATCTGGTACCACAGGCGCTTTGAGGATTAAACGAGGCCGGTCTCTGCGACCCTGCCTCTGGCGTTGATCTTTTGATTATATGTGGGGGCACAAGAGTTGGTCGTCGTTGGGCGATTTGGCGAAATGCCAACTATTAATGCCACGCTTGTGGAAGAGGATGGAATAGGCCTCGACTCCGAACGGTGTGGAGGGTATGTCCATGAAGCATACTCTTAGACCGCAACATCTCGCATGCCGACTGTGTCGGTACTGCGTACTATTCCGAGCAGCTGTTGCCTTGAATTTCTTGTGGGCCACCAACCCGTAACTGTTTGGAGTTAAAATTGGAAGTACATCATGTGTACGGCGTTCGACCGGAGACGTTTTATGTCTGGTACCACGGGAGTCAGGAGCCCGCGTACAGTTGTCTGCCCTGGCTACGGTTTGCGGCCCTTCGGGGAAATTCGTGGTGGCTGTGGTTTACTACCCAAATGCGGGAGAGCATGTAGCTCGGCGTGGAGTTGCGTTTTTCCAACCGGTGGCCGTGATACCTAGATCGGCAGAGGTTTTAGTTAGGCCTCGGCCCCGACCAAGGGCGAAGCTACCAACCCAAACAGTTGGCCTTTATTTGGTACCTGAGATTTCCAACTTGGGGGCGCTGATTGACGCTTAAATCGTATCCCAGTGCTCGGGCACCGTGAGATTGAGCCTACACGGCAGGTGCTCACGTTAAACACCGTTGACTTCTGTCCTTACTATCCTTATTATCCTCAATTTGATCCCTATTATTATAAAGCTTATAATGTCCCTAACCCATCTTATGATACTCCAGAACAAGGATCTTATAGCGCAAATCAAACCGAAGAAATAAAATCAGAACCAAATGAAAACGAATCGCATGACACGGAGCAATCAGAAAATACATAATAATAAAAAATAATGACAATAATCTAAGGTGCCTTGGCACCGGTTCTACAATAAATATGCTGGTCAGAAATATTTTTGAAACACCTATCCAACAAACTAATCATTTAATTCTCACTAGTAATGGCCCTTTAATATTTAATAAAACCACAACCTTGCCACCGAACAACTATTTCCCCACTGCCCAAAAATTTTTAATTCACCGATTCTCAGATCACTATGATATGTTAATAGGACGTAAACTGTTATCAAAAGCTGATGTCATTATAGACTACAAAAAAAAAAAAACAGTTAACCTATTTAACAAAGAATACAAGTTAATCAGTACAAGTAAAATCAGGGAACAAAATCACATTCAAGATTATTCTTTTTCTTGTGAAGACTCTAAATTTTTAAAAGACTCTATATGTCAAGACAACCTATTCCGATTAGACCATTTAAATAAAGAAGAAAAACAAAAACTAATTAAATTTGCTAAAAAAATTCCAAAATATCCAATATCACGAAGGAGATAAATTGACTTTTACCAACGAAGAAAACCACTATTAACACTACACAACGGCCCCATCCATTCAAAACTTTATAGTTATCAACAGATATATGAAAAGAAGTAGAGCAACAAATCCAGGACATGTTCAGACAAGGAATAATACGAGAAAGTAACTCACCATATTGTAGCCCCATCTGGGTTGTACCACTGACCATATAACACATAGATCGGACATTTCATACAAGCGTTTTTGACACAAAATTTTCTTGCGAGGCGTCCCAGCAGAGGGTCGGCGTCGTTGCGAGACGTCCCAGCAGAGGCTGAGCGTCGTTACGAAGTGTCTCAGCAGAGCCGAAGGCAGCCGAACTCTTCGTTTCATTCTTACTTGGGCTGCTGCTGAGAGAGCATGAATTGCGCAAGAATGTATGTCTTTTAGGGTCATTAACAACAACAACATATGAGCGAGAAAGCATAATAAAGACCGCATATCGCCATGCTACTCCCACTCTTGTCATTGATGTTGTGAGCAACCCACCCCTGTTTCGTTTGCTTGCTACTGTCATTGATGATGTCCCTTGATCTTTGTTTTGAGCTCGTGTGTATGCGTAGTTCGCTGTCCAGACAGGCAATAGACAAATACATGCATAGCTTCTTGTGCGTATACATATCTTTACATGTATGCGTGATTTTCGTTTGGAAGTCTTTCTGAACTCTGAAATCTTATTTCTGGCTTGCCAGAGAATTTTTGTTCAAGCGAGGGTAGCTTGAAAAGTTCTTCATTCTCAACTATAATAATATGTGTATATACAGTTTTTATGGAATTATTATAAATATTTTTTTTGGTAGTTTTTGCATAGGAAAAGCTATAAATTATTTTGATCATTAAAAATTATAATAAATATTTAGAAAATTAATTTCTAAAATTTAATATTAAATAATTATTATTGGTGGACATTTTCTAAAACTTAAATAAATTGATAAAACTATCAACCATCCAATAATAATAATGAAGCTATAAAATAGTAATTCAATTTGAATGACATTTGAAATTATAATTGCGATTGAAGAACTTTTCAAGCTACCCTCGCTTGAACAAAAATTCTCTGGCAAGCCAGAAATAAGATTTCAGAGTTCAGAAAGACTTCCAAACGAAAATCACGCATACATGTAAAGATATGTATACGCACAAGAAGCTATGCATGTATTTGTCTATTGCCTGTCTGGACAGCGAACTACGCATACACACGAGCTCAAAACAAAGATCAAGGGACATCATCAATGACAGTAGCAAGCAAACGAAACGGGGGTGGGTTGCTCACAACATCAATGACAAGAGTGGGAGTAGCATGGCGATATGCGGTCTCTATTATGCTTTCTCGCTCATATGTTGTTGTTGTTAATGACCCTAAAAGACATACATTCTTGCGCAATTCATGCTCTCTCAGCAGCAGCCCAAGTAAGAATGAAACGAAGAGTTCGGCTGCCTTCGGCTCTGCTGAGACACTTCGTAACGACGCTCAGCCTCTGCTGGGACGTCTCGCAACGACGCCGAGCCTCTGCTGGGACGCCTCGCAAGAAAATTTTGTGTCAAAAACGCTTGTATGAAATGTCCGATCTATGTGTTATATGGTCAGTGGTTGTACCTAAAAAGACAGATGCCTCTGGACAGAAAAAATTCCGTTTTGTAATAGATTACAGGAAAGTAAACAAAATCACTATAACTGACATATACCCACTACCGAACATGGACGAAACATTAGGTAAACTGGGTCAATGTAATTACTTCACTAAAATAGATCTAGAAGATATTGCAATGCGAAAGGGTTCCATCAAATAGAAATGGATTCAGAATTAATATCCAAAACTGCGTTTTCAACCAAGAATGGTCATTACGAATATACTCGAATGACATTTGGGCTTAAAAAGTCCCCGCTACATTTCAACGATGTATGAATAACTTGCTTCACCCTCTTCAACATACAATTTGCTTGGTTTCCTTAGACGATATTATAATCTTTTCCACCACATTAGAAGAACACTTACAATCCTTACAAGCAGTCTTTGAAAAACTTTCACAAGCTAATTTGAAAATACAACTAGATAAATGTGAATTCTTAAAACAAGAATTAAACCAAGCCCTGACAAAATAAGAGCCATAGTACAATATCCATTGTCGGCAAAACTAAAGAAATAAGAGCATTCTTAGGACTCACAGGTTATTACAGAAAATTCATACAAAACTTTGCCGACAGAGCTAAACCTATGACCAACTGTCTGAAAAAAATTCCAAAATAGATACTAGACAAAAAAATTACGTAGAAGCATTCGAAAAATTAAAATTACTAACCTCCAAAACCTCTAAAAATACCAAATTTTGAAAGAAAATTCGTATTAACTACAGACGCAAGCAACGTAGCCTTGGGAGCTGTTCTCTCACAAGATAGACACCCCGTCAGCTACATCAGTAGAACTCTAAATGAACACGAAGTAAATTACAGCGCCATATAAATAGAATTATTATCTATAGTATAGGCAACTAAAATTTTTCGACATTACTTACTAGGACGTCACTTTGAAATAGCATCTGACCACTAATTATCATGTTGGTTGCACAAATTAAAAGAACCTAACTCTAAACTAGTGAGATGGAAAATAAGGCTTTCAGAATATGACTTTGATATAAAATACATAAAAGGAAAGGAAAACTATGTCGGAGACGCCCTATCGAGAATTCAAATAGAACAAGCATTTTTTGGGGAATCTACACAACATAGCGCAGAATAAGATAACAGTAATCTAATAAGTATGTCCGAGAAACCCATAAATTGTTACAAACGTCAAATTATATTTTCTAAAGGACCTACTAACATTCAACATGGGAATTATTTAAAAAAACAGATCATATACATTACTTATGAAAACATGAATAAGGAATTAGCCAAACAATACCTACTCGACCATTTTTGTTCCAAAACTAAATAGTGATGCATACTTCGAAATAATTCAAAGTGCTTATAGAGAAATTATCAATCCGAAATATACGAAAATTGTCCGAAGTCCCGTCTTATTAAAAAATATATCTACTTGAGCAGAATTCAAAGAATTAATATTAACCACTCACGAAAAACTTTTACACCCAGGAATCCAAAAAACTACGAGACTTTTTAGCGAAACATATTACTTTCCCAACAACCAACTTCTTATCCAAAATATAATCAACGAATGCCAAATATGCAACTTACCAAAAACAGAACATCGTAACACAAAGATTCCCATGAAAACCACAACCGAACCCGACAAATTCGTAATAGACATTTACTCTTCCGAAGGCAATCATTACTTAAGTTGTATAGACATCTATTCTAAATTTGCTACTCTGGAACAAATAAAAACAAAAGATTGGCTAGAATGTAAAAACGCACTCATGCGCATATTTAATCAATAATGAAAACAAAAAATTTTAAAAGCAGACAGAGACTGTGCATTTGGTAGTCTAGCTCTCAAACGATGGCTCGAAAGCGAAGATATCGAACTACAACTTAATACGACAAAGACAGGCGTAGCAGACATAGAAAGACTTCATAAAACTAGAAATCCTTATTATCAAAAACTCATACGACAACGAAGTTAAATTAAGCAAGATAGAAACAATACTCTGTATTTATAATCACAAAACTGAACACCACACAACAGGATAATCTCCTGCTCACATATTTCTTTACGCCGGACAACCAAACTTAAATACGCAACAAAACCAAGAGACCAAAATGAATGAGATAAATAAAAATAGAACGGAATACGAAGTCGACACCAGATATATAAAAGGACCATTACAAAAATGCAATAGGAAAATCCATTTAAATTAACACAATATCTTGAACAAACTGACGAAGATCATTACAAGATTACTAACAGAAATAGAGAAACCTATTATTACAAGACCCAATTTAAAAAAACAATAAAATCCCCATCCCACAGTCTCCTGGTCGATCATAATACTCCTCATCACTTGCATAAAGGCTTGCCAAACCCAACAGATCCAAATCAACAACATCGATACTATCCATCAGAATATGAACATCATTGTCTCAGAATCAACCTTACCGATATAGAAAGCCTATCTCACTATTTCAACACTAAAGCAGATAACTACACTAATATCCCACAAATTAAGCTTTTACACAATAAAATGTTAAGAGATCTTAGCGAAATAAACACCATTCAAATAGACAAAAACGAGTATTGGTTAACGTAGTAGGATCCGCATTGAAATACTTAATTGGAACATTAGATAATAACGACCGAATGGAAATTCAAAATCAATTAAATTCAGTAGCTACAAGTTCGATCAGTTTACATGAAATAAATGAAGTTATTTTATTAATTAGTAATAATATCCAAATGATTAAAGACTCCGAAGATAAACATAGCAACAGAGAACAATTAATATACGAACTAATTCAATTTACTGAATACATAGAAGATATTGCAATGGGAATGCAACTTTCTCGATTAGGACTTTTCAACCCAAAACTACTTAATTACGACAAATTAGAAAACGTAGACAATAGTAACATTTTGCTAATTAAAACATCTACTTGTATTAATGCTAATCAAATACTTATCATATCGCATATCCCTATTAAACCAATAACTGTTAACACCATTAAAATAATATCCTACCCAGATAGTAACGGTTATTAAGAAAAAGATACTTATTACGAAGAACAAAACAAAGTCTACAACAAAGATCACAAAGAAATCAACTATGAATGTGTTAAGAATATAACACTTCGGTTGTTGTACAAAGTAGACGTGTCTAATTTTGCTCTATTAAATCACATGAAATCTTTAATTCGTGCTGTAGTTTAATACTTTAAAAAGTACCGAATTTAACAATATTATTGTGTAGTGCGTTATTACTGGTGCTAGTGTCAAACTTCGTGTGTTTGCTATTAAATAATTGCATTCTATTTGTATATTTTACAAACAGTGCGCGTCGCTAACAGCTGAGTTTATTGCTTTTTCTTTTTTTGCTTACTCTCGTCTGTTACTTTTCGTCACTCTCCTAACTTTGCGCTCTCTCATTGCATGCTTATTTGTAAAGCTTGCGCTCTCATCGGCAGCTCTTAACATTAACTGTATTCTTTTTGCTCTGTTTTGCATTGTGTTATTGGTGTTTGTTTTTCTACAGCACTCGACACAAGGTTAGTTACATTACAAATATAATCTAAATTCTTATTATTTTCCCCATTTCTTTTTATTCGTTCTTATATTCTTCTTACATCATGACTTCGTGCTGCATTAAAGTCTGTAAGGTAATGTCCGATCCTAAGGCTGATTTTATAAGCTGCTGGTTGTGTGACAATCTAGCTCATGTTAAATGTGCAGGTTTCACCGCGCGTGTGAAAGATTACATCGCCAATAAGATGGGTCTTAAATGGTGTTGTGAAGCTTGCCGTGAGACGGAGATTGACATGCAATCATTTGCAAGGCATACGCGCAATAATTTCTTTGCGTTAAAAAAAACTTTGATCTTCTTCATAAGGAATTCCAGGCAATGGAATTTAAGTTTAATAATTTTAAAATTTTTACTGAGTCGTCTACTGTGTCTGTGCCTTCCTCTAGGAGCTCACCACCGGTGGTAATTATTACTCCGGTTTTCCTACTACTAAAAATATTTCTGTAACAATTCCTTCTGCAGCTACTTCAAACCCGCGTAGCTCTAAATCCAATAGATCAAAAAAAGATAGGCCTTCCAATGATATGTGGTCTTGTATCATCTGAGGTTAATCATCTTCGTGTGTTTAATTCCCCTAAGCATCCCACGCCTGCAAATGTTCTTAAGTCTGTACCTAATAGACGCCAACTTTTTATTTCTCGCCTGGCATCTGAAACTTCAACCCAAGATGTTAAGGCGTATATTTTAAACAAGCTTAATAATAATTGTCCCAACATGACCGTTGAGAAATTCAAATTTAAGCATCGTAGAGAAATTTCCTCCTTCAAAATATCTGTCCCCACAAGTGAATTTAGTTCCAATTGTACTAATGCTTTTTGGCTGGATGATATGGTTGTAAAGGAGTACAGTCCGCAAAAGAGACATAAGTCAGTACCCCCTTCTCTTCCTACTAATATTCCGTCAAAAAACTAATAAATTTTTACATTCTGTGTGCTTATTAGAATGTTAGAGGCCGTAAGTCAAAACTTTCTAACCTCTATGTAGATAGTTTTTCCTTTGAACATACCATTTTGACATTTACAGAGACCTGGCTTAAACCTGATATTCTTGATGCATCTATACTTTCACCTCTTTATGTTACTTATAGATGTGATAGAATGGATAAAAAAGGTGGTGGCGTCCTTATTCCGATAAAATCTAATCTTGTATTATTAGTAAATAACTCCCCCACTAATATAGAAATTGTATGTGTGAAAGTGCGAATTCATAACATTAACTTATATATTTCCGGTTCATATATTCCTCCCCAGTCTGATTTATCTGTATACCTAGCTCACTTAACGGTAATTCAATCTTTGTCCAGCATGCTTTTGGATAAAGACTGTTTGGTAGTTGTTGGTGACTTTAACTTGCCCGATGTTATTTGGTCGGATAACAACGACTTAATGACTTATAACGAGTTTCTGTCGGGACTTCTTGAACTTAAGATTTATTAACTCTATTTTTGCATTGAATGTTCCTAGGGTGTATCTTTCTAAGTCTACAAAACTTCCTTGGTTCTCTAGGGAACTTTGTAGACTTAAAAATTTAAAATCCAAGCTTTACAAAAAGTTCAAATTATCTGGTAGGCTTATTGATTTTTCAAGGTATGTTAGCGCTAAGTCTGGCTTTGATACTCTGAACCACCGTTGCTCTAGTGCATATTTAACTCGCTGTAGATTACAATTTGCCAAAGACCCTAAGCAGTTTTATAATTTTGTAAATCTAAAACGGCGAGCTGCTACATATCCTTCTTCTCTAACTCTAAACGAGAAAACAGCTAGTACCGATCAATATATTTCGGACTTATTTGCAGATTTTTTCCAGGATACTTATTCGTCTAAGATTTAGGATTCTAAGTCTCCTTATCCTTATAGAATTTATCCATCTAACTCTGTTTTCGGTCCGCAGATTACGGAAAGTTTGCTAGGTTGTGAGCTGAGTTTGGTCAAGCCATCTTTTTCTCCTGGGTCAGATGGGGTGCCTGGCTGTGTTCTCAGATACTGTGCTAATTCGCTCTGTAAGCCAATTCTTAAACTTTTTTGTTTATCCGTTTCGACCGGATTATTTCCTGAGATATGGAAAGAATCTTATGGTATTCCCTTACATAAAAAAGGCTCTAATTCTGATGTCATGAACTATAGAGCTATTTCTAAGTTGTCTGCTATTCCTAAGTTATTCGAGAAAATCATTACTTCTCAACTCCAACACTTATGTAGCCCAATCATCTCACCAACCCAGTATGGCTTTGTGAGATTCAAATCTACTATCACAAACTTATTGGAACTCTCCTCTATTGTCATTAGTGGGTTTCATAGTACTTTGCAAAAGGATGTTATCTACACTGACTTAAGTAAAGCATTTGATTCTGTAAACCATACTCTCCTAATGCACAAGTTATCGCTTCTTGGTTTTCCTCATACTCTTATGAACTGGATTTCCAATTATCTTAAAAATAGAACTCAAAGAGTTATGTTCAATTCTGCCCTTTCTAAGCAGATCTTTGTTTATTCAGGAGTGCCCCAAGGTAGCCACCTCGGACCATTGCTTTTCAATTTATTTATTAATGACCTTCCGTCTATTATTAAGAATAGTGCTGTTTTGATGTATGCTGATGACGTTAAGTTATGCCTCTCTTATAAGGATCCTATTTCTGCTTCTTTGTTGCAAGATGGTCTTAACTTTTTCAATTCATGGTGTAAAACCAATATAATTGCCCTAAATTGCTCAAAGTGCAAAGCCATGACTTTTTGCAGAACACAACCTGTGCATGTTCAATATTTGTTAGACGGCCATCTTCTTGAGAATATATCTCAAATTAATGACCTAGGCATCTTACTTGATCGTAAACTCTCATTCAACGATCACATTGAGTTCATGGTAAATAAAGCCATGAAGGTCTTAGGTTTTATTAAGCGTTGGTCTAAGGAATTCAATGACCCTTATACGACTAAACAGCTTTATGTCTCTCTGGTACGTCCCATCCTCGAGTATGGGTCCTGTTTGTGGTCTCCACAGTATCAGACTTATAAAGACAAAATCGAATCGGTGCAAAAGAAGTTTCTAATTTTCGCACTAAGAAACTTAAACTGGTCACCACAACTTAACCTTCCGCCATATCCTAGTAGATTAATATTAATTAATCTTCCTTCCCTTTCTCACCGTCGCACTATGCTGGGTGTAACTTTCAGTCTAAAACTTATCAATGGTGATATTAACTCTCCTTTCTTGGTTAACAAATTAAACTTTTCAATTCCTATTAGATCAACCCGTTTCTATTCCTTATTAACAATTAGCACTTGCCCTACTAATTACCTTATGCATGAACCTCTGAGTTTAACAGACTTTACGGGGTTATTAGATTAGAGTCGTCTATTTCTACTAATAAAGCCTTAATCTTAGAACATTTACGCACACATTAATCAATTAATCTCTGGTGGTGGTCATTGATTTGATTGGGTTTTCCTGGGTTTCCCCAATCCTAGCAACAAATGTTGAATCAATTTACATTTACTCACCCCAGAACTATTTATTTATTATTTTTATTTTAATTTAATTCTAATTTTTAATTTTTAAATATATATATAATTTATTTAAATATTTAATTTAATTATTTATATATTTAATTTAATTATTTTTAAATTTTATTGTAATGATACATATTAATTAATTTCTGTCGACTGTTTATAGTTGACATTAAATAAATAAATAAATAAATAAATTATAAAAAGAACTAACCCGATATGTAACTTCATCCCTACCACAGTCAACCAAGTAATAAAATATGTAGAACACTATTATTAGTCAGGATTGCCAAGAACTAAATAAAAACATAATAATTAAAGGTAACAAAATAATAACAATTAAACAAGGTAGAAATTAAATCGGAAAAATAGTATTAAGTGAAAACACTGACCATATAACATATAGATGGACATTTCATACAACGAAAACGGCCACGAAATTCCCCAGTTCGATGCGAACAGCTTCCGACAAGTTCGATCTCTCAATTTGCGAACCTGTATTGAGTTAATTGTGTTTTGTACGTCATCTAGGGCGTATGCTACATATAGAGACCCCATGTTACTCTTATGATCAGAGGTAGAAACTGCAAATTAGCACTCTTGACATCTTGTACGTACACATTCTCATCACTGTGTGTGTGTGTGGGTCCCCAGCCGAAAGACTTTTCGACTACCTGTGACGGGTCGACCCATGCACTGCAAGACGGATCTTCACCCGGTGTTTCGAACCACAAAGTTTAACATTTGTGTGCAGTAATATCGCCTTTATTTTCAAACAGGATATTTTTTATTTGTCATTGCGTGCCTGTCGCTGATTCTGAATTGGGCTATCCCACCAGCTCAATGCCTGCCAGAATATACAAACACAAGCATAGCTTCTTGTGTGTACACACATGTTTACATGTATGCGAGACTTTGCTTGGGACTTGGTGCCAAATTATATTTCTAGCTCGAGAAAGACTTTTGATGATTGGGAAGACAAATTGAAACCCTGACCCTCAAGAAATACATGAATTTCCATTTAAATGGAATTACTAGGATAGCAGATTAATTATTGTTATGGGATGAATAGAAAATACATTTCAATATTTTTTTCATATTTCTGCTAAACTATAATAAAAATGATATGCAATAGAATTTCAAAAATATATATAAACATTGTTTGATAATTATTGAGCGACATAATAAATCTCTGTACTCATACGATAACAATAGAGAAGCTGGAAACTGCAGCCTGCAATACTTGACATCTTCAGTTGAATTGTCAGATGCCAGGCGAGAAATAAAGATTTGGAAGAACATTTGTAGGCATCCGGGAATAACACTTGTAGGCTTCCGGGCAGCAAAATAAAACATTTCCATCCACTAAAGACTTTTGCTTTCATAGAGCAAACTTTAGTGATCTCAATATTTTATTTAATAATTACTGTTGGTCGGAATTGTACTCTTATAATAATTTAGAAGCTGCGATTGATATTTTTTAAAGAGCTTGTTAATCAGAGTCTCGATGTAAAGAAACTGATGAGTTGAGTTGTTGTACTGAACTGAACTGAACTGCCGATTCAGGATCGGTTCTCCTTTTATTTCATTTTCTGAGTACTTATTGCTATGTTCAAATTATGTGCTTAGAACTAGTATATAGGCTAATAGTCACGTAGTATCGAGCATATATAATGCTGATATTTTCTCACATAGCATATTCATATAATATTATCTTATAAGCTGATAGGCCCCATGCAGTGTCACATAACATTATTTCAGGACTAGGTCGACGAGACCCATGAACCCTATGTCAATCGTACATTTTTTTATTGATCTTTGTGTTAGTACCAGCGGTCGTAAACAGTACCCTTTGTCAACTCAAGTGGCTTAGGCCTTACATAATTTATGTTAGTTGAGGATACAAGTACTTGACTTGGCTATTAACAGCATATGCTTCTTATCTTATTTAACATGTTCCTACTGTCCTAAGATCATACATATTTATTATACAATGCATGTTCATGCTTGAACATTCTGCCAAGGGCCGAAAGAAAGGTGTGAGCGAAATAAGGTGTGAGTTTTATGTTTACATTAATTATTTAAAATATGTTCATGCTTGAACAGAGGTATTAACTATATTTTTGAATTGAGTTTTCCTTGGGTGTATCATTCTAAATATAATATACCTTTGCAGACTTACAATTTAAAAACGAAGCTTTACAAAAAACTCAAATTATCTGGTAGGCTTATTGACTTTGCAATTTGCTATTAATTCTGTGACCAGTTTGATCATTTTCGGGAAATAATAGTCGCAAAGAATTTGTTTTACATTTTCTTGTGCCGCCCTATGTGCTCGTCCGTGTTATGCGAAAACTATTTGTCGTTGCTTATTTTAGTTGGTCACATCTGTTACGAGATTTTGCAATTCTGGTAGCCGAATTTTTTTCTTATTTCATGTTGTATCCGTGCCAGAGTGTGGAGATTGCAATGTATTGCATTTACAAGATTTGGTTGCATCATTTGTTTTAATGCAATAAGGGCTTCCTAATCGTGAGTGAAGTAGTGGCGTACTTTCTCATGGAAAACTACGCATATACCCTTCATGGGGAATTGGACTTCTTCTAAAATTATCTAGTTTTGAGGCAGTTGAGCGGCGTATCTGTGTCCTCGACCGTGTAGGTCAGCGATAGTTCGCTCTGAATGCTGCCCATATCGGACTCATTTGATTTTGAAAGGCATATTTTTTTTGGCGCAAGAGCGCTTTCGCTAAATAGATCTCTCTACCGGTTATCTCTTTTAGCATTATACTCATTATAGGATTTCTATCCGAAAATGGAGAAGTCAAAGGCTTGTGGTCACTGTAAATGTTTATATCCCGTGTTCCGTTCAAATACTGCTGTAGCTTTTCTAACGCCTAAAGTGAGTATCAGAATCTTTTAATCGTTATTGACTTGCCTCCTTGTGAAAGGACGGCACCAATACCAAACGCAGATGCTATAACACTTCTTAGCCTTACGAACGCGTCATTCTCTGTCTCACTAAAGGTAATTGGAATTTTTCTTGACATGTACTTGCAAACTAAGTCGTTACTTCCTTTGAGTATGTTACTGTAAGGTCTAGCTATCGGTTCGAAGTCTTTTATAAAACATCTATAGTAACTGGATAGACCCAAAGAGAATCAAAGGGCAAACAAGTTATCGGGAACGGGGTATTCCTGTATGGTCTTTACTTTTTGAGGGTCCGTTCTAGCACTGACCATATAACATAAAGATGGGACATTTCATACAACGAAAACGGCCACGATATTTCTTAGCGAGATACCCCAGTTCGATGCGAGATACCCCAGTTCGATGCGAGATACCCCATTTCGATGCGAAATACCCAAGTTCGATGCGACATACCTCGATCGGCTCACACGAACAGCTTCAATCTCTCAATGTGCGAGTTAATAGCGTTTTGTACTTCGTCAAATTTAATAAAATTATGATTTATTTTAACTAAGTTACGATTTATAAACAAAGGAATGTTAACATTTTTATAATTTTGGCCCGCCTTGCTGAATGTTCTTTCATACTACACGGAAAACAGATTGTATGCAAATTAAAACTTTTAATTAAGGCATACCTTCATCCATAATAGAGGGTCGATATCTTCTCCGATAGAGTTTATAACTTTATTTATGGAATGCTCACCAAAGTGTCCCGTAAACTTGAATACAGCGCAATGGATTGATTACTTGCGGTCTTTTTAATTACACAATTGACCAGGCCATTTTCAAAAAATGTTGCTGCTTGTTCAGCGTTTGATCTTTGTTGAAATCCACTTGTGGAACAGGTAGATCTGATTGTCGCGGGTCGGATTAATCGAATAAGCGATAGTTATCTAAGTAGGGTAATTTCGTATTAATGAGTTATGGGCTCACTCAGATAAGCATGTCGCAGCGTGCAAAAGATTAAAAAGATCACTTTGTATTTTGTCGAGGCGGGAGAAACAACTGCGGTAAGATAATTATAAGATTGATGAAGTAGTTTCTCATTATAACCTCTAATAGAGTAAAACAAGTTGTATTGGGAAATTGCTTGGACTTCTTGTATTGGGCGACTTCCACACAGATCTTGGTTACCGATGCAAGCCAGCGCAACACCCTTGCCATGAATGGAACTATCCGCGAATTGGGAGGTAACCGTTACCACTGCTTTTAGCTCCTTTATGGGCTTAACATAGTTTTTGGCTGCTCCTGTCTCAAAAAAAGTTCTCAATTACCTCTCAAGAAGTTAAGCAAAAAATCAAGCAATTTGTCTTCAGTGCCAGATTCATAAGTCAAGGCGTCTACCGCTGCTGAAGCCATGTCTTGATAAGGCTGAGAGTTTTGTTTCTATGCCCGCTGACTTATATTGTAGAATTTCTGCCGCCTGTGGTCTGATATGCGCTCAGAGTCATTGAAGCTTATTTTATTCTTAACTCCCTCATTGATATTCTGGGGATTCCAGCTTGTACTTTGCGTAATCTTGAAGAGGACGAATCAATTTTTATGGGTGTCTGTTGGCTGTTGCCGGGTTGCAACTCCACTCTGTCGTCGTTTGTTTTGACCCTCTTTCTTGAAGTAATGAGGATCCCTTTCACTATTTCTTTCCTGCCTATCGTTCTGACGGTTGTTGTTATCAAAGATGAAAGTGTCGTCGCTGTCGTAATCCTGTATTTCTCTATGTGCCCAACTCATCAGCTAGAACAGTAAGAGAATTCAAGCACTGAAACACAAAGACATTATGCAATAACCAGACAACAGAACGAACGCGACCGCGAAGTACAAAAAACACAAGACTATTTCGGGGGTTGTATTTCATCACACTTTCTTTGCGGTTTTGGCTTGTTTCTACTTATTAAAATTGCGACAATTGATGCGGTCATTAAATACTCGTATATATAAAGATATAAAAAGCTCTATAGAAATATATCTTAGGTGCTGAACTTGGGGTAGCTCTCAAGAAAAAATAATTAAAAGAAGTAATAAATTACGTCTCTTATTGAATATTTAACAAACAATTTCTCTGTCATAAATCTAAACTTAAGATTATAATTAATTATTGCTTCGATAGTAATGTAATTTGCATCAATTCCACGGGCAAACTCTTTTATTGCCTGATTCGGATCTTCATATGTGTGTGGGTCTACATAGCACCTGCTGTTACCAAATAATGGCGTAGTCACTAAAATGATAAATAAATTTAAAATAACTTTTGATTTTTTAAATTGCTTAGCGATTAGATAATATCATATTTACAACACATTCATATATTTATTAGAAATCATAACATGTACTTAAAAAGGTTTAAGAATATTGATTAGTTTATGCAAAACGTGCACTGTATGAACAAAAAAGAATAACCAAAAATGTATACAGGAAATATACCATTTGAATGCAGAGTCTTGACAATCGGAGTTGTATCCTTGATATTTACTAAAAATAAAAATAAAATGCTTTAGATAATAAAATTTATCCAAAAAAAGTTAAAATGTTTTAAGAAAATTATTGCGTAACTTTAGTAATTATTTTATTGTCATTGTTGCAATACATTGTTGAATGTGTTAATATATAAATGAACTAAGTTATTAAGTTGAAACATAAATTTGTTGAAACTTACTATATGCACTGACCAAATAACATATAGATACCCCACTTCATATACACGTTTTGTTCACAAAAATTTCTAGAGCCGAAGGCTGCCGAACGTTTTCGCTTAGCAGCAATCATTCTCATTCGGTCTGCTGCCGAGAGCACATGAAATGCGCAGAAATGTATGTCTTTTAGGATCGTTAACAACAACAACATATGAGCGAGAAAGCATAATAGAGGCCGCATATCGCCATGCTTCTCGCACTCTTGTTATTAATGCTGTTAGCAATCCACTCTCGTTTCGTTGCTTGCCACACTTTCATTGATGATGTCCCTTGATCTTTGTTTTGAGCTCGTGTGTATGCGAAGTTCGCTGTCCAGACAGGCAATAGACAAATACATGCATAGCTTCTTGTGCGTATACATATACGAACTATACGACCTCATAAAATATACTGTCGCAACAATCAAAATCACCAAACAAAACACTCCAGTCACAATAGCTCCAGCAATGTAACGTATTTCGATGGAGTCATCGTAAACTGAAAAATTACCTTATTTAGTACAATTGTAGTTAGTATATAACATTTCATATATTGAAGTGATAATGATGTATTAAAATGATAATGACAGAACCAACGAAGCTGACGCAGACTTTGGTTTTCGGATATCTCGCCTTGTTTTTTTTGTGCTTTCTGCTTTACGGCGTTCGCTCTGATTAATACCGCTAGCCTAAAACAGAAAAAGAAACACCACAGTTCGGCTAAGGACATACCAAAGACATTAGTGTTCGAACTAGTCGACAGTTATCTGTGTGAACTGATCAGGGTATGTCCAAAGACATTAGTGTTCTATAGTCCTTCTTCTCGTCCTACTAACGTTCCTTCAAAAAACTAATTAATTCTTCCCTTCTGTTTGCTTATCAATATGTAAGAGGCCTTAAGTAAAAACTTTCTATCCTTTATGAAGACAGTATTTCCTTTGAACATAACATTTTGGAATTTGCATATTGTTGATGCATCTATACTTTCACCAGTTTATATCACATATAACATAGATGGGACATTTCATACAACGAAAACGGCCATGATATTCCTTAGCGAGATACCCCAGTTCGATGCGAGATACCCCAGTTCGATGCAATATACCCCGATCGGCTCACACGAACAGCTTCCGACAAGTTCGATCTCTCAATGTGCGAACCTATACTGAGTTAATAGCGTTTTGTACGTCGTCTAGGACGGACGCTTCGTATAGAGCCCGCATGTTGTTCCTATGATCGCAGGTAGAAACAGCAAATTTTCATGAAAGAGTCCCTCACAACCAATGCTGTTCGCTCTTGAGAGCTTGCTTCTTGCCTGCCTCTCTCATTCTGTTGCCCATTTTCATAGCTATGACAACAAAATCAAATACACTCTCATCATCTTGTACGTACACATAATCGTCATTGTGTGTGTGGGTCCCCAGCCGAATTTGATATTTTTGGCTTTTGCTGCTGTCCGAGCTTAGCAAAGTTTTGACCACTACCTGCGACGGGTCGACCCATGCACTGCAAGACGGATCTTTACCCTGTGTTTCGAAGCATAAAGTCTAGCATTTGTGTACAGTAATGCCGCCTTCATTTTACTTACAGGATATTTTTTATTTTATCATTGCTTTGCATATCGCTGATTCTCAATTGGGCTATCCCACCAGATCAATTCCTGCCAGAATATACAAACACAAGCATACCTTCTTGTGTATACACACATGTTTATGTGTATACGTGACTTTGGGACTTCTTCTAGAGTGCCAAATTATATTTCTAGCTCGAGAAAGACTTTTGATGCTTGGGAAGACAAATTGAAACCCTGACCTTCCACAAATACATGAATTACCATTTGTATGGAATTACTAGTATTGCAGCAGCACTATTGACATTGCATGAGTGCAGAGATTGGTAGTTTTGTTATGTGGCTCAATAATAATTATATAGTGATATATTTTTTAAATTCTATTGCAAATCACTTTTATTAAAGTTTAGCGTAAATATGAAAAAAAAAAATTAAATGTATTGACTATACTACAAATCTCATCATCATCCTTTCCATCCGATAAGAATAGTGGAGCTACAATACTAGTAATTCCATACAAATGGCAATTCATGTATTTGTGGAAGGTCAGGGTTTCAATTTGTCGAGCTAGAAATATAATTTGTCAATAAAAATCAAACTATCCGGTATTTCGTGACTTTTCGTATATAATTTGGCACTCGAGAAGAAGTCCCAAGCAAATTCACGCATGGTCAAAACTTTGCTGAGCTCGGACAGCAGCAAAAGCCAAAGATATGAAATTCGGCTGGGGACCCACAAACACACAGTGATGAGTCTGTGTACGTACACGATGATGAGAGTGTATTTGTTTTTGTTGTCAAAGCTATGAAAATGGGCAACAGAATGAGAGAGGCAGGCAAGAAGCAAGCTCTCAAGAGCGAACAACATTGGTTGTGAGGGACTCTCACATGCAAATTTGCTGTTTCTACCTGCGATCATAGGAACAACATGCGGGCTCTATACGAAGCGTCCGTCCTAGACGACGTACAAAACGCTATTAACTCAGTATAGGTTCGCACATTGAGAGATCGAACTTGTCGGAAGCTGTTCGTGTGAGCCGATCGGGGTATGTCGCATGGAACTGGGGTATCTCGCATCGAACTGGGGTATCTCGCTAAGAAATTTCGTGGCCGTTTTCGTTGTATGAAATGTCCCATCTATATGTTATATGGTCAGTCGTTAAACATAGTGAACGCATCTGACGTTATGCTCAAAATCTATCGACCAATTAAAGTATCATATTTGATGTGACTGTCTAAGACGACATGAAATAAGATTTCAATATAACGCTCACAAATCAAATCATTAGCCAATATCTGCAAAATGCTCAAACTGAGTTACCACCTATGCCCCTTAACGTAACTACATTAGTAATTCTATTCCCAGGTAGTCGCCGGGATGAAGTCTCCTTATGAATGAGGATTCGGCTGCGAAGTCAACGTTAAATTGTAACGACTCACCAAATTGCTGCCACGTCCCCAAGGGCTCTAGTACAGTACACACGTTCACATCTTTGACGTTATCGCTCTTAATCGGTCGACGCTCCTGACGGTCCGGAAAAGTATTGTAAAAACAGTTGTTGGAACTGCTCCCACGAAATACAAAGGAAACAAAACTGCGAGAGCCAGTGTGATTTACTTATTTATTTATTTATTTATTTATTTTTTTATTTATTTATTTATTTATTTATTTATTTATTTATTTATTTATTTATTTATTTATTTATTTATTTATTTATTTATTTATTTATTTATTTATTTATTTAATGTCAACTATTATCAGTCGAAAGAAGTTAATTAAAAAGTATCATTTCAATTAAAATTAAAAATCAATAAATAAAATATAAATATTTTTAAAAATATAAACTTAGAATTAATTAAAAATAAATAAAAAAATAAAAAAAATAAATAATTAAATAATTCTGGGGTGAGTAAATTGTAGATTGATTAAACATTTGTTGCTAGGATTGGGGAAACCCAGAAAACCCAATCAAATCAATGACCACCACCAGAGATTATGTGATTAATGTGTGAGTAAATGTTCTAAGATTAAGGCTTTATTAGTAGAAACAGACGACTCTATTTAATAACCCCGTAAAGTCTGTTAATCTCAGAACATAGTACTCTAAATGGTTCATGCATAAGGCAATTAGTAGGGCAAGTGCTAATTGTTAATAAGGAAAAGAAACGGGTAGATCTGATAGGAATTGAAAAGTTTAATTTGTTAAGCAAGAAAGGCGAGTTAATATCAC
This sequence comes from Drosophila quadrilineata, assembly GCA_018150725.1. Taxonomy (NCBI): domain Eukaryota; kingdom Metazoa; phylum Arthropoda; class Insecta; order Diptera; family Drosophilidae; genus Drosophila; species Drosophila quadrilineata. The sequence continues at coordinate 1,674,715 of JAECWN010000450.1, forward strand.
CATTGATAAGTTTCAGAATGAAAGTTACAAGATTATGGCTTTATTAGTGGAAATAGTGCTTATTGTTAAAAAGGAAAAGAAGCGGGTAGATCTGATAGGAATTGAAAAGTTGAATTTGTTAAGCAAGAAAGGAGAGTTAATCAAACTTATCACCATTGATAAGTTTAAGAATGAAAGTTACACTCAGCATAGTGCGACGGTGAGAAAGAGAAGGAAGATTAATTGATAGTAATCTACTAGGATATGGCGGTAGGTACTCGAAGATGGGACGTACCAGAGAGACGTAAAGCTGTTTAGTCGTATAAGGGTCATTGAATTCCTTAGACCAACGCTTAATGAAACCTAAGACCTTCATGGCCTTATTTACCATGAACTCAATGTGATCATTAACGGAGAGTTTACGATCAAATAAGATGCCTAGGTCATTGATTTGAGATATATTCTAAAGAAGATGGCCGTCTAACAAGTATTGAACATGCACAGGTTGTGTCCTGCAAAAAGTCATGGCTTTGCTCTTTGAGCAAATTAGGGCAATTAGATTGGTTTTACACCATGAATTGAAGATGTCAAGATCAGCTTGCAGCAAAGAAGCTGAAAGAGGATCCTTATAAGAAAGGCATAACTTATCGTCATCTGCATACATCAGAACAGCACTATTCTTAATTATAGATGGAAGGTCATTAATAAATAAATTGAAAAGCAATGGTCCGAGGTGGCTACCTTGGGGCACTCCTGAATAAACAAAAAAGTTTAAGAATTGGCTTACAGAGCGAATTAGCACAGTATCTGAGAACTCAGCCAGGCACCCCATCTGGCCAAGGTGAAAAAGATGGCTTGACCAAACTCAGCTCACAACCTAACGAACTTTCCTTAATTTGCGGACTGAAAGCAGAGATATATGGATAAATTCTATAAGGATAAGGACACTTAGAATCGTAAATCTTAGACGAATAAGTATTCTGGAAAAAATCTGCAAATAAGTCTGAAATATATTGATCGGTACTAGCTGTAATCTCGTTTAGAATTAAGGAAGAAGGATATGTAGCAGTTCGCCGTTTTAGATTTACGAAGTTGTAAAAATGATTAGGGTCTTTCGCAAATTGTAATCTACAGCGAGTTAAGTATGCACTATAGCAACGGTGATTCATAGTATCGAAGCCAGACTTAGCGATAATTTGAACTTTTTGTAAAGTTTGGATTTCAAATTTTCAAGTCTACAAAGTTCAATAGAGAACCAAGGTAGTTTTGTAGACTTAGAATGATACACCCTAGGAACACTCAATTCAAAAATTGAGTTAATAGCTCTATAAAAAATATCAATAACACCTTCTTAATTATTAGAAGAGTACAATTCCGACCAATCGTAGTTATTAAATAAAAATGTTGAGATCTCTAAAGTTTACTTTACGAAAGCAGCAGTGTTTAGTCGTAGGAAGTGATTTATTTTGCTGCCCCGATGATGACAGCAAAACAGTCATACATACAATTTCTATATTAGTTGGGGAGTTATTTACTAATTGCGATAGAACATTAGATTTTATCGCAATAAGGACACCACCACTTTTTCTATCCATTCTATCGCATCTATAAGTAACATAAAGAGGTGAAAGTATAGATGCATCAAGAATGTCAGGATTAAGCCAGGTCTCAGTAAATGCCAAAATGGTATGTTCGAAGGAAAACTATCTACTATCTATACGTTAGAAAGTTTTGACTTAAGTACTCTAACATTCTGATAAGCAAACAGAATCGAAAAATTTATTAGTTTTTTGACGGAATATTAGGAGGAAGAGAAGGGGGTACTGATGACTTATGTCTCTTTTGCGGACTGTACTCCTTTACAACCATATCATCCAGCCAAAAAGCATTAGTACAATTGGAACTAAATGCACTTGTGGGGACAGATATTTTGAAGGAGGAAATATCTCTATAATGCTTAAATTGGAATTTCTCAACGGTCATGTTGGGACAATTATTATAAAGTTTGTGTGAAATATACGCCTAAACATATTCGGTAGAAGTATCAGATGCCAGGCGAGAAATAAAAAGTTGGCGTCTATTAGGTACAGACTTAAGAGGTCTGGCAGTCTCCACTACGTAAGGAAGAACATTTGCAGGCGCAGGATGCTTAGGGAAATTAAACACCCGAAGATGATTAACCTCGAATGATACAAGAGGCATATCATTGGAAGGCCTATCTTTTTTGGGTCTTTTGGATTTAGAGCTACGCGGGTTTGAAATAGCTGCAGAAGGAATTGTTTGAGGAATATTTTCAGTAGTCAAAACTGGCGTAATGTTTACCTCCGGTGGTGAGCTACTAGAAGAAGGCATAGACACAGACGGTGGAGCCTTCTAGTGATTTGCTTAGAGCCATTACAAGCATAAAGCTTGAGCTGCGCAATAAAGCTCTGACCGAATACCTTTAAAACGCTGAGTCTAATGTGTTGGAGCACAATCTCTGGAACAACACCAAACACCTCAAGAGGCCTAGCAAACTGGTTCCAGAGATTAAAAGTCGATCCGGCATCTGTGGTCGTCCCAACGAGGAAAAAGCTGTCTTTTGCTCTACATCTGCAGAGAACATTCATGTGGTTTAACTCAGCTGCGGATGTCATCAACACACAATCATTAATCGAGTTGCGCTGTCAAATAGATCTGCCTATTCGTAGAATACAGGAAGATGAAGTTAAAGGCATAGTGTTCAACCAAAAGTCATGGCTACGATTGTGGTATCCACATCCCATAAATTATCCAAGCCAATAACACTTTGTCATTGCGCACTAAACATATGACATATTTTAGTGCAGTTCAATTGCATAAAAATATGATCGAAAAAGAATAACGTTACTACAAACAAGCCGTATCAGCATGCGCTACATTCAAAGACCGCTTACCCAAAAATGCAAATGTGCACATCACGCTCCGTTCCCCGCAGCGAAGTTTAACGCTGCTTAAACCTATGTTGAATTCTACACAGAAGGCAGCGCTGTCACTGGGGACAGCGACGCCCTATACTATATAACGCTTAAGACGAAATTGTAAAGATCATTCAAAAGAATCCGGAGTGATAAGAACAGTCTGACCTTCAAACTCTTTTAACTTTAAACAAACTATACTATTGATGCATTAACTATAAAAAGTTTGTCTCCATGTGCAATTGCCTTTCTTATGGTCATCTACAATGGTATCATTGGGCACCATCAATTTACGTCACAATGGAAGTGTGCGGAAATCATAATATTACCAAAACTCTGGGAAAAAAAACCTCCAAAACCTCCTACCGTTACATCAGATTACTGTTAATATTGTCCAAAATATTCGAACGAACATTTTTGGCTAGTCTATTGCCGGTGCTGCAAACCGGCAACTGAATCCCAGAGCACCAATTTGGTTTTACGACTCATCATTGAACCCCACAGAATGCCACAAACGATATTAAGTTCATTTGAAAACAGGAAGTACTGTTCCCCAGCGTTCCTAGACATAGATGTTTGATCGTGTCTGGCACTTAAGCTTCCTTTAAGGGCTCAAGTCCATGCTACCAGCCCCAGTCTAAACAAAAAATAAAAAAAGGAGAATTCAACTTTTCCGGAGCTTTGCTTGAACAACTCTTTTCTGATACTTTATTCAATTCGAGCTAAACTAAATTATACACAACTATTCTTGCCTATCTGATTCAAAGCTAAAGCTACAAAGTCATGCTGATACAAGCCGGCACATCGTTAGCAATATACTTCTTCCACTCTCAATTTTCCGCTGCTGACTTCGTAACTAGGGCATCAACCCCGCTCGTGTGCTGTGTCCGCGCTAAACTCTTATACAACAACTTAAATGCCAGGGTTGCGTGATAAATACTCTCCATTTAAGTTGAACCGTCCCGGGGCAGTGCATAGACGGCCACAATCGTTTGTATCTCTCTTTATGCTAGTCTTCTTCTCAGTAAGGCTAGAATAAAATGGAACTGGCGGTAATCAGCGTGACCAATAATCCGTCTATGAACCACAGTCTGGGTGATCTTTCAGCAATGATGTGTTCTTTAACATCTTGCGTTATACGAAGTTTCTGCTCGTCCATACGGTGCAGTAGAGGGAAACTCAAAACTGAATCGTGACCAATGACGTTTAACAGTAGGGTTACAGTGATAACTGGCGTTTCACTTGTAGCTAACTTGTTGTTCACGTATCTGGTATCATTTATTGTTGCAGCGTAACGAATCGTGACGAGATGTGTGCCTCGCACCGATATTTTCTGCCAATACTCCGTGCTGATTACTGATGATTACCGTCCCTTCGTCCACCACTGTGACTGGTCTTAGGTTACTGACGGACTAATCTGGGGATACACAATAAAATATGGACTACGCTATCGGACTGATATATCTTTACATTAGATACGTCTATTATCATTCCAAATCATTGTGATCAAGGGCAATCGGATTGATGATATTTGCCTTACATAAAGTGATTGGCGGCATCGGGTTCTGAATTTCTGTGATCAGCATTCTATTTCTGGACAAAAGCCACTCATACACATGGGGTCTATCAGTGATACCATTTCTTTTTATTTACACTGTCTATAAGTTCATTTATCTGTCTCTTGGTTTCTCCAGTAGGCGAGTTCTATAAATGGTTGGTTAAAATGGTTGATATAGAGAGTAAAATCTTAAAATCTGCTTAACCTACCGCCATATCCTAGTAGATTACTATTAATTAATCTTCCTTCTCTTTCTCACCGTCGCACTATGCTGGGAGTAACTTTCATTCTTAAACTTATCAATGGTGATATTAACTCTCCTTTCTTGCTTAACGAATTAAACTTTTTAATTCCTATCAGATCTACCCGTTTCTTTTCCTTATTAACAATTAGCACTTGCCCTACTAATTGCCTTATGCATGAACCATTTAGAGTACTATGTTCTGAGATTAACAGACTTTACGGGGTTATTAGATTAGAGTCGTCTGTTTCTACTAATAAAGCCTTAATCTTAGAACATTTACTCACACATTAATCACATAATCTCCGGTGGTGGTCATTGATTTGATTGGGTTTTCCTGGGTTTCCCCAATCCTAGCAACAAATGTTGAATCAATTTACATCTACTCGCCCCAGAACTATTTATTTATTATTTTTATTTATTTTAATTTTTTATTTTTAAAAATAAATATATATATATTTAATTTAATTATTTTTAAATTTAATTTTAATGTTACGTTTTAATTGTCTGTCGACTGTTTATAGTTGACATTAAATAAATAAATAAATAAAAGGGTTGGAAAAGTTTGCAGTTACCTGATATTGTCCTCATGGACCGCCCTCCCCGTGATAAGAACAGACGTTCTTAGCTCAGCCTGAATTGTTTAAAAAAAAAACAATTTCTTCCACTTCAAAGACTCCGTTCTGTCGAGATGGGTTTTCTCCGTCTTGTGTCTTCTTTGAATTCTTCGTATAACCATGAGTGAATTGTTCGATTATATTCGACTGTCGCCTGCTTGATAAGCTCAACCGGGTCCTCGAATTTGTTTTCCAATTTCAGGCAACTCGCGATCTCTACCAATGTATGTACCAAAGATGTAACGACCATAAATTGAGTGTGAGAACATGCAATTGCGTATTTGTGCGTTCTTCGCATATTATTTCATTTAAATATCTTATGTGTTATTATAAGATTATCCTATCTTTATAACCTCGGTTGTTGCACAGAGTTGTATTTTGTGATTCTTACTGTATTTTCATAATCTTAAAAAGTACGAATTATAACATTAATACTGTATAGTGTGTTATTACTGATGCTAGTGTCAAACTACGCGTGTTTGGTATTAAGAAACTGCATTTCTTTGCTATTATATTCACAAAAAGTGTTCATCGCTAACAGTTTCAGCTTACTAACAGCTTACTTCTTTTTCGTTTTATTCGGCTTTCGTCACTCTCCTAACTAGTGCTCTCTCGTTGTATGCTTATAACTTCCTTCTTATTATTATTTCATTTATTTTTTTGGTTCTTATATTCCTTACAATCATGACTTCGTGCTGCATTACAGTCTGTAAGGAAATGTCTGATCCTAAGGAATATTATATTATTTTCTTTATTTATTTTATTTTACTTAATTTAGACTACTAACAGTAGACCGAAATTAATTAAAATATAACATAAAAAGAAAATTTAAAATTTAATTAAAATAAAAATTTAAATTTTTTAAAATAAAAATTTAGGATAAAATAAAAGTAATAATAAATATATTAATAAATAAATCTGGGGTGAGTAGATTGAAAATTGATGCAACATTTGTTGTTGTTGTTCGTATTGGGGAAACCCAGAAAACCCCAATCAAACCAATGACCACCACCAGAGAATATGTGATTAATGTGTGAGTAAATGTTCTAAGATTAAGGCTTTATTAGTGGAAACAGAAGACTCTAAACAAATAACCCCGTAAAGTCTGTTAAACTCAGAATATAATACTCTGGTTCATGCATAAGGTAATTAGTAGGGCAAGTGCAAATTATTAATAAGTAAAAGAAACGGGTAGACTTAATAGGAATTGAAAAGTTTAATTTGTTAAGTAAGAAAGGAGAGTTAATATCACCATTGATAAGTTTAAGAATGAAAGTTACACCCAGCATAGTGCGACGATGAGAAAGAGAAGGAAGATTAATAAATAATAATCTACTAGGATATGGCGGGAGGCTAAGCTGTGGTAACCAGTTTAAGTTTCTTAGTGCGAAAATCATAAGCTTCTTTTGCATCGACTCGATTTGTCTTTATAGGTCTGATACTGAAGCGACCACAAACAAAACCTATACTCGAGGATGGGATATACCAGAGGGACATAAAGCTGTTTAGTCCTATAAGGGTAATTGAATTCCTTAGACCAACGTTTTATGAAACCTAAGACCTACATGGCCTTATTTACCATGAACTCAATGTGATCATTGAAGGAGAGTTTTCGATCAAGGTCATTAATACATATTCTCAAGAAGATGGCCGTCTAACAAGTCCTCAACATACACAGGCTGTGTCCTGCAAAAAGTCATGGCTTTGCACTTTGAGCAATTGAGGGCAATAAGATTGGTTTGGCAGCAAAGATTAAACATGAAAACAACACTATTCTTAATAATAGACGGAAGGTCATTATATATAATTTGAAAAGCAATGGTCCTAGGTAACTACATTTGGGCACTCCCGAAGAAACAATGATCTGCTTAGAAAGTGCAGATTTGAACATAACTCTCTGAGTTCTATTTTTAAGATAGTTGAAAGTCCATTTCATAAGAATATGAGGAAAACCAAGAAGTGACAACTTGTGCATTAGGAGAGTATGGTTTACAGAATCAAATGCTTTACTGAAGTCAGTGTAGATAACGTCCGTTTGCATTGTGCTATGAAACCCACTAATGACAATAGTGGAAAGTTCCATAATATTAAATAATATTTATTCGAATATTGTATTATTTGTCGTAAATTTATTTTAATTTTATTTTATATCAACTTTTCATAGTCAACTGAAATTAACTAAAATTTACCATTAAAATAAAATTTTAAAAATAATTAAACTAAATATTTATATATTTAAAAATAAACATTAGAATAAAATAAAAAGTAATCAAAACTAAATTAATAAATATTTCTGGAGTGAGTAGATTGTAAATTAATTCAACAACACAGAAGCCCCTAAACTGGTATCCCCGCAAAGTCTGTTAAACCACTGACCATATAACATATAGATGAGACATTTCATTCAACGAAAACGGCCACGAAATTCCCCAGTTCGATGCGAACAGCTTCCGACAAGTTCGATCTCTCAATTTGCGAACCTGTATTGAGTTGTGTTTTGTATGTCATCTAGGGCGGATGCTACATATAGAGACTATGTTACTCTTATGATCAGAGGTAGAAACTGCAAATTAGCACTCTCGACATCTTGTACGTACACATTCTCATCACTGTGTGTGTGTGGGTCCCCAGCCGAAAGACTTTTCGACTACCTGTGACGGGTCGACCCATGCACTGCAAGACGGATCTTCACCCGGTGTTTCGAACCACAAAGTTTAACATTTGTATGCAGTAATATCGCCTTTATTTTCAAACAGGATATTTTTTAATTGTCATTGCGTGCCTGTCGCTGATTCTGAATTGGGCTATCCCACCAGCTCAATGCCTGCCAGAATATACAAACACAAGCATAGCTTCTTGTGTGTACACACATGTTTACATGTATGCGAGACTTTGCTTGGGACTTGGTGCCAAATTATATTTCTAGCTCGAGAAAGACTTTTGATGATTGGGAAGACAAATTGAAACCCTGACCCTCAACAAATACATGAATTTCCATTTTAATGGAATTACTAGGATAGCAGATTAATTATTGTTATGGGATGGATAGAAAATACATTTCAATATTTTTTTCATATTTCTGCTAAACTATAATAAAAATGATATGCAATAGAATTTCAAAAATATATATAAACATTGTTTGATAATTATTGAGCGACATAATAAATCTCTGTACTCATACGATAACAATAGAGAAGCTGGAAACTGCAGCCTGCAATACTTGACATCTTCAGTTGAATTGTCAGATGCCAGGCGAGAAATAAAGATTTGGAAGAACATTTGTAGGCATCCGGGAATAACATTTGTAGGCTTCCGGGCAGCAAAATAAAACATTTCAATCCACTAAAGACTTTTGCTTTCATAGAGCAAACTTTAGTGATCTCAATATTTTATTTAATAATTACTGTTGGTCGGAATTGTACTCTTATAATAATTTAGAAGCTGCGATTGATATTTTTTAAAGAGCTTGTTAATCAGAGTCTCGAAGTAAAGAAACTGATGAGTCGAGTTGTTGTACTGAACTGAACTGCCGATTCAGGATCGGCTCTCCTTTTATTTCATTTTCTGGGTACTTATTGCTATGTACAAATTATGTGCTTAGAACTAGTATATAGGCTAATAGTCACGTGGTATCGAGCATATATAATGTGATCCTCGGACTGATATTTTCTCACATAGCATATTTATATAATATTATCTTATACGCTGATAGGCCCCATGCAGTGTCACATAACATTATTTTAGGACTAGGTCGACGAGACCCATGAACCCTATGTCAAGCGTACATGTTTTTATTGATCTTTGTGTTAATACCAGCGGTCGTAAACAGTACCCTTTGTCAACTCAAGTGGCTTAGGCCTTACATAATTTATGTGAGTTGAGGATACAAGTACTTGACTTGGCTATTAACAGCATATGCTTCTTATCTTATTTAACATGTTCCTACTGTCCTAAGATCATACATATTTATTATACAATGCATGTTCATGCTTGAACATTCTGCCAAGGGCCGAAAGAAAGGTGTGAGCGAAATAAGGTGTGAGTTTTATGTTTACATTAATTATTTAAAATATGTTCATGCTTGAACAGAGCTATTATCTATATTTTTGAATTGAGTTTTCCTTGGGTGTATCATTCTAAATATAATAAAACTACCTTTGCAGACTTACAATTTAAAAACGAAGCTTTACAAAAAACTCAAATTATCTGGTAGGCTTATTGACTTTGCAATTTGCTATTAATTCTGTGACCAGTTTGATCATTTTCGGGAAATAATAGTCGCAAAGAATTTGTTTTACATTTTCTTATGCCGCCCTATGTGCTCGTCCGTGTTATGCGAAAACTATTTGTCGTTGCTTATTTTGGTTGGTCACATCTGTTACGAGATTTTTGCAATACCAAATTCTGGTAGCCGAATTTTTTTCTTATTTCATGTTGTATCCGTGCCAGAGTGTGGAGATTGCAATGTATTGCATTTACAAGATTTGGTTGCATCATTTGTTTTAATGCAATAAGGGCTTCCTAATCGTGAGTGAAGTAGTGGCGTACTTTCTCATGGGGAATTGGACTTCTTCTAAAATTATATAGTTTTGAGGCAGTTGAGCGGCGTATCTGTGTCCTCGACCGTGTAGGTCAGCGATAGTTCGCTCTGAATGCTGCCCATATCGGACTCATTTGATTTTGAAAGGCATATTTTTTTTGGCGCAAGAGCGCTTTCCTAAATAGATCTCTCTACCGGTTATCTCTTTTAGCATTATACTCATTATAGGATTTCTATCCGAAAATGGAGAAGTCAAAGGCTTGTGGTCACTGTAAATGTTTATATCCCGTGTTCCGTTCAAATACTGCTGTAGCTTTTCTAACGCCTAAAGTGAGTATCAGAATCTTTTAATCGTTATTGACTTGCCTCCTTGTGAAAGGACGGCACCAATACCAAACGCAGATGCTATAACACTTCTTAGCCTTACGAACGCGTCATTCTCTGTCTCACTAAAGGTAATTGGAATTTTTCTTGACATGTACTTGCAAACTAAGTCGTTACTTCCTTTGAGTATGTTACTGTAAGGTCTAGCTATCGGTTCGAAGTCTTTTATAAAACATCTATAGTAACTGGATAGACCCAAAAAGAATCAAAGGGCAAACAAGTTATCGGGAACGGGGTATTCCTGTATGGTCTTTACTTTTTGAGGGTCCGTTCTAGCACTGACCATATAACATATAGATGGGACATTTCATACAACGAAAACGGCCACGATATTTCTAAGCGAGATACCCCAGTTCGATGCGAGATACCCCAGTTCGATGCGAGATACCCCATTTCGATGCGAGATACCCAAGTTCGATGCGACATACCCCGATCGGCTCACACGAACAGCTTCAATCTCTCAATGTGCGAGTTAATAGCGTTTTGTACTTCGTCAAATTTAATAAAATTATGATTTATTTTAACTAAGTTACGATTTATAAACAAAGGAATGTTAACATTTTTATAATTTTGGCCCGCCTTGTTGAATGTTCTTTCATACTACACGGAAAACAGATTGTATGCAAATTAAAACTTTTAATTAAGGCATACCTTCATCCATAATAGAGGGTCGATATCTTCTCCGACAGATACTGCCTCTTGGTTGAAATTGCATTGACTCTTGAGTTTATAACTTTATTTATGGAATGCTCACCAAAGTGTCCCGTAAACTTGAATACAGCGCAACGGATTGATTACTTGCGGTCTTTTTAATTACACAATTGACCAGGTCATTTTCAAAAAATGTTGCTGCTTGTTCAGTGTTTGATCTTTGTTGAAATCCACTTGTGGAACAGGTAGATCTGATTGTCGCGGGTCGGATTAATCGAATAAGCGATAGTTATCTAAGTAGGGTAATTTCGTATTAATGAGTTATGGGCTCACTCAGATAAGCATGTCGCAGCGTGCAAAAGATTAAAAAGATCACTTTGTATTTTGTCGAGGCGGGAGAAACAACTGCGGTAAGATAATTATAAGATTGATGAAGTAGTTTCTCATTGTAACCTCTAATAGAGTAAAACAAGTTGTATTGGGAAATTGCTTGGACTTCTTGTATTGGGCGACTTCCACATAGATCGTGGTTACCGATGCAAGCCAGCGCATCACCCTTGCCATGAATGGAACTATCCGCGAATTGGGAGGTAACCGTTACCACTGCTTTTAGCTCCTTTATGGGCCTAACATAGTTTTTGGCTGCTCCTGTCTCAAAAAAAGTTCTCAATTACCTCTCAAGCAGTTAAGTAAAAAATCAAGCAATTCGTCTTCAGTGCCAGGTTCATAAGTCAAGGCGTCTACCGCTGCTGAAGCCATGTCTTGATAAGGCTGAGAGTTTTGTTTCTATGCCCGCTGACTTATATTGTAGAATTTCTGCCGCCTGTGGTCTGATATGCGCTCAGAGTCATTGAAGCTTATTTTATTCTTAACTCCCTCATTGATATTCTGGGGATTCCAGCTTGTACTTTGCGTAATCTTGAAGAGGACGAATCAATCTCCATGGGTGTCTGTTGGCTGTTGCCGGGTTGCTGAGCAACTCCACTCTGTTGTCGTTTGTTTTGACCCTCTTTCTTGAAGTAATGAGGATCCCTTTCACTATTTCTTTCCTGCCTATCGTTCTGACGGTTGTTGTTATCAAAGATGAAAGTGTCGTCGCTGTCGTAATCCTGTATTTCTCTATGTGCCCAACTCATCAGCTAGAACAGTAAGAGAATTCAAGCACTGAAACACAAAGACATTATGCGAAGTACAAAAAACACAAGACTATTTCGGGGGTTGTATTTCATCACACTTTCTCTGCGGTTTTGGCTTGTTTCTACTTATTAAAATTGCGACAATTGATGCGGTCATTAAATACTCGTATATATATAAAAATACGTTGTAATTAAACAGTGCACTTGTAGTTGTGGTGGACCCCTGCAGAAATCTGGCTCAGACTATCAAGTTCTTCAACAGCCCTGCTAGGCAAACGAAAATGCAATGCATCTGGGCTCTGCACTAAGTCACCGTTGTAGAGGCTTTAGGTACAAAACGGAATTAAATCAAGTTATTTGAACATCTCTTGATCGAACTTGTCGGGCACTGCTCGTGTGAGACAATCGGAATATTTCGTGAGCCGACTGACATATTTCGAATCGAACACTAATATGGAATTGTTCTTACTGAATAAGCCATTATATGGGTCCGGATATAGTGTCAGTTGGCCGCCAATTAAATATTATACAATAGGATATACGAAGTATAGGTTCGTAATAGACTATTACGAACTTATACTTCTGTCCGAGCGCGAAGTCCTATCCAGTCATAATTGCAACCGAACGAGTCAGCTTCGTTCGCAAGTACGCAAACAAATATACCAACAATAACAAGCGACAAGAACACCACCAAAAAGCAATATCTGTGTGGAGCCTACTGCTGATATGTTTTAAACGACCAGTGACGCTCCCACCATTCATTACGATGAACCAAAACGTGAATTTCGTTATCTATCACTCTTAAAAAATAATCACAACTGACTTACTCCATGCCTTTGCTGCCTTCTTCTTTTACTATCCACTATCCACTAACAAACCCTAAACCACTCATAAATAGTAATTATTTGCTAACCTGACCTTGCGCACTTAATTATGCGGGAGACGAGCTTTGCGCTAGCGATAAGCTTATATCTAAGTCTCTTTTTCGTTAAAGCTCAGCCGATCCCTTATCTCTAACGCTTGTTTGAGTTTTAACGTTTGACGATTAACGTTTACCGTGAGTTACATGGGAGCAGGAATATGTCTGGTGACAAGCCAGTTGCCAACATAGACATACATCTCGACGATGTGTCTACGTTCACAAAATTAAAAATTAATAAATTTAAAATTTAATCTAAATGACGCCACTGGCCCAAGAAATCTTCGCTGGGTCATCAAACAAATCTTCTTCGCGAATGTGTATGTCAATAAGCGAGTTGGCAATTATGAACATAAACGGATTTGAAAATCTCCCGTCACCCTCGAAATTCCCCTGCTTACAGTTGAGTCACGCACTGCCAGCCATTAATAATAGAGGTTGATCAGGTCGGGCTCGATCAGCAGCGTGAGAAGTCAAGATCATCTGAAATTTCTGAAATGAAGAGCAAAGGCCTGCAGTTCATAACACCAGCTATCTGGCATATTAAAGTGTGCAGTTCATCAGATGACAGAACTGTGGATCCAATTGAACGAATTAAGCCTTCCATAATCCATCGAAGTGAGGAGAGTAAGGAGGGATGAACTTCTAAGCTATGCCTCGGTTTAAACAAGACTGACGCAGATCTATCATGTGTGCGTTGCTCAATAAAAAGCTTTTTCAAATCTATCAATTCGTTCTTTGCACCAACGAAGTTGGTGGCGTATTCAGACAAAGTCTGACTTGGAGTGCCGCGTATGGCTACGAATCTCTTGAATGCACTCAAGAAAGCGCCCGTTGAACTCCTGGCGCACTGGCATGCTTGTGAAGCAAATGAAGACACTTACCTAACTCTTCAGGATTTGTAAAAGAATGGCCCGCTATAATCCACATCGCAAACTGAGAAGGTGCGAAACGCCTCCAACCGTTCTCTAGGAAGATTTGCCATTATTGTTTCAATGCTTCTTTGCTTGGTACGAAATCACATTATGCAAGTACGGACTATACGGGAAACTGTTTTGAGTCCTTCTATTGGCAAATATGGGAGCCGTACCTATTATATGTACCTTTTATGAAAAGGATCTATGTATTTATTATTTAGTCAGTGTCAAAACTTATTAAAGGCTATATGAACTCACCATTCTTATTTAAAAAATAAAACTTATTATTTCCTCTTAGCTCTTCCCGTACTGTGCTTTGTGTTATACGAACTGCCCCAGAACTATTTATTTATTATTTTTATTTATTTTAATTTAATTTTAATTTTTTATTTTTAAAAATAAATATATATATATTTAATTTAATTATTTTTAAATTTAATTTTAATGTTACGTTTTAATTGTCTGTCGACTGTTTATAGTTGACATTAAATAAATAAATAAATAAAAGGGTTGGAAAAGTTTGCAGTTACCTGATATTGTCCTCATGGACCGCCCTCCCCGTGATAAGAACAGACGTTCTTAGCTCAGCCTGAATTGTTTAAAAAAAAACAATTTCTTCCACTTCAAAGACTCCGTTCTGTCGAGATGGGTTTTCTCCGTCTTGTGTCTTCTTTGAATTCTTCGTATAACCATGAGTGAATTGTTCGATTATATTCGACTGTCGCCTGCTTGATAAGCTCAACCGGGTCCTCGAATTTGTTTTCCAATTTCAGGCAACTCGCGATCTCTACCAATGTATGTACCAAAGATGTAACGACCATAAATTGAGTGTGAGAACATGCAATTGCGTATTTGTGCGTTCTTCGCATATTATTTCATTTAAATATCTTATGTGTTATTATAAGATTATCCTATCTTTATAACCTCGGTTGTTGCACAGAGTTGTATTTTGTGATTCTTACTGTATTTTCATAATCTTAAAAGGTACGAATTATAACATTAATACTGTATAGTGTGTTATTACTGATGCTAGTTTCAAACTACGCGTGTTTGGTATTAAGAAATTGCATTTCTTTGCTATTATATTCACAAAAAGTGTTCATCGCTAACAGTTTCAGCTTACTAACAGCTTACTTCTTTTTCATTTTATTCGGCTTTCGTCACTCTCCTAACTAGTGCTCTCTCGTTGTATGCTTATAACTTCCTTCTTATTATTATTTCATTTATTTTTTTGGTTCTTATATTCCTTACAATCATGACTTCGTGCTGCATTACAGTCTGTAAGGAAATGTCTGATCCTAAGGAATATTATATTATTTTCTTTATTTATTTTATTTTACTTAATTTAGACTACTAACAGTAGACCGAAATTAATTAAAATATAACATAAAAAGAAAATTTAAAATTTAATTAAAATAAAAATTTAAATTTTTTAAAATAAAAATTTAGGATAAAATAAAAGTAATAATAAATATATTAATAAATAAATCTGGGGTGAGTAGATTGAAAATTGATGCAACATTTGTTGTTGTTGTTCGTATTGGGGAAACCCAGAAAACCCCAATCAAACCAATGACCACCACCAGAGAATATGTGATTAATGTGTGAGTAAATGTTCTAAGATTAAGGCTTTATTAGTGGAAACAGAAGACTCTAAACAAATAACCCCGTAAAGTCTGTTAAACTCAGAATATAATACTCTGGTTCATGCATAAGGTAATTAGTAGGGCAAGTGCAAATTATTAATAAGGAAAAGAAACGGGTAGACTTAATAGGAATTGAAAAGTTTAATTTGTTAAGTAAGAAAGGAGAGTTAATATCACCATTGATAAGTTTAAGAATGAAAGTTACACCCAGCATAGTGCGACGATGAGAAAGAGAAGGAAGATTAATAAATAATAATCTACTAGGATATGGCGGGAGGCTAAGCTGTGGTAACCAGTTTAAGTTTCTTAGTGCGAAAATCATAAGCTTCTTTTGCATCGACTCGATTTGTCTTTATAGGTCTGATACTGAAGCGACCACAAACAAAACCTATACTCGAGGATGGGATATACCAGAGGGACATAAAGCTGTTTAGTCCTATAAGGGTAATTGAATTCCTTAGACCAACGTTTTATGAAACCTAAGACCTCCATGGCCTTATTTACCATGAACTCAATGTGATCATTGAAGGAGAGTTTTCGATCAAGGTCATTAATACATATTCTCAAGAAGATGGCCGTCTAACAAGTCCTCAACATACACAGGCTGTGTCCTGCAAAAAGTCATGGCTTTGCACTTTGAGCAATTGAGGGCAATAAGATTGGTTTGGCAGCAAAGATTAAACATGAAAACAACACTATTCTTAATAATAGACGGAAGGTCATTATATATAATTTGAAAAGCAATGGTCCTAGGTAACTACATTTGGGCACTCCCGAAGAAACAATGATCTGCTTAGAAAGTGCAGATTTGAACATAACTCTCTGAGTTCTATTTTTAAGATAGTTGAAAGTCCATTTCATAAGAATATGAGGAAAACCAAGAAGTGACAACTTGTGCATTAGGAGAGTATGGTTTACAGAATCAAATGCTTTACTGAAGTCAGTGTAGATAACGTCCGTTTGCATTGTGCTATGAAACCCACTAATGACAATAGTGGAAAGTTCCATAATATTAAATAACATTTATTCGAATATTGTATTATTTGTCGTAAATTTATTTTAATTTTATTTTATATCAACTTTTCATAGTCAACTGAAATTAACTAAAATTTACCATTAAAATAAAATTTTAAAAATAATTAAACTAAATATTTATATATTTAAAAATAAACATTAGAATCAAAACTAAATTAATAAATATTTCTGGAGTGAGTAGATTGTAAATTAATTCAACAACACAGAAGCCCCTAAACTGGTATCCCCGCAAAGTCTGTTAAACCACTGACCATATAACATATAGATGAGACATTTCATTCAACGAAAACGGCCACGAAATTCCCCAGTTCGATGCGAACAGCTTCCGACAAGTTCGATCTCTCAATTTGCGAACCTGTATTGAGTTGTGTTTTGTACGTCATCTAGGGCGGATGCTACATATAGAGACTATGTTACTCTTATGATCAGAGGTAGAAACTGCAAATTAGCACTCTCGACATCTTGTACGTACACATTCTCATCACTGTGTGTGTGTGGGTCCCCAGCCGAAAGACTTTTCGACTACCTGTGACGGGTCGACCCATGTACTGCAAGACGGATCTTCACCCGGTGTTTCGAACCACAAAGTTTAACATTTGTATGCAGTAATATCGCCTTTATTTTCAAACAGGATATTTTTTAATTGTCATTGCGTGCCTGTCGCTGATTCTGAATTGGGCTATCCCACCAGCTCAATGCCTGCCAGAATATACAAACACAAGCATAGCTTCTTGTGTGTACACACATGTTTACATGTATGCGAGACTTTGCTTGGGACTTGGTGCCAAATTATATTTCTAGCTCGAGAAATACTTTTGATGATTGGGAAGACAAATTGAAACCCTGACCCTCAACAAATACATGAATTTCCATTTTAATGGAATTACTAGGATAGCAGATTAATTATTGTTATGGGATGGATAGAAAATACATTTCAATATTTTTTTCATATTTCTGCTAAACTATAATAAAAATGATATGCAATAGAATTTCAAAAATATATATAAACATTGTTTGATAATTATTGAGCGACATAATAAATCTCTGTACTCATACGATAACAATAGAGAAGCTGGAAACTGCAGCCTGCAATACTTGACATCTTCAGTTGAATTGTCAGATGCCAGGCGAGAAATAAAGATTTGGAAGAACATTTGTAGGCATCCGGGAATAACATTTGTAGGCTTCCGGGCAGCAAAATAAAACATTTCAATCCACTAAAGACTTTTGCTTTCATAGAGCAAACTTTAGTGATCTCAATATTTTATTTAATAATTACTGTTGGTCGGAATTGTACTCTTATAATAATTTAGAAGCTGCGATTGATATTTTTTAAAGAGCTTGTTAATCAGAGTCTCGAAGTAAAGAAACTGATGAGTCGAGTTGTTGTACTGAACTGAACTGCCGATTCAGGATCGGCTCTCCTTTTATTTCATTTTCTGGGTACTTATTGCTATGTACAAATTATGTGCTTAGAACTAGTATATAGGCTAATAGTCACGTGGTATCGAGCATATATAATGTGATCCTCGGACTGATATTTTCTCACATAGCATATTTATATAATATTATCTTATACGCTGATAGGCCCCATGCAGTGTCACATAACATTATTTTAGGACTAGGTCGACGAGACCCATGAACCCTATGTCAAGCGTACATGTTTTTATTGATCTTTGTGTTAATACCAGCGGTCGTAAACAGTACCCTTTGTCAACTCAAGTGGCTTAGGCCTTACATAATTTATGTGAGTTGAGGATACAAGTACTTGACTTGGCTATTAACAGCATATGCTTCTTATCTTATTTAACATGTTCCTACTGTCCTAAGATCATACATATTTATTATACAATGCATGTTCATGCTTGAACATTCTGCCAAGGGCCGAAAGAAAGGTGTGAGCGAAATAAGGTGTGAGTTTTATGTTTACATTAATTATTTAAAATATGTTCATGCTTGAACAGAGCTATTATCTATATTTGAATTGAGTTTTCCTTGGGTGTATCATTCTAAATATAATAAAACTACCTTTGCAGACTTACAATTTAAAAACGAAGCTTTACAAAAAACTCAAATTATCTGGTAGGCTTATTGACTTTGCAATTTGCTATTAATTCTGTGACCAGTTTGATCATTTTCGGGAAATAATAGTCGCAAAGAATTTGTTTTACATTTTCCTATGCCGCCCTATGTGCTCGTCCGTGTTATGCGAAAACTATTTGTCGTTGCTTATTTTGGTTGGTCACATCTGTTACGAGATTTTTGCAATACCAAATTCTGGTAGCCGAATTTTTTTCTTATTTCATGTTGTATCCGTGCCAGAGTGTGGAGATTGCAATGTATTGCATTTACAAGATTTGGTTGCATCATTTGTTTTAATGCAATAAGGGCTTCCTAATCGTGAGTGAAGTAGTGGCGTACTTTCTCATGGGGAATTGGACTTCTTCTAAAATTATATAGTTTTGAGGCAGTTGAGCGGCGTATCTGTGTCCTCGACCGTGTAGGTCAGCGATAGTTCGCTCTGAATGCTGCCCATATCGGACTCATTTGATTTTGAAAGGCATATTTTTTTGGCGCAAGAGCGCTTTCGCTAAATAGATCTCTCTACCGGTTATCTCTTTTAGCATTATACTCATTATAGGATTTCTATCCGAAAATGGAGAAGTCAAAGGCTTGTGGTCACTGTAAATGTTTATATCCCGTGTTCCGTTCAAATACTGCTGTAGCTTTTCTAACGCCTAAAGTGAGTATCAGAATCTTTTAATCGTTATTGACTTGCCTCCTTGTGAAAGGACGGCACCAATACCAAACGCAGATGCTATAACACTTCTTAGCCTTACGAACGCGTCATTCTCTGTCTCACTAAAGGTAATTGGAATTTTTCTTGACATGTACTTGCAAACTAAGTCGTTACTTCCTTTGAGTATGTTACTGTAAGGTCTAGCTATCGGTTCGAAGTCTTTTATAAAACATCTATAGTAACTGGATAGACCCAAAAAGAATCAAAGGGCAAACAAGTTATCGGGAACGGGGTATTCCTGTATGGTCTTTACTTTTTGAGGGTCCGTTCTAGCACTGACCATATAACATAAAGATGGGACATTTCATACAACGAAAACGGCCACGATATTTCTTAGCGAGATACCCCAGTTCGATGCGAGATACCCCAGTTCGATGCGAGATACCCCATTTCGATGCGAAATACCCAAGTTCGATGCGACATACCCCGATCGGCTCACACGAACAGCTTCAATCTCTCAATGTGCGAGTTAATAGCGTTTTGTACTTCGTCAAATTTAATAAAATTATGATTTATTTTAACTAAGTTACGATTTATAAACAAAGGAATGTTAACATTTTTATAATTTTGGCCCGCCTTGCTGAATGTTCTTTCATACTACACGGAAAACAGATTGTATGCAAATTAAAACTTTTAATTAAGGCATACCTTCATCCATAATAGAGGGTCGATATCTTCTCCGACAGATACTGCCTCTTGGTTGAAATTGCATTGACTCTTGAGTTTATAACTTTATTTATGGAATGCTCACCAAAGTGTCCCGTAAACTTGAATACAGCGCAACGGATTGATTACTTGCGGTCTTTTTAATTACACAATTGACCAGGTCATTTTCAAAAAATGTTGCTGCTTGTTCAGTGTTTGATCTTTGTTGAAATCCACTTGTGGAACAGGTAGATCTGATTGTCGCGGGTCGGATTAATCGAATAAGCGATAGTTATCTAAGTAGGGTAATTTCGTATTAATGAGTTATGGGCTCACTCAGATAAGCATGTCGCAGCGTGCAAAAGATTAAAAAGATCACTTTGTATTTTGTCGAGGCGGGAGAAACAACTGCGGTAAGATAATTATAAGATTGATGAAGTAGTTTCTCATTGTAACCTCTAATAGAGTAAAACAAGTTGTATTGGGAAATTGCTTGGACTTCTTGTATTGGGCGACTTCCACATAGATCGTGGTTACCGATGCAAGCCAGCGCAACACCCTTGCCATGAATGGAACTATCCGCGAATTGGGAGGTAACCGTTACCACTGCTTTTAGCTCCTTTATGGGCCTAACATAGTTTTTGGCTGCTCCTGTCTCAAAAAAAGTTCTCAATTACCTCTCAAGCAGTTAAGTAAAAAATCAAGCAATTCGTCTTCAGTGCCAGGTTCATAAGTCAAGGCGTCTACCGCTGCTGAAGCCATGTCTTGATAAGGCTGAGAGTTTTGTTTCTATGCCCGCTGACTTATATTGTAGAATTTCTGCCGCCTGTGGTCTGATATGCGCTCAGAGTCATTGAAGCTTATTTTATTCTTAACTCCCTCATTGATATTCTGGGGGTTCCAGCTTGTACTTTGCGTAATCTTGAAGAGGACGAATCAATCTCCATGGGTGTCTGTTGGCTGTTGCCGGGTTGCTGAGCAACTCCACTCTGTTGTCGTTTGTTTTGACCCTCTTTCTTGAAGTAATGAGGATCCCTTTCACTATTTCTTTCCTGCCTATCGTTCTGACGGTTGTTGTTATCAAAGATGAAAGTGTCGTCGCTGTCGTAATCCTGTATTTCTCTATGTGCCCAACTCATCAGCTAGAACAGTAAGAGAATTCAAGCACTGAAACACAAAGACATTATGCGAAGTACAAAAAACACAAGACTATTTCGGGGGTTGTATTTCATCACACTTTCTCTGCGGTTTTGGCTTGTTTCTACTTATTAAAATTGCGACAATTGATGCGGTCATTAAATACTCGTATATATATAAAAATACGTTGTAATTAAACAGTGCACTTGTAGTTGTGGTGGACCCCTGCAGAAATCTGGCTCAGACTATCAAGTTCTTCAACAGCCCTGCTAGGCAAACGAAAATGCAATGCATCTGGGCTCTGCACTAAGTCACCGTTGTAGAGGCTTTAGGTACAAAACGGAATTAAATCAAGTTATTTGAACATCTCTTGATCGAACTTGTCGGGCACTGCTCGTGTGAGACAATCGGAATATTTCGTGAGCCGACTGACATATTTCGAATCGAACACTAATATGGAATTGTTCTTACTGAATAAGCCATTATATGGGTCCGGATATAGTGTCAGTTGGCCGCCAATTAAATATCATACAATAGGATATACGAAGTATAGGTTCGTAATAGACTATTACGAACCTATACTTCTGTCCGAGCGCGAAGTCCTAGCCAGTCATAATTGCAACCGAACGAGTCAGCTTCGTTCGCAAGTACGCAAACAAATATACCAACAATAACAAGCGACAAGAACACCACCAAAAAGCAATATCTGTGTGGAGCCTACTGCTGATATGTTTTAAACGACCAGTGACGCTCCCACCATTCATTACGATGAACCAAAACGTGAATTTCGTTATCTATCACTCTTAAAAAATAATCACAACTGACTTACTCCATGCCTTTGCTGCCTTCTTCTTTTACTATCCACTATCCACTAACAAACCCTAAACCACTCATAAATAGTAATTATTTGCTAACCTGACCTTGCGCACTTAATTATGCGGGAGACGAGCTTTGCGCTAGCGATAAGCTTATATCTAAGTCTCTTTTTCGTTAAAGCTCAGCCGATCCCTTATCTCTAACGCTTGTTTGAGTTTTAACGTTTGACGATTAACGTTTACCGTGAGTTACATGGGAGCAGGAATATGTCTGGTGACAAGCCAGTTGCCAACATAGACATACATCTCGACGATGTGTCTACGTTCACAAAATTAAAAATTAATAAATTTAAAATTTAATCTAAATGACGCCACTGGCCCAAGAAATCTTCGCTGGGTCATCAAACAAATCTTCTTCGCGAATGTGTATGTCAATAAGCGAGTTGGCAATTATGAACATAAACGGATTTGAAAATCTCCCGTCACCCTCGAAATTCCCCTGCTTACAGTTGAGTCACGCACTGCCAGCCATTAATAATAGAGGTTGATCAGGTCGGGCTCGATCAGCAGCGTGAGAAGTCAAGATCATCTGAAATTTCTGAAATGAAGAGCAAAGGCCTGCAGTTCATAACACCAGCTATCTGGCATATTAAAGTGTGCAGTTCATCAGATGACAGAACTGTGGATCCAATTGAACGAATTAAGCCTTCCATAATCCATCGAAGTGAGGAGAGTAAGGAGGGATGAACTTCTAAGCTATGCCTCGGTTTAAACAAGACTGACGCAGATCTATCATGTGTGCGTTGCTCAATAAAAGCTTTTTCAAATCTATCAATTCGTTCTTTGCACCAACGATGTTGGTGGCGTATTCAGACAAAGTCTGACTTGGAGTGCCGCGTATGGCTACGAATCTCTTGAATGCACTCAAGAAAGCGCCCGTTGAACTCCTGGCGCACTGGCATGCTTGTGAAGCAAATGAAGACACTTACCTAACTCTTCAGGATTTGTAAAAGAATGGCCCGCTATAATCCACATCGCAAACTGAGAAGGTGCGAAACGCCTCCAACCGTTCTCTAGGAAGATTTGCCATTATTGGTTCAATGCTTCTTTGCTTGGTACGAAATCACATTATGCAAGTACGGACTATACGGGAAACTGTTTTGAGTCCTTCTATTGGCAAATATGGGAGCCGTACCTATTATATGTACCTTTTATGAAAAGGATCTATGTATTTATTATTTAGTCGGTGTCAAAACTTATTAAAGGCTATATGAACTCACCATTCTTATTTAAAAAATAAAACTTATTATTTCCTCTTAGCTCTTCCCGTACTGTGCTTTGTGTTTCATTCTTTACGAGGTTCTCAATTAGGAGTTCTATTTTTCTAATAATGAAGCCTTAATAATCCTCGCTCACTTAGCCATTAACGAAATACATTTGGTAGTGGTCATTAATTGACTTTTACCAGTCTCTGCAAAAATGTTAAATCATTTTTCAATTTTTAATCACACCAGATAATTTTAAATTTTATCTGTTATGAACCGATTATTTCCCGGAGGGCAACCACAGTTAGCTCAGTACACCCAGGGCTGGGTTGCTGGGTCTCAATGCCCTCTGTTCGTAGCCAGATCCCGAACAACTTCAGTCTCGCTCGCTACACATCTATACCACTATCGATAACAACACAACACAAACAACAAAAAACACAAGCATGCATGCAATCAACAACAGCTGAGTGGAAACACTGCTGGTCTGGTGTTGATGACAAGAGACCCTGTCAAACGATGAACCAAAGCGTGATGTTTGTGGCCAATCGCCCTTCGAGGAAAGTTACAGCTTTCACAGCCTTCTCTTCCTCCCCTCTTGTTGGAATCTAACAAATCACTGATATTTCAATGCGCAATGGATGATATTTAATAAAACACTTCGCTCACCTAGCTTTTTTAAAAGCTCCCGCTCCTCGCTCCCCTGCCTTGGCCAGGTCTTCAGCGCCCGGTCTTCCCTTTATTTAAATTTATTTTACCAGGTGCCAGGTAAACAGTACCCTTTGTCAACTCAAGTGGCTTAGGCCTTACATAATTTATGTGAGTTGAGGATACAAGTACTTGACTTGGCTATTAACAGCATATGCTTCTTATCTTATTTAACATGTTCCTACTGTCCTCAGATCATACATATTTATTATACAATGCATGTTCATGCTTGAACATTCTGCCAAGGGCCGAAAGAAAGGTGTGAGCGAAATAAGGTGTGAGTTTTATGTTTACATTAATTATTTAAAATATGTTCATGCTTGAACAGAGCTATTAACTATATTTTTGAATTGAGTTTTCCTTGGGTGTATCATTCTAAATATAATAAAACTACCTTTGCAGACTTACAATTTAAAAACGAAGCTTTACAAAAAACTCAAATTATCTGGTAGGCTTATTGACTTTGCAATTTGCTATTAATTCTGTGACCAGTTTGATCATTTTCGGGAAATAATAGTCGCAAAGAATTTGTTTTACATTTTCTTGTGCCGCCCTATGTGCTCGTCCGTGTTATGCGAAAACTATTTGTCGTTGCTTATTTTGGTTGGTCACATCTGTTACGAGATTTTTGCAATACCAAATTCTGGTAGCCGAAGTTTTTTCTTATTTCATGTTGTATCCGTGCCAGAGTGTGGAGATTGCAATGTATTCCATTTACAAGATTTGGTTGCATCATTTGTTTTAATGCAATAAGGGCTTCCTAATCGTGAGTGAAGTAGTGGCGTACTTTCTCATGGAAAAGTACGCATATACCCTTCATGGGGAATTGGACTTCTTCTAAAATTATATAGTTTTGAGGCAGTTGAGCGGCGTATCTGTGTCCTCGACCGTGTAGGTCAGCGATAGTTCGCTCTGAATGCTGCCCATATCGGACTCATTTGATTTTGAAAGGCATATTTTTTTGGCGCAAGAGCGCTTTCGCTAAATAGATCTCTCTACCGGTTATCTCTTTTAGCATTATACTCATTATAGGATTTCTATCCGAAAATGGAGAAGTCAAAGGCTTGTGGTCACTGTAAATGTTTATATCCCGTGTTCCGTTCAAATACTGCTGTAGCTTTTCTAACGCCTAAAGTGAGTATCAGAATCTTTTAATCGTTATTGACTTGCCTCCTTGTGAAAGGACGGCACCAATACCAAACGCAGATGCTATAACACTTCTTAGCCTTACGAACGCGTCATTCTCTGTCTCACTAAAGGTAATTGGAATTTTTCTTGACATGTACTTGCAAACTAAGTCGTTACTTCCTTTGAGTATGTTACTGTAAGGTCTAGCTATCGGTTCGAAGTCTTTTATAAAACATCTATAGTAACTGGATAGACCCAAAAAGAATCAAAGGGCAAACAAGTTATCGGGAACGGGGTATTCCTGTATGGTCTTTACTTTTTGAGGGTCCGTTCTAGCACTGACCATATAACATATAGATGGGACATTTCATACAACGAAAACGGCCACGATATTTCTAAGCGAGATACCCCAGTTCGATGCGAGATACCCCAGTTCGATGCGAGATACCCCATTTCGATGCGAGATACCCAAGTTCGATGCGACATACCCCGATCGGCTCACACGAACAGCTTCAATCTCTCAATGTGCGAGTTAATAGCGTTTTGTACTTCGTCAAATTTAATAAAATTATGATTTATTTTAACTAAGTTACGATTTATAAACAAAGGAATGTTAACATTTTTATAATTTTGGCCCGCCTTGCTGAATGTTCTTTCATACTACACGGAAAACAGATTGTATGCAAATTAAAACTTTTAATTAAGGCATACCTTCATCCATAATAGAGGGTCGATATCTTCTCCGACAGATACTGCCTCTTGGTTGAAATTGCATTGACTCTTGAGTTTATAACTTTATTTATGGAATGCTCACCAAAGTGTCCCGTAAACTTGAATACAGCGCAACGGATTGATTACTTGCGGTCTTTTTAATTACACAATTGACCAGGTCATTTTCAAAAAATGTTGCTGCTTGTTCAGTGTTTGATCTTTGTTGAAATCCACTTGTGGAACAGGTAGATCTGATTGTCGCGGGTCGGATTAATCGAATAAGCGATAGTTATCTAAGTAGGGTAATTTCGTATTAATGAGTTATGGGCTCACTCAGATAAGCATGTCGCAGCGTGCAAAAGATTAAAAAGATCACTTTGTATTTTGTCGAGGCGGGAGAAACAACTGCGGTAAGATAATTATAAGATTGATGAAGTAGTTTCTCATTGTAACCTCTAATAGAGTAAAACAAGTTGTATTGGGAAATTGCTTGGACTTCTTGTATTGGGCGACTTCCACATAGATCGTGGTTACCGATGCAAGTCAGCGCAACACCCTTGCCATGAATGGAACTATCCGCGAATTGGGAGGTAACCGTTACCACTGCTTTTAGCTCCTTTATGGGCCTAACATAGTTTTTGGCTGCTCCTGTCTCAAAAAAAGTTCTCAATTACCTCTCAAGCAGTTAAGTAAAAAATCAAGCAATTCGTCTTCAGTGCCAGGTTCATAAGTCAAGGCGTCTACCGCTGCTGAAGCCATGTCTTGATAAGGCTGAGAGTTTTGTTTCTATGCCCGCTGACTTATATTGTAGAATTTCTGCCGCCTGTGGTCTGATATGCGCTCAGAGTCATTGAAGCTTATTTTATTCTTAACTCCCTCATTGATATTCTGGGGATTCCAGCTTGTACTTTGCGTAATCTTGAAGAGGACGAATCAATCTCCATGGGTGTCTGTTGGCTGTTGCCGGGTTGCTGAGCAACTCCACTCTGTTGTCGTTTGTTTTGACCCTCTTTCTTGAAGTAATGAGGATCCCTTTCACCATTTCTTTCCTGCCTATCGTTCTGACGGTTGTTGTTATCAAAGATGAAAGTGTCGTCGCTGTCGTAATCCTGTATTTCTCTATGTGCCCAACTCATCAGCTAGAACAGTAAGAGAATTCAAGCACTGAAACACAAAGACATTATGCGAAGTACAAAAAACACAAGACTATTTCGGGGGTTGTATTTCATCACACTTTCTCTGCGGTTTTGGCTTGTTTCTACTTATTAAAATTGCGACAATTGATGCGGTCATTAAATACTCGTATATATATAAAAATACGTTGTAATTAAACAGTGCACTTGTAGTTGTGGTGGACCCCTGCAGAAATCTGGCTCAGACTATCAAGTTCTTCAACAGCCCTGCTAGGCAAACGAAAATGCAATGCATCTGGGCTCTGCACTAAGTCACCGTTGTAGAGGCTTTAGGTACAAAACGGAATTAAATCAAGTTATTTGAACATCTCTTGATCGAACTTGTCGGGCACTGCTCGTGTGAGACAATCGGAATATTTCGTGAGCCGACTGACATATTTCGAATCGAACACTAATATGGAATTGTTCTTACTGAATAAGCCATTATATGGGTCCGGATATAGTGTCAGTTGGCCGCCAATTAAATATTATACAATAGGATATACGAAGTATAGGTTCGTAATAGACTATTACGAACCTATACTTCTGTCCGAGCGCGAAGTCCTAGCCAGTCATAATTGCAACCGAACGAGTCAGCTTCGTTCGCAAGTACGCAAACAAATATACCAACAATAACAAGCGACAAGAACACCACCAAAAAGCAATATCTGTGTGGAGCCTACTGCTGATATGTTTTAAACGACCAGTGACGCTCCCACCATTCATTACGATGAACCAAAACGTGAATTTCGTTATCTATCACTCTTAAAAAATAATCACAACTGACTTACTCCATGCCTTTGCTGCCTTCTTCTTTTACTATCCACTATCCACTAACAAACCCTAAACCACTCATAAATAGTAATTATTTGCTAACCTGACCTTGCGCACTTAATTATGCGGGAGACGAGCTTTGCGCTAGCGATAAGCTTATATCTAAGTCTCTTTTTCGTTAAAGCTCAGCCGATCCCTTATCTCTAACGCTTGTTTGAGTTTTAACGTTTGACGATTAACGTTTACCGTGAGTTACATGGGAGCAGGAATATGTCTGGTGACAAGCCAGTTGCCAACATAGACATACATCTCGACGATGTGTCTACGTTCACAAAATTAAAAATTAATAAATTTAAAATTTAATCTAAATGACGCCACTGGCCCAAGAAATCTTCGCTGGGTCATCAAACAAATCTTCTTCGCGAATGTGTATGTCAATAAGCGAGTTGGCAATTATGAACATAAACGGATTTGAAAATCTCCCGTCACCCTCGAAATTCCCCTGCTTACAGTTGAGTCACGCACTGCCAGCCATTAATAATAGAGGTTGATCAGGTCGGGCTCGATCAGCAGCGTGAGAAGTCAAGATCATCTGAAATTTCTGAAATGAAGAGCAAAGGCCTGCAGTTCATAACACCAGCTATCTGGCATATTAAAGTGTGCAGTTCATCAGATGACAGAACTGTGGATCCAATTGAACGAATTAAGCCTTCCATAATCCATCGAAGTGAGGAGAGTAAGGAGGGATGAACTTCTAAGCTATGCCTCGGTTTAAACAAGACTGACGCAGATCTATCATGTGTGCGTTGCTCAATAAAAGCTTTTTCAAATCTATCAATTCGTTCTTTGCACCAACAAAGTTGGTGGCGTATTCAGACAAAGTCTGACTTGGAGTGCCGAGTGGCTACGAATCTCTTGAATGCACTCAAGAAAGCGCACGTTGAACTCCTGGCGCACTGGCATGCTTGTGAAGCAAATGAAGACACTTACCTAACTCTTCAGGATTTGTAAAAGAATGGCCCGCTATAATCCACATCGCAAACTGAGAAGGTGCGAAACGCCTCCAACCGTTCTCTAGGAAGATTTGCCATTATTGGTTCAATGCTTCTTTGCTTGGTACGAAATCACATTATGCAAGTACGGACTATACGGGAAACTGTTTTGAGTCCTTCTATTGGCAAATATTGGAGCCGTACCTATTATATGTACCTTTTATGAAAAGGATCTATGTATATATTATTTAGTCGGTGTCAAAACTTATTAAAGGCTATATGAACTCACCATTCTTATTTAAAAAATAAAACTTATTATTTCCTCTTAGCTCTTCCCGTACTGTGCTTTGTGTTTCATTCTTTACGAGGTTCTCAATTAGGAGTTCTATTTTTCTAATAATGAAGCCTTAATAATCCTCGCTCACTTAGCCATTAACGAAATACATTTGGTAGTGGTCATTAATTGACTTTTACCAGTCTCTGCAAAAATGTTAAATCATTTTTCAATTTTTAATCACACCAGATAATTTTAAATTTTATCTGTTATGAACCGATTATTTCCCGGAGGGCAACCACAGTTAGCTCAGTACACCCAGGGCTGGGTTGCTGGGTCTCAATGCCCTCTGTTCGTAGCCAGATCCCGAACAACTTCAGTCTCGCTCGCTACACATCTATACCACTATCGATAACAACACAACACAAACAACAAAAAACACAAGCATGCATGCAATCAACAATCTACAGCTGAGTGGAAACACTGCTGGTCTGGTGTTGATGACAAGAGACCCTGTCAAACGATGAACCAAAGCGTGATGTTTGTGGCCAATCGCCCTTCGAGGAAAGTTACAGCTTTCACAGCCTTCTCTTCCTCCCCTCTTGTTGGAATCTAACAAATCACTGATATTTCAATGCGCAATGGATGATATTTAATAAAACACTTCGCTCACCTAGCTTTTTTAAAAGCTCCCGCTCCTCGCTCCCCTGCCTTGGCCAGGTCTTCAGCGCCCGGTCTTCCCTTTATTTAAATTTATTTTACCAGGTGCCAGGTAAACAGTACCCTTTGTCAACTCAAGTGGCTTAGGCCTTACATAATTTATGTGAGTTGAGGATACAAGTACTTGACTTGGCTATTAACAGCATATGCTTCTTATCTTATTTAACATGTTCCTACTGTCCTAAGATCATACATATTTATTATACAATGCATGTTCATGCTTGAACATTCTGCCAAGGGCCGAAAGAAAGGTGTGAGCGAAATAAGGTGTGAGTTTTATGTTTACATTAATTATTTAAAATATGTTCATGCTTGAACAGAGCTATTAACTATATTTTTGAATTGAGTTTTCCTTGGGTGTATCATTCTAAATATAATAAAACTACCTTTGCAGACTTACAATTTAAAAACGAAGCTTTACAAAAAACTCAAATTATCTGGTAGGCTTATTGACTTTGCAATTTGCTATTAATTCTGTGACCAGGTTGATCATTTTCGGGAAATAATAGTCGCAAAGAATTTGTTTTACATTTTCTTGTGCCGCCCTATGTGCTCGTCCGTGTTATGCGAAAACTATTTGTCGTTGCTTATTTTGGTTGGTCACATCTGTTACGAGATTTTTGCAATACCAAATTCTGGTAGCCGAAGTTTTTTCTTATTTCATGTTGTATCCGTGCCAGAGTGTGGAGATTGCAATGTATTGCATTTACAAGATTTGGTTGCATCATTTGTTTTAATGCAATAAGGGCTTCCTAATCGTGAGTGAAGTAGTGGCGTACTTTCTCATGGAAAAGTACGCATATACCCTTCATGGGGAATTGGACTTCTAAAATTATATAGTTTTGAGGCAGTTGAGCGGCGTATCTGTGTCCTCGACCGTGTAGGTCAGCGATAGTTCGCTCTGAATGCTGCCCATATCGGACTCATTTGATTTTGAAAGGCATATTTTTTTGGCGCAAGAGCGCTTTCGCTAAATAGATCTCTCTACCGGTTATCTCTTTTAGCATTATACTCATTATAGGATTTCTATCCGAAAATGGAGAAGTCAAAGGCTTGTGGTCACTGTAAATGTTTATATCCCGTGTTCCGTTCAAATACTGCTGTAGCTTTTCTAACGCCTAAAGTGAGTATCAGAATCTTTTAATCGTTATTGACTTGCCTCCTTGTGAAAGGACGGCACCAATACCAAACGCAGATGCTATAACACTTCTTAGCCTTACGAACGCGTCATTCTCTGTCTCACTAAAGGTAATTGGAATTTTTCTTGACATGTACTTGCAAACTAAGTCGTTACTTCCTTTGAGTATGTTACTGTAAGGTCTAGCTATCGGTTCGAAGTCTTTTATAAAACATCTATAGTAACTGGATAGACCCAAAAAGAATCAAAGGGCAAACAAGTTATCGGGAACGGGGTATTCCTGTATGGTCTTTACTTTTTGAGGGTCCGTTCTAGCACTGACCATATAACATATAGATGGGACATTTCATACAACGAAAACGGCCACGATATTTCTAAGCGAGATACCCCAGTTCGATGCGAGATACCCCAGTTCGATGCGAGATACCCCATTTCGATGCGAGATACCCAAGTTCGATGCGACATACCCCGATCGGCTCACACGAACAGCTTCAATCTCTCAATGTGCGAGTTAATAGCGTTTTGTACTTCGTCAAATTTAATAAAATTATGATTTATTTTAACTAAGTTACGATTTATAAACAAAGGAATGTTAACATTTTTATAATTTTGGCCCGCCTTGCTGAATGTTCTTTCATACTACACGGAAAACAGATTGTATGCAAATTAAAACTTTTAATTAAGGCATACCTTCATCCATAATAGAGGGTCGATATCTTCTCCGACAGATACTGCCTCTTGGTTGAAATTGCATTGACTCTTGAGTTTATAACTTTATTTATGGAATGCTCACCAAAGTGTCCCGTAAACTTGAATACAGCGCAACGGATTGATTACTTGCGGTCTTTTTAATTACACAATTGACCAGGTCATTTTCAAAAAATGTT
Organism: Drosophila quadrilineata; assembly: GCA_018150725.1. Taxonomy (NCBI): domain Eukaryota; kingdom Metazoa; phylum Arthropoda; class Insecta; order Diptera; family Drosophilidae; genus Drosophila; species Drosophila quadrilineata. The sequence continues at coordinate 1,706,440 of JAECWN010000450.1, forward strand.
GCTGCTTGTTCAGCGTTTGATCTTTGTTGAAATCCACTTGTGGAACAGGTAGATCTGATTGTCGCGGGTCGGATTAATCGAATAAGCGATAGTTATCTAAGTAGGGTAATTTCGTATTAATGAGTTATGGGCTCACTCAGATAAGCATGTCGCAGCGTGCAAAAGATTAAAAAGATCACTTTGTATTTTGTCGAGGCGGGAGAAACAACTGCGGTAAGATAATTATAAGATTGATGAAGTAGTTTCTCATTGTAACCTCTAATAGAGTAAAACAAGTTGTATTGGGAAATTGCTTGGACTTCTTGTATTGGGCGACTTCCACATAGATCGTGGTTACCGATGCAAGCCAGCGCAACACCCTTGCCATGAATGGAACTATCCGCGAATTGGGAGGTAACCGTTACCACTGCTTTTAGCTCCATTATGGGCCTAACATAGTTTTTGGCTGCTCCTGTCTCAAAAAAAGTTCTCAATTACCTCTCAAGCAGTTAAGTAAAAAATCAAGCAATTCGTCTTCAGTGCCAGGTTCATAAGTCAAGGCGTCCACCGCTGCTGAAGCCATGTCTTGATAAGGCTGAGAGTTTTGTTTCTATGCCCTCTGACTTATATTGTAGAATTTCTGCCGCCTGTGGTCTGATATGCGCTCAGAGTCATTGAAGCTTATTTTATTCTTAACTCCCTCATTGATATTCTGGGGATTCCAGCTTGTACTTTGCGTAATCTTGAAGAGGACGAATCAATCTCCATGGGTGTCTGTTGGCTGTTGCCGGGTTGCTGAGCAACTCCACTCTGTTGTCGTTTGTTTTGACCCTCCTTCTTGAAGTAATGAGGATCCCTTTCACTATTTCTTTCCTGCCTATCGTTCTGACGGTTGTTGTTATCAAAGATGAAAGTGTCGTCGCTGTCGTAATCCTGTATTTCTCTATGTGCCCAACTCATCAGCTAGAACAGTAAGAGAATTCAAGCACTGAAACACAAAGACATTATGCGAAGTACAAAAAACACAAGACTATTTCGGGGGTTGTATTTCATCACACTTTCTCTGCGGTTTTGGCTTGTTTCTACTTATTAAAATTGCGACAATTGATGCGGTCATTAAATACTCGTATATATATAAAAATACGTTGTAATTAAACAGTGCACTTGTAGTTGTGGTGGACCCCTGCAGAAATCTGGCTCAGACTATCAAGTTCTTCAACAGCCCTGCTAGGCAAACGAAAATGCAACGCATCTGGGCTCTGCACTAAGTGACCGTTGTAGAGGCTTTAGGTACAAAACGGAATTAAATCAAGTTATTTGAACATCTCTTGATCGAACTTGTCGGGCACTGCTCGTGTGAGACAATCGGAATATTTCGTGAGCCGACTGACATATTTCGAATCGAACACTAATATGGAATTGTTCTTACTGAATAAGCCATTATATGGGTCCGGATATAGTGTCAGTTGGCCGCCAATTAAATATTATACAATAGGATATACGAAGTATAGGTTCGTAATAGACTATTACGAACCTATACTTCTGTCCGAGCGCGAAGTCCTAGCCAGTCATAATTGCTAGGTTCCAAATGGCTTCGGTTCACATGGAGATACCGAACGAGTCAGCTTCGTTCGCAAGTACGCAAACAAATATACCAACAATAACAAGCGACAAGAACACCACCAAAAAGCAATATCTGACGCTCCCACCATTCATTACGATGAACCAAAACGTGAATTTCGTTATCTATCACTCTAAAAAAATAATCACAACTGACTTACTCCATGCCTTTGCTGCCTTCTTCTTTTACTATCCACTATCCACTAACAAACCCTAAACCACTCATAAATAGTAATTATTTGCTAACCTGACCTTGCGCACTTAATTATGCGGGAGACGAGCTTTGCGCTAGCGATAAGCTTATATCTAAGTCTCTTTTTCGTTAAAGCTCAGCCGATCCCTTATCTCTAACGCTTGTTTGAGTTTTAACGTTTGACGATTAACGTTTACCGTGAGTTACATGGGAGCAGGAATATGTCTGGTGACAAGCCAGTTGCCAACATAGACATACATCTCGACGATGTGTCTACGTTCACAAAATTAAAAATTAATAAATTTAAAATTTAATCTAAATGACGCCACTGGCCCAAGAAATCTTCGCTGGGTCATCAAACAAATCTTCTTCGCGAATGTGTATGTCAATAAGCGAGTTGGCAATTATGAACATAAACGGATTTGAAAATCTCCCGTCACCCTCGAAATTCCCCTGCTTACAGTTGAGTCACGCACTGCCAGCCATTAATAATAGAGGTTGATCAGGTCGGGCTCGATCAGCAGCGTGAGAAGTCAAGATCATCTGAAATTTCTGAAATGAAGAGCAAAGGCCTGCAGTTCATAACACCAGCTATCTGGCATATTAAAGTGTGCAGTTCATCAGATGACAGAACTGTGGATCCAATTGAACGAATTAAGCCTTCCATAATCCATCGAAGTGAGGAGAGTAAGGAGGGATGAACTTCTAAGCTATGCCTCGGTTTAAACAAGACTGACGCAGATCTATCATGTGTGCGTTGCTCAATAAAAGCTTTTTCAAATCTATCAATTCGTTCTTTGCACCAACGAAGTTGGTGGCGTATTCAGACAAAGTCTGACTTGGAGTGCCGCGTATGGCTACGAATCTCTTGAATGCACTCAAGAAAGCGCCCGTTGAACTCCTGGCGCACTGGCATGCTTGTGAAGCAAATGAAGACACTTACCTAACTCTTCAGGATTTGTAAAAGAATGGCCCGCTATAATCCACATTGCAAACTGAGAAGGTGCGAAACGCCTCCAACCGTTCTCTAGGAAGATTTGCCATTATTGGTTCAATGCTTCTTTGCTTGGTACGAAATCACATTATGCAAGTACGGACTATACGGGAAACTGTTTTGAGTCCTTCTATTGGCAAATATTGGAGCCGTACCTATTATATGTACCTTTTATGAAAAGGATCTATGTATATATTATTTAGTCGGTGTCAAAACTTATTAAAGGCTATATGAACTCACCATTCTTATTTAAAAAATAAAACTTATTATTTCCTCTTAGCTCTTCCCGTACTGTGCTTTGTGTTTCATTCTTTACGAGGTTCTCAATTAGGAGTTCTATTTTTCTAATAATGAAGCCTTAATAATCCTCGCTCACTTAGCCATTAACGAAATACATTTGGTAGTGGTCATTAATTGACTTTTACCAATCTCTGCAAAAATGTTAAATCATTTTTCAATTTTTAATCACACCAGATAATTTTAAGTTTTATCTGTTATGAACCGATTATTTCCCGGAGGGCAACCACAGTTAGCTCAGTACACCCGCTCAGTACAAACGGTGAACTAAAGCGTGATGTTTGTGGCCAATCGCCCTTCGAGGAAAGTTACAGCTTTCACAGCCTTCTCTTCCTCCCCTCTTGTTGGAATCTAACAAATCACTGATATTTCAATGCGCAATGGATGATATTTAATAACACACTTCGCTCACCTAGCTTTTTTAAAAGCTCCCGCTCCTCGCTCCCCTGCCTTGGCCAGGTCTTCAGCGCCCGGTCTTCCCTTTATTTAAAATTATTTTACCAGGTGCCAGGTACCGGCGCGTGTAGTCACTTGCAGATTTTTTTCATTGCCTTACTATCGTAGTCAATCAGCTGATCGTGAAATTTTAAGTCAAGGGTTATCGATGCCCCAGAATTGTGGCAACGCCAAACATACTGTCTACCTGCCCTGATATCATCGGTAACCTCCCAGCTAGCCCCACTAGAAGGCATCATCACCTAGAAATTCCAAGCGAGAAATCCTGCATGCGCTGCCAAACGCATCCCCCCGTGGTCCGAAGAGTCTGGGTTGCCGAAATTCTGCGCCCAACCTATGGCACACCCACGACGGCTGCCATAGTCGCATTCGTGGTTAGCGGAAGCCTATGCGACCAGGTCCCTCCACGACCACCACATCTTAATTCCAGGTTCTCCTGGGTCTGCCAGCATCACTCCTAACCTACCTAAAACTACAGCTTGCACTAGTTACAAATCTAATTCTAAAAATTTCTACCAGCATGCTCCTAAAAATAACCAATAAGAATAAATAAATAAATAAATTAATTAATAGAAAATAAATAACTACCAAATAAATGAATCCAATAAATAAATTTAAAAAAATAACTAACTGCATCACAATAGCAAAATAAATAATAAATAAATAAATCTACCAAAACTAAAATAAACAAAAAACTCCTAATGTAGAAGGGAAATAATAGGCTCGTAACATACATATGTATGTATCTTAAAAATTTTATAAATCTTACATATTTAAATAAATTTAAAATGTAATTTAATAATTCATTTTTAAGTGTATTTTTAATATAATTCAATTTTGTAAATAGTGTAAATAAAAATTAACTCAATACATTGGCAGTATTTTAATGAATAAACTTAATCTCTAATTTACTCAGGTAAAAATAAACTAGTGCATTATTCATTATCAAATAAAGGCATTTATCCAAAACTAAAAATATCGATAAGAACCGGTAGAGTATATCATTTCAGTACATTATTATCGATATACAGATGCCTACGCTCTTCCACCACCTTTAACAAATTTTAGTATAATAAGGAAGACGCCTGCATACATTTTTGTAAAAGTTATAGGTATTTACGCCGGTATACGTCTGTTTTATAAATATTAAACCGAATATATAAAGTACGGTTTGTGATTGGAAGTAAGAATTTTGTATTGTCGGGAATATGTATGTGGATTTTCGGTGATATCCCAGTATTTTGCTAATTCAGTTAATCGAAATCGGGTCGCATTTCTTTGGGCATTATTTGGATTTTAAAAAAGCATAAATGAATGCTTAAATATGTTTAATTATACATTAAATTTTATTAAATATATCTATAAAAAATAATTTATTATTGTGCATTAAAATAATTTAAAAAAGTAAATTAAATTCAATTTTAATGACTGCAGACTGAGTCCTTTATCTCAAATATGGAGCGTGTTTATATTTATTTGTGTTCCTTTGTTATGTTAATCGAATAAAAATTTGCAAAATATACAAATAAGAAACGTTTGAAAATTTATATATAAAAATAAGTGTGCTGTGGTTATCAAAGTGCAGAATGCCATTTCATGCAGAATATTCCTCAAATCAGTACGTTCATATGAATGTATGTATGTACATGTGTATTTAACCAATCTTATGTTATGTTACTAATTTTAATTTACCTTTCACTAAATAATACTTTTATATTTATTATATTTATAATCCCACAATGATATTTTGAGTTATGCTACATACATATGTTTTTAATTTTATTCAACTTATTAATAATTGTTTGAATATATTTACACCTAGCCGCATACTAGGTGCGGTATACACCCTGGAAAAATGCGGCATCAAATTTTCAACTTAAATTATTCATATATTTTAAAAATTATTTTTTGTAATCTTAACTATAATCAATTGTCTCTAATAACGTTTTTTTTCAATATTTTTTATTAGTCTTTTAATTTTTTTTTTAATTTTAAACTTAACCCTATTAAAAAGTGTACACGCAAAAGTCTGCGTACAGCTGTTTCAAGCTGCGTGAAATACGAGAAACAACGATTACCGTTGGATTTTTTTGATGTAGATAATTTCAATATTGTGTTAGCAATTACTATTGCACATTTAAAACATAAATATAGCATATTTAGTAGAATCGCAATATGGACCAAAATGGCAAGGAATTTTCTGGTTTTCACCAAAATTTATTTTAAAGTTATCCTTTCCGGCCCAATTATGCAATTAAATTGCTTTCCTAGTTGGTGGAGCCTACTCCTCTATTTAAAAAGTAATAAATAAAAACGATCCAATTAGCTGGGTTTTCTCAAAGGCCCGATCTGGCCAACCAACTTCGGTCACTCAGCGCGAGCGGATTATTATTGTTCATCTTCTCCTTGCGCTGATTTCGAGACCTGGACCTTGGGGTGGAAACGTAAAAGGTTTAATTTGGAAGGTCCTGATAGTTACAGCTATTATTTTAACTATCTTCGAAAAATCTTACCATCTTGATAAGTTGCACAGTAGTGCTGGATGTATTATGGTCTGGGTTATTTTTTTTATTATGACTCCTGTAAACTTAAATTTTTTTAGCCACCATGAATGCGTTGAGTTACAATGGTATATTGAAAGAGGACTTCCACACTAACAAAGTCTTTTCAAAAATAACAAATTGATTTATTAGCATGATAATGAGCCTAAATATATCATAAATATTGAGCAAATAAGTGGAGTTATTAAGTCACCCTATTCGCCAGATTTGATTATCATTGAGAATGTGTGGGTATGGCTAACACTTTTTGTGTATGAATCAACAATAGTTGACCCGAACTATTCTATACTATACTATAAAATCATCATTGCGCTTGATTTCCCTAAATGCATCCCTTCAAGACCAAATGTGTGATGGTTGGGAGAAAATATGTGGCTCAACGCATTACTGCATTTGTTTTTATTTACTTTCTAAAAAAAAGGCTAAAAAATAAGATTTCATACTTTAGAAAAACGTAAATCTCGGATACACTTAAACCGCTTCTATATGCCTACTGCATGTCTGGATAGCGAAATATCAAACTACGCATACACAATCGGTCATCCTATCTAGCTCATTAGTTGTTATTGTTTACTCTCATAACTTACGTACATTCATGCGCAATTCGTTCTTTCTCGTCATTAGTTCAAGTACAAATGAAACGCAGCATTCGGCAGCTTTCGGCCTATGCTGGGACGCTTTGTAGTCCCAGCTGGGAACGCTCGTAACAACGCCGAGCCTCTGCTAGGTCGCCTCGCAAAAAAATTTTATCTAAAAATATTTTTATGAAATGACCGATCTATGTGTTATTTGATCAGATGCTAGGGCCTGCTTAGGTCCTTCAATATTGGATAGCATGCGTGTTACTGTTACTCAATTACTTTTGTAAATTTGTTTCTTGAATAACTCTTGTTTTTGTCATCTGATCGCGTTGAATTTTACAATATAGACACAATTAACTATCTGATGAATCTATGTTTAAAACCAATTAACTTAATTTTTTTTTATTATTGTCAAAGGGGGTGTGGCGTCCAAAAAGTATAAATAACATTATCTGCATAAATTCTTGCCAAATACTTGGGAATAAAATAGTAAGTCAAATTATTCAATTATTTAAACATTCAATTATTTCAGTAAATTTGAACAGCTTATGGTGTACTAGAGTTTTCATACAAACTTTGAAATTGCTAGCTCTCAAACACACGCTCGAATAGACGGATGGACTGACAGACGACAGAACTTAACCGATATTTTTTTTTGTTGATTATAAGTCAAAATACATTTAATTTATACGATGGGAAATAGCTTATATAACTATTTTTTTTTCTTTTTCAAAAAATACTGGAAATATAAATTTTTAAATTTTAAAATGAAATGATAACCACAGTGATAACCGTAATAACCGCAACACAATTACTATGAATTGACTTAATTCAGTTCTATCATCTTATTGAAAGAATTTGGCTTGCTTTGCAGCAATCTATCGCATTTGAAATAATGCTGAGCAACAAACAAATTTTCATAGGAAAGACGCAAGCGTTCGCAGAAGAGATGTGGGATAACACTCCCACACATCCTTACAATATAAGTTGTTACTTGGAAACATGACACAGAGAATTCCTCAGTCGAGCTCGTTTATCCTTACCGTTCAGACTTTTTGAAAGAGTGACTCAGAAACTAAAAGTTTTAGAATGCCTCAAGTTTCAAATTTTGCACACAAGTCCTTTAGTATAAAATAGAGAAAAAGTATTTTATTTATGTTTTTTTTTTCAACTTATAAGCACATGTATATCCGATATATTTACAATTTTTTCTTTTTTTAAATATTTAGTACGTACAGTGCAAACAGATTTTGTTCAAGAAATAAATTGAACATTAATCACAACCTAGTTTGTAAACTCAATTGAATCGTCGAGTCTAAGTCGGCCTAGCCTCTAATTTAATGTTGGTCGCCGCAGCGATTTCAACACAAAAGCAAAAATTTGTGTTTGAACTTAGTAGTTTCAAAGAGTGAGTGAGTATGTAGTTGCCCAGTGGCAGAGTGCGACGAGGGTACAGAGACGGGGTAGGGTTATCTATGGTAAGTCGCGCGATTATAATGCCGGATACAGACAATTTAAAGATCGCTCCGAGCGGTGTGGACTTAATTGAGACGTCTTTCTTTAATTCTCTTATGAATTTTAAGTTGTCTACGCTGAGTCGGTGTAAGAATGCAAGACTCAGCATGCCATAATGTCGTGTTTTTGCTTACGCTCGTACAATCATCCGCTCGAACATTCATCCTTTCGACAGCAGTACAAGTACGAATGCAACTAAACGTGCTATGTGCAGCAGAATGAAAGGTGCAGATAGCCTCGCACACAGTCTACGATGGTCAATATATCAATCGCATTATTATTTTCTTTACTCATATACCAATAATTTAGTTTTAATTTAAAATCTATTTTCAATACCAAACTTAATACAAAGTTCTAAGCCATTGCCATTCACCGTCGGCTTCTGTCAACCTCCGGTTCAGCATGACACCCAGACATAGTTTTAGAGTTAACGACGAGCCCTGCATTGTGGTGTTACTGGCAGAAAGTGGATTTATAGCAAACGTGACTATCGCATTTTATGCCTATATTCCAATTTATACCGAAATCTTCGAATCAACTTACATAGTGCTGCACGGTCTATGCAGCTACATTGATGTAAGAGATTGTGATCATCACTGCAGTATCTTTCGCGGAAGTGACTAACAACACATCATTGTACAGCCCATAGTGCTCTTCGTGAACTTCACTCAATAAATGACAACAATAAATTTTTTCACCATTATAAAGCAGCTTTAAAAAATCTGCGTTGTGAGAGTACTCCTCAGATTAGCGAATTCTTCTGAAGCTTTTGAAAGAAGAAAATTTTATGTCAAAAACACTTGTATGAAATGTCCGATCTATGTGTTATTTGACCAATGCCCCAATCAAGCACCCTAAATCAGAGAGCTGCAACGAGTATGATTAAGTATGCCACACCACAATCAAATCAATTGAAACGATTCGACGCAACGAGTTCGATTCAACTCATGTACTTCTAGCGTCAGCTGATTTCACTTTACTCGAACCGATGTTCGTCCGGTTATCACAATCAACTACAAGCTATGGGCTGCTTAGGCTTGCATCAAACCGTTTGATGCGATTCTTGCAAACGATTCATTTGGTCGCACTCTTGCTTAGTCATAATTCAAGGCATTTTTACTCGAGTATAATTGCTCTGATTTTAATCATCTGTTGTGAAATGTTTGAAATGTTTGATGTGTTCAATGCATATCAAAAGTATGTGCCCTGTCTGCATATATATGTTTTATATTTTTTTAAGAGAAAATAAAGCAAAAGTAGTATTTATAATAATTTTTATTGTCATTTTATTATATATAATACATTAACAGATTTATTTACATTTTTACATTTTGATTATCTGTCAAAATTATCTACATATTATAACTTATAAATATAATGTTAATTTCTATAATTTATTATTTAGTTTATTTTGATTTTTAAAAATTGAATTTAAAAATATGCTATCAACAGATCCAGGTGCAAGCCTATAACGCTTATATGTTATTACGTTATCAGCTAATGAAAATGACCTCTCTGCTGCTGCACTAATAGCTGGTATCACTGACCATATGTGTTCTCGACGGGTTACTACTCGTTGCAGATCTCTGATGTACAGTGTTCATGAACACAATTTGACCGAACAACGGTTAGCATACAAATTATACATGAGTATGACTGAACTTCGGGTATTGGTTTCGTTCGTAAGAAAATCATGTATGGGCCGATTACTCGTGATTGAAACTTGTTCGTCCTCATTGATTTGGAAACGAAAAGTTCAATACGAATACCAGAAGCAGAGTATGCATCAGTACTCGAGTATGAGCGAAAATATTTTACGCGTTGCAGTTCTCTGCCCTAAATCAGGACGAATGATAGGGCCTGCTTAGGTTCTTCGATATTGGGCAGCATACCAACTGTCCGATGAATTTCTGTTCAAAACCAATAATCTTAATAAATTTCTTCCTGTTGTCGATGGGGGTGTGACATCTAAAAAGTATAGATAACATTATCTGCATAATTTATACAGCAAAATTATTGCCAAATACTGGGAAATAAAATAGTAACTCAAATTATTCAATTATTTCAGTAAATTTGAACAGGTTATGGTGTTCTAGAGTTTCCATATAAACTTTGAAATTTCCAACTTTAGACAGTCATACAGACGCACGAATAGACTGACAGACGGCTGGACTTAACAGATTTCTCTTTCGATTATAAGTAAAAGTTCAATATACCTCTCGCAAGAAAATTGTGTGCCAACTATGCCCCTATTAAGCAATCGATTACATAAGACAAATAATTTAAATTAATTCTAAATATAAAATTAAAAAATATAAATTTTATTTAAATTATATATTTGAGGCGATCAAAATTTTGAAATTTGATTGGAAAGCTCAATAAAATCAATCACCATCTTCAATGAATTGTGTTAATATATAACCATGTATTAGATCTCTCATATTAGGAATATGTAGATCTCTAAATTGGAATCACCGTAATGAATGTAAAATTCAAGTCAAATATGCTCACTGACTTAATTGTATCGTTGTAAATCTCAAATTGTCGGGATCCTAACAAGGCACATGCTAATTGTTTGGTATTACCAGAAATGTGTACAGTGATTAATCAGTATCAAGTAACTGATTTCTGTTAAACATCGTATAACAAAACATTGCACTTTTATGGATTTATTTACTATAAGTTCAATATTATCATTGAGAGAAAGCTTTCGATCTACTAGAATGCCAAGAAAACCATGTTAAGAGATTTTCTCGATAAGATGTCTGTTCAACGTGTACATAACATGTAAAGGTTGTGTCCTGCAAAAATGCATGGACATAAAGGTATTATACCATATATATATATATATATATATATATGCCCCACAATAATCATACGGAATTGTTTGTTAATTGTTTGTGAAAAATAATTTTATATCATATATATTATAATAATTCAAAAAGCACTAATCTTAATAATAGACGGAAGGTGATGAAAGATATTCATTGAACAGTAGCTTTCCCGAGGTGATTACCTTGGAATATACCTGAAAAACTAAAACCCCTTAAAAAAGGGACGAATTAAACTTAAGTCTTCCATTTTTAAGATAATTTTAAATATATTTTTATAAGAATAAGTATAATGTCTAGAAATGTCGGCTTATGAGAGAATGCTTTACAGAATCAAATGCTTTACTAAAGTCAGTGTAAATAATAAACGTTTCCATCACAATTTGAAACCTATTAATAACTCGGTAAGAGAGTTTCAAATGGTTTATAGTAGTGGGCTTGGATCTCACGAGCTGCATAAGTGTGGTATTTGATAAGTTATGATTTATCATCGAAGAACTTAGGAATAGCGGACAAATAGAAATAGCTCTGTATTTTATAATTTAAGATTCTTTGCATAACTTAGGAAACCAGTTGAGCAACATCTTTGAACAGTCATTAAATTTATTAGTCGGCAAAACATTAGCTATTTTTAAGTGAACCGCTTTTGAAGAAAACAGAAATCAACGCCGCAATCAGAAAATTGCCGGCCCGCTGGGTGTCGATCTGTTTGCAAATTTCCCAATGATTGTAGTTAAAGCAACAGACGCAGGAACTAACAGTGTGACGACAGACCTCTTGAACTTAGATTTGAAATCGAAAGTCTTATTGACTGCAATTGGCAGCAATGAAAGCGAAGTTAAAGCTTTCAATTTGTACCACAGTACCTCAAATTGGCGATCTGTTTGTAGAACCCTTCCACTTTTCTTGTGCAGATGCAGGGTAACACTCGATGGTGTTTGTGGATCGTCCAGTAATACTACAGCAGATTAAGCACAGCACAGTATTTTCTTTATTTAATTTATAGTATATTTATACGTAGGTACATATGAATATATATTTATACCGCAGAAGTCTGCGTACACCCTGAAAAAAGTGGGCCATCAAACTTTCAAATTAAATTCTGGAGCCATTTATTCATGTTTTTTAAATCCTTTTTTGTAAACATAACTATAATCAATTGTCTTTTTAACGTATTTTTTCAATATTTATTATAAATGTCTTAAAACTAAACATTATTAAAAAGTGAACACGCAAAAGTCTGCGAACAGTTGTTTCAAGCTATGCAAGAAACAATTATTACCGTTAGATTTTTTAATATATGATTATTATAGCAATTAATATTGCTCATTTTAAACATAAATGTATCATCAAATTTATTATCGCAATATAGAGAAATATGGCAAGGAATTTTCTGTATTACACCAAAAATTATGTTAAAATTTTCCTTTCAATCACAATTATGCAAGAACATTGTTGTCTTATTTGGTGATGCCCAATCCGCTATCCAAATAGTAGTAAACAATATCAATTAATTTAACTGGGTTTTCTCAGAGGCCAACCACCTTTAGTCACCCATCGCGAGAGGAGGAATATTGTTAATCTTCTAGCCCCAATTTAATAAGGTTGTGATCCAAATTGTGTTCCATATTGTTGATATAGTCCTCCTGTGTCATAATACACTCAATCAATGCCAAATTTCCCACTCCGCTTCCAGCAATGGACCCCTACTCAAATATTCCGCTTCATACAAATACTACTGCGCATCAACTAAATTATCTGTTTCAAACTGTTACCTTTCCCTAATTAGAATTTAATTCACAGTATCTGAGATCACAGCCAGGCACCCCATCTGGCCCAAGAGAAAATGAGGCTTGACCAAACTCAGCTCACAACCTAGCGATCTTTCCGTAATCTGTATCCGTATAGTTAAATACTATAAAGATAAGGACACTTAGAATCGTAAAGCTTAGACGATTAAGTGTCCTGGAAAAAAAGCAAATAAGTCCGAAATAGATTGATCTGCAGCGAGTTAAGTATGCACTATATCAGCGATGGTTCAGAGTATCAAAGCCAGACTTAGCGCTAACATACCTTGAAAAATAAGTAAGTCTTCCATATAATTTGAATTTTTTGTAGTTTGGATTTGAAATTTTTAAGTCAACAGAGTTCCCTAGAGTAGTTTTGTAGACATAGAATGATACACCCTAGGAACACTCAATTCAAAAATGTAGTTTATAGCTATAAACTATAAAAAATATCAATCGTACCTTCTAAATTATTAGGAGAGTACAATTCCGACCAATCGTAATTGTTGAATAAAATATTGAGATCATAAAGTTTACTTAACGAATGCAGTAGTGATTAGTAGGTGAAAATGTTTTAATTGCTGCCCGGATGGTAACAGCAAAATTGAGAATTCTAGAGTGGGATGGAGAAACTAATGGATCAATTCTTACAACAGTATCGCATACCTGATCTGATACAAAGATCGGATCAAGTATTCGGTTCCTGCTTTTTCGAATTGAATTGACCTGAGATAGAAGTAAAGAAGTCCCGACAGAATCTTAATCAAGATGCCTAGGTCATTGATTTGATATATATTCTCAAGAAGATGGCCGTCTAACAAGTATTCTCTCTCTGGCTTTTTTGCTTTGTGTTATTGCTGTTTGTTAATACTACAGCACTCGATACAAGTTTAGTTACATTTAAAATATATAACCTCTGACCTATCACCTGTTATATGGTCAGTGATATAACTTACTTCGAATTATTTATACATTTTCTTTTTTGGTTTTTTTATTCCTTACAAGCATGATTGCGAGCTGCATTAAAGTCTATAAGGTAATGTCTGATCCTAAGGCAGATTTTAGTGACAATCTAGCGCATGTTAAATGTGCAGGTTTCACAGTGCGTGTAAATGATTACATCACCAATAAGACGGGTCTTAAATGGTGTTGTGAAGCTTGCCGTGAGACGGAAATTAATATGCAATCATTTGCAATGTATACTCGAAGTAATTTCTGTGCTTTAAAAAAATTTTTGACCTTCATAAGGAATTCCAGGAAATGGAATCTAAGTTTAACAATTTTAAAATCTTTACAGAGCCGGGTATTTTGTCTGTGCCTTCTTACAGTAGCTTACCACCAGAGTTAGTAATTACACCGGTTTTGACTACTGAACAAATTCCAGAACCAATTCTATCCGCAGCTACTTCTAACCCACGTACCTCTAAATCCAAGAAAGATAGGCCTTCCAATGATATGCCTCTTGTCTCAGCCGAGGGAAAACATCATCAGGTGTTTAATTCTCTTAAACATTCCACGCCTTCCTCCAAGCGTAGTGGAGACTGCCAGACCTCTGAAGTCTGTGACTAATAGACGCCAAATTTTTATTTGTCGCATCTGACACTTCAAACGAAGATGTTAAGGCTTTTGTTTTAAACAAGCTAAATTAAAATTGCCCCAACTTGACAGTTAAAAAATTTAAATTTAAACATCGTAGAGAAATTTCCTCATCAAAAATATCTGGCTTAAGCCAAGTCTCAGTAAATGCTAAGTGTTATGTTCAAAGGAATAACTATCCACCTTTAATTTTCTGATAAGCAAGCAGAAGGGAAGAATCAATTAATTGTTTTGTGAAGAAAAGAGGGGGGCTGATGACTTATGTATGTTTTGCGGACTGTACTCCTTGGCAACAATATCATGCAGCCAAAAGATATTAGTAGTATAGTACTTGTGCGGACAGATAACTTAAAGGAGGAAATTTCTTTATGATGTTTTAAATATAATTTCTCCACGGTAAAGTTTGGACAATTATTATTGAGTTTGTTTCTTTTAACAAATAATTTGACACCTATATTTTGTTTTGCTCCAGAGTCGAATCAAAGACATTAGAACACTAAGATGCGTTACGTCATACAACATTTTTGCACACTATTTTTTCGGGCTGGCTCTAGAGCTGGCGCTTAGCTCTATTGAAATTGCGCACAACATCCAGAGAGAAAGAGAGCGCTCTAGAGCCAGCCGCTCTCTTGCACGCATACAGCGACAGCCGGCGACTGTAGGTGTACACATGTATTCGAAAGCACTGTAAATTTGCTTGCATGTATTATTTTTCTACAGCGCGTTGTCGAAATATACCGTTCACGTAAAAAGTTCTGAGTTTATTTGGAGTTTATTTGGCTGCACCTTCCCATGTTAAATAACTGTTATTTTATATTGCCTTCATATAATATTTATTCGAATATTGTATTATTGGTAATAAAGACCGGATACACGCATAATGACACATAATATATTTAATGCATAACTTCACATTGAAAAAATTATCATTAGGATATTCAGCGTGTGACGTGAAAAAATATACGAAGACATCGATTGTGGGTGATCAGAAATAATAAAGATTTAGGGATTTGGGCTTAAAAATCATCTACATACTGAAGTACGCACACATACGCACTTGCGTGTTCTCACACTCACTAACACAAGCAAGCGCATTCTATTTTTAGATTTTTACGGTCTCAATTTTGTGCGAGCGGAGAGAGCACAAGAGTCGCGAAATAACGAAAAATCCGCGCCATAGTGCAAATTTTTGTATGGTCTTTGGAAAGTCACAGTGCCTTTAACTGTTGTTAAGGATGCCGATGATTGAATTGCTTTAACTAGCTCAATGAAATTTTTATTTTGAAATTCCATTAGGATTTGCAATGTAGCGAGTCAGATCCGACTTCTCATGTTGAAGCGCCAGCTCAACTATTGTCCATTGTCAACGCAGCTGGTTTCGGTTGTGCACTTTCTGAAGATCTAAAAATTGGAGTGCCCTAAATAGAATCATCAGTTAGATCAGAAAAAGATTTATAATTCAAATATAAAGGGTTATGAAGAATATCAGCGATTTTTATTGACCAAATTATGGAACTGATTCAATGTCAGCCTACAAAGTACCCTTGAAAACAAGAAGAGTTTTGTTAGGCTAGGAGAAGTGTGTTCGAAGAATACTCAATTCAAAAACAGAGGTTATTAATCTGTAAAAAATAGGCATCGCACCATCTTAATCAGCCATAGAGTAGAGTTCTAAATTGAATGAGTTCATAATAGTTGAATAAATAACTTAACTGAATAACTAAAATAATGTAAAAAAATTTTAATCAACTCTATACACAACAACTGGACTAGTTAATAAGTCATCTCCGTGTCGAGTTTCATATCCATATGCACCTAATCTAATGCTCAGAGGGTCGTAAACTTCTTCATCGTTTATTTTAAGTGAAATGTGCCGAACTTATCATATTCTTTGTTGACTGGCAATGTTTCATATCGTTTGTTTAAATAGAACACTATCCTTTTGATACAATTCTGCGTATGCTAGATTATAAAGGAAATAAATAGTATTAATTACCAAATTCAGTAAAAATCATTAAATAAAATTCAAAAATTATCGACAATTAAAATAACTCAATATTGGTTTCAATGTTGAAAGTCAAATGAAATCGATCACCGAGACTAAAAGCTGTTATTTCAATTATAAATCAGAAGAGTCTATATAACCATAAGGTTATAAAAAAATAAATAAAGAACAGAGGTTAATTAAGCGGGGTCTCCCTCTATATGACGGCAGTTTCACTTATTATTATTAATTAATTATTTTTTGATAGGTTCAGGTGCTAGTGCTGTACATAGTACTCTGTTGACGACTAGATGCACAGGTTACATTCAAGAATCAATTGAATTAAACTTCAGTATCAAAAGCAGAGATCACAAGTTTTGATTAATGGGTTTTGGTTTGATTCCAGTGCGTGATTTGCGTAAGGATACAATGTTGGTAGTCCCCTTCAGTATCTGCACAGAGCCCTCATGTTATTCTTATGATCGCAGGTAGCAACAAAAATTAGCAAGAGGGAGTCCCTTAACTCAAAATATGTTCGCACATTGTTAGATCGCACTTGTCGAAGGGTTTTCGTGTGCACCGGTCTGGGTATTTCGCATCGAACTTCTTGCAAAGAAATTTCTTTGTATGAAATGTCCCATCTACACTGACGAGAAAAACTGTAACACGAGTTTAATATTCTTATTTCAAAGGTCCATTTTTTTTTTAAATTATTAATGTTGAAGATCTTGTCTTGCAGGTCATTTAATGTACTACTATTTCATAAAATTAAAATACATTCCATAAAACGGTTAATAAATGACACGTCAAATTGTAAAAAACTCTAATGTTACAGTTTGCACCGCGCTTATTTTTTCAAAAAATATTTTTATTAATAATTTTTTAATAGAAAGTCCACATTTCTTTTTACTTTTGAAGCGCTTTTATGCTATTTGGCATTCTGTTGACACCATTCCTGGGGAAATTGCATTCCGTACGTCCTGTGTCCGAGTCCACGGTCCTAAGTTGCGATTTCACATGACTTTAAAAATTTTCTATAGGATTGTGGTCGGGAGATTGTGGTGGCCACTTCATCGCTTGGAATTTTGGTTTTGAAATCCAATTTTTAACTAATTTGTAAGTGTTTTTCGGGTCATTATCTTGCTGGAAATGGCATTTTTGAGCAGAAAGACGAATATTGCCAATAGCTTTCCGGAGATTTTCCTAGATATTGTACCTTCCGTATTATTCCATCGATTAACAACAAAACATGATGAAACCGGCACCGTGTATGAGCCATTGTGCAATAATTGTTACCAGTGTGTAAAAAGCAAACAAATTCAAAATATTGTTTATTTTTAACGTTATATGGTCAGAATAATCAAAAATTAATCGTTTTAAGTCCTGGTGTTGGACGAGAGATCATCATGTTTCGCAAATTGCGGGGAATCTTGGTGAATTACACTGCCGTACCTGGCACTTAAGTTCGCTCAACCATTTGTCGATATTGAATCAAATTCTTCCCATTAAATATCCAGTTTGAATAAGACAAAGAGAAAATAATGTATTCGACTGATAGAAAATAGTAGGTAGTTCGAAAATACGAAACAAGAAGAGCCTAACCAGAAATAACTTGCGATCTTTCGTCAAATGGGTGATTTGAAGAATTTACGAAAGAGTTAGTAAAACTAATAATCTGCTTAGGGCTGTGAAATAGAAACTTGAAATTGGCAGAGAAACTAAAGTCTTACGCTTTTTCTAAAGTCTGAACTTAAGGATCTAAGGGTAGAAATTTTCTTACATTTTTTTTATTTGAAATAACAAGGTTTATTAGACATAAGATAATAATCAGAATGGATGCATCCATCGAATCTAACGTTTATGTTATAGTAAAAGGTTGGTAACGTTCGGTTCTTATATCAGTGCAATAACATAACTCAGTCCAATCAAGAATAATAACTGATTGGAGTATGTTAATTTAGGAAAGCTTGTCATACGAAAGCAGCAAACTGCAACTATGCAGAAATTAGTTGTTTAGTATAGATCTTCCAATCAATATGAATTTATTATTCGGTTAAATCAAATCAGCCAAAGTAATTATTACCAGAGTTATGTTCCCTTACATGACGATTTTTAAGTATTAATATAAGACATAAATTTACGTACGTCGTTGTGAACAGACATTTCAAACTGAGGCCGCATATTGCAGTAAGTCATCCCTCACACACCTCTGTCATTGCATGTAGCGAGCATGCTTTTCGTCTATCTCTATATGCATACGTTGCCAATTGTCATTGTGATAGCAAACAAATACATTCAAGTGTCCTTAAGCGTTTACATACCATTTATCGTAAGAAAATTTTATTTTTACTTTTTGTAAGGATCTTCATACGGTTTCGAAGCACAAAGTTAAAAATTTGTGACTATTAATGCAGCAGGCGTAGACGTCCCGTTTACTTTTGCTAACTGTTTATTTCTATAAGTGTATTTTTTATTTTGCCTTTGCGTTAATTCTGTATTGGCTATCCCGATAGAACAATGCCAAGCAATAAACAAACACAAGATTCGCTTCTTAGGCATACACTTATATTTTTATGAATGTGTGTTTTTGCTTGGGACTTCTTCTCGAGTGGCAAATGATATTTCTTGCTCGTTGGAATCTTTATAATAAATCATTATTCTGGTTTTGTCACAGAATTTGACATCATCTCAATATTTTTCGGGCTTACTGAGCATGTCATCAGCAAAAGAAAACTATTTTCAATTAAAATGAGAGGTTAATTTCGCGCGACTATCGAAGAATGTTGTTTGTTCTACAAAATTAATTGGAGCGCGGTTTCGTTCGAAACGTGAGTTGGGGGGGGGTGGTGGCTATGACGCACCTTAAACATGAGAATCAGAGAGCTGCAACGAGTATGATTAAGTATGAGCGAACACTCACGCCCGAACGGCAATCAAATCAATTCAAACGATTGGACGCAACAAGTTCGATTCAACTCATGTTCTTCCAATCGTCAGCTGATTTGATTTTACTCGAACCGATGTTCGCTCGGCAATCACAATCAAGTACAAGTTATGTGCTGCTTAGGTTTGCATCAAACCGTTTGATGCGATTCTTTCGAACGATTCATTGGGTCGGACTGTTGCTTAGTCATAATTGAAGGCATTTTTACTCGAGTATAACTGCTCTGATTTTAATCATCTGTTGTGTACTCGAGTAATTTGGCTTTGATGCGGGTGATTGAAATGTTTGATGTTTTCAATGCACATCAAAAGTAAGTGCTTTGTCTGCATATGTATGTTATATATTGTTTTAAGAGAAAATAAAGCAAAAGTAGAATTTGTAATAATAATTATTGTCATTTTATTATATTATTTTTATATTTTTTATTATTTATATTTATTTATTGTTGACCAGAAAGACTATATTCACCGCTATTAATTTTTTTCAAAGACAATTTTATTATTCTCCTACATTATTTGTAATTTATTTATTTATTTTTAATTATTTCTACTTATTATAACTTATAAATATAATATTAATTTCTATATTTTATTATCTAATTTATTTTGATTTTTATAAATTGAATTTAAAAATATTATACTATCAACAGAGCCAGGCGCAAGCCTATTACGTTTCTCTGTTATTATGTGTGCACAAATACACCCACCATATGTGTTCTCGACGAGTACTACTCGTTCAGACCTCTTGTGTACAGTCTTCATGAACACAATTTGACCGAACACCGGTTAGCATACAAATCATACATGTTTGAGTATGATCACTGACCATATAACACATAGATCGGACATTTCATACAAGCGTTTTTGACACAAAATTTTCTTGCGAGGCGTCCCAGCAGAGGCTCGGCGTCGTTGCGAGACGTCCCAGCAGAGGCTGAGCGTCGTTACGAAGTGTCTCAGCAGAGCCGAAGGCAGCCGAACTCTTCGTTTCATTCTTACTTATGCTGCTGCTGAGAGAGCATGAATTGCGCAAGAATGGGGCTGCTTGAAAAGTTCTTCATTCGCAACTATAATTTCAAATGTCATTCAAATTGAATTACTATTTTATAGCTTCATTATTATTATTGGATGGGTGATAGTTTTATCAATTTATTTAAATTACAGAAAATGTCCACCAATAATAATTATTTAATGTTAAATTTTAGAAATTAATTTTCTAAATATTTATAATAATTTTTTATAATATAATTTATAGCTCTTCCTATGCATAAACCACCAAAAAAAATATTTATAATAATTCTAAAAACATATAACAAACATATTGTTTTTATAGCGAATGAAGAACTTTTCAAGCAGCCCTCGCTTGAACAAAAAGTCTCTGGCAAGCCAGAAATAAGATTTCAGAGTTCAAAAAGACTACCAAACGAAAATCACGCATACACAAAAACACATATACACGCACAAGAAGCTAAGCGTGTATTTGTCTATTGCCTGTCTGGACAGCGAACTACGCATACACACGAGCTGAAAACAAAAACAAAGAACATCATCAATGACAGTGGCAAGCAATAGAAACGGGGGTGGGTTGCTCACAACATCAATGACAAGAGTGGGAGTAGCATGGCGATATGCGGTCTCTATTATGCTTTCTCGCTCATATGTTCTTGTTGTCTACGCTTCTAAAGCGGCCCATCCACAGGCGAGCATGTTGGCCGAGCATGTTGTGCTCGACGAAATTTTCCTCGTTAGTGGTAGTGCTCGCGTACAAATTTCGTGTTCGTCGAGCCGCTCGCACAAGATAGAAATGATTCTATCTTGCCTGTGTTCGCGACAACATGCTCGACAATGGATGGCAATGCTCGCACGAACATCACTTCAACCAAACATTTGAAGTGAAAACACGTGCTAGCGAGCGCTGCTAAAAATGTCTAAGCAATTTATGCAAGAGTTTATATATATATTATATATATTATTTATATATTATTTATATACTAATATATTTTTGAAGCAAAAATTAATTGAAAAAAAGTGCAATTACAGTGGCGCCGTCGTCTTCCGGTGCCATGTTGACGCCTCAAAATTTTCCAGCAAATGATGTTCGCGAGCATGTTCGCACTAGTTGGTGGACAAGAAAATTTTTTCTCGACAACATGCTCGGCCAACATGCTCGCCTGTGGATGGGCCGCTTAAAAGGCGTACATTCTTGCGCAATTCATGCTCTCTCAGCAGCAGCCCAAGTAAGAATGAAACGAAGAGTTCGGCTGCCTTCGGCTCTGCTGAGACACTTCGTTACGACGCTCAGCCTCTGCTGGGACGTCTCGCAACGACGCCGAGCCTCTGCTGGGACGCCTCGCAATAAAATTTTGTGTCAAAAACGCTTGTATGAAATGTCCGATCTATGTGTTATATGGTCAGTGGTATGATTGAACTTCGGGTATTGGTTGCGTTCGTAAGCAAATCATGTATGGGCCGATTACTCGTGATGAAACTTGTTCGACCTCATTGAGTTGGAAACGAAAAGTTCAATACGCATACCCGAAGCAAACAGAATAAAGCAAACAGAGTATGCATCAGTACTCGAGTATGAGCGAAAAAATTTTACTCGTTGCAGTTCTCTGATGAGAACTCTTTTTGCCCGTTCGCCAGTCTTTTTGTTCCAGCCTCCAGACTTTTGGTCTGGTCTGTCTTAATTTTAGCGCGTTTTAAAAAGTTATCTATTCATTTTTGGTATAAAAACTATGTAATTATTAACCCTAAAATTTTTAATATAAAAAATTAAAATTAGAATTTATTGTTTATTGATAATATCTACATTTTGTATATAAATTTATGTCAAAATTAAATTAAATTTCTATGTCTAATTTCAATCTATTATGAAAAGTTATGTTTTTATTAAAAAATTTGTTATTATTACAATTTTTTATTATTTGTGAATAGTAAAAAATGAAAAAATTTAACTAAACATTTATATGTTAATACGCACATGCGAAACAAGTCAAAAAAGACAGAAGACAGAAAAATTATCTATCGTTACCGCGAAGAACTAAAAACGCAAGATCAATTTGGGGGCTGTTTTTCATCACACTTTTTATCACACGGTACTTTATTTCTTTTTATTCTCGCACAGAAGAATGCCAATATAACGTTTCACAGACAAATCCGTTTGAACGGTGAACTTACAGCAAATAATAGCAAGAAATAAGCTCATTTTTTTCAAAATGATACGATACTAGTTTAACATTCACTTTACATTACATTGCATACTCTGTTCTTAAGGCGGTGCGACATACACATAATCATGCCAAAATGTTTTTAAAATTTTTTAAATTAATTTAAATTACTTCTACTATTTTATTCCCAGATTTTTCATTATCAGCTTCAGTAACTTTATTTTATTCCCATGGATGTTCATCGAGTGCTCGTAATATTTTTTAAATAAGTTCTTGAAAATTTGAATCAATTTAAAATATTGGGGCCGTAGCACGAGTTGAGAGAAAAATAGGGGCTGTGCGATATAATTTGTTTTTATACAAAAAAATGAACTCAGTAATTTAACTCAAATTGCCCATACTCTTAAAACATCGCCGTTAATGATAGTGAAGCAATACAGGAAATCGATGCGGAAAATTAATAAAATGTCAATTTTGTACATTACTTGGTTCTTAACAAATGCTTATATTTTAAAAACAGTTCACTCAGATCAAGGTTAGTGTACTTGTTTCATCAAATTACTAAAATTCGGTACAAAAAATGCAACTTCAAAAGCATGAAAACCTTAAAAATTAATTAATAGTTTTCTAAATTAATGTTATGATTTGGCTAGCTCTATTGACCTATTGTCAATATTGTTTGCTTTACAACTTGCTCAATGAAGAAAAAGCATTCATAAAGTTTTGCCTCTTTTGTGCCGAGTAGATTTTTTCTCGATTGATGCCTTAATCTTAATGCCTGGACATACGTGTTATTATTTACTTATTTTTTAGTAATATTACTTGATACAACTAGAGAAGCAACATTGGAGTGGACGCGGTATCCATATGGACCTCAAGCTCAGACTCCAGGAGTGAGTATTATAAATTTAAAAAAAATGCTCTTTTTCTAGCTTGCCAGCAAATCTTACTTGTCACCTTCACATTAACAATATTTGTATTTAATCTAGTTTTAGTATTTGAACAAGTTTATCTAAAATTTGACTTAAAGCAAAGGTTTTTTTTAGTGGGTAGAGGAATCGTTTACAGATTTTGTTAAAGGAATAAATTGGCGAAGTTATGTGGTGTGTGACGTTGCATACCATAATGTTAACAACTGGCTGTGGTCCCCATTTATTGATCGTGGGCCTGCTAATCGCTTATATATAGAAATTCAATTTACTATTCGCGACTGCTCGCTGTTTCCGGGTATGCATCTTATTATATTATTTTTGTAAATCTAAATGCTTAAAGCTATAAATCTGCAGGCAATGCATTATCGTGTAAGGAAACGTTTAGTTTGCTATTTTATGAATTTGATGCTGCAACCAGGGAACCACCACCATGGCAAACAGATAGCTATAAACTAATTGCGCGTATTGCGGCCGGAGAGGGCCGTTTCAATCAAAATTCTGATGTGGATATAAATACTGAAATAAAAAGCATAGCCGTAAACAAAAAAGGAGTATATTTTGCTTTCCGTGATCAAGGAGCGTGCATTAGTGTTTTGGCCGTAAAAGTATACTATATAACGTGCCCTGCAGTCACTGAAAATTTTGCACATTTTAATGAAACCCCTACAGGAAGAGAGATCACAATTATCGAAAAACAAAATGGAACTTGTGTTGAGAACGCAGAACCTTACGAAATGCCGACTTACCTCTGCAAAGGAGATGGAAAATGGACTATTCTCTCTGGTGGCTGTCGCTGCAAAATCGGATTCGAGCCAAATTATGTCAATAACACATGCATAAGTAAGTATTAAGTTTTAAAAAATGTGGAAGCTTTTGTAATATAAAAATCCATTGAGAAATGATGAATTATTGGCTAATTTTTCAGAGTGCCCGCCAGGAATGTTTAGATCAATAGAAGTACGTAAATGTGTGCTATGTCCACCAAACTCTAATACCTCACTAGCCGGATCACCTATGTGTAAATGTAAGCAAGGGTTTTACAGACATCCGTTGGATGGAAAACATATGCCTTGTCATAAACCTCCAGCGGCACCAACGAATTTAACACTATTATTTGTTGATCAAACCAGTGCAATAGTATCCTGGAACGCACCAACTATTGATAAAGCTGCAAATGCAATTGGAATGGAAAAATATCGAATTGATATTTTATATAAAGTACGTTGTGCAATGTGCAGCTCAAATGTTATGTTCAATCCATCGTCGGACACTTTCAATGAAACAAAACTAACACTATCTAACCTAGAATCAGTCACTACTTATACGATACAGATCCATACTACAAATAGTATTTCATATTTGGTTGGGAGTGATAATGATAGTGCTATGAATACAGATTATCACTACAACGTATCCGCATTTTCAAGTATATACGGTCAGCACATTGATCTCAACGAAATGGAAACGAATCATGCCGAAATTGTATTTACAACGGAATCTGTTATATTTTCAAATGTTTTCAATTTACGCGTGGTATCTATATCTAATAAAGACGTTGACCTGTCTTGGGATAAACCGCTTCAGAATGACGTGCCAATTGAATTATACGAAGTGCGCTGGTTTCCAAAACATGATTTGGATGCTATTAATAAGACTTCACTTATCACAAAAGATACAAGGGTTCATATTAATGGTCTGAGCGCTAATTCAGAATACGGGTTTCAAGTTCGATGTAAAACAATCAATGGATTTGGATCGTACAGCACTATGGTTTATGCGCAAACACACCAGTCAATTGGTTCAGGTAACAAATAAGATATTATTTTATATAATGAAATCAATTTAAAAAGAACAAGACTATTTTCATTCTTTGTATAAAAGGAACTGGGGATGTTTTAACTGCATTATAAAATATATACAGTGGATCACAGCTTAAAAAATGAACATCATGCCGTAAACTTAAAACTTCCGAAGCTTAAAACTATTATGAGTACTGCAGCAAATGTGTTTTTAAATTAAATTATTATAATGTTTAGATTATTTTAGTGACTTCTTTTATTGCCTACTTTTTATTTTTATTAACAAAACATAACAAAATTCTGCATATTTCTACCTCTCACTTATTTATTATTATTTTATGCAGCACCGAAAATATCAAATTATTTGGAAACTTTAAAGTTTTTTTTATTTTATTAGTATTTAGTGTGATAGCCATTGTTGTCTATTACAGCTTGAAGCCTCGAAACATCGAATCCATTAATTTTTTGGTTAGATCGGTCGATATAATGCTCCACTCTTTGACAAGAGCATTTTTCAGTTGTTTTTGGTTCCAAATAGAGTATTTTCGAATATTATTCTCCAAAATTGACCACAAAATTTTCGATAGTTCTCAGCAACTATATAAACTAGAGACCTCAAATTTAGTAGGTATACTCCTGTATGGCATGCGACTGTCAGGACAAAAATTGTTTTTGCTCTCAGGGTCTACTTATATTTTTGTTTAAAGTCAACTATTATCAGTCGACATAGGTTAATTTAATTAAAATATTAAATTATAATAAAATTAAAAATTATGTGAGAGTCCCTCACAACCAATGCTGTTCACTGTTGAGAGCAGTATAGGTTCGCACATTGAGAGATCGAACTTGTCGGAAGCTGTTCGTGTGAGCCGATCGGGGTATGTCGCATCGAACAGGGGTATCTCGCATCGAACTGGGGTATCTCGCATCGAACTAGGGTATCTCGCTAAGAAATTTCATGGCCGTTTTCGTTGTATGAAATGTCCCATCTATGTTATATGTGATATAAACTGGTGAAAGTATAGATACATATCCAAATATCCAATTCCAAAATGTTATGTTCAAAGGAAATACTGTCTACATAAAGGATAGAAAGTTTTTACTTAAGGCCTCTTACATATTGATAAGCAAACAGAAGGGAAGAATTAATTAGTTTTTTGAAGGAACGTTAGTAGGACGAGAAGAAGGACTATAGAACACTAATGTCTTTGGACATACCCTGATCAGTTCACACAGATAACTGTCGACTAGTTCGAACACTAATGTCTTTGGTATGTCCTTAGCCGAACTGTGGTGTTTCTTTTTCTGTTTTTGGCTAGCGGTATTAATCAGAGCGAACGCCGTAAAGCAGAAAGCACAAAAAAAACAAGGCGAGATATCCGAAAACCAAAGACTGCGTCAGCTTCGTTGGTTCTGTCATTATCATTTTAATACATCATTATCACTTCTATATATAAAATGTTATATACTAACTACAATTGTACTAATAAGGTAATTTTTCAGTTTACGATGACTCCATCGAAATACGATACATTGCTGGAGCTATTGTGACTGGAGTGTTTTGTTTGGTGATTTTGATTGTTGCGACAGTATATTTTATGAGGTCTAAGCATCAAGACGAGCTCGATAAAAAAAACACTAACCACCTACCGTTGCCAATGGATTACGCTAGTAACGAAGGTAACTTTGAACATATTTATATTAAAATATTTTAAGATCTCAATTCACTATTATATCATGATATTTCTTAGTTATGTTTATTATCTATTATTTCAACAATGTTACGATGTTAGTTTCTGTTTACTACTACTGATTTTATCGTACGGTCTTGTTTCGGTTTTGAGAACAGGGTTTATATTTAATTTTGTGCAAAACATTTTAAAGTTCAAACTTTTAATTTCTTAATAAACAGTAATTTCCTATTAAGCGGAGAGTGTGACTTTCTCTATAAATCTCTTTCACTCGAATATGAAATACTATGTGCTCAAGTCACTCGATTTGAAAAAAATAACTATAAATATCGATTTAAATTAAAATAAATCTAATATCGAAATGAAAATTAAATAATGTTATAATATATTTTAAGTTTAAATTTCTTTTCAAGGAATATTCATTACATTTTTTTTAATAAATACGGGAATTGTTGCTTCAAAGGCGAGTATAGAGAACCTCGTTCAAAAAACTACATTCTTTGCAAAATTGTGTATAAATTTATCAAAATTTTATTAACATGTGTAGAGTTTTATATTTCATGTACAAATATTTGACAAGTTATTTATTTATTTATTTTTTTACATGAGTTCGATAATTTGGTAATCCATTACATTTCACATCTATTTTGCTTTCTTAATTATGGCAACAAATCATTTTAATAAATATCTAAATATGTGCCTGATTTTTATAAATATCTTCAATGAACATAATTGTGTTTGTATCCTATACCCTATTGTAAAAACATCAATCTATCTTTTTAAGGACTCGTTGTGACATATAGTAAGTTTCAACAAATTTATGTTTCAACTTAATAACTTAGTTCATTTATATATTAACACATACAACAATGTATTGCAACAAAGACAATAAAATAATTACTAAAGTTACGCAATAATTTTCTTAAAACATTTTAACTTTTTTTAGAGAAATTTTATTATATAAAGCATTTTATTTTTATTTTTAGTAAATATCAAGGATACAACTCCGATTGTCAAGACTCTGCATTCAAATGGTATATTTCCTGTATACATTTTTGGTTATTCTTTTTTGTTCATACAGTGCACGTTTTGCATAAACTAATCAATATTCTTAAACCTTTTTAAGTACATGTTATGATTTCTAATAAATATATGAATGTGTTGTAAATATGATATTATCTAATCGCTAAGCAATTTAAAAAATCAAAAGTTATTTTAAATTTATTTATCATTTTAGTGACTACGCCATTATTTGGTAACAGCAGGTGCTATGTAGACCCACACACATATGAAGATCCGAATCAGGCAATAAAAGAGTTTGCCCGTGAAATTGATGCAAATTACATTACTATCGAAGCAATAATAGGTATATAACTAATCTTAAGCTTAGATTTATGACAGAGGAATTGTTTGTTAAATATTCAATAAGAGACGTAATTTATTACTTCTTTTAATTATTTTTTCTTGAGAGCTACCTCAACTTCAGCACCTAAGATATATTTCTATAGAGCTTTTTATATCTATCAGTTCCATTTTATTTTGATTTGAGATCCCGCTTTGCTTTCTAACCGATCAAATAATATGTTAGTAATTACACTAATGCGAAACTGGGGGTCAGATAAATGAAACACAAGCAAGTGACGTACCTCGCTATGGAAGTGCGAATCGGTAATCTTACGTTATTGTCGGTGATTTTACTTTTTTAATTTAAACACTGAGATATAAGAAAGCAATTATTCACGAATCAACTTACTGTAGGAAACTTTCAAAGGCCACTAAAGAGGTGCTCTAAAGCGATAACGCTTTTGCCTTTACACGCACTTGTACCTGTATATGTGCCCGCACGTGCATACCGATCTAATATATGTAATTACGATTATTGTGATTTTCGCCCCCTCATATAATCAAAAAAAGCAATCACTCAAGTAACCCCTAATGATTAGGTAATCAAACCAAAAGAAAAAATATTGTGAAATATTTAAATAAACTGTAAAATACTTTTATATAATGATGACGTAATAATTGTCAAATACCTCTATTGTGAAGCCATTGATAAGTGAAAGAAGAAGAACTAAATTTTAGTTATATCAGAAAAATCTTATAGTTTATTTTCTTACTCATTTTAAAATTATGTATATATAATTAGACTTACATATTTTTTCAGGTGGCGGAGAGTTCGGAGATGTATGTCGTGGACGTTTAAAAATACCACCAAATTTTGTGCAAGATATTGATGTTGCGATTAAAACGTTAAAGCCAGGTATGGTTGGTTATTTTAAAATATTTTGCAAATGAATTTCAATATTCATGAAATTTATTAATTTTAAAATCATTTGATGACCGCACTTGGGCAAACAAATTCCTTCCCAATTTTATCCGTGTATATCCACCGTTAATTAATTTTACAAATAATTTCAAATGGCTTGTTTGCTGCCATAAATCATATGGGACATTCTTAATAATGTAAGTCGTTAGAAAAACGAGGTTTTTCTTATTATTTAGCGAGATTTTAATTTTGGTAGGTCATAATTTGGCAATTTTCATTGCTATGAGAAGAAACAAATACAAAATAATAAAATTGAACGGCCGACAAGTTTTGCAACGTTTGGTAGAGCTGCAAAATTATCGATGGACCACACCAGAGATCTGCAGCGGTGCACCGCAACTACTAGTTTAGTTAGTTAATTTTTTATAATTTTTATAGTATTTTAGTTTCATTGTGACAATTTATGTACATGATATAGAAATTATCAATAAACAATACATTTTAATTGTCACTTTTTAAATCAAAAATTATGCGGTCAATAGTTACATTGCTCTTTCAATTCCAATCACGGAGACACAATGTCAATCCGCTCCTTAGTATTGAAACACCGCACAAAAGAGATGAAGCGATTACCCTAATGGGTTTGAATCGGTCAAATTTTGAGTCTCATTGTGACATTGTTTCAGCATATTCGTTTCTTATGCGGTGTTTAAACACCGCATCCGTTTACTATGCGGTGTTTCCACCACCGCCACCGCAAAAAGTGTGAGTATAATACTAGTGCCCAAAAGAGGCGCCGCTGCAGATCACTGGATCACACCACTGAATGATTTTGCCATTAAAGCGGCCCATCCACAGGCGAGCATGTTGGCCGAGCATGTTGTGCTCGACGAAATTTTCCTCGTTAGTGGTAGTGCTCGCGTACAAATTTCGTGTTCGTCGAGCCGCTCGCACAAGATAGAAATGATTCTATCTTGCCTGTGTTCGCGACAACATGCTCGACAATGGATGGCAATGCTCGCACGAACATCACTTCAACCAAACATTTGAAGTGAAAACACGTGCTAGCGAGCGCTGCTAAAAATGTCTAAACAATTTATGCAAGAGTTTATATATATATTATATATATTATTTATATATTATTTATATACTAATATATTTTTGAAGCAAAAATTAATTGAAAAAAAGTGCAATTACAGTGGCGCCGTCGTCTTCCGGTGCCATGTTGACGCCTCAAAATTTTCCAGCAAATGATGTTCGCGAGCATGTTCGCACTAGTTGGTGGACAAGAAAATTTTTTCTCGACAACATGCTCGGCCAACATGCTCGCCTGTGGATGGGCCGCTTAACGGTAAAACCATTACAACTGCCAAGAAATGTAAAATTGATTTTAAAATTTTAGCTTCCTAAAGTATTAACAATTATATTTTGAACTTATGAATATCAAGCTTCCTTGTAGAGCTATAAATATAATTTGGCACTCGATTCTAAACGAAGATAAGTTTTGTAGTGTATGAGTCGACCCGTCCTAGGTAATCCCATTACAAGTTGGCCGAGTTTAGGCAGCAGGAAAAGGCAAAATTGAAATTCGACCACACACACACAAGATGTGAATGTATTTTTGTCATAGCTGTGAAAATTGGCAACTCAAAAATAAAGATACACACAAGAAGTTGTAGTTTATACTCGCCTATGAAAAAATACACAGACGGAAGAAGCGAAAGAGTGAAGCTCTATCAGCATCTAGTAGCATTGGAGTATGACGGCTGTCGATATGCCTTTTTTGTGGATCCAATTTGTCGGAAGCTGTTTGTGTAGGCCGACTGGGGTATGTCGCATCGAGTTGTTCCATCTTTATATATTATATGCATAGATCGTAAATTAATGTTAACCATTTAATTTTATATCCATGAGGTTTACCATATATTTTCCAATACACTAAAATATTCACCTGTAATGCGAATAATGTCTGCATCCTTTTCGTTCCGAAACTTCAGTTTGACAAGCAGATTTAGTTACAACGATTAAAGCAATGTGGGTATTGGGATTTATA
This sequence comes from Drosophila quadrilineata, assembly GCA_018150725.1. Taxonomy (NCBI): domain Eukaryota; kingdom Metazoa; phylum Arthropoda; class Insecta; order Diptera; family Drosophilidae; genus Drosophila; species Drosophila quadrilineata. Next base: position 1,737,688 of record JAECWN010000450.1, read on the forward strand.
AAGCGTTGAACTAAGGAGTTTACAGATCCCGTCTATATTGAAACACTGTATATTTGAATATGGGTCTCTGTAGTGGGGGAATACAGGATTCAATAAGATACCCAATGAAAGCAGGAGGACCTCAGGGCACTATGCTTGGGCCGTTTCTTTCTGCGCCGTATACTGCTGATATACCAAGATACAATAGTCAACATATGGAGACTCCCTCTAAGGCCCTCATTGCGACCTATGCAGATGACATCGCAGTAATTCACAATTCCAGAAGTCGAATAGAAGCAGCTAATGGATTGCAGGAGTATCTTGATGCTCTAACATCTTTGTGCAAACTGTAGAACATGAAAGTCAACCCGCTAAAAACAAATAGCCCATGCTTTTAGTTTTTAATTGACAGAGATCTGTCAAGAAGTCTAAAGTTTTTGGCTCTATAAAAAATCTATCGCGATATCTAAATCATTAGAAGATTAATTAAAATGAAGATCACAAAAGTTCGCTTTGGTTAAACAGTAGTGATTACTGGATGGAAATGTTCTATTTAGGTTGCTAAAATTTAAATTTCTTAATTATCAATATAATGGGATCGGAAACGATTATTTTTTCAACATATATTTTCGCCGGAATTGTTCAATGTCATTGAATATGGACCTTGTTTATAATTATTTTCAAATTTAACTATATATATATATATATATATATATATATATTCAATGTCGATGACAAGCCTCAGCTCGCTCAAGCCGACTTACTGCATTTTATGGATATGTTCCTTGCTCCAGCTATACATTGCACGCAGACAGTTTTAGACAGCGCTCAATCAATTCCCTTTAAGATAATTGATATATTGTTTTTTTTTTCTTTTTCAAGTGTATGTTTTCCAAGGTTGTTGTAAAGCAGTAGCCCAAATGGTCAATTGTTTGAATTTTATTTCGTCAATACACTTTCATCTAATCACATTATGAGCAAAAGCAGAAGTGATTAAGGATCATTACTTTACCCAAACATAAACAAGGCTATTCGAAAAGTTTTTAGAAGGAAAACCAACTGTCAAATATTGACTGATCAGTAAAACATTTGACGCCAAAGATTGGACAAAATAGTCGCCATATTCGACTTGAGAACTACTATATAGACGCGTTCGAGTGTGTTGTAGTGGGCGGCGAAGTATCTTTAATGTGTCTGCTGCTGACGTATATCCGCTGCTGTTGTATGTACGTATGTATGTACATCCGATGATGAGCTGCGGAGTGAAGGGGTAGTTGAGTTGGAAATAACAAAACGCCGGGTTGCTCTTGTTTTATATGAACTGTTGCTTTATTTGGCAACTTTCGGCGGGGCACAAGAGTATGTGAAGAAATGAAATTATTTGCAAGGACAAGTGGGTCGGGGGTGATTTGCGAGATATTTTTTACTTATGTGAAAAAAGTAGTGGTGCGCCAACACCATGATAGCAAATCGTCGGGTATCGATACTATCGGTGGGAGTATCGTGTGGAGCAGCCGGATCAATTGATTGGCGTTGCCACCTGACGCAAACATTCGGCCCCCCTGCAACGTCGTTGCAAAAAGTATGATAATGGTGCGTGAGTGGGGGGGGGTGTTGACCCGGACCGCTTTATTGTCGGACATCACCCCATAGGAACCATCCGAACGCCGAGTCCTGGGCAAGAAGGGTGCCCCCTTGTAAGGGCATGGTCCCTGGACGCATTACTCGCGAGTATACGTCCGCCCCCAGAACTAGGGAGTCGGTCGCAGGAGTATTCCATCGCTCATTAGCCAGGCTGAGGTTCTGCAGCTCCTGTTCTCCGTCGGTGTTGATGCGTCGAGCGGGTGTTCGGCGCTGGCAGTCCACCGACACCTCCAGGATGAGCTCCAGGTCCAACACGGTCTTCGGTGATAGGAGGCGAGCTCGGCAAACCGAGTCCGCACCAACACGCGCAACCGACAGTTCGAAGGCTGTTGCCAACGACGTGCTAATGCGGTTGGTGAGGTGAGGTGCCATTGTCCTAAGAAAGAGGTCTTGCACAAGACCAAGGCGGAGAAATTAGTAAGAGTTACTCGCACAGGGAATACACGGACGTGGACAGCTTCTATAGGGAGAAGCACGACCTTGAAGACGGGACGCTTGACGATTTCTTTGGCAGTCCGCACGTCGACCACACGAACCATATGATCCGGACCGGGGTACACCGCTTGGATCCGCCCAAGTCGCCAGTCAGTAGGTGGAAGGTTGTCCTCCTTCTGGACCATCATGTCCCCTTGCTGTAGATTCCGTTGCGCCGATTGCCATTTCCGTAGCTTATGGAGCTCCTTGAGGTATTCCTTATTCCAACGATGGCAGAATTGCTGCTGAAGGCTCTTGAGTCGCTGCCAGCGGTTGAAAATGGAAGAGGCAACCGTCGGAATAGTGGACTCAACTCGGGAGAGGAGAAGGCTGCCTATAAGGAAATGCCCTGGAGTTACAGCAAGGAGGTCGGACACATCTTGATCACTTGATCCCTTGATGGCTGAACCGTGTCATTACCAGGTCTTGAGTGGCCTTGAGGAAGTCCTGCCAAAGAATAGTTGAGGCTCCAACAAAAGGTTTCCCATTGTCAATACATGGACTGTGGGCACCCAAGACGCTCAGCAAAACGGGAAAAAGCCGCTAGGAATGTCTAAGTCGTGAGATCTGATGTGACTTCTAGATGAATCGCATTTGTGGTGAAGCATACGAAAACGCAGAAATATCCTTTCGTTATGCGGCATGCTCGTCCGGTGAAACTTTTAATGTCGAATGGGCCGGCAAAGTCAACTCCAGTGTGGATGAACGGGCGTGAAAACGTTGACCGCTGAGTCGGCAGTTGACCCATGAGTTGGGTTTGTACTCGCTTACGATGAAGGATGCATGACTTGCAAGCGTTAGTTATAGCTTTCCCAACGACTCTCAATTTCGGGATCCACAACTTCTCTCGGATGAGTCTGATTATCAGCGCGTTGCCGCCATGCAAAGATATGCGATGGCTTTAGGCGAACTAACAGACGTGTTAACACGCAATTGTACGGGAGGAGAATGGAGAATTTCGGATGATGCCCTGTTGGTCCACGAAAGGATACAAGTTCTTCAGAGGACTCGAGGGAGGATTTGACCTGTGTCCGGTCAAGCAGTCGTACTCCTTGGAATATTCCTTTCTTTGGGTCAGATGGATGAGCCACTGTTGAGTGAGGAGGCGAGTTGCTCGGAGGACAGATCGGCAGGCAGGTCCCTACTCAGTCTCCGGCTCCTCGCCACGAAACGTCGTACATAGGTCATAACTCGTATCGCGTGATCAAAGCTCGAGAACACTTCCACTTGGGTCGGCCACTGTCTGTGGGCCTCTTGCAACCAGGTAAGCCCATACCACCACAGTTGGTTGTCTACCAGATCAGCCGCGGAAACCCCTCGACTATCGAGGTCAACGGGGTTGTGCTCGGAGCGCACGTGAGCCCATAGGTGTGGAGCGGCAATCTGAGTGATTTTCGTGGAGTCCGTCCAAAAGTGAGCATCCTATTCCTTAGCCGGGCAATGCGGAATGGTTGCCCTAAAAAGCTCAGCTGGGGGCATGGCACCACAGAGCTCAATGGGAGGTATTGCAAGGAGGCTGGTGGTGATGCCGTCTTCGCCTTCTGTACGGACATAAATGGATGTTCCGTATGCCTTCTGTGAAGCGTCGCAAAACCCGTGGTACTGAACCCTTACCTCGGATCCATCGAGGTACCCGAACGTCGCTTACAGCAGGGCTCATACCAATCAAGATGACGGAGCCAGATTTTCTGCATGAAAGGGGATGAAATAAAATTCGTCCGTGGTTGCGCGCCAACGGACTCCGAGCGGTTTGGCGGTACTAACATCTTCGATATCCAGAATGTCCTCGTAGAGTAAGTGATCCTTCGGAATGGCTCGTAGGACCCCCTTGGAGGTTCATTTCCGGAGTAGGTATCCAGAACTGTCGAGGGCTTGGCTAAGCTCTTGAATGGATGAGATAGCAATTTGATGATCATGAGCGCCCGCCAGAACGTCATCCACATACATATAGTTGGTGAGGAGGTGGCTAGCCAAAGGATATTGGAGCTTCACATCATCAGCCAAATGCTGTAAGACCCGGATGGCGAGAAAAGGTGCACAAGTTACCCTGAAGGTAACTGTGCTGAGCTCATAATCACGAATATGACCCATGTCCAAGTACTCCCTAATAACCTCATCATACTGTTCCTTTAAAGGCGCGTCTTTGGACAGACGGGCCTCGTTTCTCAAGAACTGAGCTAGCGCTGTGCCTTTTGAATGAGCCAAGTCAATGTTCTCAGGGTCTCGGAACGGCAGTGCGACCACATATCTGACGGTTCGTGGTGCGATCGAAGAGGTCCTCCACCCACACGTCGGATTCTGGAGCGTGCGTGGTCGGAACCTCCTCTACCTCCCAAAATTTGGTCAGCAGGGCATCTAAAGAAGGGAAGGGAAGGAAGGACGATGATGCGTGTGGAAAACGCTGAAATATTGGTCATCTTGGAGTTCGGGACTGGACCTGTTAGGATCCACCCGAAGACTTTCTCTTGACCCAGTAGAGAACCACAAATGTTGCTCTGCAGTCCCACCAGTAGTGTGGTCGGAAGGATATCCGCCCCTATTAGGATGTCTACCTGGGAGCTGTTGTAGAAGTGGGGTCTGCCCATTGTAGCTGTGGAAGAGACTGGAGAACCCCTTGTGGGACCAACGTTAATGGTAGGTTATTGGTCTGGTGCGGGAGCACATAGGCCAATGTGTCAATCTGCACATGTGGATTTGAAGGGGACCCGATCCGGATGGAGCACAACCTAGCAGATGTTGCCGCTGGCTTTTGACTTATGCCGGACACTTGAGCCTGGACTGGCTGGAAAGGCAACCGAATGAGGTTGCTGAGTCGCTCTGAGATGAAGGTGGCCTCGGACCCAGAATCGAGCAACGCGCGAGCGGGATATGTAACACCTGCATGACATATTTGTACCAACGCCGTGCCTAGGAGGACTCCTCGTGCGTTGGCAGCAAAGTACGTTTGCACGTTGCTGGTGGGAGTGGACTGTATTTGTGGAGGTTGGGTGGAGGCAGCCGAAGTGGACGGGGCCGCTGCAGTGGTTGGTGATCCGTCACGATGGAGCAATGTGTTATGCCGCCGCTTGCACACGAAGCAATTGTGCTGGCTGGGACAGTCACGGTATTGGTGACTATGAGCGAAGCAATTCAGCCACAAACGTCGTTGTGTAATGTAGGCGGACCGTTGTGGCACAGACATGTGCAGGAACTTGGGACATACCAGAACTTGGTGACTCTCTTTGGAACAGAGATCGCACCGTTGAGCCTTCACCTTCACGCTGGATTCAAAAGACTGAATCCTCTAAGGCCCTGAATTCCTTGGGGTGGTCTTGGATTGACCAATAGGCAGATTTGGTCTGTTAGGGCCGGCCGATATGACATCCTCAATGGCTTCCAGAGTGAGATATCTTTCACTGAGGAATTTATTCATATCTCGCCATGCTGGGATGTCGTGCTTATTCGACAAGGTCTGCTGCCAAAGTGCAAGGGTCGCCTTTGGGAGTTTGGAAGAGCAGAGGAAGACCAGCAAGCAATCCCAGTTGTCCGTCAAAACGTCCGGTCTAAAGCCGTCAGACAGCCCTGGATTGTACTCTGCAATCCTTTTAGGGCGGCTCCTGTTTCGGAAGTAACAGGAGATAAGATGAAGAGAATCTTCAACTGGCTGTTTACCAACAGCCGCTTATTCTCGAAGCGGTCACATAGAGCCGGACATTTGAGCCTGGACTGACTGGAAAGGCAACCGACTGAGGTTGCTGAGTCGATCTGAGATGAAGGTGGCCTCGATCCCAGGATCGAGCAAAGCGCGATCGGGATATGTGACACCTGCATGACATAATTGTAACAACGCAGTGCCAAGAAGGACTCCTCGCGCGTTGGCAGCAAAGAACGTTTGCACTTTGCTGGTGGGAGTGGATTGTATAGGTGGAGGTTGGATGGTGGCAGCCGAAGTGGACGGGGCAGCTGTATTGGTTTCTGACCCGTCACGATGTAATAGTGTGTTATGCCGCCGTTTGCACACGAAGCAATTGTGCTGACTGGGACAGTCACGGTATTGGTGACTGTGAGCGAAACAGTTCAGGCACAAACGTCGCTGGGCTATGTCCGCTTATGTGTGCATACAGACAGTCGAAATAAACGCGAAGGGATTATATAATGCAAAAAATTAACACAAAAATGAAGTTTTGTATACATCATCTATTACCGCATATTGTGTTGCCTGCAACACTGCTTTTACCAGTAAAATAATTCAGAGCATTTGTACTAAATCGTTGAGTAGAGTGCAGCACAGTTCCAAAGGTTATCCCCGATGAAGATGCACGCAGATTGGTAGACGTCATTGACCTTCTATTTACTGGCGATAAATTTGATACAGTTTTAATTCCGAAAATTTCATGACGAATTTCCTTACATTTCAAATGATCGTTTCCACTTATTGGATTTAAATCTTCACCTTCATTGTTATATTTAGACTCAATTGGTGGCAGCGTCTGATTTGGCTGTACAGCCATAACGCGAAGACGGCCATATGTTGACTTTTGATCTCGAAAACTGTTGCTTAATGCTGCTGATATACGATTATTAGTGTATTTTTCTATTGCTATATCTCTAATTTGCAGTGGGTCCCTTTCTGCGGTTGGTTTTATTGTGTGTTGTTGTTTGCTATCAATAATATTCTTTTTAAACTGTGGACAATTGTTTGAGGATTCTGCTGAATTGCTATTATCCTTTTTTTTATCAACTTGAAGTTTATTGAAACTAGTTAGAGGTTGTCCAGCGTCAACTTTATCATCCATATACTGAAAAATATAATAAATAGAAAACAACTGTCAAGTGAAATGCCACTTAAAAATTCAACTAGCTTTATATAACACGCTTGGCTTCAAATTTATCAAAGGGCAAATGTTTCTTCTTGTAGGGCGGATTTTATTAACTGATTTATTGATATACATATATAGTATGATAAGTCGAAGATCGAAAGATATTTACTAACATCTGTAAATTTCTCACAAGATCTACCCTTTAGTCAGACGAAACTAAAATATTTACGTAGACTGGAGCCGAATTATTTTGGTTTGAGAACTTCAGAAACAGAAATTTCCTTGGCATTTTGCTCCATATTGCGACTTTACTAAATATGATAATATAACAGGTTTGCTGATAAGTCGGTCTGATTTTTATATAGTACTAACCTTCAAATGATTCGTGTCAAAATGTGACGTCTGCCAGCCAATTAGTTTGTGAGATAGAGCGTCATTTGTGAAGCAACTTTTGTTATTGTGAAAAAAATGGAAGAAATGGTATTTCGTGTTTTGATAAAATACTGTTTTCTGAAGGGAAAAAATACAGTGGAAGCGAAAACTTGGCTTGACAATGAGTTTCCGGAGTCTGCCTCAGGGAAATCAACAATAATTGATTGGTATGCAAAATTCAAGCGTAGTGAAATGAGCACGGAAGACGGTGAACTCAGTGGACACCCGGAAGAGGTGGTTACCGTCGAAAACCTCAAAAAAATCAACAAAATGATTTTGAATGACCGTAAAATAAAGTTGATCGAGATAGCAGAGGCCTTAAAGATGTCAAAGGAACGTGTTGATCATATCATTCATCAACATTTGTATATGCAGAAGCTCTGTGCAAAATGGTTGCCGCGCGAGCTCACATTTGACCAAAAACAACAACGTGTTGATGATTCTAATCGGTGTTTGCAGCTGTTAACTCGTAATACACCCGAGTTTTTGCGTTGAGATGTGACAATGGATGAAACATTTCTCCATCACTACACTCCTGAGTTCAATCGACAGTCGGCTGAGTGGACAGCGACCGGTGAACCGACTCCGATGCGTGGAAAGACTCAAAAGTCCGCTGGCAAAGTAATGGCCTCTGTTTTTTGGGATTCTCGTGGAATAATTTTTATCGATTATCTTGAGAAGGGAACAGTGACTATTATATGGCGTTATTGGAGCGTTTGAAGGTCGAAATCGCGGCAAAACGACCCCATATGAAGAAGAAAAAAGTGTTGTTCCACCAAGACAACGCACCGTGCCACAAGTCATTGAGAACGATGTCAAAAATTCATGAATTGGGCTTCGAATTGCTACCCCACCCCCCGTATTCTCCAGATCTGGCTCCCAGCGACTTTTCTTGTTCTCAGACCTCAAAAGGATGCTCGCTGGGAAAAAATTTGGATGAAATGAAGATGTGATCGCGAACTGAGACCTATTTAGAGGCAAAACCGAAGGAGTACTACCAAAATGGTATCAAAAAATTGGAAGGTCGTTATAATCGTTGTATCGCTCTTGAAGGGAACTATGTTGAATAATAAAAACGAATTTTGACAAAAAATGTGTTTTTCTGTGTTAGACCGGGGACTTATCAGCCAACCTTACGTTTCGAATGAGCAATTCTGTGTACTGTCATAATATAAAAATATCTACATCAAAAAAATCCAACGGTAAACAGACTTTTGCGTGTTCACTATACAATAATAAGGCATCAATAAGAATTGTTGGAAAATTACGTAAATAAAGACAATTGAATATAGTTATGTTCACAAAAAAGAATTTTTCAATTATGTGAATAAATGGCTAAATAATTCAAAGTTTTATGCTGCATTTTTACAGGGTGTACGCATACTTCTGCGGTTGGGTGTATGTTCTCAGATAGTGTGCTAATTGACTTTATAAGCCAAGTCTCAAACTTTTATGTTTGTCCGATGCGAGTGTCCAGAATTTATGGTAAATAAATAATGCTCTATTATTTGACTCATGGTTTCGTGAGATCCAAATCATCTACCTACCACATCCTGTTTCAAAATATGATACAAACGGATGTCATGAACAGTCACTTCAGTAAAGCATTTGATTCTATAAACCTAATGGATAAGCTGTTACTTTTTAGGTTATAATATGGTCAGTGGTCTGTGACTCCGTTTTTACTAGTAGTAGCCTCAATATTTACTTGTTCTGATTGTAACCAGATTTGGAGTGCTGCGCACATGAATGTGGAATCTTTATCTGCTTTTATGAGAATATGCTTACCCATATCATTAAAAATTTTAAAATTGCTTTCTTGATTTGTAACCAGTCTCAATTAATTCAATTAATGTTGCATATTTTGAATGTATGTCTATGCATGAAAAAAATATTTTATTTTCAATTAAATAAAAGTCCATAACATATTTGTCTCTAGAATTAAAAACTTCTTGGGTTGTTTGAAATACTAATTTTACCTTTTTGTTCTGTTGTATCAATATTCCATATTTCACATTAACTTATCATGTTTTGAATTATATTTTGATAATCGGGGTAATAATATTTTTCTTTAAAAAGATTAGCTAGCTTTTCGAATCCTGTATGTAATAGAAAATAAAATGAATTCTTTAAATTCAGCATATGTCTGTAAGTTTGTTAGAATTTTTGTTGATGGCATGACTTGTCGAATTATTTGGAATTATTATTTCCACATAAGCATTTTGAAATGTTATGAAATCTACATCATTGTCGAAATAAACTACACTATTTCTTGAACATAAATATTCTTTTATTATTTCCTTTCCTTTTGTTATACTCATTTCTTTATATTTAATTTCTGTTATAGTTTTGTGAAAATAATTAGTTATCTTAATATTATTTTCATCACATCTCCTGAATATAAATTGTCTTTTAAAGTGGTCTTTTGGTCTCTACGTGATAGTTATTTGATATTGACTGTGTTCTAGTGCACTATGAACTGTGACTATTACTCTTTCTACTGATGCTCCCAGATAATTTTCTTCTAATTTTATTCGGGACATTTTTTATAATATCATATTCATTAAACTTTATTTTCCATCTTTTGAGTTTTATATTAGGCTCTTTTAGATTGTTCAACCAGACTAACGGTTTATGATCGCTTAATGTTTCAAATTTCCTGCCAAATAAATAAGATCGGAAATATTTAGTTGCCCAAACTATGGCTAAAATTTCTTTTTCTATTGCTGAATATCAAATATCATGTTCGTTCAAAGTTCTACTTGCGTAACATGTTGGTTTTGGTTTTTGTGTTAGAACGGCTGCTATACCAATTTACTAGCATCAGTCGCTAATGAGAATTGTTTGTTAAAATTTGGATATTTTAAAATTGGAGCAGATGTGATTAAAACTTAATCGTTATTTTTAATATTTATTGTGGCATTCTTCTTTAATTTTAGTGTTAGGTGTTTTACAATATTTGCAAAGTTTGGTATAAATTTTCGGTAAAACCGCAAAGTCCTAGGTATGATTTTTTTTAGTAGTCTTTGGTGTTGGAAAATGTTCAATGGCTTTGACTTTCATTGGATTAGGCTTAATTTATTCACTAGTTATAACGTGATCTAGAAATTCTGTCTCTTTCTTTAAAAATTCACATTTGTCTAACTTTAAATTGGCTTCACGCAGTTTTAAGAAAACTTTCTTCAAAGATGACAAATGTTCTTCCAATGAAGTGGAGTATACAATGATGTCATCCATATAAACCAAACAATTCTTGTAGATTACATCTTCCAAGATCCTTATCCGTATAGAATTTGTCCATCTAACTCTGTTTTCGGTCCGCAGATTATGGAAAGTTCGTTAGGCTGTGAGCTGTGTTTGGTTAAGCCATCTTTTTCTCCTGGGCCAGATGGGGTGCCTGGCTGTATTCTCAGATACTGTGCTAATTCGCTCTGTAAGCCAATTCTTAAACTTTTTTGTTTATCCGTTTCGACCGGATTATTTCCTGAGATATGGAAAGAATCTTATGTTATTCCCTTACATAAAAAAGGCTCTAAATCTGATGTCATGAACTATAGAGCTATTTCTAAGTTGTCTGCTATTGCTAAGTTATTCGAGAAAATCATTACTTCTCAACTCCAACACTTATGTAGCCCAATCATCTCACCAACTCAGCATGGCTTTGTGAGATCCAAATCTACTACCACAAACTTATTGGAACTCTCCTCTATTGTCATTAGTGGGTTTCATAGTACGATGCAAACGGACGTTATCTACAACGATTCTGTAAACCATACTCTCCTAATGCACAAGTTATCGCTTCTTGGTTTTCCTCATACTCTTATGAACTGGATTTCCAATTATCTTAAAAATAGAACTCAGAGAGTTATGTTCAATTCTGCCCTTTCTAAGCAGATCTTTGTTTATTCAGGAGTGCCCCAAGGTAGCCACCTCGGACCATTGCTTTTCAATTTATTTATGAATGACCTTCCGTCTATTATTAAGAATAGTGCTGTTTTGATGTATGCAGATGACGTTAAATTATGCCTCTCTTATAAGGATCCTATTTCTGCTTCTTTGTTGCAAGCTGATCTTAACATTTTCAATTCATGGTGTAAAACCAATCTTATTGCCCTCAATTGCTCAAAGTGCAAAGCCATGACTTTTTGCAGAACACAACCTGTGCATGTTCAATACTTGTTAGACGGCCATCTTCTTTAGAATATATCTCAAATCAATGACCTAGGCATCTTATTTGATCGTAAACTCTCCGTTAATGATCACATTGAGTTCATGGTAAATAAGGCCATGAAGGTCTTAGGTTTCATTAAGCGTTGGTCTAAGGAATTCAATGACCCTTATACGACTAAACAGCTTTACGTCTCTCTGGTACGTCCCATTCTCGAGTATGGGTCGAGAAGAAGTCCCAAGCAAAGTCACGCATACATGTAGACATGTGTGTACACACAAAAAGCTATGCTTGTGTTTGTATATTCTGGCAGGCATTGATCTGGTGGGATAGCCCAATTCAGAATCTGCGACATGCAAAGTAATGACAAAATAAAAAATTCCCTGTAAGAAAAATAATGGCATGCCGCCTTGTAAACTTGTGCTACGCAACACAGGGTAAAGATCCGTCTTGCAGTACGATGGGTCGGACCCGTCGCAGGTAGTGGAAAAAAACTTTGCTGAGCTCGAACAGCAGCAAAAGTCAAAAATATGAAATAGGCTGGGGACCCACACACAGTGACGATTATGTTTGCGTACAAGATGTTGAGAGTGTATTTGTTTTTGTTGTCATAGCTATGAAAATGGGCAACAGAATGAGAGAGGCAGGCAAGAAGTAAGCTCTCAACAGCGAACAGCATTGGTTGTGAGGGACTCTTTCATGCAAATTTGCTCTTTCTACCTGCGATCATAGGAACAACATGCGGGCTCTATACGAAGCGTCCGCCCTAGACGACGTACAAAACGCTATTAACTCAGTATAGGTTCGCTCATTGAGAGATCGAACTTGTCGGAAGCTGTTCGCTTCGAACTGGGGTATGTCGGCAATCGAACTGGGGTATCTCGCTAAGAAATTTCGTGGCCGTTTTCGTTGTATGAAATGTCCCATCTATATGTTATATGGTCAGTGGTTTAACAGACTTTATGGGGTTATTAGATTAGAGTCGTCTGTTTCTACTAATAAAGCCTTAATCTTAGAACATTTACTCACACATAGTCTCTGGTGGTGGTCATTGATTTGATTGGGTTTTCCTGGGTTTCCCCAATCCTAGCAACAAATGTTGAATCAATTTACATCTACTCACCCCAGAACTATTTATTTATTATTTTTATTTCTTTTAATTTAATTATAATTTTTTATTTTTAAAAAAAAATATATATATATATATATATACTTTAATTATTTTTTAAATTTAATTTTAATGTTACGTTTTAATTGTCTGTCGACTGTTTATAGTTGACATTAAATAAATAAATAAATAAATAAATAAATAAATAAATAAATAAATAAATAAATAAATAAATAAATAAATAAATAAATAAATAAATAAATAAATAAATAAATATTGTTCAAACCCTTAGCAAGGTCTATAGTTGTGAAGTATTGGGATCTGCCTAATTTATCAAGGATCTCATTCATATTGGGATCGGGAATTTGTCATCAAAGGTTTTTTTCATTAAGACTTCTGCAGTCGATAGCTATTCGAAATTTTTTCTTTAGGTAAGCAGAACAGCGATTTCGACATTCTTATGATGCCCTGTTTAATAATATATTTTATTTGAGTTTCGACTTCTTCATCGAATGCGTCAGGATATTAATAGGGTCTTTTTTAATAATGTCTTCATGTCTTGCATTAATAACATGCTTAATTGTACTTGTGAAGGTCAAATTTTCGCATCTGTACTGTATGCCATTGAATTCAATCAAAACTTTTGTCAAATGTTGTAGTGGGCGGGAATGTATTCCTGGGGTCCTAGGGTGTGTGATTCCTGTGACAATGAGCGGCGAAGAATCCGCTGCTCGTCGCTGCTGAGTTGAGTGGTCAGCTGCTGTTATGTGTACGTATGTACATATGTTGGTATGCTGCTGTGTGTAGCAAATCACTGTGAGAATAAAATACTAAGTACTGAGAATGACGGGTTGCACTTCGTTCTTGTATAGTATTTTATTAGATTTGTTAGGGGCACATAAGTGTGTGTATTTTTAAAGAAAGTTAAAACTCTGTGAAGAGTTTTCTTGGGATTCAAGAACATGACTAGCTATTTCTTTTTTGTATATTAGAATTAATGGAGAAGGTCAACTAGCTAGATCGCGATAGTCAAATACCCAGACTATCGCATGCATCGGTATGGTGGAGCAGCCTATCAGCTGATTGGCGTTGCCATCTGACGCAAGCATTAATTTTTGATTCTCTTCTTCGTTGAAATGTTCTACTCTGTATTCACTGTTTTCTTTTAAAGTATTACCAATGGCAAAATTGAATGAGACAACCTCCGTAAGAGGCGGTTCAACACAATTGATGCCATTAAATACTGTACCTTCTTCTAATTTTTCGTTCGCCTCAGGGAAACATTTCATATTATTGTATCGTGTGTGAAATCGATTACTGCATTGAAAGCTTCTAAGAAAAATTATGAATATAAAAGGTTTGATGTTTCGGAAAAAGTTTATTGGATTGAAAAGCAATTTTTTTTTTAATTGTACTACTCTATTTATTGTAGTAATGTTATTTAAACATTGTTGTTTAGGAAAGTTGAAAAAATTGCTTTTAATAATGTTGATCGAAGAACCAGTATCTACTAAACATTTTAAGTGTTTGTCGTTGAATATCAGTCGGATTAACATATTCTGTTTTCTTGTTCCGATGCTCCTACCTAGAAATTTTCTGATATATCCATTTTGGATTGTCCACTATTGCTTTCTCGTTGTCTTTTTACTGACTGGTTTGACAGTTTATAGTTACTATTCTGCTCGTAATTCATGGGATTTTGTGCCCCACCTAATTTTTGTTTAAGTTCATCATAATTAGCTTTATTGACTGTTTGGTTTTGTGAACTTTATTGTTCTGTTTTTTGATTCTGTTAGAAACCCGAATAATAATCATTTTTTTTTTTGTGTTATTGTTTGAATTAGTATTCTGTCTTAAGTTGGTTTGACCAAGTCGATCAGATAGATCGTAAAGTAACTAACATCATAAAGATTCTGTCTGGCAATTTTCTTATAATAACATCCTTAATTGTGTTATTCATAGCTGTTGTGTATAGTATTGTATTATTGTGGTTATTTTCCAATATTAATTATTATTATTATTATTATTATTATTATTATTATTATTATTATTATTATTATTATTATTAATATTATTATTATTATTATTATTATTATTATTATTATTATTATTATTATTATTATTATTATTATTATTATTATTATTATTATTATTATTATTATTATTATTATTATTATTATTATTATTATTATTATTATTATTATTATTATTATTATTATTATTATTATTATTATTATTATTATTAGCTCCTCTATAAACTTACGTATATTTCCTGAACAAAGGGTGTTGTACAAACGGCGTAGTAATTTTGATGAAGTTATGATAAATTTTGGGAACGTTTTCGACGGATGTTTACATATTGATCGACGAAGACGTTCTTTGTTCTGGGAATTGTCTGTGTTTACAGTTTGTGTCTGTTTAGGTTATTTGGAATTTGGTTCTGTGACTTTGATTTGACTTCATTATCAAATGTTAATTATTATTGTGGGTGTATGAATATGTCAATTTTACAGGCTCATCGGAGAAAGCTCGTTGTGATTTTTTGACAGAAGCATCAATAATGGGACAATTCGATCATCCAAATGTTATATATTTACAAGGAGTTGTTACCCGGTCAAATCCCGTGATGATAATAACAGAATATATGGAAAATGGAAGTCTTGATACTTTTCTTCGTGTTAATGATGGTAAATTTCAAACGCTTCAATTAATTGTCATGCTTCGCGGCATCGCGAATGGAATGTCTTATCTAAGCGATATGAACTACGTGCATCGTGACTTGGCAGCCAGAAATGTTCTTGTCGATGCCCAGCTGATCTGTAAAATTGCTGATTTTGGATTGTCCCGTGAAATCGAAAATGCAAGTGATGCGTACACTACCAGGGTAAGTTCGTTATTCTTCAGTCAAAAGTTATTTTCAAATTTTGTTATTGCTTGCATTTTTAACAAAGTTTTTTTTTTAATAATAATGAATACATATTTTTCATAAATCGTGTAGGGTGGAAAAATTCCAGTTCGCTGGACGGCACCTGAAGCCATAGCTTTTCGTAAGTTTACCTCGGCATCAGACGCTTGGTCATATGGGGTAGTTTTGTGGGAAGTTATGTCATTTGGTGAGCGACCTTATTGGAACTGGTCCAATCAGGTATTTTAATAATTTTTTACTGCCAAATGAAAACCTGAGTATAATTTTAAAATCTTATCTCTTTTAGGATGTGATAAAAAGTATAGAGAAGGGTTATCGCTTACCTGCGCCAATGGACTGCCCTGAAGCTCTTTACCAACTCATGTTAGATTGTTGGCAAAAGCAGCGAACTCATCGACCTACATTCGCTAGTATTGTGTCTACTTTAGATAATCTAGCTAGGCAACCACAATCCTTACTCACTACTCGAAGTTCTCCAGAAAATGATGGGACCCAAATTCTGGACGCCCAGCGAGGTCATAATATATTTATAAGCACCGATATGTGGTTAGAAAATATAAAAATGGCTAGATACAGTCATCACTTTAAAGAGGCTAATTTGATGAATGTTCAACAGGTAGAACATAATTGTATTTTTATCCAATAATATTTAACATTTCTTTTGACAGATCTCAAGGTTGACAGCGCAACAACTTGCCGATATGGGTATCACCTTAGTAGGACATCAGAAAAAAATATTACATCACGCAAGACAGCTTGATACTATAATTTAGTTGCCAAGTAATTTTAAAATGTACATATACATTTCATCGGTTTTTCGGACAATTAAAAAATATGGTATTAATGGAATAGTAGATGGAATTATTAATAAGTAATTCCGTAAGGAAAAAATAAAACAGTTAGTAGTTGAGTATTGTATTGAGTAACGTATATTATTGGTTATATTTTAGTTTTTCTGTTCAGTGTTGGAAAAAATAATAGAAACGCAGTGACTCATTTTAGTCATGTTCAGAGTTTGAACTCTTAAAGTCATTTTGAGATAATTATTATATTATTTTTTGGTCACTAATATATCTATATTTCATGTTTATGAACAAAAATTAATATATTCAAATTCATTCGACAAAAAAAAATGCAGTTAAAAATAAAATTTTATTTTCGGCCTGTAATTAAAAATAGAAACGGAGTGGTTAATCCGTCTCAGTTTAACTATTTTTGGAAAGTTGGTAATGAAATGTTTATTATTTTATTTATTGAATATGAAGACATGCTTTTTCACATCCGCAGGACTTTATATGTAGCAAGGACTTCAACTGCTTTGAACTGATAAATTGATCACCTAGATTTCGTGCCCCTCATTCACGCATCTTAATTTTTTTCGACATAAATCTACTAAACCCTTTTCTATTAATATCCCCCATAAGCTCCCAACATAATATGGATCACTTAATTGGAAGGACCGCTCCTTTAAATATACTTTGTTCTAGAAAAACCACACCGTGGCAAGTTTCGGCGAATATTGGAGTCCATTATTATTTAGGTTCTTGTTATCGGGAAATGCAAATATTTTGTCCCTAAGCATTTGAACATTAACCAAATTACAGACATTGACCTGTCTCTAATGCAACAGACCAAGCACACGCCGCATTCATGAGAGTCCTTTCAGTGTATTCAAAATAATAAAATGTTTTTTTTGCTCCTAACATTTAGTCTACCATTTAATTTGAGCAAATGTATCATTTCCTTATAAATTTAAAGGATATTTATCCAATGTGATCGGATTTTATATTTCAGGCATGGAAGAATATCTCTTGAAAATGCATTTTGGCCATAATCCCCGAGTGCGCCTTGACATCTTTGAAAATTAGCCTAGTTGGTATAATTCGACTAGTAACTGATTACTTATAGTCAGAGATCCTTCTACTAAAGGACTTAGTGATTTTTTGATTTAACTAAAGTCCTTTCTGCCAATTTCTCTGCAGTTGCTCGCTTTATGTCTCAAAGGATTTTATTGTGAGTATCAAAGGAACTTATATTCTATAGATCCTCAGTAGATCTGTGAAGATCACCATGAATTGGGTATCATCAGTTAGGCCTAGTGCATATTTTACCTGTAGACCAGTACAATATATTAAGGCTCTAAAAACGATATTTAATGATTTATTTTTGGAGAAATCTCTATATTATCACTTCTGTTAATAAGACTGATCCTAAAAATAACATTTATTGTGATTTTCAGCCAAAGAATCCACTAATTTCAACAAAACATGTGCTCGATTCTACTATTTTTTTCCTACCGAAACCCGTGCTCTTTTAATGAATCGCTAAGCGGAGGAAATGGTATTGCCGAAAAGTAGTCAAAAAGTATATCATATTGAACTACAGTTGTCTAGGTCTGATCCAGGGTAGATTTCATGAATTTTAGTAAAAACCAAGCTTAGCTGAAAGGCTTTGAGTAAGGACACTACTGTCGTTTCTATTATTTTTCCAACACTGTATATATATTTATATATATACATGCATATATATATATATATATATATATTTCGTCATTTCAACAGGTGTAGAAACTTTAGATGTTATATTTATATTTTACATGTATGATTGAAGGACGAGATTAAGTGAATAATATAGCTAGTAAATAAAGTTTCAATGCTTACATATGTAGACATAAAAATTCATCGTATTAACTTTGGAAAGAACAGATACACTGCTAGAAATTTAATGTAAATATATTAAAGACTGCCCTGATACACATTGTAAGTTGTTTATTATTTTTTTAACTGCAATTAATTATATTCTGTGTTGATTAAAAGTCGTGGAATATTCAACTAAATTTTGTTTACGACTATTATTAATTTAAGACATTGGAAAGTAAATAAATAAATAACCATATTTTAGTGGAACATTTGATTTTCGTTTCCGTTTTCTTTGTATGAATTGTCCCATTTATATGTTATATGGTCAGTTATACCAAAGACAATAGAACACTAAGATGCGTAACGCCATACAAAATTTTTTCCATACAATTTTTTCGGGCTGGCTCTAGAGCTGGCGCTAGGCTCTCTTGAAATTTCGCACAAAATCCAGAGAGAGAGCGCGCTCTAGAGCCAGCCGCTCTCATGCGCGCATACAGCGACAGCCGGCGACTGTAGGTGTACACATGTATTCGAAAGCACTGTAAATTTGCTTGCATGTATTATTTTTCTACAGCGCGTTGTCGAAATATACCGTTCACGTAAAAAGTTCTGAGTTTATTTGGAAGTCGCTTGCACTTTCCCATGTTAAAAAACTCTTATTTTATATTGCCTTCATATAATATTTATTCGAATATTGTATTATTAGTAGTAAAGACCGGATGCACGCATAATCACCCAATATATTTAATGGATAACTTCACATTGAAAAAATTACCATTATTCAGCGTGTGACGAAAACATCGATTGTGGGTGATCAGAAATATAATGATTTCGGAATTTCGGCTCAAGAATCGTCTTCTTACTGAAGTACGCACACATACGCACTTGCGTGTTCTCACACACACTAACACAAGTAAGCGCATTGTATTTTTAGATTTTTATGCTCTCAAATTTGTGCCAGCGGAGAGAGCACAAGAGTCGCGAAAATCGAAAATTATGCTTCATAGTGCAAATTTTTGTATGGTCGTTACGCATCTTAGTGTTCTATTGTCTTTGGTTATACTATGTACTGCAAATACCGGGTTGCACTTCGTTATATCAGTGACCAAATAACACATAGATCTGACATTTCATACAAGCGTTTTTGACACAAAATTTTCATGCGAAGCGTCCCTGCAGAGTATCAGCGTCGTTACAAAGCGTCGCAGCAGAGGATGAGCGTTGTTACGAAGTGTCTCAGCAGAGCTGTAGGCTGCCGAACGTTTTCGCTTATCAGCAATCATTCTTATTTGGTCTCTTTTAAGCATAAACAACAACAGAATAATGTGAGCCTGAAAGAGAAGGTTAATCTCAACTCACTCGCACCCATGTAATGATGTTGAGAGATCTTGCTTCTTGTGTGTCTATCCATAGACGCTGCGATGCCAGTTTTCATTGATACCAAATCAACCAAACACATTCACACATCCATTTGAATGAATGTGTGACTTGCCCTGTGAAACAAATTTCATTTTTCATTCTTTTACCCGAAACTTCTGTTGTTGTTTCAAATTCTTATTGAATGCACGTTCACATGTGCAGTTTTATGATATTTCTTAGAATAATTATACTGCAAATTATTTATTGAAAAATATAACTATTTTTATTATGATTTTATATTTTTTATACACATACATATTTAAAAAACAAGAGTATTCGGCTCATAAAACAATAAAAAGGCCTAAAAAAATTATCTACATTTTAAATAGATATATAAAAATTGGGGATTTTCCATCTATAGAGTGGTGTCACGAGTCTGTGAGCAATATATTATTATAGATTATTTTTGAAAATATGTAAATAAAAATAAATATGTGTATAAACATTATTTTACTTGCGTTACGGTCGACAGGATCTATCCGAAAGCCGAGTACTGTGCGATAAAGTAGCCACCTTGTAGGAGCATCGTTCCCGGAAGGATAATCCGGGAATTTACTTCCGCCCCCAGAACTAAGGAGACGCAGGGTGTGCCATCGTTCATTGGCCATTCTGAGGTTTTTGAGCTCCTGAACCCCGTCGGTGTTAATGTGTCGGACGGGTAGTGCACCGATCCCTCCAATATAACCTCAGGGTTCAACCCAGACATCGGCGAAAGGAGGCGAGAGACGCGTGATGTATAGCTCGAAGGCTGTTGCCAACATTGCATTGATCTATCAGATAAGTCTCACTGCCGGCATGGGTCTTGGTAAAGGACGACGGTTGTGAACAGGCAGACTAAGTCTTGCTGAAATGGGCGATATGGACGATCGCCTTACGTTATTTTATGATGCAACTGACACCTCCTTGGACGTGGTCTTTCGTCATGGGTTGGCATTTGATGCTAGCACAAGGAATGGAATGGACTGCAAAAGAAAATATTTTAAAATGCACATAACCAAAAAACAGGTGCTTTGTCGTTTTAAAATTTCGTTTTGTTCTGAGTTAAGAAACAAACTCGAAACAGTCTCAAAAGTGAAACATTCACTCTCGTACCTGGTTGTATGATATCTTGTGTTGGTTAAATTCCCGTGGGTCGAGCCGTTGGTGACGAAAAGATATTCGAATTGGAAGGACCAAATGTTGTAGAGGACGGCGAGTACCCTTTTTGTGTCTGCTTGTCGCTTTTGAGTTTATTTGCGCGCTGCTCTTGAATGTACGTATATGCATACGTTGGAACGCGAATGTGTGTGCTAAAAAATTACTGGGAAATGAGTATAGAAGAATATAGTATATTATTCTAGTTGCAGGGGGCACCAGAGTATGTGTGTATTGGGGTCACAAAGGAAGTACTCGCGGTGACATACTTGAATTTTCATACATGACTTAAAAAAGTAATGTTTGGAAAAGTCCACAATAGTCGATCGTGGAGTAACGATACTATCGCGGAATATCGGCCGTGTGAAGCAGGAGAATCAGCTGGCTGTACGAGTGGAGCAGGAGGAGCAGCTGACTGGCGTTGCCATCTGAGGGACACAATAGCTGTGAAGTTTTGGAGCTTACTATTTGAATTTTCAAATGACACATTCAACATAAATTTTCTTGTAAAATGGAAAGACTACACAAGTGCTTCGAGTTAACTTGAGAACGAAAATAAGCGCTGACATCTCAAAGCATTGTAAGCTTCATTCGCTGTACGACGAATTCCTCTAATGAATTAAATAATGATTACTCTAATGTCTTGTCGCTCACATCTTTAAAGTTTACAGTCCCAATAGCGCTACATATACTAAGCTTTTAAAGAACGTGGTAATTGCCCTAAACAGATCTGGATCAAAAACGCTTTTATAAAATGTCCGATCATTTTTGATAATTGATTATTTAGCTTAATTTTCAGATAATCATTAAAAGATTTTTTTTTTTATTACAACAAATAAAATTGAACAGATATCTAATATGAAGTGAATCGTAGTATAAACGAAAATAAATATAAAAAGCTAAATAAAATAAAGGAGTTGATCTTGACGGCGGTCAAAAGACGATCTCTGATACTTAAGACAGGTGCACAGGGGCTAGGTTCAAGTAGCAATTGTGACATTTTATCAACTGTAAGTTGTTGTACATTAGTGCATTATTGGCGTTACGGAGTTGTGGCAAGAGCCGTGGAACGGTATAATGATTACCTTAGAAGTGCACGATCTGCTAGTAAGAATAAAAGTAAAGAAATTGCTAAACTGTCATTTGAAGCCATGTGGAAGCAATCTTTATGTATTTAGTTAGATAAATGTTGCGGCTCGTAAAAGTAAAAATTGAGAAATTTTGCTAAACTATAATTTAAATCCTGTCATACTGTCATTTGAAGACATGTGACATGTACGCGATATTTTGTATACTACTTTAAAAAAATGGGTAATGATGACAAGTTTTTAGCATACAAAAAAGGACGTGTGAAGGTTAGGAAGGCCGTTTCGGAAAATTATTATTTTTTTATTTATTTATTTATTTATTTAATGTCAACTATAAACAGTCGACAGAAATTAATTAATATGTAACATTACAATAAAATTTAAAAATGATTAAATTAAATATATAAAATAAATTATATATATGTTTAAAAATTAAAAATTAGAATTAAATTAAAATAAAAATAATAAATAAATAGTTCTGGGGTGAATAATTGTAAATTGATTCAACATTTGTTGCTAGGATTGGGGAAACCCAGGAAAACCCAATCAAATCAATGACCACCACCAGAGATTATGTGATTAATGTGTAAGTAAATGTTCTAAGATTAAGGCTTTATTAGTAGAAACAGACGACTCTAATCTAATAACCCCGTAAAGACTGTTAAACTCAGAACATAGTACTCTAAAAGGTTCATGCATAAGATAATTAGTAGGGCAAGTGCTAATTTTTAATAAGGAAAAGAAACGGGTAGATCTGATAGGAATTGAAAAGTTTAATTTGTTAAGCAAGAAAGGAGAGTTAATATCACCATTGATAAGTTTCAGAATGAAAGTAACACCCAGCATAGTGCGACGGTGAGAAAGAGAAGGAAGATTAATTAATAGTAATCTACTAGGATATGGCGGTAGGTTAAGCTGTGGTGACCAGTTTAAGTTTCTTAGTGCGAAAATTAGAAACTTCTTTTGCACCGACTCGATTTTGTCTTTGTGAGTCTGATACTGTGGTGACCACAAACAGGACCCATACTCGAGAATGGGACGTACCAGAGAGACATAAACCTGTTTAGTCGTATAAGGGTCATTGAATTCCTTAGACCAACGCTTAATGAAACCTAAGACCTTCATGGCTTTATTTACCATGAACTCAATGTGATCATTGAAGGGGAGTTTACGATCAAGTAAGATGCCTAGGTCATTGATTTGAGATATATTCTCAAGAAGATGGCCGTCTAAAAAGTATTCAGCGTGCACAGGTTGTGTTCTGCAAAAAGTCATGGCTTTGCACTTTGAGCAATTGAGGGCAATAAGATTGGTTTTACACCATGAATTGAGAATATTTAGATCAGCTTGCAACAAAGAAGCAGAAATAGGATCCTTATAAGAGAGGCATAATTTAACGTCATCTGCATACATCAAAACAGCACTATTCTTAATAATAGACGGAAGGTCATTAATAAATAAATTGAAAAGCAATGGTCCGAGGTGGCTACCTTGGGGCACTCCTGAATAAACAAAGATCTGCTTAGAAAGGGCAAAATTGAACATAACTCTTTGAGTTCTATTTTTAAGATAATTGGAAATCCAGTTCATAAGAGTATGAGGAAAACCAAGAAGCGATAACTTGTGCATTAGGAGAGTATGGTTTACAGAATCAAATGCTTTACTGAAGTCAGTGTAGATAACATCCGTTTGCATCGTACTATGAAACCCACTAATGACAATAGAGGAGAGTTCCAATAAGTTTGTGGTAGTAGATTTGGATCTCACAAAGCCATGCTGGGTTGGTGAGATGATTGAGCTACATAAGTGTTGGAGATGAGAAGTAATGATTTTCTCGAATAACTTAGGAATAGCAGACAACTTAGAAATAGCTCTATAGTTCATGACATCAGAATTAGAGCCTTTTTTATGTAAGGGAATAACATAAGATTCTTTCCATATCTCAGGAAATAATCCGGTCGAAACGGATAAACAAAAAAGTTTAAGAATTGGCTTACAGAGCGAATTAGCACAGTATCTGAGAATACAGCCAGGCACCCCATTTGGCCCAGGAGAAAAAGATGGCTTGACCAAACTCAGCTCACAACCTAGCAAACTTTCCGTAATCTGCGGACCGAAAACAGAGTTAGCTGGATAAATTCTATAAGGATAAGGAGACTTAGAATCGTAAATCTTAGACGAATAAGTATCCTGGAAAAAATCAGCAAATAAGTCCGAAATATAGTGATCGGTACTAGCTGTTTTCTCGTTTAGCGTTAGAGAAGAAGGATATGTAGCAGCTCGCCGTTTTAGATTTACAAAATTATAAAACTGCTTAGGGTCTTTGGCAAATTGTAATCTACAGCGAGTTAAATATGCACTATAGCAACGGTGGTTCAGAGTATCAAAGCCAGACTTAGCGCTGACATACCTTGAAAAATCAATAAGCCTACCAGATAATTTGAACTTTTTGTAAAGCTTGGATTTTAAATTTTTAAGTCTACAAAGTTCCCTAGAGAACCAAGGTAGTTTTGTAGACTTAGAAAGATACACCCTAGGAACACTTGATTCAAAAATAGAGTTAATAGCTCTATAAAAAATGTGAATCGCACATTCTAAATTATTAGAAGAGTACAATTCCGACCAATCGTAGTTATTAAATAAAATATTGAGATCACTAAAGTTTACTTTACGAAAACAGTAGTGTTTAGTGGTTGGAAGTGTTTTATTTTGCTGCCCGGATGGTGACAGCAAAATAGCGAGCTCTAAAGTGGGGTGGAACGCATCTTCAGGTGAAACTAAAGGATCAATTCTTACAACAGTATCGCATACCTGATCTGATACAAAGACAAGATCAAGTATTCGGTTCCTGCTATTTCGAATTGAGTTGACCTGAGATAGATTAAGTTCAAGAAGTCCCGACAGAAACTCGTTAGAAGTCATTAAGTCGTTGTTATCCGACCAAATAACATCGGGCAAGTTAAAGTCACCAACAACTACCGAACAGTCTTTATCCAAAAGCATGCTGGACAAAGATTGAATTACCGTTAAGTGAGCTAGGTATACAGATAAATCAGACTGGGGAGGAATATATGAACAGGAAATATATAAGTTAATGTTATGAATTCGCACTTTCACACATACAATTTCTATATTAGTGGGGGAGTTATTTACTAATTGCGATACAAGATTAGATTTCATCGCAATAAGGACGCCTCCACCTTTTCTATCCGTTCTATCACATCTATAAGTAACATAAAGAGGTGAAAGTATAGATGCATCAAGAATGTCAGGTTTAAGCCAGGTCTCAGTAAATGCCAAAATGTTATGTTCGAAAGAAAAACTATCTACATAAAGGTTAGAAAGTTTTGACTTAAGGCCTCTAACATTCTGATAAGCTAACAGATTTGAAGAATTTATTAGTTTTTTGACGGAACATTAGTAGGAAGAGAAGGGGGAACAGAAGACTTATGGCTCTTTTGCGGACTGTACTCCTTTACAACCATATCATCCAGCCAAAAAGCATTAGTACAAATAGTACTAAATACACTTGTGGGGACAGATATTTTGAAGGAGGAAATTTCTCTGTGATGCTTAAATTTAAATTTCTCAACGGACATGTTGGGACAATTATTATTAAGCTTCTTTAAAATATACGCCTTAACATCTTCAGTTGAAGTGTCAGATGCCAGGCGAGAAATAAAAATTTGGCGTCTATTAGGTATAGACTTCAGAGGTCTAGCAGTCTCCACTACGCAAGGAAGAACATTTGCAGGCGTGGGATGCTTAGGGGAATTAAACACCCGAAGATGATTAACCTCAGATGATACAAGAGGCATATCATTTGAAGGCCTACCTTTCTTGGGTTTATTGGGTTTAGAGCTACGTGGGTTTGAAATAGCTGCAGAAGGAATTGATTCAGGAATATGTTCAGTAGTCATAACCGGAGTAATAATTACCTCCGGTGGTGAGCTACTGGAAGAAGGCACACCCAGAATAGACGGCTCAGGAAAAATTTTAAAATTATTAAACTTAAATTCCATTGCTTGGAATTCCTTGTGAAGAAGGTCAAAGTTTTTTTTTAAAGCACAGAAATTATTGCGCGTATGCATTGCAAATGATTGCATATTAATTTCCGTCTCACGGCAAGCTTCACAACACCATTTAAGACCCATCTTATTGGCGATGTAATCTTTCACACGCGCGGTGAAACCTGCACATTTAACATGAGCTAGATTGTCACACAACCAGCAGCTTATAAAATCAGCCTTAGGATCGGACATTACCTTACAGACTTTAATGCAGCACGAAGTCATGATGTAAGGAAAATATGAGATCGAATAAAGAAATTGAGAAATTATAGGAAGTGAGTTATGTTTGAATGTAACTAAACTTGTGTTGAGTGCTGTAGAAAAACACAATATCACAATGCAAACAAAGCAAGAGAGACAATGAGGTACAGTTAATGTTAAGAACTGACGTTAAGAGCGCAAGCTATACAGATAAGCATGCAATGAGAGAGCGCAAAGTTAGGAGAGTGACGAAAAGTAACAGACGAAAGTAAGCAAAAAAGAAAAAGCAATAAACTCAGCTGTTAGCGACGCGCACTGTTTGTAAAATATACAGATAAAATGCAATTATTTATTAGTAAACGCACGAAGTTTGACACTAGCACCAGTAGTAACGCACTACACAATAATATTGTTAAAATCGGTACTTTTTAAAGTATTAAACTACAGCACGTATTAAAGATTTCAAGTGATTTAATAGAGCAAAATTAGACACGTCTACTTTGTACAACAACGAAGTGTTATTATTAAACCAAATATATTAAGTTTTTCGTTGTATGAAATGTCCCATCCGAATGTTAAATGGTCAGTGATGATATGAACTGACTGAAGTTAGTGACAGAATTAAGCTAAGCGAAGCTCAGTTTCATTATAAATAAATTTTATATATTTATATATAGCGATATTCAAGTTTATTACATATCGACGCAGAAATACACATTAAACCATTGTTGCGCATTGATAAAGCACTGCTTCGTTGTAAGTAGGGGAATTTCAGATCTTTGCTGAATCAGAGGAGATCAGTGCTCTCAAGAACAAAGGGATCTAAACTACTCCATCTAGGTGTAACGCAATCAATAGAGTATTAACTACTTGATGCCGTAGTTGAAGAAATTGAATCAAATGACGTATTCCAGGTATTGGTATCGAAAGACTTGTGATCCGGAGTTTGATTCCATTTGGTGCTGAGAGTCTTGATAATTTGTTCTGCACTAAAGGCAACAAATTAAGAGGTGTTATTTTGGATCAACGAAAGCGGATATCGGGAGATTTAAAAAGGAAACTATTAGAAAAAAACCACTGGATAAAACAATCGGAGCTTGTCGAGATGACGAGGAATTAAAACAAGAATCAGCGATGATGACAATCAATTCAGAGGAGTCGGTAGAGTCACGACAAGTAAACCGAAAGGAAACAGGCGATATTCCGAATGCGGGAAATTCGAGACAGCCGAAATGCAATCGGTGCGGTCGTATTGGCCATTTTGTACGAAAATTTAGTATGAATTTGAAAAAGCAACATTTTCAATTGATATCTGCTAACCGAGGTGAAACACAAACACACAAAAAGGCCAAAAACGGAGGGTTTTTTCAAAATTAATTGCAATGAGCAAGAAGAATGGATTAAGTGCAGAATCGTATCTCTCATCATTGATTCTGAGTCTCGCTATAACCTGGTCCACTTACTCACTGAACTACTTCACAGCTGTGCACAGGTTATGTTTCGAACCAAATTTTAAATATAATTCGCGTAGATGATGCACCAATTTCTGTTGGTAAACACGCTGAAATGATTGCCTCCCTTTTTATCACTGAAAGAGGAAAACAGTAATTTATGGGACGAGAAACTGCAATTAAGTTGGTCGGCTCGGTTTGCAGGTGAACCATTTCGGGGAGCTATCAGCCAAAATTGTCAGTGTAAAATTGGCAAAAAATCAGGATATATAACCAGTATAACAGCACATTTTTATTTGTATTTTATTTTATGTCAACTATTATTAGTCGACGAAATTTAGATTTTATGAAAATATAGTATTAAAATTAAATTAAATATTTAGATTTAGATCATCGTGGCTGATCCAGAGAAAAGGAAAGGAGAACATTCCGGAATGTAGTCTCGAGTGTGTAAATTAAGCCAAGTATATTGCATTCTCAAAGAAATCAAAAACACGACGACGCCATAAATGACTATCACAGAAATGGCAGAGAAAATCAACCACGACAAGGAGATCGTAGATGCAGTGTAGTGCAGAGACTGCATAATGGAAGACATTCCCGCCCAGTACAACATTTGGTCCTTTGAGCCGGATCATTCCACAGGTTCGCACCATGGGAATTTCCAAGCTTTTTCCAGATAAGTATAAGTTTGAATACTGACTTAAATTTGAGTGTCTCGCGTTTGTTTTTTAATCCATAAAATCAAAACGAAACGCAATGTTGAACGTCCGCAGCAACAAGTTACAGCTGGGCCGAGTTACAGCTATACATACATACATTTGTTAGTAGAGTCAGTTAGGCTAGCAATGTTGAATTTGAATTTAACCGAAACTGTAACAACGGAAATCCAATTTTTTTTATTAAAACACCAATGTTAACAATGTGTCAATAACGTGTGTAGTCTTTACTCATCACGCTTGGTCGTCCTACATTTTACATGAGAGCTCGGCTGCCTTCGGCTCTGCTGAGACACTTCGTAACGACGCTCAGCCTCTGCTTGGACAGCTTGCCAGAAATTGTTGTGAACAATGCGGGTATATGAAGTGGGGTATCTATATGTTATTTGGTCAGTGGTCGAACGTAGGCGTAAACTTATGTAGAATTACTCAGTTCTTTAAGAGGTCTCTGTCTCCGACTTGAATGTCGACCTCTCTTGCCCTTCTGGTACTTTTTGCTGCCTCTTTTCCTTTGGGTTTCTTCCAAAGGCCCTGTCTTTTTCTTTTGAGTCCACCGTTTCACCAATCCTGTATGCTAGTATTTTTGTCTCTAATAACCCTTTTGAACATCAAATCCGTGTGTGGTGCCCCCGAAGTGATATGTGGGGTGACGTTGTACATCAATACGAATATCTGAATCTCTTGTTTGTAGTTCACTTTGTTAGCATGTGCAATTTTCAACCGTTTTACTAGAGATTTATTCAAATTTTCGACTTCTCTATTGGCCTGGGGCCAGTGCGGTGGTGTTGACAGAAGTTGGATGCCTTTGTTCGCACAAAAATCTTTAAACTCAACGCTTATGAACTGTCTTCCATTATCAGCCGTTTAAGTTTCCGGGAAACCTAGTCTTGCAAAATTTCTTCCATTTGTTCGATAATGGCTTTAGACGAGATCGATTTGATTACCTTAAATTCCATATACCTTGAGTAATAATCAATCACCGTAATAATCAATCACCACAAGTATATTATCGCCATTTGGCAAGGGGCCCAAAAGGTCTGTCGCAACACATTTTCATGGGCACGTTGGAAACGGACGTTTTTTCATCGGGATCAAACATAAGGCCAGCTAAATAATAGTAGAATTTCTCCATGCTCCACACTAATGCAAGACTCTCCTTTTCACTCTGTAAGTACCGTTCGCAAGTAAAAGTTTGTCACCGGTGGAAAAAAGGTTTCCACCGGTGACAAACTTTTACTTGCGAACGATATTATACGAGGGACTTTCGCCTAGTCAATCTGTACTAGCTAGGCCCCTAATGCTACCGGACTTGCGTCTGCAATCAGGCCTGTTTTATCAAATAGATTTAAATATGACAACATTGGCACTTTGGCAATTTTAGACTTCAGTCTAAAGAGTATGCCTCTAAGAGTATGCCTCTTCTTGCTCGTCGCCCCAAACGAATACTTCGCGACTCCTTAGCAATTTCCTCAAAGGTTCAGTATTATCTGCAAGATCCGCTACGAACTTTCCAATGTATGTGACTAAACCCAGAAAACTGCGTGTTTCTTCTTTATTCTTCGGAGCTCTGAACCTTTTGATGACTTTAACTTTTTCCGGGTCGACTTAAATGCCCTTGTCCGACAAGATGTGGCCCACAAATTTTAATCTCTTAGTTCTCACTATGCAGTTCTCGTGATTTAGCTTGGTTCGAAATGTGCTCTTAACAGCCCTCAGCTATTTATCATGTTCCTCCAAATTATTTCCAAATATGATGACATTATCGATGTAATTTAATGCGTTTGGACAGGACGACAACAAACTTTTCCGTTAATCTTTGAAAAATCTCTGGAGCTGACAAACATTTAACGTTTCGTTTGGTGATTTCGCGACTACCCTCGTCCAACTCCAACTGGTGATCTTTAAGACCAGCCGTGAGAAGTATTTGACCCCCCTCAGATTGGTCAAGATTGTTTGCCTGTCGCATATCTAGACATACTCGAATGTTAACATTGTCCTTGAACGCAATAACGACCGGGGAGATCCAAAGGGCTCAACATAGGTTTAATGATATCCAGATTTAACGCCTCGTCTAGCTAATCAACAATTTTACTCTCCGACGCGGCTGGTACTCGTCTCATGGGTTGTTGTACCGGGATTACGGACTCGTCAACGGAGAGTTTAACTACGACATTGGGATATGGCACAGCCCTCTCAACTCTATTTACGTTCCAACTGTGTTGGAACATTGAGTTCAATGGCCGTGTCGTGTCCCAAGAGTATGTTTACCCTTTTCGTTTACGTAAAAGGTAGCAATCAGTTCTGGATTATTTGAAACAATGTGTCAATAACGCGTGTACCAGAGATCTGCAGCGGTGGACCGCAACTACTAGTGCACCGCAAAAATACTAAGTATTTTCATACACGAGTAAAAAAACACCGCATCAAAAATTTATGCGGTCTTTTTATACTCGTTCCTTCTTTCCACTCCTTCGTTTGCGGTGCCTGTGATATTTTACGCAATTTGAATGAGTCGAATCAAGCCGACACCGAACAGAGAGTGTGTGATGAAAAACAACCCCCGAAATTGTCTTGTGTTTTTAGTACTCAGTGGTCGCGTGAGTAGATCATTTTTTGCAATTGCGTTTTGTGATTTGTTTCGCATGTGCGTAAGTGTATGAGTGATCTGTTGATGTGATGGTTGCGTGAATGTTGAAATAAATAGGCATATTATATCAAATTAAAAATGTTTAGTTAATTTTTTAAATTTTTATAGTATTTTAGTTTCATTGTGACATAAATATATACACATGACATAGAAATTATCAATAAATTTTAATCGTCACTTTTTAAATCAATAATTACTCGGTCAATATTTACATTGCTCTTTCAATACCAATCACAGAGACACTATGTCAATCCGCTCGTCAGTATTGAAACACCGCACAAAAGAGATGAAGCGATTACCCTAACGGGCTTTGATTCGGTCAAATTTTGAGTCTCAATTTTTTATGATGTGCGCAGGTACCGCATCTTTTTTTGATATTGTGTCAGCATATTCGTTTCTTATGCGGTATTCAAACACCGCAACCGCTTACTATGCGGTGTCTACACCACCGCCACCGCAAAAAGTGTGAGTACACTACTAGTGCCGAAAACAGGCACCGCTGCACATCTCTGGTGTGTACTTGGGTACCACTCTTTACTCATCTCTCTTTGTCAGCGTACATTAATCAACTGAACTGTCTCTCACTGCATACACCCCAACGCGTCGTGAGAGAGCCTCTCGCTCTCGATCTCGTCTCCGCTCTCCGCTGAACGTACAGTTCTTCACAGAAACTATGTTTAGGACTCGATGTTAGAAGTAAGTAAGTATTAAAGTAAGTACCGAATTAGTACTACTAAAATGGTATCAAAAAATTAGAAAGGTCATTATAATCGTTGTATCGCTCTTGAAGGGAACTTTGTTGAATAATAAAAACGAATTTTGACAAAATAATGTGTTTTTCTTTATTAGACCGGGGACTTATCAGCCAACCTGTTATGATGTCATTCTGTTAAATTGATTCATCATCATTTGAGTACAGCTCAATTGAGGTCAACTCATACTTGAGAGTCCAGCTCATTTGATGTTCAGCAGAATGGCGGGATGCGCGAGCATGATGAAATAATTCTGCAGAATAATGAAATAGATGCTGAATTGTGAAATAGATCTGCAGGATTGTGATATATACAAGCAGAGGGGGGTAATGCAGAACAGTAATGACGATAGGCAGTCAGTCAGCTTCGAGAGCTTTAAGAGTGAACATCGCATAGGCTACTTTCTGTGCAAGAGCAATTTAACATGAACAGTCAAGATTTTCCAAGATCTCATTCTGTTGAATTTCACGCTGCTACACATATAAATAAGAATACGTTTCAATACGTGTGTATGTGTAGTTGCTGACCATCCGTTATAAGCTTGTTTTTTA
This sequence comes from Drosophila quadrilineata, assembly GCA_018150725.1. NCBI lineage: Eukaryota > Metazoa > Arthropoda > Insecta > Diptera > Drosophilidae > Drosophila > Drosophila quadrilineata. The sequence continues at coordinate 1,769,889 of JAECWN010000450.1, forward strand.
TTTCGCTGTTGAGTCACACTCACTTAGGCACTTATATACAACAAATAAGGCAAATCATTTGTTGGTGTTTGTTTGGTTACGTTTCATAATCTAACTGTGTTCGGAAGTGTGTGGTATTCTACGCCTATGGATATCTAAATAGTGCCCCCTGTCTACCGAACATTTGTGACACACTGCTCTTCGATCGTGTTAGCACCAGATGCCCACTGGTGATAAATCCTCACGCCGATGGACGCTGTCAGTTGCAACACCACATAGTGTCAGGCGATCCTCCATATCGGCCATTCCAGCAGACCTTTAATTTGGTGCACCAAGTTCGTCGTCCTCTCGTTTTAACGACGAGACCCATCCACCTACTGCGCCCTCAAAACACTCTATATCTGTCATGGCCCTTTCTGACTTTAAATCAATTGCAAGCAAACTGCTCCAATTTGAAATCCTCCAAGTCCGCCGTGACCATATTAACTCCGTGTTACATAAAATTGAGTCTGAGTACCAGCGTTGCTCTCGGGTTCTTAATCCAAATGAGCGATGATATTTGGCCAATGAGCGATGATATTTGAGTTGACATACGACCACTGCTACAGATTATTTGAGCAGTGTGTTGCCATGCTAAGCCAGCAATACGATTCTTTTCAATTTATCTCCAGTCTAAGGTTATTTGACTGGAATTGTATTCTAGTTTTCATTTGCTCCTCAAAGTTTCCCAAGGCGACCCTTGCCCTTCTGGAGCAAAGTTTAACCAACAAATATGACATCTCTGTCTGGAAAGAGATGGACAAATTCCGCCGTGATCGATGACTTACTTTTCAAGCCATTGTGAGTGTCATGTCTCCCGTCTCGAACAGACAGCCCCTAACAGCCAGTCATTCCAAGGCCACTCCAAAAAGTTCAGGGCCGAATCGGATTCAGTACTACAGATCCAGCATCAGGGTTACTGGTTTAAAATGTGTTCCAAGTTCCTGCAGATGTCGGTTCAACAAAGGTCAACAAATATAACTCGAAGGGGGTTAGGCACTAATTGTGTTGCCCGCAGTCACCAAGATTTCGGATCACTTTCCGTCAAACATACAGACCACTTCAAAAACTGTGCAAAGCTTTTTTGCCACCAACTTGCGAGGAGCCCTTCTGGGCACTGCCATTGTCCTCATATGTCAAGCGTTGCTCGACTTTAGTTCCGAAGCGCATTTTATTTCCGAGCGTCTCAGCAACTTAATCCAGTTGCCTTTCCAGCCAGTCTGGCTCAAGTGTGCGGCTGAAGTCAGAGGACTGAGGCCTAATCGCACAAAGTTTGTGGCTTCCAGATTGGGTCCCCAATTATGCCCAAAGTACTCATTGATGCAATAGCCTATGTGCTCCCTCATCTCGATGGAGACCTTCCGAGACCGATAATACCACACGAGGTTTTCCATGATCTCCCACAGCTGAAGTTGGCAGACCCATCCTTCTTCCACTGCTCAGAGAATGATCTCCTGAAAGTATCGGATATCGTTCCTTCCATCCTATTGGGAGGATTCAAACCGAATCTCTGCGAAAGTCAGATCGGCCACGAGTCTATTTTCGGATGGGTTCTCACGGGTCCGATCACACGTTCCACGGCAACGTCGATCGCATCGCTCTCCGCTTGCATCACTCTAATCAATGCGAGTGCGGGACAGCAATGGCCCATCAAAATTGGACCCCCATCCTAGGGACACCTCTCATGCCGTACTCTCCAGGGATATCGCAGGTGTCAAAGAAAATCATCACACCCTACTTCGAGCTGGTAGAGTCTCAACTGCGGCCGCCTCGGCCTCGTAATCCGCCACGATGCCGGTCGCCCTGCCAGAGGAAGACTGCTGCGAAGCTTACGGCTTCCCCTGTGCCCGAAAGCAGCAGGACCAAGACGAGGGCAACTACACCCAACATCGGTCACCTCCAATCCAGGAGTGCTGTTGTTTGCGTTGTAAGGGGACCAGGAAGTTTTGCGTCAGATGGCAACCCCAGTCAGCTGATAGCCTGCTCCTCACATCTGCTCCACTATATCGATGTATGCGATAGTAAAGGTATTGACTATCTAACATATATACATATATACACTCATGCATATCAGCGGGACTTCTCGAACAGAGCGCCAAATTAAATTATTAAATATCTACATTTTGAGCAAGTTACATCGTCTTCCATGTACGCTTCTTAAAGGAGTGTGCCTGCATATTTTCAATTATTTCTATCAGGTTGCGATTATGCAGTTGTAAAGCCAATAAATTTGGATCAATAAGCAAAGTTGATCCCACTTCTGATGTCAGAGATCTGTTGAAAAATGTTAGCGACATCGTGTCGCCACTCATAAATGTATTCGAGTGTACCATGATCAGACGCGTGTACCATTATCAAACACAATGGTCAAACTAACCATTCTAATCACACATATATCTGCCTCACATAGTCAGCAAATTATAAATATATAAATATTTATAGTGACTGTCTGTCTAGAATACAAACATGGATCATTGACTGTAACACTTTACAAAATATATCTTAATTTATATTTTCGTAAATTAATATACATATAATTAAATTAGCTATATTTTAAGCGCAGTTTATAGTAATAGTGTTTGGTTATATTTCGTCTAATATGTAATTATAAATGTCGGTTAATTTTATTTGTTTTATGGCTTTAAGATTAAAATTTTACCGTGACTATTGCTTTTAGTAAGTGTGCTAAAAGCCAATAATTTTTATTCTATATTATGCCTATATCGACGTAATCTTGCACTATTTTCAGCTTTTGGATGACCTGGTGGAGGAGATATATTTTTTCGACTTGTTGACGCCTTTGAGGTTTGGTTCCATGTTGTAATTGCACTCATTGATGAGGAAGAAGGTGGTGCTCTACTCAATGTTCCATCATATTTTCCACATCCATCATATAATTCTTTGTTAGGAGGAGCAATATCTTCAAATTTCTCCTTAAATTGCGCATCAATATTAGCTAGCATTGATGGTGGTAAAACGCGAGTTCTAAATTGTATTATGTAATTGTAAATATGATATATTTATACAAATACCAAAAGGATCGACATTCAATTCTTACATGCTGGTGTTTCTTGATCGAGGTCGTTGAAATCTTAAATTTAATTGCGTCGGATCAGAGACGTATTTTCCTTCTGTAGACTGACGCCGTCGACGGAGTCCTAAAAAATAAGTCAATTTTATTATAAAAAAATTATAAATTTTTTTAAAATATATTATATATGTACTATATTTTGCGTCTAAGTTGAAAATTTTACATTTAAAGTAATTTACACAACATCTTTAAGTAGGAAAGCCACAAGATGCCGCAGAAGATGCCTTATATCACAGACCAAATAACATATAGATTCCCGCTCGTGTAGGACATTGAGTCTTTGCTGGGATCTCTCGCAAGAAATTTTTGTGCCGCAAAACGTATGTGAAATGGGGTATCTATGTGTTATTTCGTCAGTGCTTACATACTGGTCCTAAGAACAGATATAGTATATAGAGTTAAGACGATGGAAATGTGAATAAAAGGAGAGGGCACCTCAAGCTCAACTCATCAGTTAAACTTATTTTTGAGTTTCTCATTAACAAGTATTTAAAAAATAAAATTAAAACTTTTGATATCTGATCTGTGAAATGAATAGTACCTGGAGTTAAATCCGTTGTAGTGGGACAATTGTATACTCCTGAGAGGAAGCGGTTCGTGGGATTTGATTTTTCAGCAGTATCCAATATAGCTGTTGATATTTCGTGATGTGGATTCTGAACATCTTGTGTACAAGCAGGGTGACATGTAGATTTGGGCGTCGTAACAACACCAGCCCACGATGCACACTTTGCCTGCCGCGAGATTGATGTTAGTATAGGGATTTTACTTGGTGCAGACATTGAAATTTCGCATCCAGTAGGCTTTAAAAGGCTTAAGTCGTCCTTACAATCACAATCCCGGCAAGTATGTTCTTTTTGCTTATGGGTCTCGCCGTGGAAATCGATTTTTATATCCTCAATGGTATTAAAGGGGTGTAGGTAAATTTCATCTGGAGAACTAGAAATATTTTTCTTGCTCATACTTAAATTAGCATCTTCAGTAACTTCATTATTTATATGCAAGGAGTGAATATTATGCAATTCAGTGTCATTAATGATATCACGGTTCAATGGCGTTGCTTTGCTTTGGCATGAAGTTAGCTTATTGACAAATAATGAGCCATCGTTTTTATTGCTAAAAGAAGTGTTCATATTTTTGATCGAAGGTTTTAAGGCATCATGAGAAAAGGAATCATCGATATAAGAAGTTTCTGGTTTAAATTAAGAAAGTTGATGTAATAAATTGATAAAGTAAATATTTATATAAGTTTAAAGACAATGGTTTACCTTTGGGAATTACACGAATTTCAAGGCGACCACTTATATAACCGTCATCACGATAAGCGTCATTTTCCACTAAATCAAGGACTCTAGTTGGTGTGGAAATTGAAGTTTTCGTTTTAAGGCTAATATTTTTTTTACAAAACATTGTATTCATTAACCACGGCTGTTCACTTTCCATTTTATCATTATATTGATTTGTAGATTGCTTCTTAATCATAACGGCTTTATTGGTTGACTCGTCAAAGTTATCTAATAGGCATATATTTGGCAGACTCCTGCTATGTTTGCATATTGATGAATTCTTAATTAGCCTGTTTTCCTTGGTTTCAGTTGAAACTAATAATTTTGCCTCAGTAATTTTTGATGTTTTTTCTTGATGGTTCAGTCGTGCAATATCGGAATTCGATTCGCGAACACAAACATTTCTGGCTATATCCACTCGATAAACCTATGTTAAGAAGCTAATATTTGTAATAATTTTTAACTTACAGATGGAGATATGATCAGTGAATAATATTAACAGTAAAATTATCAAAATGTTTCTTTGCTCGCATTTTTTTATGCATAGAATCAAGAGTAATTATTAGCGTGGAGTTATGGTTTTCTTCAAGACGAAACACGTCAGTCTGCTGAAACATATTTAGATTCTGAAATCCATTAGATAAATCCAATTGTACCATTCGTTTCAGATTCCAAAAAGCCTTGATTTTTTTTATTTTTTTGTAACGCAAAGAATCCAAAGAATCAAGCAATTGTTAGATTAAGCTGTTTATAGCCAATTTAGTGTAAATGGATCAACAAATTTTTTTGAAACTTCAGACTTAAACTTAATTAGTCAACCAGGTATTAGGTAACTAATCAACAAATTATATTCATTGCAGGAAAAAAATCTTAATTCTGCTAAACTCTGCAAATACTTGTGTAAGCGGACAATTGCTAGAATGGGGCGAAAACAATTGATTTCTCTACTGATTTAATTCTCATTTTTTATGCACAAAGCATAATCATTGCTTACCTCTGGAATGTGATATAAATCAAGAGAAAAAACGAATAAATTGTCCAATTCGGCTATATATTTAACAAAAAAATTTTTAGTTTAGATTTACTTACTGTGTCATCGAAAGCGGCTTGTTGAACAGCAGGAGGCTCTAAGCCCTTACGCAATATATTACCAATTGCAGGCTCTGACCAACAGTGCGGAATACATAATTGCAATCTTTCATATTTCTCAATGCCAGCAATATTAAGTGTATATCTGATAATTTTAAATTGGAAAATAGTTTACAGGTTTTACGTCAATATTATGGCCAAGTCACATAATATATCAGATGTCATGCAAAATAAGAGATTCTTTATACCATGTGTCCCTTGAAAAAGGTTAAATACTAAATGCTACCACTGAATAAACGCACAGGAAGCTTGAATTTGTGTATTGGCTGTCCCGACGGCATAACATCAACATCTATGACAGAATTGCTTTAAAGATGGCGCTATGTGATCTTTCGTGCTCTCTCGCTTATTAAATTTTGTTGTATTCGCTCCTAAAAGACGCACATTCATGCGCAATTCATGCTCTCTACTGCAGTCTAAGTAAGAATGAATGAAACAAAGACGGCGGCCTCTGCTCGGACGCTTCGCAACGAAGCTCAGCCTCTGCTGGGACCGCTCGCGTCCGACGCTGAGCCTCTGCTGGGACCTCTCGCAAGAAATTTATATGCCGATAAAGTGTATATGAAATGGGGTATCTATATGTTATTTGGTCAGTGATATTACACTAAATAACAAATTATGTTTATAGTTAGTGGGTTGAACTGCTTTCATAGTCTAGTATTTAATATTCTATCTCCATACACGGGTGGTATATAGGTAGCCTAAAAAAATTAAAAACGTCGTTTCACAGTGGATCCGTCCGTAGGCCAAAATTCAAAATATTTGCCAACCAAAATTTGCACTTTTGCAAAACTATTTATTTATAAATTAATTTTTAAACTTTGTTTATTTTTCCCTTTAAATGATATATTTTTATGTTTATATATTTTTAATTTGTAGTACACAGAAAATGTAATTAACGCAGAAAATTTATTCTATATCAACCTGGATGGCTTATTCTAAAGGAATCAAAAAATATCCTTTATTCCCCTGTTATCTAAGAGTACTAAATTTAAAAAAAGAGATACCCTGATGGTTTTTATATAGGCGAATCTCATGAGGACGTTGAATTACAGGGCTTAGTAGACAATTCGTCATCTACTATGTATAATAGAGCTTCGGACCAACATAATTGGTACTATTCTTAAAAATATAATTAAGAATCTAACTTTAATTGGAAAAATGGGGATTTTCGTTCGTTGTTTTTAAATTTAGTTTTTTGATAACATGTATGAACATGAAATACAATAATATCAAATTTTGGTCAATTACATATTTTATTTTCCTATGGGAGCTATTAGATATAGTAGTTCGATTTGTCCCATTTTTTAATATCTTTAGAAAAGTTTTCTAAATTTTTGATACAAATACATATACTAATTGATATTGTTGATATAGTTAAGTCCCGAGGAAATTACTTTTCAGAGCACTTCTTGTATCCCAGTTTTTCTCAAAAAAAAAAAAATAATAATAATAATGATGCAAAATATGTTTATCAATATTTTGTTTAACATAAATGAATGAAATTTGAGGAAGGTAGAAAGTGGCGTATAAAAAAATACAGCATTAATTAAACTATTATACAAAAGTATACATTAGAAAATAATAAATAAGAATTGTTTTATTAATACAAAACCAGAATATATACATACACTTAATGGGGAAGAAATTGAATTAATCTTCCTGTTATTTTAAGTATGTTGAAAGCGATAGAGATTAAAAATCAATGAAAAACAGATGTTTAATAATTTAATAATATTTAATAATTTAGAAACTAATCTATTGCCCAAAATCAATATTGGCATCAATTGCAGAGCTAATCAAATGCAACAAATTTCAAATTTCGTGAAGTATAAAAAAATTGGCGAGTGTCGCCTCGAGATCACAGTATTCCTCTAATTCCAGTAGAATAATTGTACGGGGGTCTTTGAAAGACTTGATTTGGCGAGAATTACTCATAATGCAGAAACTCGGACGGACGGACAGAGAAAAGAAAAATATTAGAATTAGAATAGATTACACCAAAAACATTAACACAGCTGGTCGATAAATTGACTACGCGATGTTGTTGCATCGATTTGAGCCCGTGCTACCTTTGATCACTGAGCCCTTTATTAATTATTGACAGTAATCCCACGAAAAAAAATAATTATCGCTCATCACTTATCACTTCGCTTCAGAGGGCGCTCTTGCATGGCCCCAAAACAGCAAAATTAGCAATTCATAATATTAATTTAATAATTAACATATTTATTGTTTATTGTAAATTAAAAAAAAATCAAACTAAAATTAAATAATCATAAAACATTAATTAGTCTATAAAATAACATAATACTGTGCATTTCAAGAAAACTTAAATCGGATATAAAAAAAATGATTTGACAAACAAAAAAGAGGGGAACGAACAGACAAGTTTGAGTGATTTTGGTCTGCTTGCGCTGTTAATTTGTTCGTTTATTTTCTTCACCTTCGATATCTGGTGTCAGTGCTCCTATTTGATGTTACACAAACAATAAGTTAAATAAGAATTTATTTTTTTTATGCATATCCCTGCATAATTGACTTCATTTTATAGTTCGGCGATCTTCTTGAACTATTATTTGTTTCTCCTTTTCTTTTCTCGGCGTCGTTACGAGGCGTCCCAGCAGAGGGTGAGCGTCGTTGGGAAGTGTCTCAGCAGACCCGAAGGCTGCCGAATGTTTTCGCTTAGCAGCAATCATTCTTATTCGGTCTGCTGCTGAGAGAGCATGAATTGCGCAAGAATGTACGCCTTTTAGAAGCGGAGACAACAACAACTAATGAGCGAGAAAACATGATAGGGATCGCATATCACCATGCTACTCCGACTCTTGTCATTGATGTTGTGAGCAACCCACCCCTGTTTCGTTTGCTTGCGACTGTCATTGATGATGTCCCTTGATCTTTGTTTTGAGCTCGTGTGTGTATGCGTAGTTCACTGTCCAGACAGGCAATAGACAAATACATGCATAGCTACTTGATCGTATACAAATATATGTATACGCATGTATGCGTGATTTTCGTTTGGAAGTTTTTTTTAAGTCTGAAATTTTATTTCTGGCTTTCCAGAGACTTTTTCTTAAAGCGAGTGCAGCTTGAAAAGTTCTTCATTCGCAACAATAATTTCAAATGTCATTCGTATTGAATTACATTTTTATAGATGTATTATTACTATTGGATGGGTGATAGTTTTATAAATTTATTTAAATTACAGAAAATGTCCACCAATAATAATTATTCAATGTTAATTTCCTGAAATCAGCTTCTTAGGAATTATTATAGTTTTTCTTGATTTTTCAAATTTTCAAAAATGTATAGCTTCCTATGCATATATTGACTAAATTTTGGTTGGTCATATATCTCTCTATTCAGTCTGATATTTCCGGTACCTCCTATCTAACAGTAATTCAATCTATATCGAGCATGCTTTTCGATAGTCTTGTCGGTGACTTTAACTTGCCCGATGTTATTTGGTCGGATAACAATGGGTTAATGTCTTTCAACAAGTTTCTATCGAATCTTCTTGAACTTAATCTATCTCAGGTCAACTAAATTCGAATTAGTGGAAGGCAAAAACTTAATCTTGTCTCTGTATCAGATCAGCTATGCGATACTGTTGTAAAAATTGATCATTTAGTTTTATCTGAAGATGCTTTCCATCCCACTCTAGAACTCCCTGTTTTGCTGTCACCATCCAGGCAGTAAAACAAAACTTTTCCATCTACTAAATACTACTGTTTTCATAAAATTTTCATAAAAATGTACTTTACTATCGCTTTAGATATTGCGATAGATATTTTTATAAAGTTGCAAACTCTAATTATGAAATGTGCGTTATTTAAATGCTGAACTTCTTCATATTCTTCTACCTCAGTTTTAAATGATAAAACTGTCAGCACTGATAAAATTTTTTCCTAAGTTTAATGCCTTAAAGTATTTATCATTCTTCTCTTATTTCAGTTCTGAGTTTAGTCAAATTAACATTAAACATTTTATTCGACAAATCGTTCTCTCATAATGCATTAGCTGTAACTTATTGAATTTCATTATATTCTTATTAAAAGGGTTACCTATTATATTTAAAGCAGATCTGACTTATGTCACTGACCAAATAACACATTAATCCGACGTTTCATGCAAGCTTTTTTGACGCAGAAAATTTTTTGCTAGAGGTTCCAGCAGAGAGTGAGCGACTTTTGCAAGCGGACCCAGCAGAGGCCGAAGCGAGCCGGTCGCTTTACATTATTCTTACTTGGACTGCTGTCGAGAGAGCACTAATTGCCATCAATCGATTTCTCTATTTATAAAAATATATATTCTTTATTATGTGATCGGGAACGAATTGTTTTTTCAATAATACAATTTTTTTTTTCTGCCGGAATCGTTCAATGCCATTTTAACATAACCGGATTTTTAAAAGTTAGGGAGGGAAACATGGTACTTATGGAATATGGACCTTGTTTATAATTATTTTCAAGCCTAAGTATACACCCATATAACAGACGGAGATGGTGTTTTCGATGCTGAAACCATTGAAAGATCGGCCAATGTCCGTGACAAGCCTCAGAGAATAGTTCGCTCAAGCCGACTTACTGCATTTTATGGATATGGTCCTTGGCCCAGCTCTGCATTGCACGCAAACTGTTTGGACAGACGGACAGCATTCAATCGATTCCTCAGTAAGAATATATGTACTATTTGAGATCGAAACGTTATCTTCTTTTTGTTGCACACATTCACATAATTTATAGTTTTTTTTATTTCTTTTTCAAAGAGCAAAGGGTATTGTCATCGTATTTCTGCGATGTGTTTTCCAAGGCTCTTGTAAAGCAGTAGCCCAAATGTTAAATTATCGATTGAATTTTATTTCGTCAATACACTTTCATTTAATCACATTTTGAGCACAAGCAGAACAGATTTAGGATCATTCGTTTACTCAAACATAAACTAGGATACTCGTAAAGTTTCTAGAAGAAAATTCGACTGTCAATTATTGACTGATCAGTAAAACATTTGACGCTAAAGATTGGACAAAATAATTAAATATTCAAATATGAATCTTATTAATAAATCTTTCGTCGCCATATTCTTCTTGAGAATTACTATATAGACGCGTTTGAGTGAGTTCACATTAATGTTATACACCATCTGATTTATCTACACTCGTTCTGTGACGATTGTATCGACCGTCAGTAACTCTCTATAGCAAAAGTTTGTTAATTTATTTATTTATTTATTTATTTATTTATTTAATGTCAACTATAAACAGTCGACAGACAATTAAAACGTAACATTAAAATTAAATTTAAAAATAATCACATTTAATATATATATATATATATATATATATATATATATATATATATATATATATAATAACAAGTTCTAGGTTGATGTTGAGTAAAAAAATATATTTTATTTTTTTATTCACTTAGAACTATGTATGTGAAGAGATGTCTAATCGGTTGTAAGTACGAAACATAACTCAAATAAGTGCTGTGCGGGAGACGCTTAGCAAACCTTGGTTTAGAGCTTTTTATCTGCTAAGAGTTTCTGAAGTTGGAGCTTTATGCTCTCTTTATGATTATCACTCTCTTAGTTTTAAAGAGAGTTCTTGAGCTAGGGTTTGAGCTGCGTCAGCGAAAAGGGTGGGAACGTTTTCGACGGATGTTTACAAATTGATCGACGAAGACGTTCTTTGTTATGGGAATTGTCTGTGTTTACAATTTATGTCTGTGTTTAAGTTATTTGGAATTTGATTCTGTGACATTGATTTGACTTTACTGTCAAATGTCGATATTAATTATTATTGTGGGTGTATGAATATGTCACTTCCCCATCCTTAAAAAATTAGCCAGTCCTCAGGCGGGAAATTTGGGGTATAATACAGGTTGAGTGTTTAGTTCGACTGGTGCCTGACTATTATTTGAATTAGTACATGTAGTCACAATTTTGTTTTTATAACTTAATACTATTCTTTTTGGTATATTCTTATATTTGTAACAAAAGTATAAAATAAAGATTATTACAATGATTATAATAATTGACAATATAATGATTGAAAAAGTTTTATAATATTCAGTTTGTTTCCTTATTATTTCTTTTGCTTCTAAATAAGATATTGGTTCAATTTTAGTTATATTATTATTAACATAAATTGCTTCAGTGTAATCTAACAAATAGTTTGATAAAATTATTTCGTTTAATTGAATTGAACAATTATTTATTCTTATCATATTGTTTCCTTCAATAACAATTTCTCTTTTTATACAATTTTGATTTAATGTTGTTCTTGGTAGGTTCCAAGTTATTATAATGTTTGGTTCAATATAATTAATTTCATAATTCTTATAAGTTTTTGTGTAAGTACATTCTGCTGATATTTGATTTAATATTGCTGTTATACATTTATTGATATTTTGTTTCTACAGTGAATGTTTTATTCTCGTGTAAATAATATTTATTATTTATATTCTCGGTTAAAATATAATTATTTTCATTGGGATAAGGTACAATTTGAAATATTGGAGTGATTAATATTTCTCTTGGAATGTGTGATATAATTAAGATTTCATTTGATATTGGGTTTAACCAAGTGGATGTTTTTATATTTAAAAGAGTTTCTGAATTAATATTATTTAAATATTCATGTTTTAGTAACTTTGGGTTAAATATTCCTAACCTCGTTCATTGCATTCCTAATTCAATATCTTCTATATATTCTGTAAATTGTTGTATATTGAACGTGATTATTGCTATTCTTTGTGATTTATCTTGTAGGTAATGCATCTGATTGACAGCGTCTATTGCGTGATTAACTGATTCTATAATCAGATTTATCTCATTTGTTTGAACGCTGTTTTCTGCTAAATTGTTGATTTTATTTTCTAAATCTATTCTATCTTCTTCATCTAATGTTGCAAACAAATATTTATTTACTGTTCCGACAAAATTTATTAAACCTCTTTTATTACGTTTTATAATTTTAATTCCGTTCATTCTTCTATTTAATTTATCCATTAGATATTTTATTTATGGAATTGTGTCATACTCTTTGGCTTGATTCATTAAATTTTCGAATGTCATCTCAGTCTTAGTTATGTTTATAGATAGATAATGGTACTCGTAAGATAGTGGAATATTGGTTGATCCTGTTTTGAATAAAATATAACCATTTTTGGCTTGTACTGGAATTACCTCAAGTTTCTGTGTTTTAACACCTTGTCCAAAGGTCAAAATCATCATAATCATAACGATAACAAGATATTTAATTATCATTTGGTTCGGTGCTGGAATTATTATATTTGCTGTCATTAATTTTCTTTTTCCTTTTAAATTTAGATTTGTAGTGTGTTATCTTTCTACCTCTGTTTGTTTCTTCAAAATGTTTTTCATCAAATTTTTCAATGTTGCCTGTCTTTTTAAAAGGATTTGTAATTTTTGAACGAACTAGGGGTGACTCTTTATACTTTGTGTCTATCTCATATTCTATTCTTTCTTCATTAAGTTTATTTATTTGATTTACTTTGTTAATTTGTGTCTCATATTGGGGACATCCTGCATAAATAAAAATATCTGCTGGTGTTCTACCTGTTGTGTTATGTTTAGTTTTATGATTATAAATATAAAGAATTGTTTCGAATTTCGTTAATTTTTTTTTTTTCATTTACAGTTTTATGAAATCTTTCAATGTCTGATATTCCGTTTTTACTAGTTGTAATCTCAAAATTTACTTGTTCGGATTGTAACCAGATTTGAAGTGCTGCGCACATGAATGCGGAATCTTTGTCTGCTTTTATAAGAATTGGTTTACCCATGTCATTAAAAACTTTTAAAATAGTTTTTTTAGCTTCTAACCAGTCTCTGCTTTTTACTTCAATTAATGTTGCATACTTCGAATATATGTCTATACATGACAAAAATATTTTATTTTCAATTAAATAAAAGTCCATAACATATTTTTCTATGGGATTGTAAACTTCTGGGGTGGTTTAAAACACTAATTTTGTTTTTCTATGCTCTGTCTTGGCAATATTACATATTTCACATTCGTTTATAATGTTTTGGATTAGATTTTGATAATCGGGGTAATAATATTTTTCTTTAAAAAGATTAGTTAGCTTTTCTATTCCTGTATGTAATAGAGATCTATGGGTTTTTAAAATGAATTCTTTAAATTCGGCATATGTTTGTAAGTTTGTTAGAATTTTAGTTGATCGCATAACCTTTGTCGAATTATTCGGAACTATTATTTCCACATAAGCATTTTGAAATGTTATGAAGTCTACATCATTGTCAAAATAAACTACACTATTTCTTGAACATAAATATTCTTTTATTATCTCTTTTCCTTTTGTTATATTCATATCTTTATATTTAATTTCTGTTATAGTTTTGTGAAAATAATTGGTTGTTTTAGTGTTATTTTCATCACTTCTCCTGAATATAAATTGTCTTTTAAAGTAATTTATTGGTCTCTCTGTAATGGTTATGTGATATTGACTGTCTTCTGGTGCACTATGAACTGTAGCTATTACACTTTCTACTGACTCTCCCAAATAATTTTCTTCTAGTTTTACTCGAGATAATGCGTCTGCTACATAGTTTTCTTTGCCAGGGACATATTTTATAACAGTCATATTCACTTAACTTTATTTTCCACCTTTGGAGTTTCATATTGGGTTCCTTTACATTACTTAACCAGACTAACGGTTTATGATCGTTTAATATTTCAAATTTCCTTCAAAATAAATAAGATCGAAAATATTTAGTTGCCCAAACTATTGCTAAAAGTTCCTTTTCTATTGCCGAGTATCGAATCTCATGTTCGTTTAAAGTTCTACTGGCGTAACATATTGGTTTTTGTTCTTTTGACAGAACAGCTCCTATAGCAATATTACTAGCATCGGTTGTTAATGAGAATCGTTTGTTAAAATTTGGATAAGTTAGGATTGGGTCAGATGTGATTAAAACTTTGAGTTTTTCAAATGCTTCTACATAATCGTTGCTTTTAATATTTATTATAGCACCTTTCTTTAATTTTAGTGTCATGGGCTTTACAACGTTTGCAAAGTTTGGTATAAACTTTCGGTAATAACCGCAAAGTCCTAGAAATGATTTTATTTCCTTAGTAGTCTTAGGGATTGGAAAATGTTCAATAGCTTTGACTTTCATTGGATTTGGTTTATTACCTTCGGTAGTTATAATGTGTCCTAGAAATTCTGTTTCTTTCTTTAGAAATTTACATTTGTCGAGTTGTAACTTTAAATTGGCTTCTCGTAGTTTTAAAAAAACTTTCTTCAACGATGACAAATGTTCTTCCAATGAAGTGGAGTATACAATGATGTCATCCATATAGACCAAACAATCCATGTAGATCAAATCTTCCAAGATATTGTTCATACACCGCTGAAAAGTAGCAGGTGCGTTTTTCAATCCAAACGGCATTCGAGTATATTCGTAATGACCATTCTTGGTTGAAAAAGCTGTTTTTGCTATTGAAGCGGGATCCATCTGTATTTGATGAAAACCCTTAGCAAGGTCTATAGTTGTTAAGTATTGAGATCTGCCTAATTTATCGAGAATATCATCCATTATTGGGATTGGGAATTTATCATCGATGGTTATTTCGTTGAGACTTCTGTAGTCGAAAATTTTTCTTTCCGGACGCATCACTTTTCTTTGGTACTATCCAAATAGGTGAGCAGAACGGTGAATTCGATTTCCTTATAATGCCCTGTTTAATCATATCTTTTATCTGAGTTTCGACTTCTTCATCGAATGCTTGAGGATATTTATAGGGTCTTTTCTGAATTATATCTTCATGTTTTGTATTGATAACATGTTTAATTGTACTTGTGAAAGTCAAATTTTCACCCTTCCTGTACTGTATATCATTGAATTCAAACAAAACTTTTGATAGTTTTAGTTTCTCTTCTTCGTTTAAATGTTCTAATCTGTATTCGTTATTTTCTTGTAAAGTATTACCAATGGCAAAATTAAATGAAGCATCCTCTGTAAGAGGTGGTTTAACATAACTAACTTCATTAAATACTGTATCTTCGTCTAATTTTTCGTTAACGTCATATCTCATTATAAAAGGGAAAACATTTAATGTTACAGTTTCGTTTTTGAAATCTATAATTGCATTGCAGGCTTCTAAGAAATCTCTTCCTAATAGCATATCGTATTTTTCAGAAAAATTATGAATATAAAAAGTTTGATGGTTCGGACAAAGTTTGTTAGGTTGCAAAGTTAATTTTTTTCTTTTAATTGTATTACTCCATTTATTGTAGTAACGTTATTTAAACATTGTTGTTTAGGAAAATTGAAAAAATTGCTTTTAATAATATTAATTGAGGAACCAGTTTCCTACCTGAAAATTTTCTGATGTATCCATTTTGGATTGGCCACTATTGCTTTCTCTTTGTCTTTTTACTGGCTGATTTGGTGGTTTATAATTATTATTCTGCTGATTATTCATGGGATTTTGTGCCCTACCTAATTTTTGTTTAAGTTCATCATAATTAGCTTTATTAACAGTTTGACTCTGTGAACTTTGTTGTTCTGTTTTCTGGTTCTGTGGAAAACTCTGATAATAATCATTTTTATTTCCTTTGTTATTATTAGAATTAGTATTTTGTTTAGAATTTGTTTGTCCTACTCGATCAGATAGATCGTAGAGTCCTTCTCTCTGTGCTACCTGTTTAAATTTTTGAACTGATGTTATGTCATGTCTAGCTAACATCATGAAAATTCTATCTGGCAATTTTCTTGTGATAACATCCTTAATTGTGTTATTCATGGCTGTTGTGTATAATATTGTGTTATTGTGGTTATTTTCTAATATTAACTTATTGTTAATTATGTATTGTTTTTGTTCTAACTCCTCTATAAACTTACGCATATTTCCTGAATAATGCGTGTTGTACAAACGACGAAGTAATTCCTCGTAGGGTGTTTGCGTTTTGTACTCGCTTATGAGGGCCTCCCTCAATTCCATCCAATTCGATGCTGCTGATAATTGGGACACTCTTTGGGCATCTCCGGTAATCTGCATCTCGATTCCACTGAACATCACACTATGTTGCCTCGCATTCTGAGTTGGATACAACGCCAACAGATGATCCACACGCCTAATGAATGCGCTGAGATCTTCTGAATTTCCTTTGAACTCGGGAACGCGTCTGATCTGGTGCAGAGCTTGACTCAAATGCTGCTCCGACAATTCCATAATTGGAGTGTTTGAAGAAGTCATAATAAAGTTTTTGATTTATTTATATCACTTCACGTTTAATTTACAAATTTCGTTAACTTATTAGCGGTCACACCTGTATCTGGTGGGCTAATATTTAATTACACGAAACGAATGAAGTTCTTTGCGACCACGTGCCAAAAGAGATTATCAATTGTACATTTACGGTGTACAACGATCAATGATTATTTAGAAATGTTCAATCTTAATATTCACTATTCTACTTTCTTCGCACGGATACACGAAATTTCTTTTGCGGATACACACATTAAAGAATTATTAATTGAACATAAGCGCTGAACAATTATTGATCACTTAGAAATTTTAGATCGTCTATGATCACAACTAATTCCTTTTGAGGTATCCTACCGGCTGCGCCAATAACAAGTTCTAGGTTGATGTTGAGTAAAAAAATATATTTTATTTTTTTATTCACTTAGAACTATGTATGTGAAGATATGTCTAATCGGTTGTAAGTACGTACGAAACATAACTCAAATAAGTGCTGTGCGGGAGACGCTTAGCAAACCTCGGTTTAGAGCTTTTTATCTGCTAAGAGTTTCTGAAGTTGGAGCTTTATGCTCTCTTTATGATTATCACTCTCTTAGTTTTAAAGAGAGTTCTTGAGCTAGGGTTTGAGCTGCGTCAGCGAAAAGGGTGGGAACGTTTTCGACGGATGTTTACAAATTGATCGACGAAGACGTTCTTTGTTATGGGAATTGTCTGTGTTTACAATTTATGTCTGTGTTTAAGTTATTTGGAATTTGATTCTGTGACATTGATTTGACTTTACTGTCAAATGTCGATATTAATTATTATTGTGGGTGTATGAATATGTCACTATATATATATTTATTTTTAAAAATAAAAAATTAGAATTACATTAAAAGAAATAAAAATAATGAATTAATAGTTCTGGGGTGAGTAGATGTAAATTGATTCAACATTAGTTGCTAGGATTGGGGAAACCCAGGAAAACCCAATCAAATCAATGACCAGAGATTATGTGATTAATGTGTGAGTAAATGTTCTAAGATTAAGGCTTTATTAGTAGAAACAGACGACTCTAATCTAATAACCCCGTAAAGTCTGTTAAACTCAGAACAAAGTACTCTAAAAGGTTCATGCATAAGGTAATTAGTAGGGCAAGTGCTAATGGTTAATAAGGAAAAGAAGCGTGTAGATCTGATAGGAATTGAAAAGTTTAATTTGTTAAGCAAGAAAGGCGAGTTAATATCACTATTGATAAGTTTAAGAATGAAAGTTACACCCATTATAGTGTGACGGCGAGAAAGAGAAGAAAGATTAATTAATAGTAATCTACTAGGATATGGCGGTAGGTTAAGCTGTGGTGACCAGTTTAAGTTTCTTAGTGCGAAAATTAGAAACTTCTTTTGCACCTACTCGATTTTGTCTGATACTGTGGCGACCAAAAACAGGACCCATATTCCATACTCGAGGATGGGACGTACCAGAGAGACGTAAAGCTGTTTAGTCGTATAAGGGTCATTGAATTCCTTAGACCAACGCTTAATGAAACCTAAGACCTTCATGGCTTTAATTACCATGAACTCAATGTGATCATTGAAGGAGAGTTTACGATCAAGTAAGATGCCTAGGTCATTGATTTGAGATATATTCTCAAGAAGATGGTCGTCTAATAAGTATTCAGCGTGCACAGGTTGTGTTCTGCAAAAAGTCATGGCTTTGCACTTTGAGCAATTGAGGGCAATAAGATTGGTTTTACACCATGAATTGAAAATTTTAAGATCAGCTTGCAACAAAGAAGCAGATATGATCCTTATAAGAGAAGCATAATTTAACGTCATCTGCATACATCAAAACAGCACTATTCTTAATAATAGACGGAAGGTCATTAATAAATAAATTGAAAAGCAATGGTCCGAGGTGGCTACCTTGGGGCACTCCTGAATAAACAAAGATCTGCTTAGAAAGGGCAGAATTGAACATAACTCTCTGAGTTCTATTTTTAAGATAATTGGAAATCCAGTCCATAAGAGTATGAGGAAAACCAAGAAGCGATAACTTGTGCATTAGGAGAGTATGGTTTACAGAATCAAATGCTTTACTGAAGTCAGTGTAGATAACGTCCGTTTGCATCGTACTATGAAACCCACTAATGACAATAGAGGAGAGTTCCAATAAGTTTGTGGTAGTAGATTTGGATCTCACAAAGCCATGCTGGGTTGGTGAGATGATTGAGCTACATAAGTGTTGGAGTTGAGAAGTAATGATTTTCTCGAATAACTTAGGAATAGCAGACAACTTAGAAATAGCTCTATAGTTAATGACATCAGATTTAGAGCCTTTTTTATGTAAGGGAATAACATAAGATTCTTTCCATATCTCAGGAAATAATCCGGTCGAAACGGATAAACAAAAAAGTTTAAGAATTGGCTTACAGAGCGAATTAGCACAGTATCTGAGAATACAGCCAGGCACCCCATTTGGCCCAGGAGAAAAAGATGGCTTAACCAAACACAGCTCACAACCTAACGAACTTTCCGTAATCTGCGGACCGAAAACAGAGTTAGATGGATAAATTCTATAAGGATAAGGAACTTAGAATTGTAAATTTTAGACGAATAAGTATCCTGGAAAAAATCTGCAAATAAGTCCTAAATATATTGTTCGTTTAGCTAGCTGTTTTCTCGTTTAGAGTTAAGGAAGAAGGATATGTAGCAGCTCGCCGTTTTAGATTTACGAAGTTGTAAAACTGTTTAGGGTCTTTTGCAAATTGTAATCTACAGCGACTTAAGTATGCACTATAGCAACGGTGGTTCATAGTGTCAAAGTCAGACTTAGCATTAACATACCTTGAAAAATCAGTAAGCCTACCAGATAATTTTAACATTTTGTAAAGTTTAGATTTCAATTTTTTAAGTCTACAAAGTTCCCTAGAGAACCAAGGAAGTTTTGTAGACTTAGAATGATACACCATAGGAAAATTCAATTCTTAAATAGAGTTAATAGCTCTATAAAAAATATTAATCGCACGTTCTAAATTTTTAGAAGAGTACAGTTCCGACCAATCGTAGTTATTAAATAAAATATTGAGATCACTAAAGATTATTTTACGAAAACAGTAGTGTTTAGTGGTTGGAAGTGTTTTATTTTGCTGCCCGGATGGTGACAGCACAATAGCGAGCTCTAAAGTGGGGTGGAACGCATCTTCAGGTGAAACTAAAGGATCAATTCTTACAACAGTATCGCATACCTGATCTGATACAAAGACAAGATCAAGTATTCGGTTCCTGCTATTTCGAATTGAGTTGACCTGAGATAGATTTAGTTCAAGAAGTCCCGACAGAAACTCGTTAGAAGTCATTAAGTCGTTGTTATCCGACCAAATAACATCGGGCAAGTTAAAGTCACCAACAACTACCGAACAGTCTTTATCCAAAAGCATGCTGGACAAAGATTAAATTACCATTAAGTGACCTAGCTCAGATAAATCAGACTGGGAAGGAAAATAGGAAATATAAATATAAATTTATATATAACAGGAAATATATAAGTTAATGTTATGAATTCGCACTTTCACACATACAATTTCTATATTAGTGGGGGAGTTATTAACTAATTGCGATATAAGATTAGATTTTATCGCAATAAGGACACCACCACCTTTTCTATCCAATCTATCACATCTATAAGTAACATAAAGAGGTGAAAGTATAGATGCATCAAGAATATCAGGTTTAAGCCAGGCCTCAGTAAATGCCAAAATGTTATGTTAAAAGGAAAAACTATCTACATAAAGGTTAGAAAGTTTTGACTTAAGGCCTCTAACATTCTGATAAGCAAACAGAATGGAAGAATTTATTAGTTTTTTGACGGAACATTAGTAGGAAGAGAAGAGGGTACTGATGACTTATGTCTCTTTTGCGGACTGTACTCCTTTACAACCATATCATCCAGCCAAAAAGCATTAGTACAAATAGTACTAAATTCACTTGCGGGGACAGATATTTTGAAGGAGGAAATTTCTCTACGATGCTTAAATTTTTATTTCTCAACGGTCATGTTGGAAGAATTATTATTAAGTTTATTTAAAATATTCGCCTTAACATCTTCAGTTGAAGTGTCAGATGCCAGGCGAGAAATAAAAATTTGGCGTCTATTAGGTACAGACTTAAGAGGTCTGGCAGTCTCCACTACGCTAGGAAGAACATTTGCAGGCGCGGGATGCTTAGGGGAATTAAACACCCGAAGATGATTAACCTCTGATGATACAAGAGGCATATCATTGGAAGGCCTACCATTCATGTGTTTATTGGATTTAGAGCTACGCGGGTTTGAAATAGCTGCAGAAGGAATTGATTCAGGAATATGTTCAGTAGTAGTCAAAACCGGAGTAATAATTACCTACGGTGGTGAGCTACTAGAAGAAGGCACACCCAGAATAGACGGCTCAGGAAACATTTTAATAGTATTAAACTTAAATTCCATTGCTTGGAATTCCTTATGAAGAAGGTCAAAGTTTTTTTTTAAAGCACAGAAATTATTGCGCGTATGCCTTGCAAATGATTGCATATTAATTTCCGTCTCACGGCAAGCTTCACAACACCATTTAAGACCCGTCTTATTGGCTGTGTAATCTTTTACACGCACTGTGAAACCTGCGCATTTAACATGCGCTAGATTGTCACACAACCAGCAGCTTATAAAATCTGCCTTAGGATCGGACATTACCTTACAGACTTTAATGCAGCACGAAGTCATGATGTAAGGAAATATGAGATCGAATAAAGAAATTGAGAAATTATAGGAAGTGAGTTATATTTGAAATGTAACCAAACTTGTGTCGAGTGCTGTAGAAAAACACAATAACACAATGCAAACAAAGCAAGAGATACAGTGAGGTACAGTTAATGTTAAGAGCTGACGATAAGAGCGCAAGCTATACAGATAAGCATGCAATGAGAGAGCGCAAAGTTAGGAGAGTGACGAAAAGTAACAGACGAGAGTAAGCAAAAAGAAAAAGCAATAAACTAAGCTGTTAGTGACGCGCACTGTTTGTAAAATATACAAATAAAATGCAATTATTTAATAGCAAACACACGAAGTTTGACACCAGCACCAGTAATAACGCACTACACAATAATATTGTTAAAATTGGCACCTTTAAAAGTATTAAACAACAGTAAGAATTACAGAATTCAAGTGATGTAATAAGAGCAAAATCAGACGCGTCTACTCTGTACAACAACCAATGATTAAATTAAGATATATCGTCATGGCTGAATCAATTCAGGAATTCTCATTTGCAAATCTCTGTAAATATATATACAAATGAATAAGTTCTCTTACCTTTTACCCTTATCATTGCCAAGTGAATGCGCATTTGAAATGAGTTTACGCGAATGAGGTAGCTTTGTTAATCCTCGGGAAATTGGCATTGTTGCATCAGCTTTTGGAGGCTGATTTAAATTAGGCTGCGACTGTGAAATGGCAAGAGGTTCAAATAGTTGAGAAAGGATCTTTAAACAACCAAAATATAGTAAAATCTATTTACTTTCAATCATCAAATACACATAAAATAATCATTTAATTAATCATAAAATAATTAGAAGTAAGAAGTTACTTATTGAAGCTCAAGTTTTAGACTTAGCTGAATTACCTGTTGATCCTGTTTCCATTCGTTGTCTGTCGTATCTTCTGAATCATCAAACTGGCTTTTCCATTGTGATACCAAAGTGAGTGCTCCACCACCTTTCGTTACCTGTTGAAGCGCTGAGACATTGTCATCATCTATTATCGCAAATTGTGTTACCGAATGATCGCCTGCAACACTGCTTTTACCAGTAAAATAATTCAGAGCATTTGTACTAAATCGTTGAGTACAATGCAGCGCAGTTCCAAAGGTTGTCCCCGATGAAGATGCACGCAGATTGGTAGACGTCATTGACCTTCTATTTACTGGCGATAAATTTGATACAGTTTTAATTCCGAAAATTTCATGACGAATTTCCTTACATTTCAAATGATCGTTTCCACTTATTGGATTTAAATCTTCACCTTCATTGTTATATTTAGACTCAATTGGTGGCAGCGTCTGATTTGGCTGTACAGCCATAACGCGAAGACGGCCATATGTTGACTTTTGATCTCGAAAACTGTTGCTTAATGCTGCTGATATACGATTATTAGTGTATTTTTCTATTGCTATATCTCTAATTTGCAGTGGGTCCCTTTCTGCGGTTGGTTTTATTGTGTGTTGTTGTTTGCTATCAATAATATTCTTTTTAAACTGTGGACAATTGTTTGAGGATTCTGCTGAATTGCTATTATCCTTTTTTTTATCAACTTGAAGTTTATTGAAACTAGTTAGAGGTTGTCCAGCGTCAACTTTATCATCCATATACTGAAAAATATAATAAATAGAAAACAACTATCAAGCTAAATGTGTGACGAACCGATTATTTCCCGGTGGGCGTAATCAGATCCCGAACGAGTTCAGTCTCGTTCACTAAACATCGATAACAACACACTACAAACAATAACAAACACAAGCATGCATATAAACAACAAATTGCAGCTGAGTGGAATTACTGCTGGTCTGTTGTTGATGATCAGAAACGCGCCCACTTTTCCATACGATGGACCAAACCATGAATATTGTGGTTCATCGCCCATGGAGGAATGTCACAGCTGACTATTCCTGGCTTACAAAAACTTCTCTTCCCCCCCTTATATGAGAAATTTAGCAAATCATTCTTAATCTTGGATGCGCAGTTAACAAATTTTATTAAATTAAATTAATTAGATTAGGGCCTGTGCTGTCTGACAGGGCGGTCCTGGCGCGATACGTACGGCAAAATATGAGCTGTAATTAGCCTCGCACATGTATCTAAAACGGTCAATGTAAATGGACCTATCCTACATAGAAGAACTCCTCTGGGATTCGGGGGACGCCTAACCGCAGGCTTGTCCGCAAGCATCAAAATTGCTATTCGGGAATGCGTCTGCCTTCACAAAATCTAAATGAGAACATAAAAGGCTATGTCTATCAACAATCTTAATCTATGGGGCAATTACATACAAATAAAACAAACAATTAAAGAAATAATAAATAATCAACAGGGACAATAGTGAGGGTCAGTGAGGGTTTGACCGCGCCGAAATCCGCACTGTTTTGATGCGACGAGCTTCTCGGGGCTATCAATGGCTCTATACACCCATTTCGGTGCATGCTCTGATCTGGAGATGCCATTGGATTTCGCGGGGCCGGAGGAAACGTCACACCCGTCGGTGCGCCTGGCACGTATCCGATCTAGACTCAGCTGATCCGGTCGTCGACCAGCTGCCACCAAAATTCACCATTTATAAATTTTTTGTTATTAAACTGACTCCGATTACCTGGCTTATTCGAAAGCTACCGCTTACTATTAGCATATTTCATGCCTTCCTCCCAGAGTGGCCTCGTCGTCAGCGCCCGGTCTTCATTTTATTTAAATTTTATTTGACGCCCACCAGCCGTGCAGTCATCTGCAGATTTTCTCTTTGCCCTGACATTTAAAATCAGGGGTCATCGATGTCCCAGTCTTATGGCAACGCCGGTCATATCGTCGACCCAGCCCCGAGATCATCGATATTCCAACAGCCGGCCCAACGAGAATGCAACAAATGCTACTTAAAAGTTAAACTAGCTATATAAAACACGTTTGCCTTCAAATTAGTCAAAGGTCAAATGTTTCTTCTCGTAGGGCGGATATATGAAGATGCGGCTTGAGATATTCAATTTATTCATTGATTGCATGCTATACACAAATAGAATGTGTAGTCGAAGATCGAAAGACATATATGTACTAAGATCTGTAAATTCCTCACAAGTACTACCTTTAGTCAGACGAAACTAAAATATTACTTACGTAGACTGGAGCCGAATTATTTTGGTTAGAGATGCGCAGAACTTCAGGCTGACCAGGACAGCAGTTGTCCTGAACTATAATATGTGATGTTTTAGATTCTGCATTTGTCGATCCCACCAATGCAACGGTACATGATACCTCAAGGTTAGGATTTCCCACTGCTGAGGACTTTATTAATTCAATGGGGAAGTTCTGCAATACTGTTGGACCATTTACGGCGACCGTCAGTTGTTGCTGCAGTGACTCTTGCATCATTGAATTTATATTGTGTGAGATGCCTTCTACAGTTGGAACTGGGATTGCAGTATTACAGTTCTTGTCAATCTATAAGTTGAAGTGAATGATTACAAAAAATTGAAAAAAGCTACACATTCTAACAATGAATCTGATATTTACTGATATTTCGTCAATAAAATTGGATTTTCAAGCTATTTCAAAATATTGTAAGAAAATGATTAATAATGTTAATTATTCCCGTATTCGTTTAAAAAGTATCATATTGAAATGCTTACATGATTTGCGTTTTTTATATGGATATGTATTCATATGTACATATGTTTATCTAAATGTGTTAATGGCTACATATGTCCAAGCCGGAAAATTGTTTGTAATTCCATTGTTATTTCCATTATTGTATGTATTTTCAAACCATGTAAATGTGTTCATTAATTTAATCTTATATAGAATATTTGTTACAGCCAACGGCCAAAGTAGCCAGCGCTGCCCTTTTCGTCTTCTCTCCCTTCTCGTTTTTTTTTTCAAGCGCTGTTAATTTAACTTTATATTTTAATAATGTTGCGTTCTGTTTACTCATTTACCCATTAGATATGTATTAGCAAACAAGGGCATTATAATCTTAAGACCGCATTGAATAGTATGATTTGGTGTTAAGTTCATACTGTTTTTCCAGCAGATGCTCCATTCATTCTAAAAAATTGCTTGCATTTATATTCTCTGATTTTACGCTAGATACCCCATTTCATACACTCGATTTTTGCTTGAAGGAAAAGTCTCTGGCAAGCCAGAAATAAGATTTCAGTCTTCAGAAAGACTTCCAAACGAAAATCACGCATAGATGTAAAGATACATATGTATATGCACAAGAAGCTATGCGTGTTTTTTGTCTATTGCCTCTCTGGACAGCGAACTAAGCATACACACGTGCTCAAAACAAAGGTCAAGGGACATTATCAATGACAGTGGAAAGCATTGCTGGCGTGGATTGCTCACAAGCCTGGCGATCTGCGATCTCCATCATGTTTTCTCGCTCTTAAGTTCTTGTTGTTTACGCTTCTAAAAGAAGTACATTCATTCGCAATTCAAGCAGCAGCCCAAGTAAGAATGAAACCAAGAGTTCGGTTGCCTTCGGCTCTGCTGAGACACTTCGTAACGACGCTCAGCCTCTGCTGGGATCGCTCGCGTACGACGCTGAGCCTCTGCTGCGACCTCTCTCAAGAAATTTTTGTTTAAAAAATGGGGTATCTATATGTTATTTGGTCAGTGATGGAGCGAAATTATAAGTTGATTCTGTATTGCTGCCTGTATTTGTCTGATTCTTGAGCGATTGTGAATTTTTGAATACGAAATCTTGGTTTATTCTGCATTACAGTTGCCATCTGTTTAGATGTGTTTACCACTAACCAAATAACATATTGATCCCCAATTTCATATACACTTTTTGAGACTAAAACTTCTTGCGAGAGGTCCCAGAAGATGTTCAGTGTCGTACGGGAGCGGTCCCAACAGAGGCCGAAGCTTGCCGAACTCTTCGCTTCATGCGCCATACTTCACGCACCTTTGTCATTGATGTTTTGAGAAATCTACCCCTGTTCGATAGTTCGGAGTCATGCTGCCAAGTCAGACAATAAAAGTACATCTACATGTATGTCGTATTTTCATTTGGAAGTCTTTCTGAAATCATGTTTCCTGCTTGTCTTCCCAAGTATCAAAAGTCTAATTTGGCATTCGAGAAGGTATAAGCAGAGTCACGCATACATGTAAACATGTGTGTCGACACAAGAAGCTATGCTTGTGTTTGCATATTCTGGCAGGCATTGATCTGGTGGGATAGTCCAATTCAGAATCAGCGATATGCAAAGCAATGATAAAATAAAAATATCCTGCAAGAAAAATAAAGGCGGCATTCTAAACTTTGTGCTTCAAAACACAGGGTAAAGATCCGTCTTGCAGTGGGTCGACCCGTTGCAGGTAATCGAAAAAACTTTGCTGAGCTCGCACAGCAGCAAAAGGCAAAAATATGAAATTCGGCTGTGGACCCACACACACACAGTGACAAGTATGTGCACGTTCAAGATGATGAGAGTGTATTTGTCGTGATAGCAATGAAAATGGGCAACTTAGAAATAGAGAGACAGGTAAGAAGCAAGCTCTCAACAGCGAAATCTCACTGATTTGTCGTTGATGCTTGCGTATGAAAAGCCAGAGAGAAGCAAAAAGGGACAGAGAATCAAGTAGAACAGAAGCTACCTGCGATCATAGGAGTAACATGCGGGGTCTATACGAAGCGTCCGCCCTAGACGATGTACAAGACGCTATTAACTCAGTATAGGTTCGCACATTGAGAGATCGAACTTGTCGTAAGCTGTTCATGTGAGCCGATTGGTGTATGTCGCATCGAACTGGGGTATCTCGCTAAGAAATTTCGTGTCTGTTTTCGTTGTACGAAATGTCCCATCTATATGTTATATGGTCAGTGGTTTAAGATATGATAGCATTGACTTATATTATCAACATCTGATAACGATGTAGGCGGTGGTTTATTAGAGTCGATTTTGCAGTGTTTCGTTTCTAGTATAGCGTTTTCTTTTCGCATTGATTATTATCTGGCTTCTAATTGTTAAATAAGTAAAACATATTAGAGCTGGTGCTTGATACAGCATCCAATACATGTTACCTTCCTACCAATTGGTGGAAAGTTAGATTTGTTTATTTAGTTAGTTTTTTATTTTGTCTTAACTATTTGCCAGTTTAATGAATGGACTTATATTAAATATAAAATTAATTATCATACAATGAAATTAAATTTAATCAATGTATACTGTTTGCGTCAGATGACAACGCCGAGCAGCTGATCCGGCTGCTCCACACGATACTCCCCATCGATATTATCGATACCCGACGATCGGCTATCGTGGAGTTGACCTTCGCTAATTAATTCACTCAAGTATAAATAATCTCGCAAGTCACCCCCGACTAAGCAATTCAACCGCCTATTATTTTGTAAATAGTTTTTTAATTCAGCACATACTCATGTGCCCCAAGTTGCCGAAATAAAGCAACAGTTATTAAAACAAGTGCAACCCAGCGTATTGTTTTACCAACTCCACTACCCCCTCACCCTCGGACATATAACAGCAGCTGACCACTCAGCTCAACAGCGACGAGCAGCGGATTCTTCGCCGCACATTACCACAGGAACCACACACCCTAGGACCCCAGGATTACATTCTCGCCCACTACAACATATACGAAACTATAAAATATAGATAAAATTGAACTTATAAAACAAGTATTAAAATTCAAAAAATTTATTCCTGATTAAAAACGCTATCAATCGATACCGATAAAAGTATTCAGTGTTGGTATTAGTATATTATAATATTTGGACTAAGCTTAGAGCTCTGTATAGATTTAATTTCTTGGATTACATATAAAGTAGGGTGCTAGGTACGCACACCCCGCACAACGGTTAATTAGACGCATCTACTAGGATATTATGGTCAACTGAGCATTGAACAAATAATATATAGATT
This sequence comes from Drosophila quadrilineata, assembly GCA_018150725.1. Lineage (NCBI taxonomy): Eukaryota > Metazoa > Arthropoda > Insecta > Diptera > Drosophilidae > Drosophila > Drosophila quadrilineata. The sequence continues at coordinate 1,798,352 of JAECWN010000450.1, forward strand.
CCATATTTCATATACGAGATTTACATAGATCTTTAATTTGAGGGATACATTGTAGCATTCAAAACCAGAATTTCTGTACTACCATACAAGCAACGAATATCCGTATTGCAACGAAAAATAGAGGTGTGGCGGAATCTCTCGCGATTTTTGATTTCAATCAGTGGAACGATAAACTGGAATATTCTAAACTGTGCTCTCTCATTATGGGCGGTCATGAAGGTCCTCATATAAGAGCTCAAAATTGGTTGTAGACGGCATATGTTGATTGACGGCTAAAATATATACGACTGGATTTTGTTTACAGAAAACTTTAAAAACAGACCACTGCTGACTTAGGTAACACTTCATGAGCCTATTTGAGGAAATTACTTATTTATTTTTTTATTTATTTATTTAATGTAAACTATAAACAGTAGACAGAAATTAATTAAAACGTTACATTAAAATTAAATTCAAAAATAATTTAATTAAATATATATATATATATATTTATTTTTAAAAATACAAAATTAGAATTAGATTAAAAGAAATAAAAATAATAAATAAATATTTCTGGGGTGAGTAGATGTAAATTGATTCAACATTTGTTGCTTGGATTGGGGAAACCCAGGAAAACCCAATCAATTCAATGACCACCACCAGAGATAATGTGATTAATTCGTGAGTAAATGTTCTAAATTAAGGCTTTATTGGTAGAAACACACGATCTAATAACCCTGTAAAGACTGTTAAACTCAGAACATAGTACTCTAAGGTAATTAGTAGGGCAAGTGCTAATGGTTAATAAGGAAAAGAAACGGGTAGATCTGATAGGAATTGAAAAGTTTAATTTGTTAAGCAAGAAAGGCGAGTTAGTATCACCATTGATAAGTTTAAGAATGAAAGTTACACCCATCATAATGCGACGGTGAGAAAGAGAAGGAAGATTAATTAATAGTAATTTACTAGGATATGGCGGTAGGTCAAGCTGTGGTGACCAGTTTAAGTTTCTTAGTGCGAAAATTAGAAACTTCTTTTGCACCTACTCGATTTTGTCTTTGTATGCCTGATTCTGTGGCGACCACAAACAGGACCCATACTCCATACTTGAGAATGGGACGTACCAGAGACACGTAAAGCTGTTTAGTCGTATAAGGGTCATTAAATTCCTTCGACCAACGCTTAATGAAACCTAAGACCTTCATGGCTTTAATTACCATGAACTCAATGTGATCATTGAAGGAGAGTTTACGATCAAGTAAGATGCCTAGGTCATTGATTTGAGATATATTCTCAAGAAGATGGTCGTCTAATAAGTATTAAGCGTGCACAGGTTGTGTTCTGCAAAAAGTCATGGCTTTGCACTTTGAGCAATTGAGGGCAATAAGATTGGTTTTACACCATGAATTGAATATTTTAAGATCAGCTTGCAACAAAGAAGCAAAAATATGATTCTTATAAGAGAGGCATAATTTAACGTCATCTGCATACATCAAAACAGCACTATTCTTAATAATAGACGGAAGGTCATTAATAAATAAATTGAAAAGCAATGGTCCGAGGTGGCTACCTTGGGATAATTGGAAATCCAGTTCATAAGAGTATGAGGAAAACCAAGAAGCGATAACTTGTGCATTAGGGGAGTATGGTTTACAGAATCAAATGCTTTA